>OX459012.1:13608781-14267563 GCA_949774965.1 Diarsia brunnea
CGACCTGACGCTGATTTTCAGCTGCTGCCCACGAGTGACACACGCTCGAAAATATAAACAAACACATTTTAAAATTCTAAAATATTTTGCAAAATATAAAAAAAACTACTAAAATTAAATGTTACGACTCTAATAAAAAAGTACAAAATGCCAATAATAATTATATATTGCGGTTTTCTATTTTCTATTTCTCAGTACCAGTCACGGAGTCTGGATTTGTGCCCGGTTGATTGCAACAGGCTCGACCACTATTACATGGGGCTTAAACAAGCGTCAGAATGTGGGTGTTCGAAACATCTCTGGCTAACCCATCGGGGAGGCGTGATGTTATGTTTCAATTCCCCTTGGAACAACCACTATCAGAACGCATACCAACCAACTTTGCCCTCTGGGGCGTACGCTCTGGTTCCTTACGGCATGCGGTAGTGGGAGAAATAAGTTGCGCACGTGACGTCACAATGACGCACAAGATGGCCGCGGATTCAAACCGTGTCCGCTGACGTCACGGGACTGGATTGTTTAGCCGGAGAGCATGTATGCATGTAGTATAGGAACAATATTTTAGAGTTGTTCTTGTGAAATATTGGGGCATTCAGAAGATACTTAATACAAAAAAATCCTTCCACGGTCTGCCTATACATTTTCGTTTTGGCTATACTATACTATACTCAAAACATGGACATTTTAGCACCCGTACTATTAATAAAGTCTCAAGCAATCAACAATACTGACGATGGTGTTAGTAACTACACGGCAGTGTGCGAAAGTAATCAATCTTCAGAACATTCATTGGACGGGCCACCTTTCATGAATGAAAAGGCCCATTATTTCTGTATTTCTTCAACCGCATTATAATTGGTAGATACAATCAATTCAACATAAAACATTCGATAATTGCGAAAGTAGGCTGCAGCACATCCACAAAATAATTTAAATCGAGTATTAAATACTACTATTAAATTCGTAGCACTATTATTTCACGAATAGTACATATGGTATGTAATCCAGTTCTTGCCAAATTCCTTTCATATTCGTGCCGTAAAGTGCGTCAGTAAGCCAGTATAACACCGGAATGCGTTCATGACTAACGTTTTAATAATTTTGAACCCCTTAGTGCAAGCGCACCGAACAGGAAGTATTAAACACATTGTAACCATTCAATTAGGATTTTTTTGTTACTAAGAAACTCATTAAATTCCTTAAAAAGTACTTTAGGATATCCTGGTTTGGCTTGGCCTGCTTGCGTGTTCTCTTTGATGCAGGTTTCTTAACCTCGTGGCATTTTATTGTACAAATGGTTTGTGTCTATGCCTATTTTTTTGGGACAAGCCCTCAAATCTATTCCCAAAATACGGTAGCTCCTGAAATTCAGAATCAAAAGCGACCACCAGAAAAGCGCCCAGACAATGAAGTTCGACGAAGTCCTAGAGAAACAATGTAATTGTATTGGATCCCACTACGAAATTAATCAGAAAAGGATAGCGGAGGAGTAGGAAAAATACCTTTAATTTCTTATTTATTTTTATAATTATGTGAAAATTGTACATTTGTCATTTTCACATGCTAACAAACTTGAGTTTTATGTAAGAATCTAATGAAACGTTCTTACGGTTTCATATTATCCCCTTTCAACATTTTGAAAATCACGTTGAGTGTTTATGTTTACAAATCTTCATTATCGTTAAATTATTTACGAAAATACTTCAAAGATGCCAAACGAGTGAGTTATTTTAAAAAATAAACATAAACCACCCCGTAGCTAGTAAGGTTAAAAAATACTGAAATTATTTAAATGAAATAAAAAAACCACTTTTGTGTTTTCCTGTGTATTCACGAGTGAGATTTTGCAACTGTTGTTTCACAATAAAATCGGATTTGAATTTTGTTGTGTGTAAATATCACTGTAAAATTGTAAATACCGTTAGATTATAATCTATCTGACGAGATTGTAAAGTGTCGAAACATTGTAAACACTTTGTAGTGTTTTTAACGCATTATTTTTCAGTAGATCATAATCTATCGATGTGAAACCGTCAAATTGTGAAATGGCATGCGGCGGACCGCAGTGCTCGTGATTGTATCTATAAAATTAAATAGGCAGATCGTGATATCGGCTATTATCGACCATGTAGTACCTACCTATCTACCTACCTATACAGGTAATACAAACCACATCCCTGAATCCTAAAACGGCTAGTGACGCAAATCTAGCTGCCAGAATGTCTATCGTACATTTGATTTATATTTATTGCCGGTTTAATAAACAATGGTGAATTTGTTTAAAATATATTGTAGGCTGTACCTGGAATTTGGATGTGATCTGAATTAATGTACGCTTTAAATACAAGTTGGACTGACCATAGTATAGTACGAGGGACGGGTTACTTTAAAAAAATTGCTGTTCAAGTGTTCAGAACATAAGTGACCATGATTGTAGGGTATTGCACTTTTGTAGGAAACAGTAGTTTTTAGGGTCTCGATGCCAAATGGCAAAACCATGGAAAAATATATATCTACGTATGGTATACAGGGTTACTAGTTACCTAATCGACGTATTCCTTACAAGACGTCATAGTAGTCTTAAAATACAATTTAAAATGATTTACAGGGTGACTGTACTGAAATTGAAGTTGTAATCATAGTTGATGCCGTATCAGACCTATGTTGCTAATTAAAAGATCAAAAAATTTCACCCGTATAGGGAGCGAACGTTTATATAGATAATATTTATGTTGTTTTGGCCGATTGGAAATCCCAACGTCATACTCCAGGTACGCCTATCTTGTATGTAGGTATATTCATCAACTCATGCAGAGGTCTTCTTACAGACATCCGTGAACCCTGACGCAAATCCAGTTGCCATCATGTCTGCCGAATACTTTATTGCTCTTGTCGCCGAATATAATTAAGTGGTGGTTACTTAAATAGTCATTGGCCAAACTGTTCCTGCGTAGCCTATAGATATTTAAGACCCAAGTCACATTCTGGATTGTGAGTATTAGGTTCCCAAGTACCGTTGGATTTGCGTCAAACACTGATTAAGGATTCATGGTAGCTTGTCGAAAGACGTGTCTCTATGCCTGATAACTAATAACTGCCTGATAGTGTTAACTAATAACTGCCTCATATGAAATCCCATTAACATTTAATTAACCAACTTCTAGAATAGGATGAGGTTATGTATACCATCAGCGCCTTTTTGTATGCAATGGTGCAGATAGTCACAATACATAATGGTAGTGATTTTCAGTAGACTATTAGATAAATCTGATGGTAATATCTACATTATTATTGACTGAAAAGCGAATAATAATTTCTGTTTCACAGGTTCATCACATATTTGGCCAGTAATGTTTAAGTCCCATGTGCTTATTACCATTATCCGAGCACAAATCAAATAACTATTGGCCTAATCTGAGTATCGAACCCAGAAAATCATGCTCATGTCGCGATGGGGATCAACGAAGCAGTCCCAAGCCGAAGAAAACCGTTTTACGGGGACATGTAAAATCATCATCATCTGACTATGCAGAAAAGCAAAGGCTATCCTTTGCCTAAATAGTTGGGGTCGGCTTCCAGACAAATGGATGCAGCTGAATACCAGTATTTTACAAAGAGCGACTGCCTATCGGACCTCGACAACCCAGTTAATACTGGGTAATACAATACCAAAATAAAAAGAAAAAGAGTTAAAGATATGCAAAGTATAGAGGTCTATATTGGGCACTGGCTGGTCGCACGGTGTGTTAGATGATGCGTAATTTATCACGTGTGCCTACCTGTACTTTTATGTTAACAGGCTCATCGTCATCCTATCTCCATACATAGTGATTGACGCAAATACTGACGTAAAACATCCAATTTGTCTTGCTGTAGACTTTTGTGATTTGTGGTTCCTGAATAATAATTATGTGGGCACATACTTATATGGACAGTCACGAGCAATAATATGTAAACACTTGGCAAATTTAAAAAAGCGAATTTCTCGTGAAATAACGATTGTAAGTTTGTCATTAAGGCTTGTATTAACTAACACAAGCCTTAATGACAAACTTACAATTACTAACTACCCCTCTCAGTCGTAGACACGGACTTTAAACGGACGCATTTTTCATTTATTATAATTAAAATAATACATATTTTTAAAAAGTAACAAAACCAAATTATTTTCCTTTGTATTTCAAAGCAGTACATATTTTTTTTTTATTATTTTGTTAAAAAATGAAGGAGTAAAATGGTTTCATTCAACGATTTGGAGGTGATTTTGTGGATTTTTTTTCTTATTATGTGATACCGATAGAAAAATTATGGCTAAACCAAATTACGTGTCATATCATGTAGATTACTAACAATTTTTCTCAGATGTAATTTCTCTGTAAGTGCCGGTGAAAAACTGCTTCATCTGCACGCTGTTTTTAAGCTTTTTCGAGAGAGCAGCCTTAAAAATGCTCGCGGCTTCTTCCGCCTGGATGTCGGTTATCCCGAACGATGTCGGTTTTCGCAACCAAAAGTAATACTTTCATCCCATTTTTTTTCTTTTGGGGGTGGTAAATCATCAAATAACCCCTCCCGCTCTTAGGCAGAGCGAAAGGAAGTGTCAGACTTCTACTGACTACAAACCACCCATGTTCCTTCTTAGCCCTTCATGTCGAGGCCGCGGTATCTCTTGCGAAAAACCCGCAGCCCATTCTTTCATCCCCTTACAACACATTTTCGCATGAAAAAATAACCTATGTCCATTCTCAGGCTCTAGCTAGACTATCTGTGTACCAAATTTCATTTAAATCGGTTCGGTAGTTCTGGCGTGAAAGCGCGACACACAGACAGACAGACAGAGGGGCTTTCGCATTTATAATATTAGGAAGGATAAGGATTTTATGATAATATGGGTTCCAAAATATTAGTTTTATTACGTAATATGAAAATGAAACTAATCCAGTAGGTGAAAATTGATTATAAACGATGCTTAGTGTAGATATCATTGACTTATATAATTACTATAGTATTACTTATATTAGTATTACTGCGTAAGGACTGGGCGGACGGCATGTTAAAATAACGCTTCAAACGTGGCCCCAATATAGTCTTTCCTAAGCCGAAGTGAAGTAGTCCACAATCGGCTCTCTTCGGGTGCGGTCGTAAATTTTATTAAAAGCTTTATTTATGTTCTTTATACCTCGAAAATACCACGCCGCTTATACAAGGTTACATTAACGAGCAGACTACACCGATTCTCTGTATGGCGAACGCGTCGAGCAAATGTTCGGACGACCGTATCTTTAGTTTTTATATATATGGTAGACATTTGTATAATAATACTACTTAATATAGATGTAGTTGTAATACTTAGTATAAGTATTGTGTTACATGGAGCTGATAAATTAAAAGCACTGACCATTCTTTAAAAAAAATTAATGCCAAATGTATCGTGATACTCGTAACGACCATAGCTTAGGGTTTTTTCCCCAATTTCATGAAAAATGTTCTATGTCTAAAACGATGAAATTCAGGATCATGCATGAGTAACATTCAATGTTTTCTAATAACTGAAAATCATTCAAAGAAATTAATTTTCAGATTTTAAATAAAACTTTTATGAAATAAATCGAACTCTACATAATGTAGAGCTGTACGAACGGAATGCCCAACAGCGCCATCTACTATACTAATCATGAACTAACTCTAAACGATCGAGCCTCACTTGCAATCAACTTGAATTCTTTACGAATCTCGCATCACTGTCACTAGATGGCGTTACTAGTACGTCAGTCTGTTTTCCTTTACAATTCACACGTGTGGCAAACTACGTCAATGTTTACAAACAAATTAGTAAGATGTGTAGAACATTATTAAACACATGAACGGTTTAAGCGTCTATTGAATAATACTATTGTGTAATGTTTTAAAATAAGAACAAGAATGTACCTACTTGGCCTTCCAACCAAAATTAAGGACAAAGAATACAGGATCTTTAAACAAAAGATCACGTTTATGTATGACGAATCAAATAAAACTCCACTACTCGACATATAGGTGATAATCAGGTACCTACCTTAAAAGTGATATTAATATTACCTTTTGCTAAGTATTAAAATTCCTGATGCAACCAAAGAGCGATACATTCTATATTTAGACTGAATATACCTATGCCGTTACATATTAGATATTGAGATAAATCATATTCCACTAACCTTTCTTATTCTGTTCACTTCTGATGGACTGGGCATGTAGAAATCCACAATGCCTAGCAGGCAATCATCACACCGGCACACATCACTGGGAAGAGAGGACATCGACCCAAAACTGCTACAACTGTCCATAGAATCCGTACGCACTAACTTCCCCGTACTTAACGCCTCCATTTTCGCGACCAAAAGCGACTCCATTAGGGACCTAGGTCTCGCTGGAGACCTAGACCTCCGAGCAAAGTCAGGGGATAATGGTCTGCAATGTTCCAAGACGTCTGGCGATAAAGGTCGATGTCGCGTGAAGTTTAAAGCCAGGTCCGGAGATAAGGCGCGCCGCGACAGGTCCGGCGATATAGGACACGCCGCGGCGAGATCCGTCGACGAAGTCCGTGTGAGGGGCGGAGTAGCGCTCCGACAATGCGAAGACGTCATCTTCGTCGCCCGCATTGGTACTGATATTGGTTACCGCATCACTAGATTATTATTTTCCTTCCTTGACGGCGCTAGACGGCGCGCGACGTCTTGATGGGAATATCCCCGCAATTTGTATTCTTGCTTTTGATTTTCGTCTCACAGTCAAGGACCTCATACAACCTTGAGGTTTTTGTTTCCTTAATATTTGTTACATACTGTTATATTAAATCGGTCAAAATTTTTGATTCGGTCACAGTTTTTGTTTTTATTGGTAGGGCTTCAGAACCAGACGTACAAGTGTGATTAACATTTCTTACGTCTCATACACAGCGTTTATTAGTAGTTATTGCCATAACTTCACTAAAATCAGCGTAAATCAATATCAGAAGGTTTTATAGACATGTTTGTAGTTGTTTATTGATTGTATCGAGTAGTAATTGTGGTGATAAATTATTTATTTTTGTGCTGTTTAAATTTTATCGTTCTAAGATCAACGTTAAAGGTATTACACGGTATTTATGTTTGTTAACAGCAGTTTAATGTTTGCTTTCTCTATCTTGGAGTTAATATTTGAACTTTTATGAGTACCGAGCTTATCTACTGACGTAACAATTTATGGTAGCAATTGTGATAACTATGTTTCTTGTGATTCAGTTTTTGAAATCTTGGGCTGAACATTTTTATTCACTTTAACAACCCGTTAACTTTTGATATTTACTCCATCAAAAGTTAACGGGTTTCGAGCTTCAGTCAAACAAGTTGCCAAATCCCATTATCATTATCATCCACTACTAAATTCACCCACTGCTTGGTTTAGGCCTCTTTTTGCTTGTGCCAATCTTCACGGTCCTGTGCCAGTCAGTGCCAGCCTCATTCATATTTTCTCCCGATGACATAAATTCATATTCATTAAATTAAAATATCGAATCTCATAGCTCGACATAACTAAATCATCATAACTCAAGCAATGTAACTGACAACTAGTCCAACATTTGTAACAACAATGCAGCCAAAAAGCCAGTTCGATTACTTACAGGCCTACCCATTGATCAGCATGACAAACTGCCCAACTAGCCGACAGCCACACTGCGTTTGTTTACATCGCACGGTTCAAAGCAGGAGGCTATTACTTATTCCACACACAAACAAAATGTAGCCTTCGCACACCGTCAAGCCACACCTGCGCTTGAGTTGAAACGTGGGTTTAAATGTTCTAGATGTGCTTGGAACTTTTGTGACTGTAAGCTCGGATTACAGATGGCTTCATCTCATTGAGAGGAGTATGTCCTAGAAGTGGGAGCTTTATGGGCTAATTGATTATCATAATTTTTATTATATGCTTGGTAGCCAAAGATATACTACACTAAAATACAGATTCAAGTGAACGAGATGTGTTTTGTGATCTGACAGACATGGAAAATCCCACGCCTAACCTGTTATTAACCGCTCTATGGGGAAAATCTTTGGATATAAGATTTTAACGCGACAAAATTAATTATTTAGCTGTCGAACATACCACGAGTTTTCCTCCTAGAATTCGAATATTATAACAAAGTAAAATTATTAATATAAGCGAAATTCCCAAACGGTAGAAGCTTTATTTCAATTTCCCTTCCACCTTGTCTAGTTCCTCGACAAACGGGACTCGTAACAGACCGTTGTATAATTGAATCTATGTTTCCTTCTCTATTGCACGAAGCGACAAATCTTAATATATTAAACTCTATTGGTCCAAGATGCATTATTAATTTATAATTATTATTTACAGCGAGAACATGATTTGCACACAAACGGTTATGAACGTCTGGGAAAGAATTCCCTTTCATAAACCTAGTAATTATGGCAGAAAAAAATATGTGAACTGAACAGATGGTTAGTAGTACTTGAGAGGTATAGTGGGTTATTAAATATTAATTATTAGTTTTTATTCAGTGTAGCATCGAACGACAAATAATGGAGCTTGTTTTCTAGTCCATCTCATCATCTGCCTAGCCTTTTCCTGACTATGTTGGGGTCGGCTTCCAGTCTAACCGGATGCAGCTGAATACCAGTATTTTACATGGAGCCTGCCTATCTGACCTCCACAACCCAGTTTATACTAGGTAATACGATACTCTTTGGTAAGACTGGATGTCAGAATTTCAGGTCACTAACTACCTGTAACGACTGCCAAAGGTCTATATAAGGCAGCCGGGACCAACAGCTTAACGTGCTTTCCGAGGCACGGAGGAAACTCGGTATGTCGAGCGGTCACCCATTCGCCTAGGCAAGCACAGCTTTACCTAAAGATCGACCAGAGTGGCAGTTCTTATTAAGCCACGAGCGCAGCCGCGAGTCCATCTGATAAAGTTAAATGATCTCAATATATAAATGTCATCATCATTCCCTTGCCCTGATCCCAATTCATTTGGGGTCGTCGCAACATGTCTTGTTCTTCCATACTTCGGCATCTCATCAGACACCTTTCTTGCCATATCTTCCTTTAAACAGTCCATTCATCGTTTCTTTGGTCTTCCTCTACTCTTAAACTCATTCACATTCATACTCAAAATTTTCCTCATGATACTTTCCTCATTCCTCCGCATACCACGACCACCGATTACCACACAAGTTGTCAGTTTTATTTTAATTATAGCAGTTTTTTTCTTTATATTATGTTTTAGTGTTTTTAGAACGACCAATAGATGTCGTTAGGTGCGAATATTTGCTAAAGCATCCACTGTTTATAGGACTCTATCAAGAGATGTCGTAACGGGTTTTTTTATTTTTGACGATACTTTTATTGACAGTTGTTGTCGAGGTAAGCAGGAGGTATTAATCTAGTGCTTTAAGAGAATTAGGTTGCTTCTTGTACCAGTATGAACTGAACTTTTTACCAAATATTTGGAGTACATCGTAATCATTTACTGTACCGTCCCTCTTAAAAATCATTAAATATCCGAATAATTAATTACCAAATACTTAAACTCGGTATGTAGTGGGTGGTCACCCATCCACGGACCAGCCTAGGCAAACGCTGCGTAACCTTAAGGTCGACCCAAACGGCGTTTATGATTTAGCCACTAACCCCCTTTTTTTTTGGGGGGTGAGAAATCATCAAATAACCTCTCCCGCTCTGGACAGAGCGAAAGAGAGTGTCAGACTTCTACTGACTAAAAACCACCCATGTTCCTTCTTAGTCCTTTGTGTCGAAGCCGCGGTATCTCTAACAACCCGCAGCCCCGACGGACCCACAAGCCCCTCCAACACGAATTCAATTCAAGGACCAATAATACCGATCAACAAATACCTCTACCTCTCAACATTGCACAATTTGTTGTGCAATACAATAATAGACACTAACCTCTAACCCCCTAAAGGGCAAAGTATTATTCTAATAGTAAAATAAACTGGCAATTTACTGTATAATTCCACAACCATGTAATAATTCCTCTATCATAAATTGGTACGTGTTTAAAGACTGTTTTACACTGCGTCAGTAAAACTGTAATGTATAGTACGAGTATAGCTTGGTAAACTGTTCACCAAGCTACCCGAAACTATATTTTCTCAATCAACCTTGAACCTAATGCTTTAGCGATAAAGTTGAAAATATATTAAAGAAATTTGACAGATTGTAGTAGCCTTTTTTTTAGTGGGTGGGAAATCATCAAATGACTCCTCCCGCTCTGGGCAGAGCGGTAGGGAGAGTAACTACAGAATAAAAACCACCCATGTTCCTTCTTAGCCCTTTGCGTCGAGGCCGCGGTATCTCAAAAAAAAAAAAAAATTATTACATAACAACCTATCTGTGTCGAACAACCCGCAGCCCCGACTGAAAATTGTAGTAGCCTGATGTTTGTAGTTACTACGAGGAGGGACGAATCGCGCGTGTCTTAAAGAATGATGAATAGAAATGTTGATGGATGGAGAGGCAAAGGAAGACCAAAGAAAACAATCATGGATGGATTATATGAAGGAAAAAGGAGTAAATGATAGCGTGACGATTGACAGGGGAATTTATAAATAAGTATGACATGCTATAATTTTATATTATAGCTTCAGTATATGACGGCCCTTATGCGCCTACGCAGCGGGTGGGCCGCACCGCCATGTTGTCTGTCTCGATCTGATCAGTTCATCTATGTTGGGCTAAATTATATGGTTGTTTATGTAAGCTATTTGTCTTAGAATGTTTATGTTATATGGAGCGTAAACTTTAATATTACATTTTCCAGTTTTTATTTACGAAGTTGGTTATCTCTTATCCGGTTTTGGAAAGCCTATCCAATTTATTTACACCGATGCAGTGGTTTGAATTAAAGATGACATTTGAGTTAATCTTTTAAAAACTGATGACTAAAACAGCACTCGGCACGAGAAAATAGTGCCTGGAAAATGTTTTTCCAGAAATGGGACATCGATATCTAGTTATAAATTAACGAAATGTAGGTTGCAGACGACAGAGTTATGTTTAAATTAAGATTTTGCTTTGTGTTATTTAAAACGCGCAAATGACCGCGTTCTCACAGAACGTAGATAAGGCAATGGCTGGCTGCGATCAAGCTATTGTCAATTCGGTGTGAACGGAAAATTGGAAAACAGAAACTTCATAACGCTGTTTACTGCCTTTTCAAGCAGTCGGCGGCTGACAATACATATGAAGTGCGTGTGAACATGGCCTCAAGTGTAACTTGAACTCAAAAACCATCGACAAAACTCCTGGAACTGTTCATTACCTGTCAAAGTTGACATAAACAACAAGTTTTTGCGACGTCTCACATGCTTGTAATGTCCTTATGTGCGAGATCGATGCCCTGTTCGATTAGCGATCGCGAGACATATCATGTTTCACACGATCGATCATACTGACAAGTTTGCGATTTGTTGGGGTGATGACGTAATGGATGTGACGTAACGTTACTCATGTAGTGTTTGTGATGGATTTTCTTAGGTGTGAGAAAATGCAAACTACAAGTTCAGTGGTTGAAGAAAACATTATAAGTATTTATAAGTAATCGGGTTTGTACCGAGTTTAAGTATTCTCGAAAATTACCTTTAGAAGCGAAGTTTTTCTGAACCTGACCTGCACCCGTGCCAGAACCACTTAGTAGATGGTTTAGGCGCAAAAGGCCTAATTCTAAAAATGGCAACATAGTCGCAAAAGGACTAGACTAGAATATCTAGCAACTCGGAAACTCATGAGTTCATGACTTACAAGCGCAGCAAGAATAAATCGTTTCATCATCTGCCTAGCTTTTGTCCAACTATACATATGTTAGGGTCGGCTTTCAGTCAAACCGGGTGTAGGTGTCTGAATACCAGAATAAAAAAATTAAAAAAACAAGAATAAGTACATCCTTTAATCTTATTAAATTCTCAATGCCCTAGATCCTAAACCATATGGACATTTTTAGCTAGTGTTCAAGTCGACACCATTTAATATACGTAGTTTTAGCAAAAATAAATGAACCGAACTAAACCGCCAATGTACCAGTTTTGTACATGAAGTTTAAATAAATAAAATTGACAAATGATCACTTCGCACATCTCTACATCTAACACACAAGTAGTAATTTATCAAGTTCTACCCTTTCACTTGTTGGTTTATCGTTTCAGTAACCAAATAATTAAATTAATTTTAATTGATTCGTGACTACATTAAATCATTTATTTAGACACTTAAGTACTGAAATTCAATTAAGTGAATATGGAATGAAGTAACATACATATATGTAGTATGCGTATTGCGTTTGAAAAACTTGAATTAATGAACTGACATGACATGTTACAAATTATTATAATAAAAAAAACCGGCCAAGAGCGTGTCGGGCCACGCTCAGTGTAGGGTTCCGTAGATAATAAAATATTATGTAAACGAAGTTAAAAAAAAAATACGGGCAAATGAAACTTGACCTCTGGATTGTATAGGCGCTCATACGATTCAGGGACCAAATTATATTGGTTAACTGCAGTTTCTATCTGTTGTTTCCATCCAAGTTCAAAATAATTTTCCTAGAAAGTCCTTATAAAGTTCTACTTTTCAGATTTTTTTCGTATTTTCTAAACTTATGGTTCAAAAGTTAGAGGGGGGGGGACGCTTTGTTTTTTACTTTTGGAGCGATTATTTCCGAAATTATTGACATTATCAAAAAATGATTTTAGTAAACCCCTATTCATTTTTAAATACCTTTCCAACAATATATCACACATTAGGGTTAAAATTAAAAAAAAAAACACTTCCCACTTTACATATAGGGGGGCTACCCTAATAAAACATTTTTTTCCAATTTTTATTTTAGCACTTTGTCGGCGTGATTGATACACATATTGGTCCCAAATTTCAGCTTTCTAGTGCTAACGGTCACAGAGATTAAGCGAGGACGGACAGACAGACAGACAGACAGACAGACATGGCGAAACTATAAGGGTTCCTAGTTGACTACGGAACCCTAAAAACTTCATAAGATATACAGTAGGAAAGTGTAACACCAAAATTGCTTATGTTATTAAGGCAATTACTCAACTATTTGATTTTTAATAGTCTGATCGTGTATTCAATTTTAGGAGCTCAATTACGTTTGGTTAGATAGAGATTGTGTATTTTGAGATGTAAATAAATAACGGTGATAGTTTCTAAAAGATAAAATTAAACTTAAACTTGTGGACATTCGATATATAAGTATTAAACTTCTTCTTTCTAGCTAAAACACTAGGAAGTCTCGAAGGGTGGGCGTTTTGGGGAATTGTCTCTTGAAAATAAATAAAGTAATTTTTGACGTCCGAAAAGAGCTGATTATCAGTTAAGTTTCAATAAATGACTTTTGATTTTGATTAAAGCTATCGGAAAGTGAAACGATTTTAAATATTCTTTAATAAAAAACAACCTTATATTATAACTAGCGGACGTCACGCGGTTTCACCCGCGTAGTTCCCGTTCCTATGGGAACACAGGGATAAAAAATAGCCTATGTCACTCGGGAATTGTGTAGCTTCCCAACGGTGAAAGAATTTTTGAAATCGGTCCCGTAGTTTCAGAGCCTATTCGTTACAAACAAACAAACAAAATAATCTTTCCTCTTTATAATATTACTAGCTGTACCCGCATGCGTTGCTATGCCCTTTTTCCTACATAATACCTGCCTACCAACTACTTACCTACCTACTACCTCCTATCCTACCTACATACTACCTCCTATCCTACCTACCTACTACCCTACCTACTACCCTACCTACCTACTTACTATCCTACCTACCTACTTACTACCCTACCTACCTACCTACTACCCTACCTACCTACCTACCTACTACCCTACCTACCTACTACCCTACCTACGTACCTGCTACCCTACGTACCTACTACCCTACCTACCTACCTACTACCCTACCTACCTACCACCCTACCTACTACTCTACCTAGTCTATTATCCTACGTACTGAGTTGTGTTTTGTTATTCGGTCAGTTCCGTTTTGTTATACCACGTTTTATGTCGGGTCCCACGGGAACGACGGGAACGGGATAAAAAGTCCTATGTCCTTCTCCTGGTTCTTAGCTACCTCCCTACCAATTTTCAGCCAAATCGGTTCAGCCGTTCTTGAGTTATAAATAGTGTAACTAACGCGACTTTCTTTTATATATATATAATAATGTAGATAGTGTAAATTAATCCCGAATACATGACCAAACCAAAAAAATCCGCCTGTAAAACCCGATGGGTAAAGTCAAAATAATGGTGATGAATATGGTAAAAGTAGGGACTACAATATTCATCATCATATCAGCCCTAGCATGACCCATTGCTGGGTACCCCTTATCCAGGTGTTACCCATACATTATAATACATACTATTTTTTAAATACCATTCAGCAGCCCTTTTGCCATTAATTCACCTTTTTTTGGGGGGGGGGGTTGGGAAATCATCAAATGACTCCTCCCGCTTTGGGCAGAGCGGTAGGGAGTGTCAGACTTCTACTGACTAAAAACCAGCCATGTTCCTTCTTAGCCCTTGTGCTGAGGCAGCGGTATCTCATTCGAACAACCCGCAGTCATGGCGGGAACAACCCGCAGCCCCGACGGGAACACCCCGCAGCCCCGACGGGGCCATTAATTCACCTAACAGTAAAATCAAAGTAACAAGAGGACCAACCAGTTAACTCGAACAACAAAAACCTTAATAGCGGGAAGTGCCCAGCATGTCAGACATGCTTGCAGCCAATTAATTCCTTTACCGAGAAACATCCACATTATTTTGTTAATCATTCAACTTCCATGTATTTATTAGCGGCGAGAATTTTGAGGAAAAAAACTTGACCCAATTGTTCAATGAGTGAGTGAGGGATTACTCGTAAATATTATGAAAGACAAGACACAAACGCTGTGGTTATGTAGAACTATTGACTAAGTGAACGCTATACAAGCCGAATAATCAGTCAAGCCATCATACAGTTCAGGAGGCAGGCAGAAGGATTTTCAGAACAGTTTCAATCTAAAATGATGTCTTATGTAAAGCTGTAGAGAGCCTTTTCCCAACTGACTGTATTACGTTACTCCGAAGTTCGAAATACCGATGTACGGTATACAGAAAGTTTGTGAGTTTGAATTACGTGAGTCAGAATGTACGCTATGACGAAGTACGGTATTCAGAATGTTCGTTACTCCGATGTACGTTACTCCGAAAGTTTGCTACTACGAAGTACTGTATTCAGAAGTTTACGAGGTCGGCTTCCAGTCTAACCGGATCCAGTTGAATACTAGTATTTTACATGGAGCGACTGCCTATCTGACCTCCACAACCCAGTTAGTACTGGGTTGACCCCCGGGTAAGACTGATTGTCAGACTTTCAAGCCGACTGTCAAAGAACTACAAATGACCGTGCTTTCCGAAGCACCGACAAAACTCGGAATGTAAAGGATGGTCACCCATCCACGAATCTTACTAGACAAGCACGGCTTAACGTAGAGAACGACCTGAGCGAGCCCGTCAGTAAAAAAAATATTTGTATATTTCAGGTATCATAACCCATATTAGACACATGTTTAAATCATTCATCTATTTAAAAAGAGTCACATAAAAATACATAGAATCCTAATACAACATAATAATAATTCTCTAATAATCAAAATAATTCAAAATCATAATTAAAAGAAGAAAATGAAGCTATTATTCAAGGAACCCTAATTTTAACCAGCGCACTACGAAAACAAACACCACAAGTCTAATCCATAATTCGTTACCTAAACACAATATCATAAATATGAAATATACAATAAACATTCATATATTCATTGGGCAGTGACCATACGGCCATATATCAAGTAGTTGTAACTTGGATGCATTATACTATGAATTGCGCTCCAAGTAAGTATGTGATTACTTTACGCCTTACGATATCGATACAACATTATGCGATACACCGATATTTCGGATCGATACAAATGCTTGCACTGACTGGACAGGTCCACTCAAATATGTATGGTCCTTTCTGCAAAAGATCATCTCTGACACGGCATGGTCCTCATATGACTTGATCTTTATCTGGACTTTAAAAGAGACAGTGACATCTGAGTTTATTCGGGCTGTTTTTTCTCAGAATAGGTAGTCCGGTATGAAACACCGGCCCCGTCTAGTTTTAAAACATAACATGATGTAACGTGTAAAAAAATGTTTAAAATCAATTTACAGAAATACATTATTGTTTTATGATTTACAAACGAATACTTACGATATCATGCTTGGATCAATACACAAGTACCGATATCGAAATTAATGAAATTCTCATAAATTTAATGTAAATAAGAGATTACAAAAGAACACATCCTGGAATTGTACTGAAATCAGAATGATACGAAACTTGGAGAATGAGATCGATGCCATCCGATACACTCCTAGAACCGAAGCACAGCAGTTGTGATCCAGATTGATCTAGCGTATCGATACAACTATCGTGCATCCCTATTATAGAATAGCGAATAGCGCTCCAAGCTAAATGTCGCCCGTCATAGCTAAGTTACAGCTAAGTTATAGCTCGGTCAGTATGTTGATCAAACTGTACTGGGTTATTAAATTGATAGGGCTCGTAAGTGAATATATGTTGCGAAAGTTGGCCGTTTGTTTATTTAGGTAAATAGTTTTGGTCTACGTAAAATTGAGAGCACGACTTTGGACTCTGTCTATAGAAATTAAAAGCCTTAAAGTTCAGTACAGTATTCATTATACATAGTTCTTCTATAGCACATGAAACCAAAATAAATCGAGCCACTTTAAACAAAAGTTATTTCAACCATGGAAGTGTTTAAAACTATCGATAAAATTACCTAATATTGTAATCGATTCCTGAAGGAAAGTTTGTGAATCTTATAACTTGGAGGATCGCGAGACACTTAGCCAGGACGAACTATAGCCCAGAAAACCCCGAAAGACTTCATGATCCTGGCGCTCTCGTAACCCACTCGAGTGCGAGTTGATCCACATGGCATATTGTGTCAGATAAATCAACATAACACAAAATTACGCATGTTGTCACCGAAAGGTGTACCTAATAGTACACCCACATTTCGCCAGTTATGTTTAAGTTACATGTAATAAAGGACTTGCCTGTAATCTGCTGGCCAGCCTTCGAGATTTACCTACCCTGGAGCTGTTCTGTGCAAAGCGTGAGTTAGGAAGGTTCGTGTTTTTATAGATTTACTTGTATTTTTTACCTCTTACCTCTAAATTAAATTCAATTGTTAAATTACTTACCCTCTTTTACTTGTTAGGGGTAAGTAACACGACAGTTTGGGGGCAAGCCCAACCGGGCATAAATCCATACTCCGTGGCTGCTACTGAGAAATTACTGACAGAAAAAACTCAATAACACTTTGCTCTACGTTATAATCGAACCCAAGCTGCGGGTTATTCGCAAGAGATACCACGGCCTCGACATGAAGGGCTAAGAAGGAACATGGGTGGTTTTTAGTCAGTAAAAGTCTGACACTCCCTTTCGCTCTGCCCAAGAACGGGAGGGGTTATTTGATGATTTTCCAACCGCCAAAAAAAAATAAAGGCCTTATGCTCAGTGACCAATGAGGCAGTCTAATGCTATAGAACAAAGCCAACGTGCTAACTTCATATTTCATTCCACACTACAAATAAGTACCCCCATACACGTGTCTTACAGACTTCATCTCCGGAATACAAACATGAAATTATGTAATAAACTAAATTAAATATTTCGCATCACGTACCCCGTGACATTGGGGCATAAATTAATTGTGGAAGGTATCAGGACCACCGGCGGTGAACAGACTACAGTTATATTTATAACTGTGCCGTATATGGTTCGTGTTTGTCGCTTTTAAAATTATTATTGAGGCTTAAGATTTGGTGAGAAAATAATGTTTTTTTTTAATTTTTTTTTTTTTTATCCGAGAGACTGTACGAGATAGTAGAAGAACTCGTAACTAAGTCAATCTGACATTTGACGACACGGTTGGCGCAGTGGCTGAGCGATTGGACTGCTGCGCTGCGTGTCGCGGGTTCGATCCCCGCACGGAACACATATTTGTATGGCCTACAGCCGATAGTTGTTTCGGGTCTGGGTATTTATGTATGTGAGTTTAAATGTTTGTAAACGCACCCACGATAAAGGAGAAATTCCTAGTGTGGGGCAACGTTTTTTGAAAAAAAAAACTAAAAGGTTAAGCAGTTCTTTTCAAGGTCTGTGGTAGGGGAAATCATCCATTACATATCCAGTTTCCTCCGTGCCTCGGAAATCACGTTAAGCCGTTGAGACTGTTCGGCAACCGGGACCAACGCGTTGATCCAAAAGTCTGCCAAACTGTCTTAACAAGAGATATCCGAGGTAAGGGGACAAATCGTTTTGTAATGATGGTCCAGGTCCACGTACGGACCTCGGAAAGAACTGCTGAATTTCAGATTGACCCTTATGGCTGTTACAATTTAGTTATAACCCTTTGTCCTTTGTCGGTTTTTTGTATGTCTTAAAATAAAAACACATGTACTTGGTGTCACCTATCTAAGCAAAAAAGAGTTACATACGAATACGTCCACAGTTCATTTCAAATTCAACGGTTACAAAATAGCAAAATATTAAAAGTCATTGCACTATTCTGGCCAATTATATGGTCATAAGCGAACATAATTTCACACCTTATATCGGCACCTGCGACCGGAACGGACACACTAATAAAACACTTAATTATATATAATTAGATGTGCCTTCATTCGCACACACACTTGGTTTCGGTTGCGAAATGCTTGCAAACGGACTTGTTTAAGACGAATGTTCACTGGGCTAGCACTGGCAGCTATGTGAACATATACTGTTCACATAGCTAAGCTGTTTGTTGAACAAGCTTTACAATTTTAAAATTAAAATACTTTAAAATTTTACACAAAAAACTGCAAAAAAAACCGGCTTTAAAAACACAAAAAAGTAAAAAACACAAAAAAGTGAAAAATGAAGAAGCTGCTTTTTCTTGTGAAGTTTCACAAGAAAAAGCAGCTTCTGAAGTCGGTGCCATTTTGTTTGTTTAATTTAGTTTTTTTTTGCCACCGACTTCAGAAGCTGCTTTTTCTTGTGAAGTTTATTTTTCACTTTTTTGTGTTTTTAAAGTCGGTTTTTTTTGCAAAAAAGTTTTATTTTACAATTTTTAGTTGTAATATTATACTAATACGGAGATATGCGATAACAAACATACAAAAAAAAGACGTGTGGCACTCGGAGACTGCCGCGGTAAAGCTATTGCATAGCATTTTTTATCAACTTATGCAATTATAATTATTTATTTATTTTATTAATGCAGTATTTAAATATAGTATTTATACTTACACTTTTACTAATCATCCTCATCTTTTATAAAATGTCCTTTTACGTCTCATGTCGCGCCTTGGCGACAACTATTTTTGTTGGCAGCCTTAAAATCGATCTTATTCGATTTATTAACTTTGATTTTGCTGTTTTAAAATATTAAATCTAATAATTTTTCAATGTTTACTTTTCATCTGACATTACGTCAGTTGTCAAGATGTCATTTACTTTTTCTTTTATTTTGTGTCATAGTTTTTCTTAGTGGTTAGAGCTATGAAGGTTACATTTGATTTATATAATTTAATTTATTTTTATTAATATGTTAGCTCAAATAATGTAATTTATTGATAATTTCTATTAATAGTATCTTATCTTACGCTTATAAAATTAATTAACACGCTCACAGAAATTCTTTGAGGAAGTTTTTGACTGAATAATACAGGCCGTTTTAAATACAGGCAACTCACAATTTTTGATTTCAAGAAATTGTCAAGTGTCAATTTGTCAAGTGTCAGTTCGTTAGGTTTTTATTTTCGTTACGGAATTTCTGGATTCGGTCCCCACGCTCAAGGCCCGCGATAGAAGCTATGCAATAGCTTAAAAAACTTACAGACGAATTGATAACCTCCTCCTTTTCGGAAGTCGGTTAAAAAAGTTTACAATGACGGGAAGAACAAGGCGGGAACAGGGCGTGCTTTTTGGTTTCGTTAAGGGGTATCTATACACCCATTATGTCTATCGTAAAAAGAAACTCGCCAAACAAGGTACGTGATACACTTACGACAAGGTGACGTCTACGGTCGTCCAAAATTAGCATACAATTTATCACCCTTCTGTCGAACGAGTCATACACGCGATAATGAAGACAAATTAGTACCTCACATCAAACTGGACAATGGCAGTAGTTCTCAACACAATGCTGAGAGAAATAGTCCTCTGTATATTAGGTATAGTTAGGTATGCGCGCTGCAACTTAAAGCTAAGATGAGACGAGAAATGAGTGATGGCCTGAAAAAATTGCGGGGACAGTGTGGATACGGGGGCACAGACGCAGATCTATGGTTAGATGGACATTGAGAAGGAACTATATCCAATTACGTTAGCTAGAGTGAGAGGACGTATTTTCTCTTGGTTAGCAAAATAGGAGTTGAGAAGGAGCAAAGAAACGATAGATGGACTTTGTGAAGAATGATATGGCTAGAAAGAAGGTGACTGAAATGACGAGTACTAAAGAAGTATGGAAGAAGAAGACATGCTGCACCGACCCCAAATAAATTGGTATTAGGGCAAGAAAATTATGACTATGGTAAGCATGTTCATAGCAATTCAGCAAGGTATAATAAAGCGACCAAGGTACCGCAAGGAGATCGCAAGAAAAGCAATTTGTTCTTCCGATCTCGAGATTAAAGTTTGATTGTCGTAAGACTTAACTTAAGCAATCTTTGCCGTCTACGATCTAGCGTGAATCATCCTTAATGACATAGTTGTCGTGTGAGTTGTGACCATGCACCTATAATTTTGATGTCATAAGCATAAAATTATGAACGGTCGCCAGTATTGGCAATAAGTTATTGATCTCAAGTGTTTTATAAAAGCTTGTATGGACATAATTATACGTTTAGTCTATTAGAGAGTGTAATGTTCCAGTTTTAATTAAAATAATTTGGCCAGGATGTATTAACTTTAAATGACCACGAATTTGCATGTCCTGTGAGTCAAAGCACAGTTTCATGCTCCGTGGTACGAGTAACCTGCTTATCGCAGTTATGACCTGCAAACTGTTCACTTTTTTTGTTGTTTTTCCGACCTGTAGTATTTTTATTAAATATTTGTTATGCTGTTGTTATTGTTTTTTTTTTGTATTCTTGTATGCACGTCTTGTACCTATGTGCGACGCATAAATACTTTTTTTTTTCATGTAAACGAGGAGCATAAATTGCTTCCAAGACCCTGTTTTTGGAACGCAATCACAATAACGATTAGCGTAGATAAATAATACTATTTCTATGGTTATGTAAGACGTCTTGAAGACTTATGCTTATTGATTTTTGCTCAAAAGCCCTAAAAGGTATTTTCAGTTATCCAGGTGCTCAAACCATTCAATGCAAAAAACGTCTTACGGTCACACCTTCTATATACAAACTCCTTTAAAAGTTAATACCAACTATGTACACTCAGTAAATAAGCAATTCACTTCTCGCTTTCCCGCGTCCATTCAATACGGTACCAATTAAAATAAGAAAAATACATTACCATTAATTCTCATTCAATTAACAATTTCTTGAATTGAATTTAAAGCAAGAGTGATAAATAAATGACGGTTGAATCGAAGCCGCCACCTCGGGCGTAATCGGTTCGACAATCGAATCGCACTCGATTAATTCAGGGGTGGTCATTATCAACTCTACGATCAAACTATTTTAAACAATTTCTAAAAAGGATGAGATTCTCAAATCAGCTGTATTTTTTTTTAATGTTAGATACCTCGTAATATGTAACTACCTTGATTTGCTATGGATTTTATTGAATTGCTGGTCCATTTTCCGTGATTCATTTGGTAGATAAATCAAAAAGACCGGTTAGTTTCGCTAGTGCATTTCAAGCTTTTGGTGATTATATTTTAAAACTATTGAAAGACAAATATACTGTTAGAAGAAACCTTATTTAAATACATTAAAATCTAACCCAAGATTTGTATAGAAACGTTAATCAAATGAATTTGATTAACAAATATCTTCTCGTACAAGATACGGCATGTAAAAATCAAGTTTGAGTATCACTGAACTATCGAATTATGGATTATACACACACACCATTTTAGGGCACCCAAGATTATTTTTAAACAAAGGTAATTTTCACATTATTCTTCGCGGAAAGGGTAATATCATGTTATTATGCTATTATTGCATTTTTGAAAAAATTGTGAGTTTATAAACGGATAATTTACGAATTATGGTAATAAGACTGCGTCGACTGCCCCGTTGGTCGAGTGGTCGCAAACGCGACTGCTGACCATGATGTTTATTGAAGTCCTCGGTTTGACTTCCAGGTTGGGCAAAGTTTTATTGGGGTTTTTCAACAGGCATTTCTCATTAGCAACCACGGAACCTGGATTTCTGCCCGATTAATGGCAATGGGCTCGACCCCAATTACATAATAATATGACTTAAACATAACGGGTGAAATTTTACCACTTTTATTATTGGCGGGTGGAAATTCATCAAATAACTCTTAAGCAGAGCGAAAGGGAGTGTCAAACTTCTACTAACTAAAAACCACCCATGTTCCTTCTTAGCCCTTCATGTCGAGGCCGCGGTATCTCTTGCGAACAACCCGCACAACCTTTACCACTTAAAAGGATCTTAATTTATGTACAATCTGATGTGAACTAATTTACCTGTTATTTATTTACCTTAATTAAGAATGTACAAAAATAACTTGTCTCTGATTTACGCATTGCAATTTTCTCAGAAAATTACGAAAGTGACAAAATTCTCAAAACAACACTTTTGCATTATAGCCGCCACTCACACCGAACGAAAGCGGCGCTAGCAAGCATTAATCACTGCTAATTACGTTTGAACCAGTTCTTATTTATTCGGTGTAAATGATGTAATTGGTGACAACATTACAATATTGTGATAGTCTTGTAGAATTTGTTATTTTAATTCGAGGTCAATTTCTAAAACGGCCTAATTAATTGGATTAATTTCGAAGTTATTAATCGTAGGATTACTTTTATCGATAACTATCTTGAATAGTAATTTGTGTAATAGTATAAAAAATGGTAAAAATATACTAAACATTTTGTTTGGCTGTAGTTGTGGTCGTAAAAACTGCTATCTTTTTGGCAAACCAATGCAACTTTTAAATATTTCAGAAGAGTTAAAATTAAAACTAGTTTTGTTCACCACTAATGTTGATTCATTGACAAACTGTTAAAAAAAAATAGTGAACTCATGTTTTTGAGATTTTCTGGTAAAGTCCATTTCACGAAAGAAGTCCCACAGACGCAGCGCTGTATGTCGTGCGACATAATGTTGTTTCACAACTTTTGGCACCGTAAATAAACCTTATAACGCACTAATCCAACAACAAACTCACAAAATATCTACCACAACAAACGCACCTTGATAAAATCGACAAACGACAACATGGCCGATCTGTTAAATTTAGTTCCACAATTGTCCGCGGGACTTCTTTCGTGAAATGGACTTTATTTCTTTTTATTGGGTTAAGCCCGCCACACTATTCCCAAACCAGCAACTTCTAAAACCAGCATCAACAGTAGCGGCCACCAGAAAAGCGCCGATACAGTGAAGCTCGACGAAGTTCTCGACGATTTCATAAATATAATAAAATTGTGTAATTTTATAAAAGTTTACAGACCAACTATTACATACGTATTTGACTGCCTCATTGGTCTAGTGGTCGCAAGCGCGACTGCTGAGCATGAGGTCCTGGGTTCGATCTCCGGGTCGGGCATAGTGTTGTTGGCTTTTCCATCAGGAATTTCTCAGTAACAGCTACGGAGTCTGGATTTGTGCCCGGTTGATGACAATAGGCTCGCCCCCTATTACATGGGACTTAAACATAACTGGCGAAATGTGGTTGTACTATTAGGTACACCTCTGCCTAACCCTTCGGGGATTACAGGCGTGATTTTATGTTATGTTTATGTGTTTACAGACCAACTTAAAAGTCAAGAGAGGAGAATCATAAACATTAAAATACTCTATAATGTCAAGAAGACCACTCCGAACAACCAATCATAACTGGGTGTCAAAAAAACATACTAAAGAATCTTAACTCCTGTTATAATAACAGATTTTATTTCTCCAAATTAACCGTGATATGCTACAAGTCTTAAAAGTAATAAATGTCCACTAAAATATAATTGTGTGTCCTTAATCCGCCTGTGTTAATGATTTTTTCAGACGGAATGAGGTTTTGAAATGTCAGTGTGGTGTACATTTAATTTTACGATAGGAATTAACTTTTAGTGCGATGTTTTGCAGTATAATTCACTTTCTGTTTGTGGGTTGGTTTTTGTGGCTGTAAGAGGATTTTGAGGCAGGATTTATTGTGTTAATTCCATGAAAAGAAGCTTAAATTATCTATAATAATCTGTACTAATATTGTAAAGCTGTTTGTTTGTTTGGTTGAACGCACTAATCTCAGGAACTACTGGTTGGATTTGTAAAAATATGTTTGTGTTTGATAGTCGGGGAAGGCTTTAGGCTATATTTGCGCAGTCATGGGCAAAGCTAGTAAGTTCATATACCCCAAAATGAAGTATTGAAAATTATGATTTTCTTACTCCTCCGCTATTCTATTCTGATCAATTTCGTTGCGAGATCCAAGACAGAAAAACAATGTACAGGTAGGTACATTGTTTTTCTGGAATTTTTTCGAATTAAATTGTCCCGGCGCTTTTCTGATTGCCACTGTTAATTCTGGCTTTCAGGAGTTGCAGTGGTAAGAGAATAATGTGGTAGGCTTGTCTCAAAAAAAAATAAACTATTCACTTGTGTTGAAAAACTGGATGATTGTAAGAATGTAGTATGCGAGAAGCGAGTTCGGAAGTATTAGTATCACACCTGGGATAATTTAACAGGAACTATGGCCCCCTTAATTCATGGGGTCCTGGACACTTAACCAAAGCGCCCAATAGAAAAAATGACCCTGAATATACCTGATTTTGATCCCAATAGCGGTAAAATGCTGACGCTCACAGCTAAATAAACTGTCTTGTAAAAAAATAAGGACAAGACAGCTATCGTTTTAAAAGTTTGCCAACTCATTAAGTGCCTACCTCTTTTAAAACAGTTTACACTATCATTAACATCTATTCACATTAATAACTACCGAATAAACGGATCATTCTCAGTAGATCTATTGGTTAGATCCATGATGGATCTACTGGGAATTTGTTTTCTCAGTAGATCCATAATCGAAATAAGTAGATCTACTGAGAATATTTTTTCTCAGAAGATCCATTGCCCAGATCCATGATAAATGAATGGATCTAGTGAGAATTAATTTTCTCATTAGATCCATTTAAAAAAAAAGCATTAATAAAATGGATCTAATGGGAACTTTTGTCATGAATCTAATTATATGATAAAAACAATACAATAAATGGAATAGTATTATTCCATTTATTGTATTGTAAAAAGGTGTGTTTGAAAAAAGGGCATCACCTAAACGCCGCAAAAGGAGCATTGAAAATGACAATTGCATTTTATTCGCCCAAACACAGCTTGCAAATGGTGAAATTGGCATCGGTCACTTCTTAGAAAAATTGTGGTATGTAGGTACTTTCTCTCTCCTGACAGTTTGTCAAAGAGTTTTGTCTGTTTTTTTTTTATTTTTCACTGAGGAATATTTGGGATTTATCATTAAGTTTACATAGGTGACAAGCCCAATTTTATGTAAATAAATTGAAAAGTCTTGTCTTTTTGTGCTTTTTCTTCATAAAACCTAGTTCCCCATACACTGTTTAGAGATGCTTTCAGACACAGTAAATAACAAGTAACAACATTAATTTTTTTCACATCAAAAATTCTCATTACGTCAACTTCATTTATTTTTAAAACAAATAGATCTAACGAGACCAACAATACGGAATATGCATATTTTTTTATTTCGATACGGAATGTAAAACTACTATAAAAATAGTGTAATACTTTATTTTAAATGGATCTAATAAGAAAACAAATTCTCACTAGATCCATCCATTTATCATGGATCTGGCTAATGGATCTTATGAGAAAAAATATTCTCAGTAGATCTATTTATTTCGATGATGGATCTAATGAGAAAACAAATTCCCAGTAGATCCATTCATTTATCATGGATCTGGGCAATGGATCTTCTGAGAAAAAATATTCTCAGTAGATCCACTTAGTTCGATGATGGATCTAATGAGAAAACAAATTCCCAGTAGATCCATCATGGATCTGACCAATGGATCTATTGAGAATGATCCACACGCCAAACATTTCTTGCAGCTCGCCTAACGGTACAGTCTAGCCTGAAGCGTTTTGTGCTCCAAACAAACGTATACATTACCTTATCTGTACGCAAATACATTACCACTAATTAATTTTAGGTGAGAGGCATTAATCATGGAGGTTTTAAACGTGTAATTATTGGAAGTGGTTCTGTAGGTGGTAATTGTAGTCGGAATGTGATTAGTGAAGATTTATTTATTGTGTTGGTCAATTTCTTTGTCCCTTTGGGTGTTTATGTGGGTGGTTGTTTGTTGTCCGAACTAAATTCATTATTGGTCATACTGTTGTTACGAAAACAACAAGTAATTTGTGTGCAGAAATCAGTTTGAGACTTTTTTGCTACCTTGGTTTCCTTGACTCTCTTAATACAATAATACGGATGACGCGGACGAAAGACTGGATGTACAAAAAAACTTGCTTTATCTGCAAAAAGCATCGTCTGCCTAACCTGACTATGTTGGGGTCGGCTTCCAGTCTAGCCACATGCAATAGGTTACCAATATTTTATATCTGACCTCCACAAGCCATTCAGTACTGGATAATACGATATCGTGTTGGTAAGGCTGGTTGTCAGACTTTCGTTTCAGACCACTGACTACCTGTGAAGACTGTCAAAGATATACAAAAAGCAGCCGAGGCCAACAGCTTAACGTGCTTTCCGAGATACGGAGGCAAATTGGAGGAAACGAAAAATTATTTTATGTATTTTGTTAGCTATAATGACCTCACCAATTCAGAATGTCTCATAAAAACCCCCTAAAAATTATTTAAGTTGAGCTAGCAAACATTTTAGAGTTTTCTAAATACAAATACACTTTTTTAAATTTTAATAAGGAACTCTAAAAGTATTCACACAGCCTACTCCACAGAGTGACGTGCACCTGTAAATTGACACACAAACAAATGTTCTGCGCACGAACATTAATATAATTGCTTAGTGCTCTATTAAGATGGCTGATAGCTGCTACTGCTATTTGTCTTTATACTTTTTTCTCACACAAAGAAACTGAAACGTTCAGAAGGTGTAGTCATCAACTTTTTATGCCTACAGTCGAGAAGATTGTTGGCAGAAAGTATGTACTGAATGCAAAATTCAAGCAGCAAAATATTTTTTGATTGCTTTGCGGCTTTCAACCGGACAATGTTTTCAGCCGGCTTCTTTATTTATTTATTTATTTAAGAAGGTACTTGCTACACTTACAGTTTGGACCAACGCGTGCAGCAAGTCAAAAACATCACACACTAACTTAAAAATCGTATGCAATAACAATAATTAAGCATAGCTTTTTTGCTACTCACAAACAGCAGCAGTAGTCTTGTGGCCGATAAATCGCACGAAAATGCCGAGTGATCCTGCGGGTCCCGCCTTTGTGGGAGCAGCACCACACCAAAGCTCTTTACACCCATTGAATACAATCGCTGTGGCTAAAATCGGCTACATAGCTTCATCATCATCATCATAAAACTACCCGTGAATTCTAAGGTATGTATGCATGTTTGTATCAGTTAAATTAAATTAACCTTCTGTAGTTTTCTTGTATGAGCTCAGAGTATGACAATCTCGTACTAATTATCCATCATTGATACGATTAAATCGTAAATTTTAATTTGTTTGAACTTTACTGACGATAGTAGAGATCTAATTTCAATTTGATTGCTCATTAAAGAATGTGGTTCAAATTAATGAAAGGCGAGTAAATTCTTGGCTGTGATTGGAATAAAATAATTAAAAATAATTCGATATAAAGAAAATTATGTGTTGGTTTATATCATCATCATCATCATCCACAGCCCGAACTCACCCACTGCTGGGTATAGGCCTCTCTTTTCTTGTGCCAATCTCCACAGTCCTGTACAAGCCTCATCCAGGTTTTGCCCCCGATGGCAACTATGTCGTCTGCCCATCTTGCCGCCGGACGACCCACACTTCTTTTGCCAGTTCTTGGACGCCATTCGGTGACAGCATTAATCCACCTGTCATCACTGCGCCTTACTAGGTGTCCTGCCCAACTCCATTTGAGTTCCGTAACGCGATTCCCAATATCGAAAACTTTTGCACGTCTTCGGATTTCGACGTTAGGAACTCGATCTATTAGTTTTAACGCTCGATGGCTCTCTGTGCCACTCGCAATTTGTACACAGCCTCCTGCTTGAGCGTCCATGTTTCAGCACCGTACGTCATTGTGGGCAGAACACACTGGTTATAGAGGCGGGACTTCAGACATAGCGGAATCTTGGCTGATTTCAAAGTGTCGTCCAATTTGCGATATAAATAGATTGTTAAAAACTACATACGTAAGACAAGGTAAGTGTAATTTCAGTTCTTTAGAAATAAATAGGTACACTATGTGCAATACGTTTTGATACAGCTTGGGAGATGTTTATGTCCAGCAGTGGACTGTGAAAGTCTTTAACTATGATTCAGTCAGTCAGTATTGGATGACTCGGCCACACATCAATTAATAATTTGATTCAGCTTGATGCATGTCACATTATGCTCACTACCACGATCATCAAACCAATCACCAGAAAAAGAGACTTTAACAATTTCTCCTAAAAACTTTTATTTAACAAATCTCTGGAGGTGGGCCTTATTAAAGGGTCATTCCAATTTGTATAAGTTTTTACTTAACCAAGAATTAATGGGAAAATGTGTTTGAGAGTCATTTAAATTCTGAGCACGTTTGCAAACGCCTTGAAAACGCCCATTTAAAGGCACCGGCGAGCAATACAATCAAATAAATAAATCCGCAAATTGTCGCGGTGCAAAAACTTGGGACATTTCACCACATACCTAACCTTACCAAAACAAGTTGGTTAGTATCACCTCGCAGTATAGGGTTAGCGTTAAATGCGTAATGTAAAGAAATACAAGTTATATGGTTGGCCCAACGGGATTTTTAGCAAATATGTTAAGCAGATGATATTTTTTTCAAACCGCAATCCATTCATCAGTAAAATACTCATAATTCTCAATTATAATTATATGATTTTTTACAATTCTAATGTTTTACTATCGTATATTTTACAATTTATTTTTTTACTAATTTATTTTTACTATGTTTCTTAATAATGTAATATTTGTTATTGTTCTTTTAAACCACTACTGGATTTTCATCTCTGGAATCTGGAACGCTGTCGTCTCCGTCTTGAAAGTGGGCGTTAATAGCGGCGACACAATTTTGCAACTAATGTAGCTATTTACGTATGCAATCAATTTGTAACTTTTGAAACTACTGTTGTGTTATTTTCAATCCAGACTACATTATTATGACAAAAAGTCTAAAGAGTCCTGAGTATATACGAGATTCTCGGAGATATGTCTATTTGGAGCTCACAAGGCTAATAATTATTGTTCAAATCCTTTGCCACTAGGACCTGAAAAAACTTCATAACATTTTATCATACAAATTAACCACGCCAAATAAATCCACAATTAACATCTTAACCCACGCCAGCCCTAAGGCGTGATCACAAAGACACTCACTGCCTCCCAGCGTAACAAATCACTCGCAACCTGTGCTCGCAACTCGTATAGCCATAACCGCAGCACCGCAGCATGGGAAAAAACAGCCCCACTCTCGATCAACGTCTGAATCTATACTATACATTCTTGACGAAAACTGTTGGTGTACTGCATATGGCGTGTATGCTGTGTTGCTATGCGATACGGCGGGTGATCGGTAATGTGCTGTTGAGGTTTTTTGAAGACGTGTCTGTTTTTGAAATTCTCGTTTTCCTGTGTGGAAAAGTGGAAGTTGGAATGTGGATGGCATGAAAGAAAATATGTGGAAAATGTCGTGCCAGGTTTGCCACAACAAACTACTCTAATTGCCTAAAGGGCTTTAGCAATAGGAAGACACAAGGTGACGGAGAGAGAGAGACGAAATAATATAAGAGCCAAAGATAAAGCGAAAAAGATGATATGGGATAGAATGGGAGCACTGATATTTTTATCTTTCTTTATCGGGTTGGTTAGTGCCTAACCTGGTGTCAGTCTTTTATGCCGTCTCTGGCCTCTGACTTGGCTTTACATGCCGTCGAGAATTATCTGCTGGTTTCTTCACGTTGTTTTCCTTCACCGATGCAAGTGATAATTTATACAATACGCACATTAGTCCAAAAATTCAGAGGATTGACTTGGTAATCCGGCTACCACTACTTATGTACTGAAATGACAAAAATGACACTGATAATGACAGAAATGTCCTATGTTACTGATACTAAGTTACCGAACTTAAGAATTGTAATAGAAACTATGGACATTGGACCAACCTATCGTTTCATGTGTAACAGTTCGCATATTCTTTCCAAGTCATGTCTCCAATAATCGCTATAGACGTTCTAATAATTACAAACAACTTCTTTTAATTATCCAGGCGATATAACCTGAATATTTGACAAACTGCGCCCAGCCTACGCGGAGCTATTCAGATTTATTGCTCGATACTAGCATTGAATCGATCGGAACGCGATCAAGAGTCAAGACAAAGTTATGGCAATTATTTATGATACCAGTCCAAGTGGGTTGGCCGTATCTGGTTCATTTAAATACAATTCAATTTTCAAGGGACACTTGTCAATTTTACAAATTGCTTTTTGATCAGATTTGATCGTGATATGTTATGATGTCATAATCTTGAGGATTGTTGCAGTATAAATAATGGTCGTCATGACAGCTTCTATTTTGATTCTACCCAAACTCAGATATGAATATAATGGCATTCGAGTTGATCTTATGACTGATTTCAGAAGCCAAGATTGACTGCATGGATGATATATTTGCAATATATTCACGGGGCCAACGTGGCCAGAAATTGCACAAAACAGAGAGGTTTAGAAATTAAAAGGAGAGGCCTTTGTCTAGCACTGGAAACCAGTATAGGGTATGAACAAAATTAGAATCTTTATACTAAATAATCTTTTTTGTGTAGTTATTTTTCATTTTGATGAATCAGTACAACACATTTTATGTTATTTGTATTATTGCAGTGGTGGGGAGAACAAGTGGCCTTCGTTTGCGTTAAGGGTACTTTTACACCCTTTACATGGCATGGATGTATTATGTGCTAAAACATTGATGCGGAAGTAAGATTCTACACTTATGGTCTCTTGTCAGACGAAAACCTACAGCTGAACTAAATGTACAGTACGTGGTACAAATTCACCGTAATTTAACTAGCCTTTTCGCAACTATGTAAGGGGCTAAAGGCCGTTACAGCTTCTAGTATAACCGCATGTAGCTAAATGAAGTTGACATGAAGAAACTGCCTATCTGACCTCTTTATATCACTTACTAGACAACGTGATAGCCCCTTATGAAAAAAAAATATCTCTTATGAAAATCTTTCTCTCTCTCTACTTTTTTTAAAGCTGGGGTTTCCGCCACTTCTTCTTAGGGCGAGTTTTATGGGGACTTGTAAACTTTGACTTTCAAAAAAAGTTGATTATCATCCTAATTTGAACAAATTGCTTTGGAATTAATTGTAAAATTATTAACAATCAATTAGCTCGTAGAGGAGCTCGTGGTTTAATAATAACTGCCACTCGGGTCAATCTTTAGGTTAAGCCGCACTTGCCTAGGTTGGTTTGTGGATGGGTGACCGCCCATTTCATACTGAGTTTCCTCCGTGCCTCGGAAAGCACGTTAAGCTGTTGGTACCGGCTGTCATATAGATCTTTGGCAGTCGTTACAGGTGTTCAGTGACCTGAAAGTCTGACAACCAGTCTTACCAAAGCGTATCGTATTACCCAGTATTAACTGGGTTGTGGAGGTCAGATAGGCAGTCGCTCCATGTAAAATACTGGTATTAAGCTGCATCTGGTTAAACTGGAAGCCGACCCCAACATAGTTGGGAAAAGGTTAGGCATATGATGAACAATTTCGATGAGCATCACTTTACTCTGTTACTGTAATAAGGAAGAGTGAAATCCGAACAAAAACTATTTCCCTTTAGGAAACTTGTTCAGTTAACAATGGATCATTCATTTAACTGCGTCAGAGATAGAAATCCTCGTGATTAAGAATGAAAATATTACGATGTTAGTGACGTGAGTAACTGAATACCTAGGTACATACCTAGGTACTCTACTACTGTAGTCTATTTACTTTCAAGAAAATTGGCATCTGGAACTATTCATTTAATTAGTTGTCTTTCATGTGCTTTAAAATTACCACCCAAATAATATTAACCCAGAAAATAATAAAACAAATCAATTCAAAACATTTATCCGAAAAAAATTAACTCATTGAATAAATAATGTTATGCTGAACTGAAATACATCGAAACTAACCCCAAGCCAAAAGAATTTCAAAGATTATAATTAAATACTTACTTCAATTAAATACTTGTATGAATTGATTAATACCTAATCAAACAAACACTAGCATCCATTATGAAGATAAACCCCGCCTCTAGGGGCCAAACCTCCCGCCCAAATCAATTAATATTCGATCAGCTAAGTAATTCTTACAATTTGTCCAAGCCCTTATTAGACGAATTTATTACCTCACCTTAATAGGCCCATTTTACTTTATATTGTTACCTTATTTGGCCTACTGATAGCTTTATTTTGTAATTTAAAATTGTGGAATTTTAAGTGTTGGTCGCTTATTTGCGCCTATTTTGGGCATTATACCTTGTAAATGGTTCTGATGTAGCTATGATACTTATTCGGGCATTTTAAATCGTTTTCTTGGTTTATGTTGTTTTGGGTTGTGTAATTTCTCGGTTCTAAATGCAAGAAATACTGGGCTGGGTATCATTTTACATAAATTAAATCGTTTGAATTAGTACGTCAAAAAATATTTTCTCCATTCGATGGTATCAAGTTGTTTCAACGTATTCTAAATTATGCTACCTACGTCATAAGGTTTATTATACCTTTGCCAATGACAAGGTACAGCTACAAGTAACTTATAGTATAGAGAGAGACCTACAGTTAAACAACTCAACTTTACAATCTTTAATTTCATACCTCAAACCCGTAAACACATCAAAAGTGAAATACAACGTGAGAAAAAGTCGCAAATTGAGCATTATCTTTACGGTATTACCCATAAAAAAGTTATCGATGCTTTAGTAATTAATGTCTTTAAAATCGAAGCAGCTTAAATCCCGAGTTTTTCGGAGTCAATTTACCAAACGACCAGTATAAGCAGCCCGGTGGCGGAATACATAACTAACTGGATATTCTAAGTATTTTGACAGGTGGTCTCTCTTTTACTTGACAAGCAGCGCCACCACTAAGTGTCAACTTACAGCGGTCAGATTCTGATTTCGCCGTCCATTAACCGTTTATTCATAAGTTCGCAGTAGGATGCACTTCAGGACTTAATTATTGGTTTCTTGTATTTATCGTCGATTCGATGGAGTTTTTGTGAGCCCGTCGCGGTGGGAGATCGTTCTGGTATGCTGAGAGTTGATGAATGGAATGAGGATGTGCAGAAGTGTCGCTTGGGAAAATTTAGCTGGAGCAATAAGCGTACGCTTAGTCGCCCTAAAAAAACACATATTTTTCTCTGCCTGGCATCTCGCAGGTCAACTTATAAGACTGACTGCGGTACTCAGAGATATTTAATGATTACTTATACCGACACTTAGTAAAAATTTGTCATACTTTTGTATGACGAAATTAATACTCTATGGACGAAACTGTCAAAACCTTTACTAAGCGATGGCCTAAGTAATCATTAAAACTCTCTGAGTGCGGCAGTGAGAGAACCTATGAGACAGTCCCTTAATTGTGAGGCCTCCAAAAAGGGCGTAAAATAGACTAACTGCGGTACTCAGAGATATTTAATGATTACTTAAGCCGTCACTTAGTAAAGATTTGACATACTTTTGTATGACAAAACTGTCAAAACCTTTGCTAAGTGATGGCCTAAGTAATCATTAAAGCTCTCTGAGTGCGGCAGTAAGACACAGCTTACTAAGGGCACCCCCATGGTTGGTTTACGGACTTCGGCGTCACTAGGGGCAGCAAAGGGACGGGCTGAATCCACTACTTAATACATTCTGTCTCATCTCTTCTCCCTCTCATTTGATCACTTCATAGCTCCACCGTTTCACAAACAAAACTTCTTGCAGACGAACTTGAAGCCAATAAAACTTCTGTAACCATTACATAACGCCACATGTCTCAGAATCTAAGGCAGCTACTGGAAAATAAATTAATTGTTAGTAATTTCTAGGTATTTGCGTTTTTGTTTGGCGGCCTGGCCGACTACAGCCGGACCGGCCCGGATACGTCAAGTGCCGAGCATTCACTACAATGAGCAATCTGATAGGGCCTGTACCACCAACTCTTAGAGTAGTACTAGCCGACCCACACTAGCTTCACCCGCTGTCGGATATTCATACAGGGATCGGAAGATTTTTTGTGTGAATCCTGACCGACCTAACTTCCGCCATTTTATTTTATTAATTTCGAAATAGCGGCCACTCACTAAGCCTATCGAAAAGAATAAATACAAACAAGTGTTGTATGAGACAAAAAGTTCTAAAGTATCACGTATTCGAGATATTATTATGAGCTATCAAAGTTTTGTACGTGGTTGCAACTTTAAAAACAAATTGGCGGAATTTAAGCAGGCCAAACAAAGTTCTACCCCTATTTAATTGCATCATGTGCGTTGGCAGTCAGTCCGTACAAACAATTTTATAAGTAAAATTCAAGTAAGAAATTGTTTAAGAGAATGTAAGTGTGTTCAGTATGAGAATGAGATAGAGCTAAAAGATATCCAGCTCCATCTCTTCAGTCATATAATACTGCTATAACAGTGATGGTAGGCCCCCAGATCTATAAAAGATACGGCATTTTGTAAGACACAAGGTAGTGATGAAGTTATAGCGCCCTTTTTATGGCACCGTGTGTGGTCTGCAATGAAAGTTTATTCTGCAAGTCCATGTGTCTCTTATCTAGATTTAAAAGTTTTACTTGGGGTAGCTCGTGGCTTAATAAGAACTCGGGTCGATCTTTAGGTAAAGCTGTGCTTGCCTAGGTCGGTCTGTGGATGGGTGACCGCCCGACATACCGAGTTTCCTCCGTGCCTCGGAAAGCACGTTAAGCTGTTGGTCCCGGCTGCCATATAGATCTTTGGCAGTCGTTACAGGTAGTCAGTGACCTGACAGTCTGACAACCAGTCTTACCAAAGGGTATCGTATTACCTAGTATTAACTGGGTTGTGGGGGTCAGATAGGCAGTCGCTCCATGTAAAATACTGGTATTCAGCTGCATCCGGTTAGACTGGAAGCCGACCCCAACATAGTTGGGAAAAGGCTAGGTAGATGATGACTTGTACAAAATATCTGAATCCTGATTCAGATATTAAAAAAACAGTATCCCAACGTTTTTCTTTCGACATAACAGAACATCACGCCTGTTATTTTCAAAGTATTAGGCAAGGGTGTCCCTTATAGTACACTCACATTCCGCAAGGTATGTTTAAGTTTCATGTAATAGTGAGCGAGCCTATTGCCAGCAACCGGACACTAATCCAGACTCCGTGACTGCTACTGAGATATTGCTGATAGTAAAACCCAATAACACTTTGTCCCGACCTGGGAATCAACCGCAGCAGTCGCGCTTGTAACCCTAGACCAACGAACCAGTATTTTCTTTTGAATACAGACATAAATTAAGCCTTTTTATATAAATACATACATATTTGACGGCACGGTTGGCGCGGTGGCTAAGCGATTGGACTGCTGCGCAGCGTGTCGCGGGTTCGATCCCCGCACGGATCAAATATTTGTATGGCCTGTTGTATGGTTTGTGTGGTCTGGGCGTTTGTGTATGTGACTTTATATGTTTGTATACGCACCCACGATACAGGAGGAATTCCTAGTGTGGGGCATAGTTAAAAAAAAAACAAAACAAAATCAAATATACAAAAGTGAATTAGAGCCCTCTAAAGATAGAATTTGTAGTATTATATTAAACGTGCGTTATTTAAAACCCAATAAATATCAACTACCTTAAATTTAGCACAAAACGACTAAATTATTAGTGCTTATAACTTCTTGGAAGGGCAATATTTAAAGCAAAGTCCTAATTGGCAACTATATATTATGTTCCTTCACCGACCCCATCAAGTTATAAATGTGTCGCCTTCATAAACACGTAAAACTTAATGATCCAGTTATTATTGGCACTAGTGCTGCTCGATCCGAATCGATACTTTACAGTATCGATACAATAGCAAATCAATGAAAAAGAAAGAAAAAAATATCTATTGATTTGTCGCTGGGACATGACGTGCATACAAAATGACAAAACAAGAAAATATACAACTACGTATAATAAATATTAATACAACTAGATGGAACAAAAAACAAACAGATAACCTGAGATGATGCTAAACTATGGGAACCCCACAGCACATTTTCAGTGGTCACCAGTGACAACACGTGCGTAAGCGAAGACAGCATAAATATACGACATACAACGCGCCAATATTCCTAAACCGCAGAATCATGCAATCTCTCTCATTATCTGCCTAGACATTCCCAACTATGTTAGGGTCGACTTCCAATCTTACCGGATGCACCTGAATACCAGTATTTTACATGGAGTGGCTGACTACCTATCTGACTTCCACATCCCAGTCGGTACAGTCAGACTTTTGGGCCACTAGCTACCTGTGACGACTGTCAAAGATATGCAAATGGAGGCCGGGACCCCTGGTTCCCGTCGAATAATTTCCGATCACTACAGAAGCGAATCTGCGGACAAAAGCTAGTTCAAAATAATAGATAAAGAGAACAAGGTATTACAAAATAATTCCTAGGAACTCTAAGGGATTACTGACTTCAGTATCGATACAAATTCAAGTACACCGCATCCCTAATCAGCACAACATTCTTGCCAACAACTAGCGTATTTCAAGTCAGAATTATTGCCAAAAAGCCAAGAAACACTCGTAAATCCTGCTGACGACATCGTTCTCGTAATCTCGTTTAGAGTATACGAATACACTCATGACGAATGGTAACCAACAGACCTGACCTTTTGAAATGCCAGTTGGAAAAGGCGCAAGTAACGTAAATATCAGCGAGAACTTTCAATACAATGTGCAGAATTTTAACGAAGACATCATGGGATCTGGTGAGATTATAATCGAAACGTGTTCACTGTACTCCAGGGCTGCCGAATGTTATCGAGAATTTAAAGATATTATCAAAACTTGAACGTTTTCCGTAGCGGAACTCCAAACGTCATATGACATCGGCAACTTCCTTCAAGCATGACATGATCGATCATACTTGATCAGAGCTCATCAGCAGTCATTTTAAGTGATTAATTAATTTATCCAGAAATCCAGAATCCTTCGTAGAGGACACACCTACATAATCATTAAATGACATGGGGCAAGCACAATAGTATTGTTGTTGTTTCAAATACTTGTTAATCTTCTTTTACCAATAGTAGCCTATCGTTGGTATTATTTTAGATTAATCTGACGGCAAAATAATATATGAAAACTGGATTAGGCCAAGGTGCACACTAGATAAACCCAAGCTTAATACTCCAGGAATTATAGCCGTGATAAATGAAACCAATTTCTCTCAAAAATAATTCATCGGGTAACCCTACCACCTATAACTTTATATTTGAGTGAAATGTTGCCAGTTGATCAGGCCGATCTCCCACAGAGTACATTTCGTAAATCACGCTGACTTGTACATGAATATGGTGGACAGTTCTTATCTTAACCATATCACCTTATACGGCGAAGGGAATCCAGGCTATCAATATGTGCATCAGCAGTATCCAAACGATATACTGTTAACTGTTAGCTGTTAGGTTGGGGACATGTCCGGCTCGCAGTCGCCTATTTGCAGTGAAAATACTGACTTCTTGGTTAATTAAAGTAAAGTACAGTCAGTAAAACGTAATTTATAAGTTTTGAGTTGAAGGTAATGAGGGGCAAGATTTTATGCACCTCATTACCTTCATAGAATGCCCGATTATTTTATAATGCCTAAGTTTAACGGTGTACCTTAACAGTCCCTTTATTATCAACTAGCGGACGTCACGCGGTTTCACCCGCTTAGTTCCCGTTCCCGTGGGAATACAGGGATAAAAAGTATGTCCCTCGCCTATGTCACTCGGGGATAGTGTAGCTTCCCAACGGTGAAAGAATTTTTGAAATCGGTCCAGTAGTTTCGGAGCCTATTCGTTACAAACAAACAAACAAATCTTTCCTCTTTTTAATATTAGTGTAGACTGGCTGGCGTACTGGGTTGTTTTGAAGAAAAGGATCACTAAACATTTCATGGCTTAGGGTTTACAACAAACGGATTACACCCTGGCTGCAAGTCAGTTCAATAACTGCAGTTGTTGCAACGACGTTCAAAGAACTTACATCTATTGTGGTTGACTATGCTGATACATTTAGTGACTAGCTCTAGTAGGTATTTAATTTTCCCTGTTGGCAGAGATGCGGACAAACTTTTTGACGACCTTTAATTCTTTTCAAACGTGTACTTATTAAATAAATTATGTATTTTTTTATAGTTTAGGTGTACCTATATAGTGGTTTTAGTTTTATGAGAACTTTATTAAAAAAATTAGTGCATTTTTTAATATTTTTTATTGGCCCATACTATCCCATAGTTGGACAAACGCCTCCCCATATACCTTCTAAATGCTCTTTTCCCATACCTCCTCGAAACAGATAAAAAAAAACAAATTTAATTCTTAAGTTATTACTTGCAGTTATTCACAACATTAACCAAAACAAAAGCGGTATTTCCTTTCTTCCTCCAACAACAATAATTAACAAATAATTTTCATAACACAAACATTTTACTTTAAACAAAATTCCTCAGTAAACATAACAAGTGGCAGGATCGCGGTTAAATCATAATTTCTTGTTTTTTTTAATAAGGCGATCTAAAGTGCCGACGAAATAACCTTATCAACGTGTTTTTGACAGTTTACGTGTAAAACGAGTATCATGTAATAATTGTGTGGGCAGAATTTAATTTTATAACAGTACCCGGCAGGTATCACACGTGTTTTTGAAATGGTTATCCTTATGTAAAAATGCTTGTGAATTTATTTTTGTCAAACAATTCGGCTATAAAAGATGATACTTTAATACATTATGGATACTAAAATGAAGTTTTTACAATTTGATAGGTACGTGGCAAGCATGTACTTTGTTTAACAAATTATTTATGTGCTTTTCTCCAAAGAGGATGAATTTATTTTAAGCCATTTGAGTACCCAAATATATGTAAATAAATCTACTTACAATCAGATTATATTGATAGAACAACGCGAACAATCGTAATCCTATTTACAAGACCTAACTGGATGCTGTTTCGTAAATATGTCGTGGCCTGTTGATGCAGTTTTATTATCAAGATACATTATGGCGGGATAATTGGTGCTGAAATTCCTTCCTTATTTTTAATGAAAGACGAGAACATTTAACGATTTTTAAAGACCGCGATTTCCATATGTAACACGTTAAAAATAAGCAATTTTTTTTTGGTAGTTTTTCTATGTCTGAAGTCTCTTTGCCTATCTACACAAACTCTTTAGCTCCTTCTATACAAATAATTAAAACAGAAGTTTGTAATATCAAAATAACAGCTTTTCACTGAATGCATTTGAAAATATTTCCGGCACTTAAAGCAAAAATATTTTTTGTCATCTGTCTGTTTGTACGGACTAATTTCTGAAGCGGCCGGACCGATTTTGATAGAACTGTAAATAGCAGATACTATTAATAGTTATGGTTATAAGGTCTAACTCAGTCTTCTTTTATTTTAAACATCGAGAAAGAAAATAATACCTAATTCTTTTCCAATGGTACACATTCATATAATTATTTACATTTCTATCGATGGCTTTTGTATTTTTGCTCATACACATAGGTAAAACGAATGGCGCCAACGCGCATTGTAGTTTGACGTCAATACTCCATCTGGATGATAGTACCGATAACCCTGACTATACCTACACATACTAGGTACATAATTATAAATACTTATATAAATATGTTTTTTTTTCTTACTGCAGCATTTTCATAAAGACTTTAAGGTTAATTTTAAAACTTCTAAATATGAGTTTTATATTAGTAGTGATCTTACAGGGCACAAACTTAAGTACTAAGTCCAAACCTTACTCTACATATTATATAAAACATCTTGTATAACAACATATTTTAATCTTTACTAGCTGGTGCCCGCGGCTACACCTACGTGGATGTCGATCAAATTATATACTAAACCTTCATCCTTCATTTTATAACTAACTTTCCTCGAGAACCACTCTATCCATTGGTAAAAACCACATGGAAATCGGTACAGTAGTTTTTGAGTTTATAACGAACAGTCAGACAGATATACGCAGCGGAAGACTTTGTTTTATAATATGTATCTAGTGATTATCAGATATTGGATCGATCAATCTCACTCATCACCACAATACAATAATAACCATCCTAATGATGGACAGACCAATCATCAAAACTTACACATAATAGCTACTCAATACAGAAAAGTCTAGTTATGTCTGTCTGTCTGTCTGTCAAACACACTGACAGGCAACTATTGACAGCTGACAGAACGCAATGCCATACGTTATGAAACTATTCGCATCTGCATGATCTGTTGTTTTGGTTTAATTAATTATTATTTAAATTGGCTGTAAGTAGAAACACTAGCTATATTCTATATCATTGGTAACAATCAACGCCCAGTAGTCAATTTTAAACAAAATACATTCTATTCTTAACCTTCGGTTTAAAGACATTTATTTTCTCAAAGAACAAATTACAGTTCACTTAAAGATAAACTTAACTAAATTAACAATCTAAGGTAGGTTTACATTACGACGTTCAAGCCATCCAAGAGACTAAATACATTAATCAACACCATATAAAATACAATACAAAACAGTTCACGTAAAACTTATGTTAACAAGACTAAACTATATTTCTTAGACCGTTTTTAAATGTTGGTAACCAAGAAACTAAATTGAGATTTATCTAAATAAAATAACATAATTATATGGTTTAAGAACTTACTCCTCATCAAAAATTACCAATAATTCGCTTACTGGGAAACTAAAAAATAACATATTTGAGCGTACAGAAATGTACGTTCCTTCCGAACCTTTTGAATGGAAAATCGAAAATTAATATATTATGGATATCATTTATTTACTGAAACTTTATGCAATATTAAAAGAATACTACACTCCAGGGTGGAGTCATTAATAAACCTCACCCTGAACAGGTTTCCTTTACTAAGACCAGTAAGGGGAACGAATAGGTTAGGAGGATGCACTACCGCGCCACAGCCGTCTTGGTGTGGTTTGTGGGGCAAAACAATACAGGGGGCCACTTTAGCAGATCACAGACGCATTTACGCAATGGTATAGTCCATTTTAAGAATTTGAACGCAATTCACATTGCGATCCATATTAATTAATTTAATTATGTATTTTCTGCTAAACTGGCCATTTTAGACCCCCAGAAAACTGTTTCGGATATTGAGCATTTGCGTTGCGACACTAATTAATAGAGGGTGTAAAAGTACCCGTCGGGGCTGCGGGTTGTTCGCAAGATATACTGCGGCCTCGACATAAAGGGCTAAGTAGAAACATGGGTGGCTTTTAGTCAGTAGAAGTCTGACACTCCCTTTCGCTCTGCCCAAGAGCGGGAGGGGTTATTTGATGATTTAACACCCCCCCCCCCCCCCAAATAAAATAAATAGGGTGTTAAAGTATACTTAACGAAGCCGAAGAGCACTTGTTCTCCCCGACACTGCGATATTTTATTTGTTCTAGAATTAGACTATATTACCTGGGAACCCCTAGTTTCTTGGAGGTCAAAGTTCTAAAGTTTTCACAGCTGTTTTTTGTAAATACTAATTTTTCAGGTTATTACTTTACTTCAATAACCGTAAAATGTGATATTTCACCCCAAAAAAAAAGTAGTTTCCCAGCAATAATTTTTGCGTAGGGGTACTTAGTTTGATGTACAGAATGCTTGGTTGAAGGCTTCATAAAATGGTTCGTTTACACCCTGTATATGTATAAACGAGTTTTGAGTTATTTTTTCTTTCTATTGCTAAAGCTTTATGTTATCGAAATTACAAAGTTTAGTGTCGTTACCGATTTTCCTCCCGCACTTATTAACGAAATATTTAACATTCAAGTCACTTCATAAAATACGTACTTGGGAAATAAAAATAAACCAATAAATTCCTTGATAACTAATAAATAATGTATCGTGAACAAGAATCGATATGAATCAATATCTGTCAACGATTTTTATTACGCCCAGTTTCATTGTTTTATATTTAAGACAATAGTAATTAATTCTAAGATATTCCGTTCAGAATGAATCATGACAATTGGGTGTGTACTACATTGTAAACAAGAATGATTATTATGTAAGGGTATAATTTAGACGGCCACCAAAAATATTTTTAAGACTCTAAGCCTAGGCACCATTGACTTATATATTACTGCGTAAGGACTGGGCGGACGGCATGTTAAAATGACGCCACAAACGTGGTCCCAATAAGGTGAATGCTCCAACTAGCCCGCGAAATTCAATTTTTTTTACGTTTTTTGCCTCCAAGTTCATAAAGGTGCAGGAACTTGAAAAAGTCATTTTTGCACCTTTATGAACTTGGAAGCTTGTATTGATGATTTTGATGATTATAATTCTGTAAGTACATACGTCTTACAGCCGCAATTAATATTCTAATCAACATACAAACTAACACTGACCTGCAAATTGCAAAAAACGTAAAAAAAATTTAATTTCGCGGGCTAGTTGGAGCATTCACCATAAGGTCTTTCCTAAGCCGAATAGAACTAGTCCACGATCGGCTCTCTTCGGGTGCGGTCATAAATTTTATTAAAAGCTTTATTTATGTTCTTTATACCTCGAAAATACCACGCCGTTTATTCAAGATTACGTTAACGAGCAGACTACACCGATTCTCTGTATGGCGAACGCGTCGAGCAAATGTTCGGACGACCGTATCTTTAGTTTTTATATCAATGCTAGGCACCAAATAAAATTTTTGGTTCCTAAAATGGATCAACGGTTACCAAATTCTATCCAACTCAAAGATTAATATTACTACCAATTTTTAGGGGCGGCATGGGCACCGGGCCGTAGGCCGACGAAGGAGGCCGGCGGAGGCCCGGCACTTCGGGGACAGAAGATATTAGTGTTATTTAATATGCGAGCGAAGCGAGCGAGCGTTGAAAAAGCTTTTGCTTTAGGCGACGTACGTTCGACGTATTTGGTGACCATGAATCCATTTTGGTAACCGTTTAGAATTTTTTTGGTTGCGAAATAGGTACTTTTTTGGGCGGTCTTTAAACACAAGCCATTATGTAATATCAATGTGGGAATAAAATGAAAGAAGAATACGAGTTTATTAAACACAATTTTAGAAATAAACCGGTCAAGTGTGGGTTGGACTCGCGCATGAAGCTTTTCATACCATCGTCGTATGGGAGCCCCCTTTTAATTTGAAATGTTGTTATTGCGCGACAGAAATAAATACTCTGTGAAAATTTCAACTGACTAATGGATAGAGAGATACAGTCCGCTGACAGACAGACGGACGGACTGACAGAGGAGGCCTAGTAACAGGGGCCTGTTGGTTACCGTTCGGGTACGGAACCCTAAAAAGCTTGTTTTCCCCAAGCCTTTCTCACACACCTCACATATTAGAAGTCTTTTTTTTTGAAGGGGGGAAAATCATCAAATAACCGCCCCCTTCCGCTCTTGGGCAGAGCGGAAGGGAGTGTCAGACTTCTACTGATTAAAAACCACCCATGTCCTTAGTCCTTGCGCCGAGGCCGCGGTATCTCTTTCGAACAACCCGCAGCCCCGACGGGAATATTAGAAGTCTGACATGTTAATGATTATGCTAAAGTTATATGAAACCAGCATCTGAGTTAAACAGAACGATCAAATTTTTTCAGAGCGAAGAAAAATTTTGCCGAGATCGTCGACCTCGTTTTACAATGCATGCAGACTTCCGAGGAAAATGATGGGCCTATCACACGCTCCAGCTTCACCACACTTTTGCATGCGTGATTACACGATGCACACGGTACATCGCGCGTGGGGTTGGTAAAACTGTATTACCATTACCAACGACACGCGCGATGTACTTTGTGCACCGTGTAATCGCGCAGGCAACAGTGTGCTGAAGCTGGAGCGTGTGGTAGTAGGCCCATTAGAATTAGTCTTCGGTAAGTTATTTTAGTAAAACAAAAGATTTTTTAAATCCTCTCGGAAAGCACGGTAAGTCGTTGTTCCCGGCTGACATTTCTAGATCTTTGACAGTCGTTACAGGTAGTTTCAGTGACCTGAAAGTTAGGCATCCACTCTTATAGGCAGTCACTCAATGTGTTAAGTACTGGGGCCGTATTTTTGAATCAATAGAATTCCAAATCGTGTACGAAATCGCAGAATTCGTATGAGAATACCTAAAATCGCTATTTTTGAATATTCATACCCGTGAATTTTGCAACGAGTGGTCCGACCCACTCGTTTCCGATATTCTACCAGTAGAAATGAGAATGACACTGACAAGTGAACATTTGTTGACAGATACGTTACGTTGAATTTATCTAACCTATAAATCAGTGTTTTCTTTCGCCTTTCGCGATGGTTAGCCTCGAGGAGTATATCCTGATGAATTACATCAGCGACAGTAAAAAATATGTAAATACTAGAGAAAAAAATATCGAAATCCCAATGACAGACGTCAGACAATGACATTATAACTTTTTAATTTACGTTCCGTTCCACCGTAACTCATTACCGGTTTTTAAAATCAACGGGTTATGGCTTTCCGGTTTTTATTTTTCTGCGTGAAATGAAAAATGTTATAAGATTCGAGTTTTAGGGCAACACTCATTTCTATTACTTCAAAAATACGTAAAATTTGGAGCAATCGAAATTCAATTCGTATACGTTTTGCTTTCGTGCATGAATTTAAGATTCACTTCGAGTGATTCAAAAATACGGCCCCAGAGGCGTTGTACCGTACTAACACGGACGGACAGAATTAAAGCTTTCGTTCTAAGTTGTCTATGGTTCACGCCGCGGGTTGTCGCTTGTCTGTTTCGAATGTTATATGCTCTGGCGCATGTTGTATTGCTTTATGATTTGTTTATTCGATGTGATGGATGTGTTATTTATTTGTGACCCGGAATAAGTCAGTAAGAAAAAAAAACAATATTTTTACGAATGTTCTGTTTTTCCGATCTAAAAATGGGTATTGTAAGGAATGGCATTTGTTTATCTATGTATTATTTTTTTGGGACTCTAACATCATAATATAACTTAACGTTACACCTGTAACTCCTAAAGGGTTCGGCATAAGTGTACCTAATAGTACACCTACAATTTACCAGTAATGTCTCTCGCTTTGCATAGCGAGCCTATTTGTGTCCGCTTGATGGCACCGGACACAAATCTAAACACCGTGGCTGCAACTGAGAAATTCCTGATAGAATCGTCCAATAACACTTTGGCCGACACGGAAATCTAACCCAGAACCTCATACTCAGAAGTCGCGCTTGCAACACTTTGACCAACGAGGCAAACTCTAACTGTTCTATTACTAAAAACTTTTGATCTCTTTGAGGAAGACTATTTCCAGACATTTAGACATAAATTAAGGGTGAGGCTGCATTTCTATCCACAGAGTCACAGACTTATGGGCCTACCACACGCACAGGCTTCACAACAGTCTTGCCTGCGCGATTACACGGTGCACACGGTACACCGCGCGTGTGGTTGGTAATGGTAATACAGTTTTACCAACCACGCGCGCGATGTACTGTGTGCACCGTGTAATTGCACACGCAAAAAGTGTGGTGAAGCTTGAGCGTGTGGTAGGCCGAAAGTTAAAACCCCTTCAAAATGAAGTCATTAAAATCAATAATAGAAACATGAAGATAAGATCACGCCCAACGTTTTCTATTACTACTTAAATAACTTATAAACACAAGGTTACAATCTATTGTAGCAGTTTTTGCTTGTTATGTTAATCAGTACAATCTGGGCCATAGAAAAAAAACTTTAATTCAATTGTTACATTCATACGCAAAGTGATTTTATTCATGAATCTTGTCGCTTATTTGGGTTTATGAGTACCTACGTTGAAGTACTATGGCGGATGATTTTCCGCCATGGTTTTTTATTCTGGTGATGGATTTGTGTTGGTAAAATCTTGGTGATTTTGGTAAAAATTAAAGAGTATATTTTCTTCATATTCGTATACCGTTTTTTTATCAAAGCCTAGTTAATAATTTATATTTATATTGAAGAAGATCGCTATCGCCGATGACTTTCTCCAGGTCCCTAACTACGTAACTGTCAAATATAATGTTTTTAGGCCCCTTGTTCAGAGGCTAGGGCGCCGACCGTGAATTGTGACAAACAGAAACTCTTTCGCAATAATATTACAGTATGGAAATATGAATGTTACATATCCCTTTGACATATACAGGTACTGTTTGGTAAAAGCCTCAATCATACGAGTTCAAGTATAACCCAAAACTCATAATTATGATTGAAAGGGCACTAACTGTATCAACTTTCCAATAATAAATGTTCAATTCACCTTTCAGCTAATCGATATCAATTATATCTGTTTTTACAATCTGTTGAACTGTTGTGTAACAGCTACAGATTCTGAATTTAGGGCAATAGGCTCGCCCCTATTACATGGGACTTATATATATTAACTGTATAAAGTGTGGTTGTTATACAAGTAGGTACATATCTGTTTAACCCTTCGGGGATTGCAGGTGCTATAATGTGTCATCTGTCATCATCTGCCTAGCAAAGGTAAGTAACTTTACTGGGCAAAGATCCAACTATGTTGGAATCGGCTTCCAGTCTAACCGGATACAGCTGTAGGTATAGCAGTATTTTACATGGTGCAACTGCTCATCTGTCGTCCACAACCCAGTTAGTACCCGGAATTCCACAACAAATGACAACCGGGACCAACGCTTTAACGAGCTTTTCACGGCATGGGGGAAACTCGGAATGTAATGTTTAATGCAAGCACGTCTTGTCCTAAAGATCGGCTCAAGAGGCTGTTGTTATAGCCACGAGCTCGTCGAGGTGCTAAGTATATTATATTGAATTCTGATCATGTTATTTCTCTGAAGGGTGTAAAAGTACCCTTAACGAAGATGAAAGGCAGTTGTTCACGCCGTCACTTTGATATTTTTTTTTTGTTCTGAACCGTACCTGGGAACCCACTAGTTACGGAGATATAGAGTGTCAAAGTTCTAAATTTTTCACGGCTGTTTTTTTTTTAATAAGTAGGTACATACTAGTTTTTCAGATTATATTTTTTGTTAAATTACCTCCATGACCCGTTTACTATTCAAAGCATCCACTAGCACAATGTTAAAAGAGTGCTACATTGAGTTTTATCGTATAATGCGATTTTCCACCCCCAAAACGAAAAGTCGTTTCCATGCAATAACTTTTGCGTAGGGGTACTTAGTTTGATGTACATAATGCTTGGTTTACGGTTTCGTGAAGGGCTCATTTACACCCTGTATAGTTTAACTCCGACAGCAAACAAACATAAGTGCTGACCAATAAACAAAACACGACCACTCCAGCATTTACATTCAGTACAAACACTGCACTAAATAAGATCATGTTCACGTCCACTTGAATGGCTAACGCATATATTCTGCATATGATTTATACGCCGGCCGTGCGTGTATTCTATATTAATAATTATAACTACGTGAATGTTTTCGCAAACTCATAATTGGGTCAAGATAAGTAATTATGCGGATAATTGCCTTCGCAGCCTCTGAGTAAAGGAGGTAAGAGATAAATCTTGCTAAGTCCTGCTTTTAGTTATTTTGGTTTAGTTTTTTTTGTGGAAAACTAAAGCTAGTTCAAATAATTTGATTTTTCTTTTTTGCCCTACACTTGGGATGTTCACATACAGAAACAGCCAGATTATCTGTAGGCCAAACAAATATTTTTATCGTGCGTTGCGTTGATCGATCCCGTGACACGTAGCGCGGTAATCAATTGCTTCGGGACAGCACCAACCGTGTCGTTAAGGCTGTTACTCAAACTCAAAGCATTTTATTTCAATTATTATTAAACCGTTACAGGCACTTTTGAATGTCAGAAGAACAATCAAAAAACACCGTATGTTTAAAGAAATTTGTTGAGGAATCCATCCGTACGATTTCCATATAGAAAATATATGTTATACTTAAAGTCATCACAAATAATTCGTATTGTTTAAAATTTTAATAAATTTTCACATTATTAAAAAAAAATCGTAGTATGTCTTAACCTAAATCGAATTTTGTCTCTTCAACGGCTGAATAGTACGGTATGAATTTTATACCCAAAAATACGTAGTGATGTATTTAATATTTATCTATATTCTTCTTTATTTTCTGTGAGTAGTGTTTAATTAGGAGATTTAAATGACTAATGTGGGGTAAAGTAGTCTGATGGATTTATTTAAGACATAACTCATTCAAACTATCAAACTCAAATTACATACTTTATCGCAGTTACTTCACGTTTTAAATAATATAGCCGATGTGACTTAAAACAATATAGTTCTGTTGTTTTCATTTTTTTTTTTTTTTTATTTGTTTATTATATTACAATCTAGCATAATAAGGCTAATAAGCAATTTTAATCTAACTTAATTTGCTAAAAGTAAAAGTATATCTAAGAGCACGTCCATTGCGTTTACTTAGCGTCTATTAAGGTGAAGTCACTTTGTTCTTGTGTCCATATATATAAATAGCTAGGTACTACTCGTATATTACACTCGCGGTAAAGTCACAGATAGGTTACACTACATTACACTACACTAACTCAAAAGGTTTAGTCCTTTTGAGCCTTCTTACTATGTTGTTGTTTTCATATGAAGAAAACGTTCCTCGGGATCCATTCTTATGGATTTCAAACTATCTAGTTTTTAATCACCATTATCTTGCCCTTATCCCAATTCATTTGGGGTCGACGCAGCATTACTTCTTCTTGCATACTTCTCTTAAGATTATTTATCAATATTAATTATTATTTTTACCGAAGTGGCAAAAAAAATCTCGCTCATCTTTAATTTTTTGACAGCAATACAACTTATCTATCACAGCATCAAATCTAGGTTAACAAATCGACGAAGAAATTAGCTCCTAAATCAAATCTTCTAGCCATTAAACCTATCGCTAGCTAAATTATGTCACTTTTAATTAAAAGAGACATAATTCGAAATTATCGTCACACCCAATTAGTGTTAGCTATGAATGAATATAAATGTCATGGCATTTGTGAAGCAATCATTTAGCCAATGGCTATGTTTAGAGATCTTTGTAAATATGTACTAAAGTGCCGGGGGCTATGTGTGTATGCTAGAATAAGCCCATCCTCATTCTACGGTATAAGTTTATTTTATGAGACAAAGCAGTGGGCGATACTCGTTTTTATTAACCAACTTCTACAAAAGGAGGACGTTATTCCACCCGCATTTTTTCACATATAGGTATGCACCGATTTCTCCGTGATGACTAATTTAATTAAGGTTATTTTTTTTCGGAGTTTTCTGTCTGACAAGTCTGACAACACATCCAATACCAACTTCAAGAAATCAGTTTTTTTTTAATCCGGACTTTGACCATAAACTGAAGCAATATTTTACCCTCGTGCTTAGTTTAATAAATTATGATAAGTATGTAAGACGTAAAAACTTCTGAAAACTATTAGCCGTTTACCCATCATCACACTGTTCATCAGTCTGAGACAACATGTGCTTACCATGTTGTCTATGGCCTGTTTATATTGCTAACAAACCGCCATATTTATGGTTTGTTTAATTTTTTTCTGACGTAAGTTGTACTTGTAACATGTTGGTATTGCTTATTATAAAAATACACAAATTCTAACCGATTTTTCTTGATTTCAGGAGCTATAAACTATGGATAAGGCGCAAACGTAGTTATTTTTTTTAATTGCTTTTGTTTTTTTAAGCAGACTTTTTTAAAGTGTTCTTCTTTCGAATTGAGTCAATTCAGAGTAAGGCCAGACATCCTCTCCCAGAGAGGAGGCCTGTGTCCCTGCAGTGGCAACGTCCATACATGGACGAGAAACAAATATAATTCATAAAATTTTCCTTTTTGACAATATTTTGTCTAAATATAAGGCAATTAATGATTATAGGAGGAAATATGTTCTGATATTAGAGTAGAATAAACATATTTACAGCTAGACTTATGTTTACCTTACTCTAATATTACTTAAATATTTTTGACATAAATATATATATTTAAGTCAAAAATATTTATTCTGCACGTCATTCTGAACCTATTTCTTTTACATAGATATTTTTCGTCAGTAATTTGACTGTGCAGGTCCACGTGCACAGGTTTTTGTTTATTTATTTTTTAATTACCGATGGTTCTTTAGGTGCAGTGATAAAGTGTACTGAATAAGAGCATGCTCATTTGTACTTTGGTCCGTTCCACCCAGTATAACAGAATATCACTCTCTCCTCTTTATTTTTTTTTCTGTTCAGAAGCATATTTTTCCTTGTATGTATAGAGACCGTCATGGCATGATTCTTGATCTTTGATTGTTTCTGTACATAACGGAAAATACAGAGCGTAAATCAATTAGCACCTCTTTAGTTTTTTGAAAATACACAATAGTGTAAATCAAAAGAATCAACTTGATTGTTACGTCAAGCAGCCAATACAACTAAACAAGCGGTTGTTAGTTTTCGCGGTTTGACGTAAAACCACAGAGGTGTTAACTTAAAAAAAATAAAAAATTGTTTATTTGAAGTAAAAGATATGGTTTTATAATAAAAATACTCACCTTAACGTAAGTAAAGTGGTATGCTACAGTTGCAGCCAAAACCTAACCTAATATAACTTAAAGTATTGTAATTATAGGTTTCTATTGGTATTCAAAAAAAAAATGATATAGGTTTCTGAAGTATCTACTACACCTACATTTCGCTAGTATTGTACCTCCTATTTGCTTTGAAAGACTCATGTTAAAACGGGAAATTCGCATCAAAAATTACATTTGTAATACAGGATTTTGAAAATGTAAATTTCCGTGATGTTTTAGCCTAGGATGTACAGAATAATGTGCTAATAATAAAATATTCATTCATACATTCGATATATTTTTTTATTTTAGTGCTTGGTTATAGTTTATTACTAAAAACTTGCATTAAGCACTGGCAGGATGGTATTTTCAATTTCAGAAAAATGCTCCTTTTTAATTCATAAAAATATAGAATTTTATCACGAAATTAAAAAGCAATTCATCTAATTCACACTCTACGATCGACCGAGTTCAATCTAATATCTCGAATGTATCGTTAATCGAAAATAATCGAGATGTGAAATCGATAAGCCGTTGTGGCAATTAGCGTCACGGTAAGCGCGAAGATCATTCATAGATTACTTCAATCAAATATTCTTGATACTGGACCAGTAAGGCGGTCAATTATCAGTCAGATAAAAAATACGGTGTTTGTTTTGTCCGACGTAAACAATTGAATGCCAGGCTGATACATTTTAAGACGTTTCCGGTTTCGATTCGAATTGATTTATCGATCATATGATCGATTTAAGCTGCGATATTTTTGAGGTCAATTATTTTTTGTTTTTAAATTGGACAGTCCTTAAAATGTTACTGTTACTTAAAATGACATAGATTTACGCTTGATTTCAGTCGACAACCACAAATAACTCGAACTAAGATATAGCAATAACACCAATATCTTTACCAATACGCTTAAACTTACTTCACATGTCACAAACTCGCTTTACGTCAATCTGCATTAAAATGTAACACAATACGGCACTGATTTTGATTATCCGCACTGACAGTTGATCCGATAGTAACCGAGCACTATCACAAATCGGATTCATGCACTCGAAATCGATTCATCAACACATCACTTAAAAAATCGGATTTTAAATTCGGAATTCGATCACGTTCGAAGCGTGTATACAGTCCACTGGTTGTACAAGTACTGGCTGGTAGTACTCGCTAGTGTTGTGTGTCGGTTTGCCCCACAGCTTGCGACCGATTAATTCATGATTTAAGATAAGTTTTGTGAGACATGAGACGGAGACTTCGAGACATCGCAAGTTTTTTGGCGAATAGAGACCCGTCTTGGTTGTCTGTTAAAATTGTAACAGTATTTCTAGTTTTAATTTGTTGTTTGATGGATGGTCTCAATTAGTGTTGGGATTGACACTGAGTGATGGTAATCGGTTAATTAACAATGTTTAGTTTGGTTGATGTGCTGTTCCGGCGCTTGAGGTGATGGAAGTACCTATTCGTATTTATTGTTATGATATTGTCGGGACGTCGGCGTCGGACGTGAATAGACTTTTAATTACATGCAATACAGTTATATAGGTGCACTTTCACGAAGAACTTGCTCCATATTAAGTAAGAAATTTAGATATTTTCAGGTCATTACCAATATGATACATTCGTCATTCGTTTTCGTCTACATTTCTTTTTCATTTCTCTTTTTGCAGGTCTGCTGGCAGAAATTTCTTTAGAAATAAGCAGTACCTTTGTACTCACATGTTATATTATTGTATTTTCCTGTGCTATTTACTGTGTGTACATAAATAGTAAAATAAATAAATGATACCTAAGTAATATAGCGAAGGTTTTGTAGTCCCAGAAATTAGCCTAGATATTTCCAAAGATCGTGCCTTGATTTACGATAGCGGATCTTCAGAAAGTAAATAAACCGGTTTCATGGTAAATAAAAAATGTTGTTAAAAATGTTTGATTAACGCACTAATACTGGAGCATGTAGACTCACAGGTTAAAGGGAGAACGAGTTATAGAATACTATACGTAACACGTAGGTAGGATTGTTACATAATAAAAGATAGTATTGAAGCTAAGTTTGCTAAGTAATCTTACTAGAGACGTATGTTTAATCTGCTAGGTAGGTAAATGACAAACAAATAACATCACAACTGTAATTCCCGAAGGGTGAAGCAGAGGTGTACGTAATAGTACACCCAGATTTCACCAGTTTGTTTTAAGATCCATGTAATAGGGGAACTCATAAATAAATAAATAAAAAACTCTATTGCCATCAACCGGGCACAAATTCAGACTCTGTAAATGAGAATTAGCTTTATTTATTTTTTTATGTCGTCAGCAATCTGCCAGTAAAAGTTCCGCGAAAATCGGTCCAGCCGTTTCGGAGATTAAACGTGGCAAATGCACAGACAACATTTTTTAAAAGTGTTAGCAAAAAAATATTATTATACATTGCTCCTTCTGGGAAGCCCATGCCTGAAATAGCACCGATCCAGACTATTATTTACCATTTGGGTATTTGTGTATGTGAGTTTAAATGTTTGTGAACGCACCCACGATATAGGAGAAATTCCTAGTGTGGGGCTACGTTTTTTCTTAAAATGAAAATAAAGAATATCTGAGTTCGGTATCAAATGAAAGAATTTGATTTGTATATTGAAATAAACCTTAGTCTTATTTTATAAAGCGTAAAATAAAACTTAAATTTAAATTTAAAAAACCCCTGACTCAAAAAAACTCATACTTTAAAAAGTTATAAATAATAAATGACAACATACAAGATAATATAATTATTTAAATTAAAACTTTGTCATGTCGGGGGGCCACTCCATGTACCTACTAATACGTACATTAGGTAATCCGAGTTGGTCCAAAGATAAGTAAGTATATAAGTATATAGTTTGGTATTGAGCGGTTCCACGACACGACAAAGTTTAAATTTAAATAATTATATTATCTTGTATGTTGTCATTTATTATTTATAACTTTATAAAGTATGAGTTTTTTTTGAGTCGGGGGTTTTTTAAATTTTAAATTTAATTATACGTTTATATGCATTCAGGAAAAAGCTATTGTTTCGAAATTACAAACAAACACTTCAATTTCATTTATTTCCATTAAATAAAAGATCGTTATGGAGTATTTTTCTGCCCTAAACCAGATATCCATAAATCACAGCAGCTTTTCCGACTACCTTATCTTTTTAATGTTCAACTAATGACTCTCCTTGATTATTGTATAAATTTTATTAGTTGTTTGTTTACATTTCCGTGGCCCTTAAACTTAAGTAGCTAAATTAATAAATGTGTTAAGGTAAATATTAAAACTAATGAACATGCCATACGATGACAATTTTTTAGAGGGGCTTAAACGTAACCGGCTATCTTTTTTTTTAAAGGGTCAAGTTCGCCACGCTATTCCCAAACCACTGTAACTCCTGTAAGCCAGAATCAACAGTGGCGACCACAAGAAAAGCGCCGAGACAATGAAGCTCGACGAAGTTCCAGAGACACAATTTAACTGTCTTGGATCCCGCAACGAAATTAATCAGAAAAGAATAGCGGAGGAGTAGGACAAAGATAATTTCCACTTGTCTCCATATCAGCAGGAGACAGAACAGAACAAGGCCAATAGGCACACAGGGGCGTATACAACTGGGATAAGCCCGACCGTTGGTCTAATGGTCGCAATCGCGATTATGATCTCAGAGCATACAACAGCATCACTGTATTACTAGAAATGCTCATCTATGTTGGGATCAGTTTCCAGTCTAGCCGTATGCAGCTAAATACCAATATTTTACTTGGAACTCCTGACAATCTGACCTCCCATATCTGACACTAACTCGTTGTCTGATTTTCTGTCTGACTGTCTACCAACGGCTTAACATGCTTTTTGAGGCACGGAAGACACTCGGTATGTAATGGGTGGTCACCCATCTACGGACCAGCCTAGGCAAGCACCTAAAGACCAATCCGAGTAGCTGTGAAGCCACGAAACATTCTTCCTAACACAGTACCCCAAAGATTGAATGGAAAAACAATACCATGTTATTTTTTATTATTTTTTCAACGATACAATAGACTGTAAAAAAAATGATCACAGAATTCATTCGCAATAGTTGTGACTATAGTATCCTGTGGGATGAATTATTATTGTGAGAGGAATGATATGAAAGAGAATAGAATAAGTGATGTGAGTCTGACAGGGGAGGATGGAAGAAGAACACAGGCTGCGTCGGCGCAGCCTGTGTTCTTCTTCCATAATATTTCATCATATTATAATATTTCTTCTGCCTTGTCCCATAATATTTCGGGGTCGGCCCCGAAATATTATGGGACAAGGCAGGAAGAGTTGGCTGCGGGTTGTTCGCAAGAGATACCGCGGCCTCGACATGAAGGGCTAAGAAGGAACATGGGTGGTTTTTAGTCAGCAGAAGTCTGACAATCCCTTCCAAACTGCTCAAGAGCGGGAGGGGTTATTTGATGATTTTCCAACCGCAAAAAAAAAAGGCAGGAAGAGTTAAGAAATTATTGAAATGTCCATTCTTAAATCGTAGTAAATCAAATCAAATCATTTATTTGCATAGAATGTAGGTACAATACAATAATTTTGTTACAATTTTTAATATAGTGAGCCGGGTACATTCTGCCTGAGTTTAGGCACGCAAAATTAAACAAATAAATCAACAAATTATCTCTATCAATAATATTGTTAGTAATACTCTCAAAAAAATAAAGAGAATGAGTACAATTCTAAATATGTACATAATATAACAAGTCCAGATAAGGCAAAAAAAGTATATTTAAAAATGTCAATAATACGAGATTACTGGAATGTCACAAACAGGAATAAAAAATACATTAATAATCACAAAAAGAAGTTCAAATAAATTATTATATAACAAGTCGAGAGTAGATATTAAAAGATGTCAATATTTATGAATCTGTTGAAATGTCACACATAGGGTCATTCAAGAAGTCACTTAGTAATAATCGTAGTTCTCAGTTATAGTGCCTTTTATCAAAGCAGCGTGAAGAGCACACATCGTACAACTCTTAATATTACGTTTTTGACTCTCATTAACTCTCATACATTACACTTCTGAAAAACAAATGTTAATTGCATAATAAATGCCTCTTTCTCGATAAAAATCTACCGTAAGCAATGTAATGAGCTTTTTTGCCAGAAGACATATTATTATAATAATTGCAATTAGTGTCAATCACTGACGCCCAATTTATTTCAATTACTTTTCGGCTATAATTCGGTTTATTCATTATTTTCATTATACTGTTCCACTTAAAGGGAGATGGTATCTACCTTGTATGATCTTGAAATGCAATCGTAATATTATACAATGTCATTGGCTTTAATTTGGTATGCATCGCAAAGCTGCTTCCAGTCAAAGTACAGTCGCGCTGGCGGCTAGTTACCAAAACTGTCAGTTACACATTTGATTTTGAACTTAACCAACAACAATTTATGGTTCAAAATCCTTTGTACTTTAACAGTTAGTGGTAATTTCATGCACCGATGACAGTACTTTGTCATGAAAGGCGGAGCTCGCCCATTAATATCCAAGCCAAATTATTTTAGGACATAATCAATTACAAACCAATTTAACAATTATTTTAAAGACCGTCTCGATAGCTTCTCAAATTCTCCAAGTCTTTATAAAATATACATAAAGTCAGAACCCTTGGCTATATGTCACTTCATATTTTCAGTGTACAGTATTCCCACTGTTCGGACGCCTATGTTCTCTCTGTGAGAGGGTGTAGGGCATAATTCACCACACGGGTACCCAGTACGGGTGCTAATTATAAATCTACACTAAATACATAACTACAAGAAAGAAAACGAATGAGAACGGAACGAGGTGATCCGACAGAGAAGCAGAGTTATGCATAGCTCACAGAATAAGTTAGCTGAAATGGCACTTTGGAGTAGACGTGTTCTTCAGTGGAGACTGTGAAGCGGCAAGCGTAAGGTGGGACGACCTCAGCCTCGGTGGAGCGATGAAATTCGCAGAATGGCTGGCAACTGGATGAGAGATGCTGAGAATCGAGTTTAGTGGCGTGCGATAGAAGATACCTATATTCAGCAGTGTATTGCTGTAGCCTGATGATGATGAGAACGTAGATATTTACGTTTTCTTCATCATCAGCTTGCCTTTATTCCGTAAAATTTTGCTGTACACGTGAAAAGCAGCTTTACTATCTAGTACAAAATGTTTCAATTTTCGAATGTAAATTTACTCACAGCCATAATAATAGTCCTCACCAAGTCACAATATCCAACGCAATATAAACAAGTTTGCAGAATCTACTTTTTACTCTTCTATTGAAACCAAAACGAAGCGTTTTATGGAAAACTCTACTATACCTATTGAGTAATGCAATATACAACGTTTAAAAATCAACAAATATTTACGCTGGCTTACTTCTTGAGGCTAATAAAATATGGAGTAAGAACAATTAAATAGGTACATAATTTATTTATTTTTAGAAATTCAAGAATATTGTCAGTTCGAAGGAATTCTAAAAGCTTTATACAGTAAGGTAGAAAATCGTAAAACAGGCATTTTCCCTCAAGCATGTTGGAAAACAGGCGTTTCCTAAGGCATTTACCTACATAACAAACTCATTACTGGACTGTTCTTCTGTACATAAAGAACATGAAGAAATCCTGTGAGAAAGTTTCTCATTTTTTTTAACAAATGCATTGTTGAATTTTTATAATAGATAATCTTTTACCTAATTTTCTTGACGAGTGTAGCATTTTGTAGTAGACACCAAAGCTTTGAGCTGAACGTACATATAAAAAACTTAAAGCTTCCAATTCATTTACAAGCTCCGTCTCCACACTTTTATAGTAGCACCAACATCGTCGGAGGCACGCAAATAAATCACGCGTTGACACCTCATATATCTCCCGCACCGATATTGTTTTAAATCGATTCATTTCGAATCGATTCATTCCAATCGATACCCGACTAATATCGATCATTGGTATTCTCTAGCACACGCTCAACACCTAATACGAAATACGAGAAAATTCTTTAGATTTTCCAGAGACGGAGATTTATTTCGAAAAAGTTCTAAGTTCCTTTTCAGATTGGTTACTTTAGAACTTTGTCGCAGTTTTGTGTGTTTTGGTAAGTAAGCAATAACACTGTTTTTAATTAATAATTGCGGTGTCATATTAGTTTGAAACAGTAAATGGCTGTAATTATTTCAAAGGGTGTGTTCGATCTGTATGATATCATATTTCTATGACCAATTTGTTCTTTATGTAATAATATATCCTACATTTATGTCTATATATAGAAAATTATTGGTATATATTTACATTTGAATTGCAACTATCGATAAACAGTGACAGCTACAGATGGTCGTCTCTGCGTTATCGATACTTCCATAGACGTCAAAGTCCCAACTGTCACAATATTTTATGTTATAGAATTGTCACAAATTGTAACGGTTCTTATTAATGGTAATGTGACGAACATTGATATATTAGTTAAGTAGTTTAGTTGACGTGTTATATACGACTGGGGTTTGAGTAAGTACGTGCCAAAGTGGTTGGCGCACACGAAGTTGACATTGATGGTAGATATCATCATCTAGGGAACCTTTTCCCAAATATATGTTGGCGTCAGTTTCTAGTCTTGAGTCTAACCGGAAGCAGCTGAACACCAGTATTTTACATGGAGCGACTGCTATATTTTGTTGTTGCGGTTTGTGGTTTCTGCCAACCCCAATGGTAGAAGGGCGTGAGTTTATGTATGTGTGTGTGTATTTAAACTATGGACATCATTCTTCTGCCCTTGTCCCAATTTGTTTGAGATCGGCGTAGTATGTCTTCTCCTTCCATACTACTTTCCTGCCGTATCATCCTTCACATAGCCCATCTATCGAAAAATATTTAAACTGTAATCTCTTGTAAATAGAATGTAAGGATTGTAGCAGGCGACGCAGGACGTTTTAAAGTTACTGCATAGTATAGGTACCTCTATTTATATACCATTGTTTTCTACGAACGGATACTAAAATGCATGTTCAATTGTTCATGCCTTTAAGAAAACTTATAGCAATATTCTTCTACAAACTGTTTCTCTCTGGCAACATCTTGCTAAAATGCGTGTGCGCAAACTTCATGCAGTTTGCAGTGAAAATACTAGTAGGCGCTTGAGAGCCATTGTCTTGGTTACCCAGTTACTGGGACTTGGAAGTCGCTGCTGAATAAACTTTTAGTAAATTAAGCAACTAGTTATCGCTTACTTTTGTGAACACCGCTTCGTGAAAACAGGTACCTTTACGTCGTTGTTTTTAATATTAAAGCGTATTAGAACAACAATTCGAATGCTACAATAAATACTTTCAGCAAACCCGACGGCCGTTCTCCTACACCTTGCATAGACCGACTTCTGGGTGCGGAGCAGCCGGCTTCCGGCAGCTGAATACCAGTATTTACATGGAGCGTCTACCTAGCTGACCTCCACAACCCAGAGGTAAATTAAAATTTATCAAAATTACTTTTCGGAACTGCTGCTTCGGTCCCGAAAAATCTTTCACGAATGGGAAACTATTTTATCCTCCTGCATTAATCCCTTAAAAAATACAGTACGACAACGCAACCACAACGCAAACGAAGCTGCGGGCTAAAGCAAAGCCAATCATCGAAGGTTATGAAAGACTTGACTACTCATCAATCGTATTTAAAACGTCGGTCAAAAAAATACATTTCATCACCGATACCATAACATTACACATCACACCAATAAAACTTACACAGCTATCTTAACACCATCTGTGTCTATAAACACCTAACAATACTCAATAAGATAATTTATTAAACATCGTTTACGTCATAGCTTTATGTAATTACATCTCATGATGTAACCGACGTGTACGGCTGATTCAACTGCATCTATTGTTTATAAAACAAACGATGTTTTTTTTGCAATATGTGTACAAATTAGTGATGCATGTTCGGATCCGATATTTTGCAGTATCGATACAACAGGATTCGATAATCCTGTTTTGAATCGATACAAAAATACCGGTGTCTTATTAAATGCAAAATTGTCCTGAACTGTCAATCAATCCATCCATACAAAAAGATTCCATGCCCTCTTTTTGGACTTTACCTTAGACTGGTAAAAAAAACCTGGTATTTTGCCTAGACTCTTAGAGGGATAAATAAGAAACGACACAATACTTGAGGTGCGACATGCCCGGGGAAGGTGGAGTAACTGGCTGGAAGCTAAAAGACACCCTGTCTTTTAGCTTTCAGAAGGCAGGGGGGTGGCTGGGGACTGAAGATCGAGTTAAGCGGCGTGCGATTGAAGAGGTGAGCTGATGACAATGATGTCACTTGTAACGGTAAAACAAATGCAGGTATCCAGCATCCCAGAAGAAGTGAATTGTATCAAACTCATTCGATACGATCCTGGAATAGTATCGCAGAGTTGCGATCCGGATCGATGAAAGGGTATCGCTAGAAATACAAGAATCGTGCATCCCTACACTAAGAACATAGTAACAGACTAATTGGGGTTTTGTGTTGACGTTAAGTGTTAGTAAAAACTTAGATGCGCTTAATTAGTGTTATGACCGTTTTTACTAACAGGAATGCCTAAATATTACACTATTGTAATTTCAACTCTCAGCATTAAGACTAGTGTTGAAAATTCAATATTGCAGTTTCGTTTATTTGTTGCCTAATGTTAGTTAGCTAAGTGCTCTTCATAGTCATTTGGTATTTGCTTTGTATAGGTAATATTCACACTTGACTTGTTTTTTAATATCTTATTAGACTTTTCTTTTGAACTGAAGGAGGTATCTGGTCTACCATTTCATCAGCCTAGTTATAAGATAATACCTGAAAGCTAACAGATTTTTCAATCTAAGTTTTTAAACTGACATGGTCACTAACACTATCATAAACACTGAAAACGGGATATAACATACGGACACGGGAAGTAAACATGGTGAATATCCCGTTTTTAGTGTTTTTGCTATCATAGCAACAAAAAGTCACTTCACTACTGAGTGACTAAATTTATTTTACAAATAAAAGAATTTCCACTTTTCAGGAAACATTTTTGCTTAAATTCAGTTATTGCTAGCATACTTATCCTACTATCAAGTGTTCTCGTTGCATTATCATTAGTAAAGCCACCAGTACTCCAGTAATAATACCTACACACTAATGACCTTTACAGTGGAAAAAAGAAATATTACGCTGAAAAGAGACAGATATACTTATTTCGAATGCTTTTCAAATAGCCCCACATGCCAGACAGGTGTTAGAGCGAGATAGCTAGCATTCCCACGTACCGCAACCGAGGTCAGTTCGCGCGTCATTCACGCATGCGTTATGTCATTGTGTGGAAAGGGCTTTCGAACAAAGGAAATTAATTTTGATATCCTGCAATCGATTTTGTTCTTTGTCGCTTTGATTGAAGATAGTAAGTTGAATGGTTTCTTCGTTAATACGATTTGTGGTGACCTAATTCGCGGGTTTTGTCATAGAGTTATATGGATATGTATATGAAAATGGTATTTTGCAGTGTTTACATAGGTAAGATACACCTATTTTGGAGGCTAATGTTATTTAAATGTAAAATACCTATCCCACTAAATCAAAATTAGGTTTCAGGAAGAACATATTTCTACCTCTTTTTTCTTTATAAAATATAAATGGTATGAAAAACAAATACTTACTCAATCATCTATTGCAACGATTCTAGAAACCATACAATTGCAATTTAATTGTAATTTCTGTAATTTACAAGTAAAAACTATAAATGTAGGAAATTCTAGTGAAATGATGCAAAGGAAATAAACAATGAATAAAGTTTATTCAGCATTTACAAAATTATAATAATTGTAACTAACATAATAATTTATTTATTTAAATATAATGTTGCAAACTGCACAAATCTACAGAAGAAAACATTTTTTGCAGAATTTTGTTTCATTTCAGAATATAAATAAAGAACACGATAATAAAATAAAAGACATTATTAAAATGTATGGAATGTTTTTCTTTAATAATTATTAACCGAGAACATTATTATTATTAAAAGAATCTCATAAGGCAAGACATTTTGGTATAAAACTATATCACTAAGGGAAAAAAATCAACAATAATTACAGTTAAGAATATTAAAAAACTACGAAATTGATATGTTGTTATTCTTTGTTATTCTTGATTGAATGAATTTAAAAATAATACATTTTTTAAATAAATAAAGTAATAATACAATCTACTCTACATCGTAATACTTTTACGGTAAAACAATTAGATTAAATAAAAACTAAGTGTAGGTAGTAGTAACCGTTTAAAATTATGAGAATCATTAAAAATAAATTGGTGCTATAATATTAATTTTAGTAAGAATTGCATTGTTTTACGAATTTATAGGTTAATTGAAATCAAAACAAGGAAAGAGGAAAACTTGAAAATCCCCGAGTTTGAAACATTTGTAGTTTACAACTGACAGTTATTTATTTAATGTCCTATCACATAATTCATAATGTATAAAATAAAGACCAAAAAATAATAATTTAAATATTTCCGATAGATGCCAAAAGCCTCAAAACCACAATTAAAATCAACATAACGACATGTTTAATAAAATGATGCCTCACAAACGTCATATCTATTTTATTTCTTAAAGTTTTTTTTAGTATCAAGGGTGTACAAATACCCTAAACGAAGCCGAAACGCTACCGCATAGCGGAATTCTTCTTCCAAAAAATAATCTATTCCCAATTATTTTTGCCCAGGGTCCTTAGTTTGATGTACCTACATGATGCTTGATTGACGGCATTGTGAAGGGTTCGTTTACACCCTGTATTTATAGTTTCATCTTTTTTGATATAGATAAAGATCGAGTAGGAACAAGTTTACGTCTGTTCTCAATAATTAAAGCTAACTATGTATAAATAATTAAAATAACAAACAAGCAACAATAGGAAAACAAAAACAATTACTATTATTTTGGTAGCGATATTAACGATAAAAAAAATATGCCTCTTTGATCAATACTTTAATAAACATTTCGATGTTTTTATGTTAGGGAAAAAAGATGATATCGTTAAAATCATTTTAATATTTTTTTTGTATTTTTACTAGGATATCATTATCGCCATTCTTTTGATTTTATCCCAATTGATTCTGGGTAGGCGCACTGTCTTCTTAAATCATGAGATAAGATTATCTATAAATCAAGCTGGTACAATAATTACCGGGGGACCTAAAATGGCCGCTTTAGCAGACACATAATAGGTTAATAATATTCACTATTATTTATTTTCGTACATAATAATGAATAAGAATTTAATATGCAGTTACCTAATATTAGAAATGATCACTTTGTGACCATTTTACAAATTGTAAAGTATCCAATTATTATTCTGTAAAAGCGGCCATTTTCAGGACTAGTCTATCTATTTAAAAATAATCAATATATAGCAGTTGATATTAATTCAATCATCATCAACACTAAAGTATTTTCTTTTGGAGAATATTAGACATTGATCCTCACTAAGTTCAAATCAAAAATTACAACTACATATAAATTAATTTAATCACCAAATCGTAAGTTCAACATCGCTAACAGAGAAAAATATCAAGTTATTTTCACATTCCAAACATTGGACCTTCCTATGCTTTAATACAATAATATTCTACGACGCACTTGCGCATTATCAATTAATCATTCCAAAAAGAAAAAGAAGTATTAAAGAGAACCTCCTCCTTTTTGGAAGTCGGTTAAAAACAATCTATCGGAGTCTTTAGCTATACAGTTCCAAATTTAAAAGTAACTGCCAATATCATCGCAGAGATTCCCGCGCCAACGCCACAATCGGCCATTTTCTTACAAACGTCAAATAGAAGATGTCACTGGTTGTTGTAACCGAATTATCTAAGAAAGTCTATACATTAGAAACTTTGAGTGTAGCAAAAGATTCAAGTTAGATCCAGCTGCTGTTGGTCCGTTCCCGTCGCTTGCTGCCCGCAGGTCGCTCAAGAGTCCTGGCCCTCAATCAGCGTTTATCATCTGGAACAAGGAATTTTACTTTTTAATTTATTTCGGTAATCTAAGCAAGGGTGTCTAAAGAGTCCTGAGCGACCTGTTTTAAAAGGACACACAATAAGATTTTGGTTAGAATGTTATTGGTTAGCATGCTTTTCTTTAAATTTGAGTTATTTTTTTGCAATTTTTACCGACTCTTCTGTTAAGTTTCTTTGCTTAGGGGTAGTTGAATTAAAACATTAGTTTTGAGTGTCGGATAGCTAAGTCTTAAAGCCCTATTTTATATGGACATAGGCTTTCGTAATCCGGTTTCCGTTATCGCTGCAAATCTTGGAAAAACCTTAAGAAAGATGAAGCTGCAGGCTCATTTTCTCCAAGTCAGGTATTTTTTTAAACCATCTTAGATTGTGAAGTCGTCGCTCCAGGACTTGAATTAATTAGTAATTTATATTCTATTAGAGTTTTGTGTTGAGTCACTGAATCTCTTTGTCGGCACATGACGTATGATAATATAAATCATCATTTAATGAGTTCTACAATAATAATGCATCATGAATTTAATGCAGTATGATATGGCTAGAAAGGAGGTGACCGCTGGCTAGGAAGAAGATTACGAGTGATAGAGAAGTATGGAAGAAGAAGACATGCCGCGCCGACCCCACATGAATTGGGGCAAATAAGGACAGGAGAATGCTGATGGTGATTGTACTGACTTCAAAGCTACCCATTTCCCCAATAGTCCAGTTTCCTTTTGTTCACTTTATCCACATATTTGAATAAAAGCTGTACCAAACATAAAATCGCCAAATTACAATGAAGCGAAAATAAAATGGCTGACTAGTGTCGCAGTATTTATGCAAATGATAACTTATTTATTATTCCAATGACATTTAAAATCAGGTTTCAACAACAGTAATTTCTCGTAGAGATGCTTCTGAACGTCAGAAAAAGTAATTCGCCATGAACTTTTATCATTTCTACCATGGGGCCAGACAAAGGGCCGATGTTGTTTAAGAATGAGGAAGTCGGCATCAAGTAATTGGTTTCTGACAGCTTCGAGGAACTTTATTTATTGCCAGTCATCCGGCTTATCTTTATGTACTTGTCTTATTAAGTGCAGTAAAAAATATTGTTTAAGTACTGCACCATTCTATTCAGGCAGTTCTTGGGTATTTTGGTGAACACACCTATGGTCGTGTGGTTTCAATGACTTAACAGCTGATCATACTCTTTATATCCAATGAAATCCCTCCGAGATTATTAAAAGAAATACTATCGTTCTTGTAGTTACGATTCGTTACCCATGTTACGATTCTATATTTTCATCCGCTTACTTCGCTACTACGTTGAGATCGGCTTCCAGTCTAGCCGGATGCAGCTGAATACCAGTATTTTACTTGGAACGATTGTCAATCTAACCCCACAAACCAATTAGTACTGGGTAAAACGATACCCTTAGTAAGACTGGCTGTCAGGCTTTCGGGTCACTTACTTCCTGTAATGCCGGTCAAAGTACAAATGACAACCGACTATGCCGTCCGACTTTCCGAGACACAGAGGAAACTCTGGGTAATCATGACCACCCATTCACAAACACACAGTCAACCGCGACCTAACCTGAAAATCAACTCGAGTAGCTGTTATTTCTTAACCAGGAGCAGAAGATATCTATAAACGTTCAGAAACTATCCATGTTTCTGAACGTTTTAAAGATATCTTTATAGGATTCTATATGCAAAATGCTGGGCTTCTTAAACATCATCTTATCGAACCCATTGAACTACCTAAGAATGAATGTATGATTTTTTTTCGGACACAATGAATCCATAGGACCCAAGACCCAACCACGCTACCTCCATCATAATCAACAATAAAAACAAATCTAAACTACTACACACAATATTCATAAAAACACACATGCCAGTCATCCATGTCGATTCATGTGCATGTGCATAGAATCTGTTATGGTGCCTATAAACCGAGAAGAGGAACATCATACAAATGCACAACGCACGCACATGCATCGCGCACACACGCAAACTTTTAACTGCTTATATAGACACAGACCTGTATGGATACAAGCGATTTGACACTTGCTCAATACCGGTAGGGTTGTCAGTTGTAAAGGAAAAGCAACTACCTACAGTACATAACGAGCTTTACATAGATAATGCCATACCGAGGGCCTGAACAATGGTACATTCTATCAGTAAAATCTATAAAGAGGGAGAAATTGTTAGTTAGTGTGTAAGATAAGCTCTAGAACTAATAACTCAAATTTAAAAAAAAATCACTGATTGAAACTAATTGAAAGATTATCCGTGTGCTTTAGGGTATAAATTATATTGAAAGTCGACGTAGAACGGCTTTACGAAATGCTTTTAAGCCAATTATCACAAATACAATCATCGGATACGTTAGGTTCCCTGGTATTAATGAAATAGATGTAGTAGAAAACATCCCACAGTCATGGAATACGACCGTGATATGAGGCGCCAAATCGCAACAAGAACATGACTAGATGATACAAAAATATCAGCAGTGAGAGACCGAGTATAAAGAGTCATTGTTCTCTAATATGGATCATACTAGAATATCGAATGAGTCAAGTTCAATGCATGACTGGACAGGGAACTAGGAAATATACATAAAACGGGACGTTGTAACGGAAGTACAGATCAACATTTATAGACTATACGAATGCATTTTATGATTGAGTCATGCCGAACTCCAATCGCAGATAAATATTTATGTACAGACACTATATTTTTCATGATTCTCTTATTAATATGGAACGCACGTGCAGTTAATAAAACAGAAAAACAACAAACGATTAAAATGCGCAAAACTTCCATGAATGTACCGTACATACGCACATTACCTAATGACGTTAATTATTACCATAAAACTGTTCAGCATAACAATATAACAAGTACAGATAACTAGTCTGAGTACTAATTAAACGCCTCTGATAACTGTTTCACACACTATGAAACTATAGACGATGACAGCCCTAACCGAGCACAAACGTGTTACTCACACATTGAAACCACAACCGGTCGATTGACGTCAATGATGGGTGGGACGAGTGAATAAAAAAATATTAAAACTATCAGTTTACTACGTACGGAAAACGACACAATCATAACATGCCATTGTTCGTGTATACCCACGTATCGATAATCAACTCGCCTACTTATTTGCAACTCGACTAAACACGTCGTTTTTTGTGAACCAACAATCTCGATCCCCATTGTTTGATCTCGATCACAAACACTATCATTTGCATCATCTATGATGACGTCATTATCAGGAGTAAGAACGCTAATGTGATTTTTATAACCTTTAGTAATGTATAGTTTGTCTACGTCATAGAATTCAATGTATTATTAATGGCTTGTGCATCGTTAAATATATGTAAATACAAATCGAGTGCGTTCGTGCAGCAAATCGATTTTACGCCGTTGCTTGTGAGCATAACGATGAAATTAAAAACCTTAGTACGTAAACAGTTAAAGCCAAAAGAAATGTTACAATACTGCGTTGGTGGTACAAATCCTCAATTGGAATCAATCAACAGCAAAGAAATAGCAACTACGGGTCACAGATTGAAAGCTAAGGAAATCAATAAACTCAAACCAAAAAATACTCTTATTTATAGTAGAAGTCAACTTGTTTTTGAAAAAGATACTAAACGTAAACAGTTTTTTTTTAACACAAGTCTAAAAAGAGACGGGTCACGCTGTTTAAATATCTAACGTCATACTTAATGAGAACGTCATCTTAGAAAAACTGTAGCAAAAACTAAATATTATGCGTCGTCGAAAACTAATTAATATGGTGCTATTTTTAGTTTAGTAAGACCCAAAATTTACTAAAATTACAATTTAGTGAACTATGAATGACTTATGGAAATGATTAAAACAAATGATGAAAAATAGAAGGAAACAGATATAGATCATATAAACCAATCTGCAGTGATGAATGTAAATTAACTTTGTAATTTTATTGTTATAGGAGCTCGTGGCTTAATAAGAACTGCCACTCAGGCCGATCTTAGGTAAAGCTGTGCTTGCCTAGGTCGGTCTGTGGATGGGTGACCGCCCGACATACCGAGTTTCCTCCGTGCCTCGGAAAGCACGTTAAGCTGTTGGTCCCGGCTGCCATATATAGATCTTTGGCAGTCGTTACAGGTAGTCAGTGACCTGAAATTCTGACATCCAGTCTTACCAAAGAGTATCGTATTACCTAGTATTAATTGGGTTGTGGAGGTCAGATAGGCAGTCGCTCCATGTAAAATACTGGTATTCAGCTGCATCCGGTTAGACTGGAAGCCGACCCCAACATAGTTGGGAAAAGGCTAGGCAGATGATGATGAATTTTATTGTTACTAAAACTATTTCTCATTTCACTCAAGATTATGCAACAACTACATTATATTTATAGACAAAGAATTGTAAGCTTTAAAGTTTCAAGAGTAAATAGTCCCCCTATAGTGTAGCCCTTGTGTTTTTGGGTCGGTAAAATTAGGAACTTCCATGCAGTTTAAAAAAAACGTATAAGTAGTGATTACTATTTAACACCTTAAAAAAAACCGACAACAACAACTTTATCTTCGTAGTTGAACTTTTGTACAAATGTCATGCTTTTAGTAGATGATCTTATAATAGTTGATTGAAAACACACCTAAAAAGTTCACCGTCACCAACTTTTTCATTAACAATCTCAAAGTTATGATATTCAGGCCTTATACAAACTAAATTCTTAATAATAACAATAGTATTTGGTACAGCATCGTCTTAAAAGCCTTGTGAATTGTGACAGAGCATCTCGAGGACGGTATTGACGTCAGAGAAACGGGTGTTCAAATATCATTTCGGCAGTTTGACCCCAGTCACGGAGTGTTTGGAGAGACATCCAAAATTAGCCACCGAAAGGTTATTATGTTCGTTAGTATATAGTTATATGATTTCATGTGGATTGTGAGGATGGTCAAGTATATTAAGATACTAGCTGACCCACGCAACTTCGTCCGCGTCACATAATATAGCTTATAACCTTTCTCGATAAATCGACTATCCAACATATTAAATTGAGTTAAATTGTACTCGTAACAAACAAAAAATCTTACCTTTCCTCTTTATAATACCTATTAGTTTAGATTGGCTTCGATTATGTGATTAAAGTAACAATTACTTACTATAGGTATATTTTACTGTTTAATATACAGTAACACCTTGTACTTGTAAACATTATGGTGCAGTAAATATTTTCAATTTAAATTTCTCCGGAGCCCCCAGAGCCCAGAATCCCCACGTACTCGTACCTACCGCACCGGACCGAATGACTGCCACGCGCTTAATTATTTTGTCGCCCGTATATTTTTACATTGCGATATCTTCTAAGATATTTGTTTAAACTGTATAGAGTAATAGGCACAAATATTCTATATTAAATTTCCGTGCTAACAAACACATTTATATATATAGATTAATACCATATGGGTTAAATAAGCTTCGCTAAATATCATTATTTTTAACCTAACATTTAATTATTAAAAAATGGTTACAGTGAGTCAATCTTAAAAGATAAACATATGCTATCGCGGATTTTTTTTTAGAACTTTTAAAGAGGAACAATCCCTTCATACATGGTATTTACGTAACTTAAACTGTTTTCGCAGCGCATTCAACGGAATCTCTCAAAAAGGAATATCTTTTCCCGTTTTTGCAACATTTTTCATTTATGCTCCGCTCCTATTGATCGTAGCGTGATGTTATATAGCCTAAAGCCTTCCTCGATAAATGGACTATCCAACACTAAAAGATTTTTTCAATTCCAACCAGTAGTTCCAGAGTTTACCCCTTTCAAACAAACAAACAAACTCTTCAGCTTTATAATATTAGTATAGATTTGTTAGTCATGGATATGTCCATGGTAACGTGTGGGTAGGTATACTCTTCTCTTCCAGTCCGTCGGGGACTACAGGCGTTATGTTGTGATCCATGATGAGGAAGGAGGGTTTGTTTGAAAAAGTATGCAATTGAATTGTATAAGATAATAAGCTTAGTGATGATACAGTTTAGTCTGGTTGTTTAATCAAATAAGCCAAACATCGGCCTACGGTCACCGAATTACATAGGCCTATATTGTATTAGAACGAGAAAATTGAGGGGAGATACGAAAGGCTTTTGACCTGCCTTTGTGAGTGGGACAACATGGGCTTGTTATAACAAAATCCAGACATAAATTAATATGGACAAGTTTGTATGAATGCATCAAATCTGAATAAAAGAATGACAACTCACTAAGCAAATATAAAAAGGCAGCAAAAGATTTATTAAACTAAGAAGAAATTTGATAATTCACTATTTATGACTGCTATTGACGTAACATTTTGTTTATTTGTTTTTGTGGATTTTATAGTCGCTGTTATAAAAACATGAATGAATGATTAAATCAAAGAAGCTCTTTAAACTGTTGAAATTGCAACAGTTGAAATGACGCACGCCACAGATATTAACATAAAAATAAAAGAAAATACACTCTCTCGACTATATGCATATGATAAATATGCGACTGCATTGAAACAAGACAACACTTTCTATTAGAAATAGGAAGAGTTCACTTCATTATACATACTTTAGAAAGGTAGCAGGTCCACAGGTCTTAAAACTAAGCCTACGCTACGCACGCTTAATTATGAACGCACATATCTTGACAATTAAATTAAATAATTATTCAAATAAGGAGCTAGGGACCAAATCAATACAGAATCGAAAAAGAAACGATTCGTTTTTAAATTTTTACTCACGTCACAATGTTAGATGAAAACATATAAAAATCTAAGTACAATACAAAGGAACTATATGTTTTACATGTAAACTGCGATGAGTAGTCATTAACACTAATGATCTATAAATAAAACAATGGACCGAAAGTCTAACCTTGAGGAACTCCTATTAAAATAAATACATTTAGTATTCTAGTTTGGAACACCAATTACAGCCAGCCAAATGATCTGTAACCACTTACTATTTTTGCTTATTTAAAGTCATTTTGACTCTTACTGACTGTGAATTGCTTTAGCTCATCAGGCTTAATATCAAATATCTGGGAATAGAACGTCAAAGTGAAACGTTCATTAAAAAACTGACAGTACACCATAGAAAAGAGCTACGACGCGACGGTTGGTTTTCATTAGACACATTCCAATTGTACAAAAAAAGGGACAGATGCATGCTCGGATGATTGCTTTACCCATAAATACCCTTGATGATGGACCCGCATTGAGCAATAATAAAGCAATCAAAATGACCAATTGAAACGCAACCATTTCTATTACTTTTTGTATCCCTTTCAGTTTATTTAAAGCTTTCTTTAACTGTAAATGAGCTAGTAAAACAAATCTCATTAAGAACGATGAAGTAGTGAGTATAGATTAATGGGCCTTAACAAGCCTTAACTTCACACCTAATCAGTGAAGCAATTAATGGAGCAGCTATGCGTTAATTATTAGATCACGTGATCGGAAGGTGGCAATTTATTCTATTGTTTTTTTACTTGTTCGACTTGAAGTATTAGGGTGTCGGAGACTGAAAGCAGGAAAGGAAGTATTCTGTCAGCTTTCTTTATGAATAATTTCATATTTTTTGTTTTATTGTTAATTTTCTTTTGTTTTATGACTAATAAATCGTTTTTCTTTCTTTCTTTATTATGATCCTTATAATATCTCGGTTGAGTTATGAGAATTGGGATAGTTTGAGATCGAAACACTTCTCTACCAAGTGATTCCACTTGAAATCATGAGACCGTGACTATTTTAGAAAATGAAGTCTTACAACATTCATAAAATCTACAGCCATCATCTCAGGTAACGATCTATAAAAAGCTGTAACCATACCAGGGACGCTTACAACACAAGCAATGTAAAACAATTGTCAATTATGTACAACCGCTGTAACTAATATGTTCCTGCTCCAGTTACCATGTACAATAACATTGGACACGTGAATGACGGATGTGAGCATCCGCTTTACATACAAATAACTGTAACCCACGGATTATAGCCATCATAGGATATGAGGAATCAAACATCCTGGCGAGACGATTATCTGGTGGAATTTAACTGGTGGGAAATACTGTGGTTTTGATAAGACTTTTAATCCCAAAAACAATAAATGATAAGTGGAAGTTGTTTTTGTAAAATGGTTTAAAAAATATCTTTTGTCGTGATATATTATGTTTTAAAACTAGATGAGCAAGGAGTTTTGAATAGGAAACCAAACTGAAAAATCTCAGATTATTTAGGTCCTGTAAGGACCGTACAGACTTTATCAGAGATGGGAACAATCACAAACATTTAAGTGGACCTGTCCAGTCTGATCACTGATTTGTCAGAAAACTAGAAGACAAAATATAAAACGTCCTTTCCCTTTTAACATTGGATAAACCAACTATGAACTAGAGTTAATAAAACTACGAATTGCCCATTAAAAAGTAGATCAAATAACTAATTTAACGATCTGTGAACTCGAAATTTCAACTCACACGATGTCAATGCCAAAAATCTTGTAAATAACACTCATGAATGCATAGATAACCATCAAGATAAACATAGAATATTCTAAGTAGATAGGCCTAAAATGCTAATTCTTCGATAATAGTTAATTTAGCGAATATCATTCTGATTTGGAGATAAGCACAGAATTTGGTTAAGTGTTTGATCCGATTTTAGTCAATCAAAGATAGATGAAACAGAGATAAGTTTTGATTTTGAATGAGCAGTCGATACTTTTAATGGTCTCTAACGTTCTAGAAACCTTTGTTTGCATATGAAAAAGGTTTAAGCGTGTCTCTAATAGAAACAGCAAGAATTAACATAAGAGCTTTAGTTTATCTTTAACTGCTTTCGGAAGTCAATTTAAATCTTTTTAATTCGTCGTTGTCAGTATAAGGATATCCGAATAATATAAAAACTGGAACAGAATTTGTACGAAATTATCTGCCAAGAAACGAAAATCGAAATCGAGAATCGACCTGAGTGGCGTGCGACTGAAGAGGCCTATATCCAGCAGTGGATTGCTATATGCTGATGATCGGTCACGTAATTTGACGGGAACTTAATTGTAGATGGTGAAACAGGCCTAAAGTCTCTTCAGCTTTTACCGGGCAACTTAAACCCTCTAAATTATTATTCTGGCGTGCATAACAAACAACCAGTTTATAAGCAAATAAAAATAATTAATTGACGTCACTAACTGCTTACTTAAATAAGGAAAACTTTTTATGGATGAAGAGTTAAAAAAATGTTCGACGGTCGACGTTTGTCATTAGTCATTGGGATTACATTGATTCTTTTGAGTTGGGATAAAGACTTCAGATCGGTGAAATTGGATTACCCAGTTAGAATCTTAATTTTATTGAATGAATGCATTCAATAAAATTAAGATTCTTATTCAAATGATGATGACGAAGTTATTTAAGATGAGATCAATGCTAATAAATATGTTCATTTCCATTGTAGACTTAATTAAAGACAATAATGAATGCAACGATTTTATAACAATCAAGTTTATTTAAGTGTTTAGAAAGTGAGTTCTGGCTTTGTGCGTCCGAGACGTACCAAATCACTTTTAGAAAATTGGCATCCTGTGGCGGATAATAATATGCAAGTAGCCTTTCATAATTAGCTTCTTACGACATAATACACTTTGTTAGGAAACGGTTTATAATGTCAGCAGTGAAACTCACATCAGTATATTAATAATGTATACAGCAGCCTGGATCCTGTAACACAGGTATAACACCTAGAACAGGAGTCAGGGACTTCAAACAATTTTGTAACCATTTTCTTGTTTAATAAAGATTTTTATTTAGTAACCTGGAAAAAAAAAACAGATCAATTGAAAACTCACCTTTTTTGGCAGGGTTGGTGACTCGAACTCCTCGTCATCGCGGCTGGACAGCGTGGAGCACGACGAACACGCGGAGTCTGCTGACAGCGACCTGGACCTCAGCCAGTCCACCACCTCCTCAGTCGCACCCACGGCCACCAAGCCGTCCGAGTAGTCGCTCACCACCACGCTAGGAGTCCTCACGCATCGCCCTCTGATCTCACAACCCTCGCTACTCCGTCGCCCCAGTTCCACGTCATGAGCCTCAATCAAAGTCCTCTCCTGTCTAGGTGACATCGTGTCAGGTGGGGGCGTGATATCCCGAGGATGTGAGTGTCTCCGCAAACGCGTCTCTAGTTCTACAGCGGAATCGTCACTCAAGTCGCGACTCCGGCGTCTGACTGCGGCTCTGTCGTCGTCGTCGGAGGATGATATGTCTTCTAGTGGTGAGGAGGCCCGCGGTGGGCGGAGGTACTGCATCGGGGCGGGTTCGAAGCGGCGAAGTAGCTCAGAGACGCGCGGTTGCGCCTGTCTCGTGACGCGGCCGGTCGGCGGCGCGCGCACGCACGCACTGCCGCTGATCCTGCGCGGCGCATGCGCGAGCGCCTCCCGCTTGTGCTCGGGCGACACTCCTGCGCTCAGCTTCAAGTAGAACAAGCTGTGATTCAGCGCTTTTTCTCTCAATACGCGACGGAAGTCTTCGGTCGCTGCCGGTTGTCGGTTGTCGACACGCGGCATTTTTGCTGAAAATGAAAAATATTACTTGAAAAATTGGACTCACTAAAAGTAATTTTTTTTATCATCCCAGTACTTTACATTTACGCTAAAACAAATTGAGTCCAAATGAATAGATTCGAATAATTAGTGTGCCACCAACATATACTTCTTCTAATTTATTACATGTCACTGTAAACACTATCGGCCTTGTGGCCTTTAAAAAGTGAAGGAAATAGAACAACACAACTAATGTATCTTTCTGTGGATGTGGTATAAGGCAAAACGAGTTAATTGGTTCATTTTAATTAGTAACACTATGACTACCGACCTTGTTCTAATTTAACTGGTACTCGAAAACCGTTTCAATTATTGAACATTTCAGTCTTATCTGGAACAAACAAATAAATAACAGTTAGGATATTTTTTTTAAATAAAACAGGATACTGATAATGAATAATGATTTGCGTCAGATCATTAATAATAATTGTGATTCAAAAAGCAGTGCTTATCATTTCGCTGATACACCTACTCGCCAGCAATTATTTTTTCAAATAAATCTGTTATTTTTACCGTTACTACGGAAGCTTTGTAAAAAAATTTATAACATCTGTGATTCTTCTGACAATTATAATAACAAAAAAACAGACGGACAGGACGAATCAATAAAATTTCAGATTTTCAAAAAAATATATTCTTTACTACTTTTCCGACTCCTACCAAGCCCAAACAATAATATAATTGCAGATGACTAAATCCTTAAGGGTACCATAATACCCAGAATGCAAGAACACTATTTACAATCACTTCAGCAACAACTCAATAAGGAGTATCGAGTTCTCGCACACACAATCTGTTTTCGCTCATAAAACGCAAGCAGATGTGTGGTCTATAAAAAAAATCCATGGAACAGGCACCCATCAATTCATCGCAGTTGAAATCGGTAACATTATACAATGGACAACAACAATAGATAAACAAAAGATAGATGATGACGCAAGACTAGCGAGATATATTGGTACTATGATCGAGAGACCCGTAAATGATAGTCGAGATTTTAAAATCATCATAATGATTCTATGATGTGTCCATAGCTGGGATACAGGTCTCTTCGCTATGAGAGTGATTGAGCAGTAATATAATGGATATTTTCTAGTTTATTAACCATAAGTTGGGTTTAAAATAGCCACTTTAGCAGATCATAAAAAGCTTAAAATGGACCTTTCATAATAGTAACTGCTTCTGTGAACATTTAGGAAAATAGATCATTTGCGTTAAAATTCGTAAAATGGTCACAGAGGCAGTTACTATTGTGAAACGTCCATTTTACACTTTTAAACGTAATTCATATTATGATTTGCTAAAAATTGCGACATTGATTGGATTCTAATTTCTTAAAATTAAATAAAATAGAATCTTAGGATTGTCATTCAGGATGTTTAGAGACACATTGCTGTCTTGTTTTTTTTAATTGTAAAGGAATATCACATTGTACAGGAACTACCTACATCAAATACTGTTTACGCTACTGAATAGTCTTTTTACAGAATGTTTGGCGTAGGTAAAGATACTTTGAGAGTGTTGTATTGTCGGGCTGTGTCTGATGATGAACATGGAGCTTACTTACAATACCATAAATTTAATTCAACTACAACAAAAATTGTTCTGTTTTGACAAGCAGTATATCATTGGCAATATCCTCTAAATCTGTGACCCTTCGTGGTTCCCTACAGCAGACATTAGGGGGCCATGATTTAAAAGGTCTATATTTGGCTGCTACTCGGTACTCACACGCGTGTGTGTATGATAATGACCAGATGTATGAATGTGGACGAGGCGAAGGGGTGTGTAAAATTCTTGCAAGTGGCGCTATGGAGTTTCTGCCTACACTCATGCATTACATGTTGGATTACTAGTATCAGCGCCTAGCCTTTTCCCAAGTATGTTGGGGTCGGCTTCCAGACTAACCGGATGCAGCTGAATACCAGTATTTTACATGGAGTGGCTGCGTATCTAACCTTCACAACCCAATTAGCATTGGGTAATAAGATACCAATAGGTAAGACTGGTTGGGCTAATAGTATGACGATATATAAGTAATGTAGTACTGCTAGATACAGACATAGTACCTTTTTACAATGTTTAATATTAGAAGATCTAGAATTATCCATATTTATTCAAAGCTTAGATATATCCGCTTAAAGTCATAAAAGGAATTATGCTAGAAAAGCAAACTCTTCGTGTCTACAATGTTTAATTATATATTATGACAACATTATTGTTAATTATTTTTCCAACTATGTTGGGGTCGGCTTCTACTCTAACCAAAAGCCGCTGAATACCAGTATTTTGCATGGTGCGACTGACTGTCTGACAGCCACAACCCAGTTAGTACTCCAACTTATGTATTAACAATTATTATTTTTGAGTTTACTTAGCCTAGTAATTGAGCTACGAGACGATATTTGAATGTACTACTAGGGATACCTCTGCCTAACACTTTCGAGATTGGAGAAGATGTAATGTTACAGGCTTGGGGGCAAGCACGTCTCACATCATTTGTAGATCAACTCAGTATCAAATAATGTTACTGTAATGTAAGGCTCGCAATCTCGCATGCACAACAAATTATGAAAACAATAAACGAATTTAAACTAGCTTCAACATCTTTTTTTTTTGTAGGTTGGTAAATCATAAAATTACTCCTCCCGCTCTGGGTGGAGCGGAAGGGAGTTTCAGACTTCTACTGAGTAAAAACCACCCATGTTCCTTCCCTCCCCCGTCCCTCCCATGTCCCTTTGTGTCCGAGGCCGCGGTATCTTTTTCGAACAACCCGGGGCTGCCGACAGGCGAGGTACAATATCTGATTCATTTGAAGATGACAGAGGCAGATTTTTTTTAAATTCGTGTGCGAGTGTAGTACAAACCGTGCAAGCGAAACTAAGAATTCTACCATATAAAAATTAAACAATTACTACCGGAATTCTATTTCCACGCATCAATAAAACATAATTATGACCCTGAGGAATTCTAATTTTCCAAAATCTTTTTATCATCTAATGATGGAAAATCATTATAAATAATTATGTTTAACCATTTCATGTTTTCATCTTATTCAGCGAAATACAGATAGTTATGTCTGAACAATGATACTCGGCATTCTAGTTTATTTTTCTATGAAATAACCACGTAGTTTGATGACAGGTAATTGCATTGATGATTCTCATCGGCAATTAAGATAATTATCAGTTAGTGAGAAGATAAACACACATCTTATTGATTCTTTTTTCCTGGTGAATGTTGCAGTTAAGAAAACAACAGCCAGCGCCAAATAACCCGGTGCTTGGGTGACAGAATTCAGAACTAAATTCGTATGAAATTGGACTACGTGACATCGCGACTCATAACACGTTTTAGTAGGGCACTAGTAAGCCGCATATTATCGAGTTACGACGAGTTTTTCGATATGGACGTCAATTTTATGGTCTTAGGAGTCGCTGATAACGAAAATGAAGTTAGATAAACAGAAAAAAAAATCTAAAAAAAAATGGAAAAAAAACCCATGTTTTTTGTTTCATCGGCTTCCCCTTTCTTATACTTCACGCCCCGCCACTGCTGTCTTTATCATTATTAATGGTATAACATTAACGGTCTTTCCTCTTTCTTCTTCGTTTTAAACACGGTAACACGTAAAAATGGTAATTATCCCGTTTTCAGTGTTAATTACGCAAATTAACAAGAATTATTTCAGAAGTTTTCCACTGATGCCTTAATTAGCGAACAATGCTTCTAGAGTAAAATCTTCCAAAAAACGGCAGTTATAATTCCAAAAATATTCCATTCACCTCCCATCTCGCAGGTATAACGTTATTATCAACTAATTGTGATGTATGTGGCGTTTAGCGTGCGTGCGCGCAACATCTGCGTACGATCTGTACCCAGCATTACCTGACCCCTTGTATAAAGAAGAAGAGGGCAAGTGGTGTGAGAAGACGGGTCAGATAACGCTGGGCACTGACTATAAGATTCACTGATATTACGCTAATCTATGGGAGCGGGCGGCACGAGCATTGAAATCTTTGTCGTTGCAACAGCTTCGTGCTTAGTACAAGGAGGTAGGTTGATGGAAGATAGGATAGGATTTATGCAATGTGTAAACGGACTCTTCAAAAAGCCGTTAACCATTAACAATTTATTAATTAATTATTAATTCTGAACATTAAACTAAGTAACTCCACTTATAAGTTATTGTTGGATAGCCACTTTTTTTGGTATGAAAAATCTCGTTTGACAGTAGGACTCAAAACTCACTCAAAACTTTGTGCTTGTTGAATTTTCAACACTTACTGTGCAGACAATTAAAAATAAAACAAGCTTAAGAATAGGGTCTGTGGGTAAGCAAGTTAAAAATAGAAATGAAAAGATTTGTTAAAGGAGCAGATGAAATGGAGTAATCAGCTTTTATTCATTTAGTAACTGAACAAAGTCCCGGTAGCAACAGTGCTTTTGTTCCGATTCAAGTCAAAGATTTATGAGCTCAGCGAAAATTTTTCAATTAACATTCTTTCAAGCAATTATTTCATCTATAAATGGGCTAATCCAATTAACTGAATTCCTTTAGAGTTTATTATTATTATATTTAATGATTACTTAAGCCGTCACTTAGTGAAGATTTGACATACTTTTGTATGACAAAACTGTCAAAACCTTAACTTAATGATGGCCTAAGTAATCATTAAAGCTCTCTGAGTGCGGCAGTAAGTCTTGATATTCAAATTAGTAGTACAACTAAAGTAAAGCTTGTTAAAGCTAACTTTTTTGTCCAAATCATCATAAATCGTATTAGTTTCTGTAAATTGGTTTTACAAAACACTTTTACATGTCACATCATGGGTGAAATCATTTAAATCTAGGTTGGGTAGGTGTTTCGTACCTGACTACTCTGTGAAGAAACAGCCAAAATAAACTCAGAGGTAACTGTCGCTTTTAAAGTTGAGACAAAGATCACGTCATATTATTAGGACTATGCAAATTAGTGTCTGAGATGGTATTTTGCTGAAAGAACCACACAGATTTGTGTGGACCTGTCCAGTTAGTGCAAGTATTTGTCAGTTATCGTGTAACTCGATTCATATCTTTTTGTCTTGACGGGGCTTATCCTATTTCAGTCATAAAGCATTGGGTTCTAAAATCATGTGCTAAACTAAATTTACTTGGTAACAACTTGCGCACCGATATCTCTCAGTATTATTTCCCTATACCAAACTCATCCCAAATACAACCTAATAAAGTGCCGCATCCACTCCACGTCACCTCCGCTCACACACAAGTCGCAGTGTCCTCAATCTGTGACGTCAAACGCAGCCTTGCCGCTGTAAGGGCAATACAACACGCACCAAAATAGCTTAATTTAGACAATTCCGAGCAATTTGAGCTTGATTGCCTGCTGCCGAGGATAAACGCGACAAAAGTGGATGTTTTTGGGTAAGGTACAGGAAATGTTCAATGTTTTGGAAGTTTTTTTTTGAAGACTGAGTTACTTTGTGTTCAAGGCTAAGAGAGATACAAAATTACACACATAAACTAACGTTTTTTTCTATGCCATGCTGGTTGACAAAAGCTACAGAATGCCACCTACTACAATCCTTTTCTATTCCGTTTTACAGGTTGGCCAACCTGTAAGCAAGGAAAACCAGTTCAGGAGGAGATTCATAGATGGCACTGCTCTGAAGTGTTAGATAATGTGGGCCACAAACGATGGGACACTCGATGTCGTGTCATGTCTTGTTATGTGCAAATCACAGGAGCTGATGGACGCTTCTAAAAATGTTAAACTCGTCGCCAAATTTTGAGTTGATTCAATTTAAATTGTCATCGACACACAAAAGACATCCCGTTTGACTTTTTTTACGTTTTCGTATCTGATTAAGAGATATTTAGAAAGAAAGACGGGTGACATCCTTAATCGAGAGATATGAAAAATTTACAAATTACAACAGTGAGTTTTAATGAGGAAGACAGTAATAAACACAACATTGCAATTCTCAAGTACCTAGAAATATACTAGTTGCAAAGAGTTGCTGCAACCATGTTGTTGCACCATTGCAGTTATGTTGGGTGAAGCAGTCTTCTCGCAGCAGTCATTTGTTTGCGTTTTAATGTACAAGTTGCTTGCAATGTACAGAACTTTATATTACTGCATCTTTATTATTGTGCTGCAATTTTGCTTTTTAAAATGGTTTAATCTATACTAATATTAAAGAGGCAAAATTTGTATGTAGCGGGCCAAAACAGGCCAGAACTTATTTTATCTGGTTCTAAAAAATCTTTCACTGGCAGAAAGCTACATTATATGTGGGTGCTATAGGTTACAAATTATGTTTAATTATATTATGTTCATATTTCCCGAATTTAGTAATTATTTTCCGAAAGCGAAGAATTGAAATTCTCAGGTCGCTGTCATTACCATGAGAAAAATGCCAGTGTGAAACTACCTTTAGCTTAAACCAGAACTTAGATCCCAATTATGTATTTATTTCATCCGTTTATTTTTTTCCGTCACTATGTTTAAAGTCCAAGTGGTTGGTTGAGCAAAGTACAACAACACTTATAATATGTCGAAAGGTAACAAATGCATAAATAACGTTTATTATTATGATGAACTTATCAGTTCAGGATAGTCATAGATCAACAGTTTTTGATATAAGAAAAACCAAAGAACCGCTTGACAAATTGTGTAAAGAGTGACTAAAGAAGTCGACAGAGGATGGTTTCTTGTGGAGCTCCCAAATAAATCGGGATAAAGGATAAGAGGAAACAAAACACAAAGATGAATGAGAAGCAGACTTTAAAACTTAAGGAAACTTGAGACATCCCGGAACAATTTTCCGGACCTCAAAGATTATTTTAACACCGGAGCTTTTCTAAAACAATATTAAGAAAGCATTTATTTGTCAGGGACATGAGAATCCTTGTTAATAATCCTGTAGGGAAATTACTTTACATAGATTTACCGCAAAGTGCCAATATCTAAAAGTAACTAAAAGCAATTATCCGACTATTATAATTCTTAAGCACCTTGGGTGGTTAACAAGAGTGTGTGCTCATTATCTGCTTCTAATAACAACAAATATTTATGTTTGACTTATGCAGTAGCGGTTTTACCCTTGACCAGTATTGGAGTGGTCTGTGAAGAGGACTAAGTATAGTCGAAATAGTAACTACTGCGTTACCAGTTTTGACAATTACCAGCAAATTCTTAATTTTGTATCATTTTGTTTTGTTCTGTTCTTTCTTTAACTGTTACTTTGATATATAGACCTTAGGGTGTATCATGAATTTTACCATATTTTATCGCGCTTTGAACTTTGATTTCGACGTAATTTTTGGGTTTAGCTTTAAGATTCCAAAAATCAAATTATTTATTAATTATCAAGTACATTTAACACAGCAATTTGAACGGTGAACCCCAAACTAGACGTTAGTCTGTATCTTGGGAATTAGAAGATATGTGGCACACATTTAAAGGAAGAAAGGTTATTCTGTTGCAGTAGACAAAACACTAGCCAGGAAAGATTAGTAAACAGTAGAACCGTTGTAGAATTCAGGCTGTGGATGATGTTGATGACTTTCCTACGGCTGATAAGTGTGATGATGATGTTAGTTAACAACACAAGTATAATATTACTGATCTGTCTGATATTATGATCAAAATCAAATAGCCTTCTACAGATCTAACATTGACAGTGAAGTAAGTTCAAGGCAAATATGTACTACAACCAATCCGGAAAAACCAGAGTGTGACTGACGCTAAATTTTGTCTCCGTATTTGTTATTCAAAGAGACAGATTAAAAGTCGTTCACTTATTCAAGACGAGTCCTCATGGAGGAGTGTGAGAGTGAGAGTTAGAAATGGCCTTTATCAGAAGGCACACTGAATTGAGAGACTTTTTGTAATAGTATATCCAAGAACCAAAAAACAATTCAGAATTACAAGGGTATTATCATTACCACTTGTTCAAGACTTGGGAAAGAAAGAAACAGCTTGCAAATAAGAAAATCGCGGAACTGAAAAGAAGATACATGTCATGATACGGACACCAGCATCTCCAGCTACTACAATGTGTCAAATTTCTTTAATACATTTCCAACTATGTCACTAAAGCATTAGGTTCAATGTTGACTGGGAACACTTGACAGTCTCAGTTAGCTTAATGGCCTTTGTACATTATAATAACTGCTGTACCAGGAGGCTTGGCTAAAATCATAACTCACTCCGCAATCTTGTATATTATCTTGTGTATTTTTCAAAACAACTTCACAAATGTTAACCTACTCTCCTTCTGACGAAGTCGTTCAACCGTCGAAAGATCTATGTATCACTAACTCACTGTGCGCTTGATCAAAATTAATCCACTAGTCAACAATAGTCGCAATCTTTTTCACTTAACTCGATCTTACATCTTCCAATAGGCTGAGTTTTTTATTACACCACAATAGCCACTAACTCCACATCACGAATAACTATTTCTCGGTCTCAAAACGTATCTAGATCTACGTTCTAAATGCCTAGCTACCTGGTACATTCACCCACAGCACTTGAGGTCACAAGTAACACTACTTGCGGTGCAACGAATTGCTCACTACCTCGCATAATATACAGTATGAATCAGAAAGGATAGTTTGGTCAATATTTAATGAAGCTGTAAAAACCAACAAACAGGACAACTTACTACATGGGACCAACATTGTAAACACTAAAAATGATTCAGCTGTCAAAATAAACTTCAATATCTACTTGAAAGTGGTACACAGAAAAATTGAAATAAAGTCTTGGTAAGGATATGTAATGAGAAGGGATGAAACGCATGTGACTAAAAGAGGGATGGACATGAACGTTGATGAATGGAGAGGGAGAGGAAGGCCAAAGAAAAGATGAGTGGATTGTGTGAGGAATGATATTAAAGAGAAAGGAGTAAATGATGTCGTAACGTCTCACAGGAGAGAATGAAAGAACAAAACGTGTTGCGCTGACCCCAAATTGAATGACACATGGACAGGACGAAGATGATGATTAGGATATTGCACGCATGGAAAAGTTCGAACAGTTTGATGATCTACAGGGTGTAAACAAACCCTTCACGCATCCGACAACCAAGCATTCTGTACATCAAACTAAGTACCCCTACGCAAAAATTTTTGCTGGGAAATGACTTTTTTTTTTGGGGTCAAAAATCACATTTTACGGTAAAACTCAAAGTAGTCACTCTTAAAACATTGTGCTAGTGGATGCTTTGAATAGTAAACGGGTCATGGAGGTAATTTAAGTAAATTTAACACCCGAAATACTAGTATTTACAAAAACAGCTGTGAAAAATTTGGAACTTTGACCCCCAATATCTCCGCAACTAGGAGGTTCCCAGGTATGGTCTAGAACAAAAAAATTATCGCAGTGGTGGGGAGAACAAATGCCCTTCGTTTGCGTTAAGGGTACTTTTACACCCTTTATATGAGACCCTTAAAAACAACCGAGTTTTTCTGATACACGCTGTAGTACAAAGTCGTAAAATCTATGACGTATTTCGGAATTACGCAAGTCGATTCATTAAACGACAAGTATTCACGCTTAATGTACCATTAAGTAGTTTTTAAGATGTTTTTTTGATTGCAGTGAAATATTTTACACAATACAATTCTGTTTTTCAGGACGTGTAGCCGGATTCCGAATATAAAAAGTAAAGTAGCTGCTAGCGAGTGTTGATGGTTCTCAAATACAAGTTTAAAATCGACCTGTATTCTGTTGAAGGCAATGGCCTTCAACCATGAGGTGAGTTGAATGATGTATAGGGTAGAAGGGCCACCGACGCAAAAAAAGTAAATCATTCTGAACCTCCAAATATAACTTAGTAGTTTTTTTAAACTGCTTTTCCATACGTTTTAATCTAGAAGACTTTTATAATAAACAGCAGCTTTAAAAAGAATTCTATGAACAATTGCGATTTGTGAGTTTTTCAAAATGATTGTACTTACTGAATACGTGAACCGTTTGTTTGTCTATATTTCGAGTTCAGTCATTCAACATAAAAGTAATAAAGAGGACCACCTCCTTTTTGAAAGTCAATTAAAAATAAAAAAAATTAGTAAGACAAAATTCAAGACGTGGAAATACCGAGAGTCCAAGTTTTAGATAGCATTCTATAAAAACCTATTACTGCTTAGTAACCACTGAAAGATAAATCAGAAAATAATAGGAGGAAGGCGAAGACCAGAGGTCAACACGAAGGTACCTAATATATAAACATAGCAAAATTATTACTGACCGACCATTGCGGTTAGGAGTTCTACTTTTTTTTTCTTTTTACGTTGTAGGTCAAACGAGCAGTTCTGCAATCATAGGTAGACATGCTCAGTAATAATTCTGAAGTCGGTCGAGTGTTCGCAAACGTGACTGCTGAGAATGGGGCATTGGGTTCGATTCCCGAGTCGGGCAATGTGTTATAAAGTTTTTTCATCAGGAATCTCTCAGTCTCTCTTAGTCTTTTTTTCGAGAGTGGGAAATCATCAAATGACTCCCCCCGCTCTGCCCCGAGCGGTAGGGAGTGTCAGACTTCTACTGACTAAAAACCGTCCATGTTCCTTCGTAGCCCATTGTGTCGAAGCCGCGGTATCTCTTTCGAACAACCCGCAGCCCCGACGGGAGATACGTTGGCGAAATGTGGGTGTACTAATGGGTGCACCCTTGCTTTACTCTTCGGGATTACAGGCGTATAACGTTCTCATTGCACTTAAAAAAAGAAAATTGCTGGTTTAGGTAGGCACTTACGCCCACCAATACTTACTGCCGTACTCAGAGATATTTCATGATTACGAGTACTTAAGCCGTTAGTAAAGGTTTGACATACACAACCTTCACTAAAGTGTCAAAATCTTTTCTAAATGATGGCTTAAGTAATCATTAAACATCTCAGTTAGTCGAGGGCAATTCCACTGTCCCGCAGTTGCTCCCTAGTTACACTACACAAAGCAAAGAAAAACTGCAACACCACTTTTCATTTCGCAAACACTTCAAACCAATTACACATTATCTATAGATTTAGACAAACGATTTCAAAATTCTAGTAATTATAGTTAAAATCTATTTGGTTCCACAAGAGCAGTCGGGCGAGAAGGTTGTAACAAGAGGACTTGCCGGCCTAGATGTGGTGTGATAAGGATAAATTGGAGTGAAAACGCATGTAGGTACGCAATATGACATGGAAAATTGTTGGGCAAAGGACTCTATACTCCAGTGTTCTATGTAATGAGAGGGGATGAAACGCATGTGACTAAAAGAGGGATGGACATGAACGTTGATGAATGGAGAGGGAGAGGAAGGCCAAACAAAAGATGAGTGGATTGTGTGAGGAATGATATGAAAGAGAAAGGACTAAATGATATCGTAACGTCTAACAGGAGAGAATGGAAGAAGAATGGCTGTATTGTTTAACCCCTTTGAGACGAGTTCTTTTTCTGTGTGTCAGCATTTTTTGTAATTCAGCTATCCTCTCCATGCGCGAAGTGCCGAGGCACTAGGCACAATTTAGTCTGATTTGTAAATGAGTCTAATTTTTACTTTAAAGAATAAGGCAACTAAATGCAAACGACGTCGCCACTTCGAACCTCACTCAATTGAATTTTCCTGGTATATAGTGGTCCAGGGTTACAGTTTGGTCTATTAGGTAGCTCTATTTTATAAGAGGGTAGGCTTAATCCACGACGAGGGTTCAGGTGGTCTAAAATTGCCACTCTCTGACCTCCGCGGCACCGTGGCCACGTCTGTGACTTTTAACGCAATTCATATAATTTTCCTCTTATGATCTATTTTCCTAAATGGTCACAGACAGGTGTTTTTAGGACACGCGTGTTTCCGTATGATGTTACCCTTCCCCGTTTAAAAAAAAATACCGAAATTAGTGTATCGATGATGACGCACTAGATAACAGGTGTTGTAACTCCATGTGGTTAACCTTTACGGAGCAGCAGGTGTGGCTCTTTAAATAGGCAGGTGGTTCCTCGTCCTAACGGTCGTCTATAATCGGTTGTCTCTAGAGAGGAAGGATAATAATAATTCAGGCATCTGTCTCAAAGGGCTGAAGATAGACAAAATTATATTTTATCGAAAACTATGACGGTGATGGGAAAATCAAAAAACGTACACCTAAGCTACCGTAAAGGGTCACTCCGTTTAGGGATGTGAGGGTGATTAGGAGAATTATTATAGGTTACCAGTAACATTTAATTTACATGGATTTATTTCTTTCAAAGTTTCGTCTCGATTCATGCCCAAGTCAACTCACCCCATTTTACCGATGAACAAAAATTATGTAAATCGGAACTGTCGGAACCCGTAATAGAAACATTTTAAAGGCGACTGTCTTTAGTTAACCCAGAAAATACAGTCATTCGGAGGCTATTCATAACAAAAACTGTTTAATCTGTTTCCTCATGAATGAAATGAATGTATTCGCACATTTACTCCAAGTAAGAATTGCATCATTATCACATAAGTAGTGACCCGTTACCCACTCCAAAGACTCGTGCCAGTTGAGGTTAAAATATCACTTACATACTGCTAAAATGACACAGAAACCACAAATGACTTTGTGTCACATTTATTTAGGTTGCCAGGCGCCATAAAAATATTCAAAATTTCTAAGAAATTCATACCTACCTTAGTATCAAAGAGCCATCTTTACGACCTTTGTAAAAAAAACAGGAAAATATTCAGAGATCAAATAGTGTTTTTGATAAGAAAATAAATTATTAAGAATGAAGTTCTACAAAGACATCTTGCTCCATTCTAAGTATAACTATAGGTATGAAATACCAGGGAAGACCATATTGCCAGATGTTACACAGTTGTAGTTTTTCGCAGAAATTGTATTATGATTTAGCAATTGAATTATGCATTCGATTCCGCTAAACGATATAAAAGTTCAAAGCAATAGGGTTTTGGCCCAAACACTATTTCGCAATAACCACAAAATATTAGAAATATTCTGCAAGAACAAAAAAAGAAGATAGGAAGACTTTTTATATCATTTATGTACATTGGTAATCGCATTCTTACATAATAATATAATGTGTACTGTACTTGTATTCAGAAGCAAAATAGTTTGGAAAGGGCTGCCTAGAATCTTCCCAACAAAGTTGGAGTCGTCAACCTAACCGGTCTGCCAGTCTAACCGGGAGCAGCTGAATACCAGTATTTTTTATAGAGCAACTGCCGATCTGATCTCCACAAAGCACAACCCGGTGAGTACTTTGTAATACCAAATTTTAATATTTTATTTTATTTAATTCATGTCTATATTATTGTGATTGACAAATGGCAACGGGTTTAAATTACCTGAATAAATGAATTTATTATTATTATTATTAATACGAGACCCCTTTGAAAGACCGAAGTCAGAATTTTGGGCCTGCACCCGACCTACGTCAACCTACGTCGACCACAGATATAGATATACCTAGATAACGCAAGTATCACAATCTGTATGAAAACCAAGCGTGCCATTTTTTGACTACCTATTATGACGTCACAAGCACTATTACTTTTACGCTTATACACTATTACGCTTACGGCGCTCTCTTCGCCCCAACCTCCGCCTTTTGCACCAGCGCCGACGTCCGACTAGCGCTATACACCGATGCAGACTGAGCGCGAAAGTGGCCACTTACGATTTTTGTACGTAAGCTAGGCACGAAAAATGGCACGCGAAGTGTTGCTCTTGCGTTATCTAGGTATATCTATATCTGTGAGACGTCGACCGACTACATGTACAAATGGCAGTCGGTACCAAATGGCTTAATAACTTTTCCGAGGCACGGAGGAAATTTGGTATTTCATGGGTGGAACCATGTTCGGGTTGTCTAGTCTAGCACGGTTTAATTAGAAGATCAACCCAGCTGCAGCTGTTAACTTTTTACCTGACAAAAGGAAGGGTAATGATTTTGGAAGTCTTGTATGTTTAGCTATGAGCTCCTACAATGACATCACTGAACAACACCTTTCAAAATAGTACTTTTTTGTTTACCGATTTAATTCGATTACAATAAGGTCGACGATTCAAAACAAACGAAGGCCATGCAATGTTTGAAAACAATTTCTAGTATTCAAATATAAACGTAATCAAAAGGCAATGTAAACGAAACTATAATATGTTAATTTAATCTAAACGTAACATAACATATTCGTTAGTAATGTTTACAATATGCGTTCCATAAGCAGCCGTAGGGTTAAGATCTTGGGGCTGCGGGTTGGTGGGGCTGCGGGTTGTTCGAAAGAGATACCGCGACCTCGGCACAAGGGCTAAGAAGGAACATGGGTGGTTTTTAGTCCTGCCTAAGAGCGGGAGGGGTTATTTGATGATTTTCCAACCCCCAAAAAAAAGAAAAAAAAAGAAAAGGGTTATGATCTTAGAGACCAGGGTCCAACGGTGTCCAACGGTCCAAAAAAAAAAAATTCAGAGGCCCATGGGCGGTATAAAAACTCTGACACCAGCAGGGCTCTTGCGTATCTTTTCAATGTCAGTGGCTATCACAGTGTCCATCGATTAACTGTCAAATGGTTATGGTTTGGTATAATAAACCAACCATTTGACAGTTAATTGATGGACACTATGATAGCCACTGACATTTAAAAGAGACGCAATAGCCCTGCTGCTCACCAGCAGTTTAGGCACTACCACACGATAAACTAGAAAGAATTTGGTTTTGACAATCGTTAGTTACCCGTATAGCCTAGCATTAGCAAAGTAGCGCAATCAATTTTCCTTGTGAACGTAAATCAGATAGGTGTTTATTTTTCCAATGGAATTTCAGACGGTATTTCCGTCTGGAATTTGTAATCATTTCAACTGAAAAGGTGAAGGAATGAATACAATTTAAATAGAACAATTTCTTATGAACCGCATTTTTTGCTACCTACAAGCTTGAAGAAGACAGTGAGTAATAAGTGTTCTTAAAATCTAGCCTTTTTATTCCTTTGTATTTTCTTCGAAATAATTGCATAAAGTAAAAACAATATTACGACAGACTGATTTCTACGAATTAAATTACCATTTTTCCCTCGAAACATTAATTTACGTGACCAATAAAATACTTGTAGGTTTCAAACCCAAAATGGCTGTCAGCAGATCAGATAAGATACCACTGAACTTAAAGACTTGAAGAATCCTTCAAAAAAACAAAAAAAAGAGAATTTATTAATTTGTCGCAGATAAATGACGTGCATACAAAAGAACAATGAACATACAACGCATAATAAGAAAAATCAGAGAGATTTCTATAGAAATAAGCGAAACCTTTGTACCTATTTTTCCTGTTCCTTTCTTCTTTTCCGTATTTAGTATGTACGTAATTACGTTAACAAATAAATAAAGATTAACAACTTGGAATCGTAGATTTTTGCACTAAATCATAAAGTAACAATTAAGTACACAATAATTCGGACAGTAGCAATAAAACGAAGTAATTCTGCACTTCATAATGCATAATAACCCAATAACATATGTAACAGTTCCACACATATTCCATTCCAACCTTATAACATTCCGAGTAAGTACGAAAATCGTATGAAAAAAAAACAAAGCCATTAAATTAACTAGATTAGAAACCGTAACGTTCATACGAGATAGTCTTGGTTATCGCTAAAGTAACTGTGCATAATAAATTAACTTTTCCCACGTCAGAATGTTCGAGAAAGTATGGCACTTAATTATTTTCTTTATAAGTAATAAAACGTTAAGTTATTTTTAAAAATTTTTGTTTGTTTTACTTTCTTTATTAGGTAAGTAAGTAGTTTAGTTGCGTAGAACCTAATTGTTGTGCAAGATGTTTTTAGGATTCCGTACCCCAATAGGACCCTATTACTATTGCCTCCTGTACACGTCGACAGCTGCTTCTGCAGATGTCATCCGCGTATGCGTCCGCCGACAACATGTAGCTCCTTCGCATGAAAACATCGAAATGGCACTGACGAAACATTGTTGTGTTGTATCAAGCAGAAAACTCTGGAATCCGAATAAGTTTTAAATGTTGCGTGCGTAGGTACATGTTTCGTCTGTCGAGTATTAACACAGACTGATCGAGCTACAGTCGTGTGGTCGGCTTGTGGCCACACATCTGCTGATGCATCTGTCGACATCTACGGACGCATCTATCGACGTGTAGAGGAGGCTTAAGACTCCACTGTCCGTCCGTCTGTCCGTCCATCTGTCCGTCCGTCTGTCCGCCCGTCTGTCGGTGGGCTGTATCTCATCATGTCGTGATCCGTAATAAGTAGACAGTTTAAATTGTCACAGTATATGTATTTCTGTTGCCACTATAACATCAATTAGTAAAAATAAAGGGGGTCCGTATAAATATTGTACGATGGTACCAATTACGGAACCCAACATGCGCGAGTCCGGCTCGCACTTCATAAAAGTTTCAGCCGTTTCTAATTCAGCATGGCAGCAATGTACGAAACTTTAATCTGCCCTTTTGCAAACTATGTTGGTTTGGGCTTCCAATGTAACCGAAAGCAGTTGAATACCCGTAGTTTACATGGAGCAGCTGCTTACCAGACCTTCAAAATCCACTTCATCTGCCTAGCCTTTTCCCAACTATGTTGGGGTCGGCTTCCAGTCTAACCGGATGCAGCTGAATACCAGTATTTTACATGGAGCGACTGCCTATCTGACCTCCACAACCCAGTTAATACTAGGTAATACGATACCCTTTGGTAAGACTGGATGTCAGAATTTCAGGTCACTGACTACCTGTAACGACTGCCAAAGATCTATATATGGCAGCCGGGACCAACAGCTTAACGTGCTTTCCGAGGCACGGAGGAAACTCGGTATGTCGGGCGGTCACCCATCCACAGACCGACCTAGGCAAGCACAGCTTTACCCAAAGATCGACCCCAGTGGCAGTTCTTATTAAGCCACGAGCTCCTTCAAAATCCACTTACTGGTACGATATTCCATGGACAAAAAGACATACAAACGCACAAAAATTTGTGAGCCAGTTAGATCTCCTAATAAAGTCCGTTAAATGCATAAAGCCTCACTTTCACAATACCCTATAAAAATGCTCTACTAACCCCGTGAAGATTTGTAAACCAAACTTGACGATTACAGTAAAACACTGTTATTAAGCCTCATCAAAAAAATCCAAACACCGTTGTATTTGCAATAATTACTTTCAACATTAATTAACCCATCATTTTAACAAGTACTTCAAAAACCTTAACTAACTATGTAATCTATTAAGTTTATAGTGTATGAAGGTAATTGTTAAGAAATGTGTTACTAGCACTGTTTTTTTTTGTATTTAGTTCATATTTCCTCTAACCTCGTTAGTGGTCGAATTTATCTTTTAATCGTAAATTAGTAACGAGTAGTAAAATAAAGGATGCGTAAGGTTTATTTTGTGTTGGTTATTGAATTAAAATTCAAGAAGAAATAATGAAATACAAGTTCTTTAAATAAATATTAATACAAGTCTAATACAACAGGCAGACAGAACACTAAGTACACTACGCATAAATATTTCAGTTTTTTGGGGCGATTCATCAGGGTTGCGGTAAGACGAAATGCAACGTTATAAGTAAAACATTGTGCTGATGAATGCATTCCATAGTACAGGATTCATGAAGGTATTTAAAGTGAAGTATTAAATTATTAGTAAAGATATATATTTATGTGTAAGTAAAGTTATAAATAGTTATAATATTAAAAACTTGTTTTAATAAAAAACGTGGTAAATTGTTGGAACTTTGACCTTCAGCATCTCCTTAACTAGTAGGTTCCCAGATATGTTCCAGAATAAAAATATAATCGCAATGTTGGCGGGAGAACACTCCACCCATTAGATGCACTATAAGAGAATCCCAACTAGTTAAAGACAGGCAGATGGTCAGGATTGAATGTGGAAGACAAAAGACCAAACCATTTGGAACATTGGATCCCATTTAAGGTGAAGGTGAAAGGTAGCCCGCCAAATTCGAATTTTCTTACGTATTTTGCAATTTCCCGGTCAGTGTCAAGTCGTATGTTAAATAAAATGGAAGTCGCGGCAGTAACAAATTTTAATATTTATTTACTGAGTAACAATTATTAAAATCACCAATACAACCATCTCAGTTCATAAAGATCTCTTGAGTGACTATTTGATGAAAACGACATTCTTGAGACCTTTTTGAACTAAAAGTATTTTCTTTTTTTTAAAACCAGTTCAATAAATCAACATTTAAGATGATTAAACTTAAAACCACATGGCGCTAAACATACATAATATTTATACAGTCAAGTAACATGAGAACGAACGCAAATTCCTAAGCCACTTCTACGAATCCATTGATTCATCTAACAGCGAAAAATATCAGCCATAACATCGAATAAAGCACGCGTGGAATGTTCCTCGCAAAATATTCCATAAATAGCCTCGCGACGACCGCAAACAAACCAACAACACCACACCCTGAACTACGTTCTATATCTATAACGTTAAAGTTCACAATCTCTTTGTCATTACAGTTATGTATTACGTCTGTATTTACAACCCTTATCAGTTTATTCATTAAACAGTGCTGTGAAACTGTTCAAAGCTGGGAACACACAGATTTTCGGGCCAATGACTACCTGTAACGACTGTCAAAGATTTACAAATGATAGGCGGGCTTAAAGCTTCACGTGCATTCCAATGCACAGAGAAAACTCGGTATGTAATGGGTGGTCACCCATCCACGGACCAACCTACGCAAGCACGGCTTAACCTGACGATCGACCCCAAGAGACTGAGACTGTTGTTATTTAGCCACAAGCTCCTCATGGCTCCTCGTCATCAAAATGTTTGTATGACCATATTCACAACGTCCCCTCTACAAGCCTTTTAAATTTCTTTATGTGAGACGAATATTTTATATTCGCCAATAATGTGTTTCCAGCCTTAACCATACCCCATGATATGTCGCGATAATTTCAACCGGGGTGACGATAAGGTCCTAATTGAATGTACCTAGCTCCACCATTATGGTGGTTAAGATAACATTTGACGTCATTCCCATAGGGAAGTCTGATAGTGGAAATTGATAGTATTGTTTTGTTACTGTTATGAAATGATAAGCTATTGTTTGGTTTTGTTTTATTATATGTGTTTAATTTGAAGGAACACGTGGTGTTTAAAGGAAAACAAAGTATTTTGTTGAGGTTTGATAAGATTTAAGATAAGGTAATGCAATCACATAACTGGTATGGAACTTTCGGGAGCGTAAATACTAAAAAGAAACGTGTAAAGAGCAACCAACAAGGCTATCATAAATTATGTCCGTTTCAGTTTTCACCATACGTAGTTATTATCTTTTATTATTTGTTAAATAAACTTTATCGTAGGTGCGTGTGCAAACATTTAAATTCACATACACAAACAGCTAAAATGGAAAAAAAAGAGGGACACCACTTTTTTTTTAAGTATGGAAGAGGAAGACATGCTGCGCCGACCCCAAATGAATTGGGATAAGGGCAAGAGAATGATGATGAAACAGCTGGAGCAACTATCTGTATGTAGGTACATATATTTTATTCCGACCGTGGATTGAACCCGCGACACGCACTGCATCAGTCCATCTCTAAAATATCGAACTGAATCTTGACGTTGATCAAATAAAGAACATCCGGGACAATATCGACACGAATTAAAATAAAAACTCCAATTTCAAGATTGAAGTTTTTTCAATAAAAAAAAAATAAAACCAATTCCACATCTCCAAAAGATCAAAGGTCCCAAAAAAAACTAATACTCGTACTAGGTACTAAAACTGCAGCTTATCTGCAGACAGTAATTCAGTGTGTCTGGTATTCAATACTTATGATTCCTCCGAAATAAATTAATAAATTAAGTCATAACTATTCAAGTATTTTATAAGTTTTACCAACGACCAACCATCCAGCCCTCATACTTCCCGCTTCCTCTATGCTGACGACCTTGTTCTTACTTCCCAAGCCACCACCTTTGAAGAGGTTGAGGTGTCTTTGTCAAACGCTCTTGGTGACTTAGCCACTTACTACCACGCTAACTCACTCAAGCCCAATCCGAGCAAAACGCAGTCGTGCATATTCCATCTTCGCAACAGAGAGGTGAGCCGCAAACTTAACATCGTTTGGGGTGGGGTATCCATCGAGCACAGCAACTTTCCAAAATATCTGGGTGTTACTCTGGACAGGTCTCTAACATTCGGCAAGAACTGCAATAACATCAAGCAGAAGGTACACTCTCGCAATAGCATTTTACGGCGACTGTCTCGTCAAAGTGGGTTGCATCGCCTGACGTCATACGGACTACTGGGTGGCGCTATCTTTCTCTGCGGGTGAGAATTCGCGTGCCCCGTGTGGGGTCGTTCAGCCCATGCAAAGTTAGTGCATACAGCAGATCAAGCCGACCAGAAGGGCTATTGCGTATCTTTTTAAATGTCAGTGGCTATCACAGTGTCCATCGATTAACTGTCAGTTTGGTACAAAATGGAACCATTTGACAGTTAATCGATGAACACTATGATAGCCACTGACATTTAAAAAGATATGCAATAGCCCTGCTGGTACAGATGCTGTTTCCATTGGCAGGCATAGCGCCACCAGTAGTTCGCAGATCGGTGGCGAGTTCTAGTGAAAGAGCCAAAATGGTCTCTGACGCTAGACACCCTCTACACAGTAACATCTTCAGTACCGCAAAGGCTGAAAAGCCGTAACAGCTTCTTGAAGTGTACCCCTGCTCACTGGCGAACGCTCTAAGGAAAGATTTAAGCTGTGCCGAGATAGCGTTTCCTTACCCAACCCATTTGTGCCACTTGCCAAAAATCTTCCAAATGGATGTTGTGCCAGTTGTCATGGCTGACCTGGAAGTCTCTAAATAGACCCCGGACACAGGTAGGCCGAAGCAAGGAAAACCTGTTCAGGTGGAGATTCATAGATGACTCTGCTTGCCCCACAAACTATGAGGCACTTGATCTCGTGTCCAGCCTGTCCTGTTACTTGCACATCACAGGAGCTGATGGAGGCTACTGAAAGTGCCAAACTCGTCGCCAAATTTAAATTGTCATCGACACGCTAAGAAGAAGAAGATTAACTGTTCGCGAGCGGACACAGTTAGTTTCGTGTGTCCGAGCGCAAAAAACGAACAATGAAGAGGGTAGACCGTTTAGTCTGCTCATAAACACGAAAAAACTTCAGTTTATGCGTGATCATGGTGTTTGCAGCAGAGCGCCGAAATCAGTAAACATGACTAATCCCAGTTGTATACGTCCCTTTGTATCTATTGGCCTTGTTCTGTTCTGTCTCCTGCTGATATGGAGGGAACTGGAAATTATGTTTTTTCCTACTCCTTCGCTATTCTTTTCTGATTAATTTCCTAGACAGATAAATTTTTTCTCTGGGACTTCGTCGAGCTTCAGTATCTCGGCACTTTTCTTGTGGTCGCCACTGTTGATTCTGGCTCAAAAGAGTTACAGTGGTTTGGGAATAGTGTGGCGGGCTTGTTTGTCCCTTTAAAAAACTGACCAAGTGCAAGTCGGACTTGCACATGAAAGGTTCCGTACAATTCCCTAAACATGACTAATATCCCGTTGTCTGTATTAATAGTATTCATAACCAACTTACATGTCTTTGAAACCGATTTATCAATTTTCTAAGTTTGTAATTCCGCTAGTAAACTGCACTTTAACTTGGCAAGCGTAACTACAAACTACATGTAACCTAGGCACTGGAAACTATCTTGATTCAAACCAGATCATATTCATCCCGTCACGCGATTACTTCTCAGATCCCAATTTTTATTATTAGATAAACATACACACATTCACATTCGTTATACTCTATATATATTACATCGTTGTAGTGTATTACAGTTACAGCGGTGACGTCCATCTTTGTCTTCATTCAAAACAATAAGTATTGTTTTTCTCAATGGCTGAACAAAGTCTGTGAATTCCGTGACTAACTACACGTGTTTAGACTTCTGAGTTCAAGAAACTGATTGATTCTTAGGACGAGAATCATAATTTCACGCTGAGTTGGCAAAGGTGTACCTAAGAGAACATCCACATTTCGCCGGGCATGTCACGAGCCTGTTGCCATCAACCGACAAATCCATAGGCACCCGGAGTTAAATTCCTGATGGCAATACTCTTTGTTCTGTTCAGCAGTGGCAAGCACGTCCACTAACGAGATGGATAAAGCTGTCAGGACACAAGTCATCATCATCTGTATAGCGTATTCCCAACTGTATTGGGGTCGGCTTACAGTTTCATAAGATTAGGTAGCTGCATCTTATCATATAGGGTGTATAACCACCCTTAACGCAAACGGAAGGCACTTGCTCTCCCTACCACTGCGATATTTTTTTTGTTCTAGACCATACCTGGGAACCTCCTAGTTACGGAGATATTGGGGGTCAAAGTTCCAAATTTTTCACAGCTGTTTTTGTAAATACTAGTTTATCAGGTTATAACTTTACTTAAATTACCTCCATGAGCCGTTTACTATTCAAAGCATCCACTAGCACAATGTTTTTCACATTGAGTTTTACCGTAAAATGTGATTTTAGACCCAAAAAAAAAATCGTTTCCCAGTAAAAATTTTTGCGTAGGGGTACTTAGTTTGATGTACAGAATGCTTGTTTGACGGCTGTGTGATGGGTAGATTTACACCCTGTATAACTGTAATTTACATGGAGCGACTGCCTACCTGACCTCCACAGCAGGAGTTTCCGGTGTACCTCGGAGAGTACCAACATAGTTAGGAAAATGCTAGGCAGATGATGAAGACTAGTGTCCTGACAGCCTCTCTCCTGACTGACTATAGTAAGCAATGCTTAGTTTACAAGAAAATTTATCAGTCAATCAACCTGAACTTAATTGATTAATAAAAGTTATCTGTATAATTTGAACGTTAACAAGTTATCCATTATACAAATAAACAGCTAGGTGAGTAATAAGTCTTGCGTGTAAACACAACATAAACCATAATTAATCATTATTCTATCACGAGTTAAAGTGTGAAAAACCACCTCTTTTATTGCAACTACATGTACCCAAAAATGAAAAAGTATACAACTCTACATATAAGTCCATACATATTACTTTAAAAAGCAATAGGCTTATTTATTACTAGCTTGTGCCAGCGGTTTCACCCGCGTGGAGTTCGATAATTGTCCCCAAGGATTACACTACCGGGATAAGAAGTCTCTATGTGTTAATCCAGGTTGTAAACTATCTGTGTACAAAATTTCATCCAAATCCTTTCAGTAGTTTTTGCGTGAAAGAGTAACAAACATAGACACTCACACACAAACTTTTGCCTTTTTAATATTAGTGTGATATAAGTGTGAATAGGGGCACCTGTTACATAATACTTTAAATACATAACTGGCGAAAATTACAGGCATGATGTTTAAATGTTTCTTTAAAGTTTGACTGCCTCGTTGGTCTAGTGTCACAAGCGCGACTGCTGATCATGCAGTCCTGCGTTCGAATCCTGGATCGGCCAAAGTGTTGTTGGATTTTCCAATCAGGAATTTCTCAGTATCAGCCACGGAGTCTGGACTTGTGCCCGGGTAAAAGCATTATGCTCGCCCCCTATTGCGCAGAACTTAAAACATAACCGGATAAATGTGAGTGTTCTATTAGGGACGCCCCTGCCTAATACTTCGGGGATTACAGGCACGATGTTATGTTATGATGTTTTGTTGTTTACCGAGTACATAAATAATAAAATAAATAAGTAACTCCTAATCTTTGAGAACCTGAATAAATATGACCTAATCAAAGTTAATTATAATTTCGTTTCACGAGTTAAAAAGGAAAACAAGAACAAAACAACCATTTTGATGCAACCTTTCGAAAATGTCAATATAACTGGGTATTGTGTGGTAACCTATATCATAAATTCATAAAAACCAGTCTCCCAGTTGTGATGATAATAAAATAATTATTGCGATATTCCAAATAAGAAGCTCTGTCATTATAAGATGTGTAAGTGATTTCATAGCTGTGGTTTTGTTCGTTTTTTTGTATCTTTAAATCCTTATAAGAATTTAAAATTAACGGGAGGTACCCAAAGAATTGCCAGATTTATGTGGCAATGGGCGCAGATTGCTCGCAGAACGGATGGCCGGATGGCGATCGCGAACCGAAAGACGTTGCGTTGGAAGGCCTCCCACAAGGTGGAGCGATGACCTGATGAAGGTTGTGGGGATCCACTGGATGCGAGACGAACGAGACAAGCAGTGGACGTCTTTCGGCTGAAATGATGATGACCCAAAAGACATGAAATTGCCAACGTGACTAGAAAAGCACGTTAAGCCATTCATCATTCCAGCCATTCGGTCATTGGTCATTGGTTGGTTGGTTGGTGACCTTTGATAGTCGTTACAGGAAGTCAGTGGCCGGAAAGTCTGACAACCAGTCTTACCAAGGGGTATCCTATTAACTTAGTAATAACTGGGTTGTGGAGGTCAGATAGGCAGTCGCTCCATGTAAAATACTGGTATTCAGCTGCATCCGGTAAGACTGGAAGCAGACCCCAACATAGTTGGGAAAAGGCTAAGCAGATGATGATGAACTGGGTTGTGGCGGTTAATTAGACAGGCGCTTGTTGTAAAATACTGGTGTTCAGCTGCATTCAGTTAGACTGGAGTTCAATAAAGTTGGGAAAAGACTAGGCAGATGATCATAACAAAGAAACTTTGAAAGTGCGACACAAAGCTATAGTGAGAACATTTACTAACCCAACTGTTTGTCACTAAAAATAAAAACATATGTAGATATACGTTTCGAATTGAGAACCTCTTCCTTTGCTTTTAGTGGTTAAAAAAAACAGAGGAGACGTGTTGATTAATTATGTCACACCAATCTTGTAAGACTTCGGTCAGAAGTCATGTAAGTGTCCGCAAACGTATACAGGGTGTAAATTAACCCATCACACAGCCGTCAACCAAGCATTCTGTACATCAAACTGAGTTACCCTGCGCAAAATTTTTTGCTGGGAAACAACTTTTTTTTTTGGGGTCAAAAATCACATTTTACGGTAAAACTCAAAGTAGCACTCTTAAAACATTGTGCTAGTGGATGCTTTGAATAGTAAACGGGTCATGGAGGTAATTTAAGTAAAGTTATAACCTGAAAAACTAGTATTTACAAAAACAGCTGTGAAAAATTTGGAACTTTGACCCCCAATATCTCCGTAACTAGGGGGTTCCCAGGTATGGTCTAGAACAAAAAAATGATCTGGTGTTTAAATTACCTCCATGACCCGTTTATTATTCAAAATATCCACAAGCACAATATTTTAAGAGTGCTACATTGAGTTTTACCGTAAAATGTGATTTTTGACCCCAAAAAAAAAGTCGTTTCCCATCAAATTTGTTTGCTTAGGGGTACTTAGTTTGATGTACAGAATGCTTGGTTGACGGCTGTGTGATGGGTGGATTTACATCCTGTATATTTCTATATAACTGATCAATCTGACATACTCGTAACACTCGTGCATTGAAGTAGTTATGGTGTTACAAGCAATAAATGTAATATCGTTGCATAAAGTGTGGTGGTAATTATTAAAGCTTGAGTCACGAGATGTTCCATAACAGTTATCTGGAGTTCATTTTACTGTTGTTACTGAGAAAATGTATTGTACATACTGATTGATAGTCTGTTATAGGAAAGCAAGACATCTACATAGTTTATTTTTCTGGTAGGTATCTTATGTAGACACAAATAAAATCGGGAATAAAGTATGAAAATTTCCCGTCGGGGCTGCGCTGCGGGTTGTTCGAAAGAGACACCGCGGTCTCGACACTAAGGGCTAAGAAGGACTATGGGTAGTTTTTAGTCAGTAGTCTGACACTCCCTACCACTCAGAGCGGGAGGAGTCATTTGATGAAATCCCACCCTCCAAAATGAAGACGATACAATACTTTGAAAACTAGTGTGACCTCATATTCTAAGACATTAGTATGACATTTTTTACCGGTGAGTGACGTCGCAAACCCCCGCTCAAATCTCTGATGCGATTTATCTTCGTCAATATTTATTGATCTGATAAAACAAAAAATACGTGCCCAATATTTTTCGATAATCTAACAGACGGACTAATTAGAATCATATTTTTTTAGTCAGGAAACATCCCTATTCCATCAGCACGAACCTTATTAAACAAGTTATGAAATATTTAATACACGAGTCAGTTTTCAGGTGACAAAGTGACTAACATTACCAGCGTAACGACTCCATCGTCACTAGCGGAAAACCACCTACACTCCATTTACGTCAATGACACAATCATCCTTTAGGAATGGTGGCGTTTCCGGACCATTATAGGTACCTGAAGTTACCTGCATGCTAGAGGTAACCTAAACAAAATGCGCTTGGCTTTTCCCAACTAGGTTGAGGTTGGCTTCCAACCGAATGCAACTGAATACCAATATATGTATACAACGAGCGCCTACCTATCGGGCGCCTACCTATCGAGCGCCTATCTATCTGACCTCCACAACCCAGTTAGTACTGGTTAATACGCAACCTCTTGGTAAGACTGTATGCCTAATATTTTTATTGGTTACTATGTAGTTACCCGCCCTTGTATCGCATGGGTCCTACTAATGCGGCGGTGCGAACATGTCCATTGAGATTAATCTGCTTGTGCTGTATATATTTTTTTAAATGTACTAGCGAATGATTTTATCACATGATTCCGACACAGTAAATCCCTCGCTTTTTCCGGAATTAATTTGTAAATAATTCATAATTAGTAACATATTCATTGCATAATTGAGAAAACAGAAAATACAAGATGAAAAGCGACTTTGAACTACACCATGTATCCTTGTAAACCTAACTGTAATGATTGTGAAAGAAAAAAACCGGCCAAGAGCGTGTCGGGCCACGCTCAGTGTAGGGTTCCGTAGATAATAAAATATTATGTAAACGAAGTTAAAAAAAAAATACGGGCAAATGAAACTTGACCTCTGGATTGTATAGGCGCTCATACGATTCAGGGACCAAATTATATTGGTTAACTGCAGTTTCCATCTGTTGTTTCCATCCAAGTTCAAAATAATTTTCCTAGAAAGTCCTTATAAAGTTCTACTTTTCAGATTTTTTTCGTATTTTCTAAACTTATGGTTCAAAAGTTAGAGGGGGGGGGACGCTTTGTTTTTTACTTTTGGAGCGATTATTTCCGAAATTATTGACATTATCAAAAAATGATTTTAGTAAACCCCTATTCATTTTTAAATACCTTTCCAACAATATATCACACATTAGGGTTAAAATTAAAAAAAAAAACACTTCCCACTTTACATATAGGGGGGCTACCCTAATAAAACATTTTTTTCCAATTTTTATTTTAGCACTTTGTCGGCGTGATTGATACACATATTGGTCCCAAATTTCAGCTTTCTAGTGCTAACGGTCACAGAGATTAAGCGAGGACGGACAGACAGACAGACAGACATGGCGAAACTATAAGGGTTCCTAGTTGACTACGGAACCCTAAAAAAGAAAACTACAGTATGTTAGTATAAACGAGGGACATATTGAAGCCCGCATTAGTGCATGCTTACATGATACTAATAAAAATATGAATAAAAAAAAACACAAATAAAAACAGACAGAACCAAACCAAATAACTCGGAAAATTTTATCATCCAAATCAAAGTCTTAAAAACTTAACATAAAAGACTGGTCTCAGTATAATATTATGACAACTTTATAATCACGTTATCAAGGCACTCCATGATAAGCGATAAGTAAAGCTAACATGTAAGACGCGCCCCGCTTTCTTACGCATTCTTGCACCTTATTACACACTACACTTGTCTTCTAGTTAGCTTTCAACGGTTTTATCTTCAAGTATGGTCGGCGGTTACAAACGGTTAAAGATTCTAGTTAAACTCTCTGTGTTCTTCTTCTTATCGTGTGACACACGATACGACCCCACACACCCTACTGTCAGAGTTTCTAAACGCCTCAAGAGCCTCTAAAATGCCCGTCGGGGCTGCGGGTTTTTCGAAAGAAATACCGCGGCCTCGGCGCAAGGGCTAAGACGGAACATGGGTGGTTTTTAGTCAATAGAAGTCTGACACTCCCTTTCGCTCTGCCCAAGAGTGGGAGGGGGGGGTCATTTGATGATTTTCCACCCGCCAAAAAAAAAAAATTGTGCCTCCAACATGGTTTGACGACGGGCGGCCGGGACCACCGAAACTCGAAACTTAAGTCGCGGATAACTTTAACTACGAGAGATTTTGATGTTATTTCTTCATTTTTGTCATAGATGGCGCTGTAGTACTTATTGTATTTTGATGCTGTAGCACGTTTTGTCAAACTACAAGATTTCTAAGGTTTCAACTCTGAAGAAAATGAAAAATGCCACGCTGCGGAGACCACCTAAAAATAAATTATGATAAGGGCAAGATTATAATGATTTTGTCAACTTAGCAAAATTTACTCCACTTGGTATCCTGCCCGCTTAGCCCATAAAGATGCATCCGAAGTGACCTATGTGGTGCAACTGAAGACGCGGAGGAAGTGGCGAAGTTCTAGTCTCACAAAGTAAAAATTGTCGTACCGTAGTAGACACGAAGAAGATATAAGATTTTGCAAAGTGGCCAGTTTTCCGAAAAGTAACTGACATTTTAAGTTAACAGTTATTGCTAAAAAAAAACATTAACCCTTCCTAAACCTAGTCTAAATCTAAAAACATTAATTAGCTTAGTTTTGACAAATTACTTTGATTCATAATAAATAACAGTTAAAGGCGCCTAAAGGCAGGCCAGCTAAAAAACTAGTCAAGTCCGTAAACAGGCCGAATCGTGCGCTAAATAGACAAATAAAATATCAATAACTAACAAATATGCACCAGTCAGGTTTGTTGAACTAGTATAACAAGTATTTCTTGTACCTACTATGAACAAGATTTAGAGCTATCTACGTAGGATTAAACATTTAAAAAAAGCGCGTCATATTATTGTACCTATTCACATTAATTTTAAAGTTTATTATGTTTTTTTTTTTTTTTATGGGGGTTGGAAAATCATCAAATAAGGGGTCCCGCTCTTGGGCAGAGCGAAAGGGAGTGTCAGACTTCTACTGACTAAAAACCACCCATGTTCCATCTTAGCCCTTCATGTCGAGGCCGCGGTATCTCTTGCGAACAACCCGCAGCCCCGACGGGACCCGCAGCCCCGACGGGATGTTCATTATGACTAATGTCAAAAAATGCTATGATAATGTGTAATAATGACCTTTCTAGTGCTTATAAAAAGTGCATTAGCTGTTGCCCACGACTTCGCCCGCGTGAAAATGACGATTTTCCATACAAACCTTCATTGCCTATTTCCACTCTATACTCCCTTAGGGGTTGTATTTTGAAAATACTTCCTTACGACGGCACGGTTGGCGCAGTGGTTCAAGCCATTGCTTGAGCCACTGCGACACGCAGCGTAGCAGTCCATTGACTGCTACGCTGCGTGTCGCAAGTTCGATATAAAGGTTCAAATATTTGTGTGACCTACAGATAGTTATTCCGGGTCTGGGTATTTGTGTATGTGAGTTTAAATGTTTGTAAACGCACCCACGATACAGGAGAAATTCCTAGTGTGGGGCAACGTTTTTTAAACAAAATTTAAATAAATTCTTTTTCTACATTATAAAGGGATACTCTGTGCAAAATGTCAGCTTTCTAGGTCCAAATGTCTGGGCTGGACGTTGATGAGTCAGTCAGGTCTTCTTTTTTATTTATATAGATAAATAGGTAGATTTATATTACTATAATTCTTGTTTTCACTGACAATAATACTACATAATTAAATAACGGACACTTTTTTGTTACATATATGTATTTTTAAATACTTTAAATTATCTCAATATTAAAGACAAACAATATTTTTTGTCTACACATAACTGTATTACTGTACTCATAGCTCACGACTACATGTACTTTCATTTCACCAATTCGGTACAATACACCAAAAAAAAACGAGAAAAGTAACAATCACACTTATGATAAGTGCGATAATCACATCACATCATACCAGATATCACGTACACTATCAGACGGAAACAACATAGTTTCACGTAACACAATGGTGATGAGATCTGCATGAGAAACTATCTCTAATGGTAATCGGTTCTCACGGTTTTTAGGGTCCCGTTAAAGTGACAAAACCTCGCGATAGTTGTACTTACTTCCCGTCAATGAACGGGTATGTGTGACAGGGAATTAATAATGTCAATGTTGAAGTACTGATGTCGATAGAGAGATTTATATTTGAGTAATTGTAATTAATATATTTTCTTATCTAGTTGATGATGGAATAGAAGGAAAATTAGAATGTCCTAACTAAATATATAACGAAGAACAGTTTGGTTGTGTTTGGTAATCTCCGAAGTTACACAAAAGATTTAAAAAATACTTTCGTTGATTGTAGGCTACATTATTGCCGAGGGTATGTTTCTTCGACGAGACCTAGGAGAAAGTCATGGCTAGTAATTTTTAAAGTAATTTATTATGCTGGTTGATGAAAGAATAGAAAGAAAATACAAAAATTCAAATTTAACGCCGAAGTGGACCAAACATATAGTATTTAAAAAGACCGTTTCAAAATCTGTGTTGTTTTTCAAATATTTTTTCCTTATTTGTTTCAGATTTTGTTTAATTTGTTTTTGTTTTGTTTGATTTTGTGTGTGTGTGTTTGGTTTTGTTTGTTTTGTTTTTGTTTAATTAAAACATGCAGAATACCTGGAAATATGCATATGTGATGCCTTACCTACGTAAACCTGACAGAACCAGTAAAAACTACGCATCAACTCAGACGCAATCCAAACCGTCTGGGCTCGGACGAGCAAATCGTCGGCGTCACTTACAAAACGTCTGGTCAATTGGATATAACTGCTAGCTAACGGATGGATTCACTTTTATATTCCTGTCTGCATACTGCCGCTAGCTGTGTATCTACATAAGTTAAATTACCAACACTTATCTCCGTCTGATGTGGATGTGAGGATGTGAAGATGGCACGAGTATATTCTGTTGGATGTTTTTGTTTGTTTAAGCTCGAAATTGCTCGCTGTGTAGCCAATAAATGCCTCGAATAAACTGTAAGTTAACTTTCATTCCTAAAGTTTTATTTACACATTGGTTCTCTGAAAAATATAACACGCGTGTAACATCTGAAGTGTAGCTAATAAGTATATCCACATTTCGCCAGATACTTTCAAGTATGTTAAAGGGGGCGACCCTTTTGCCATCAACCGGGCGCAAATAAAGACTCCGAGACTGCCACTGAGAATTTCTGATGCAAAAACAAACAGTATCAATTTGGCCGGCTTGGGAATAGAACCCTCATGCCCAACAGTTGCCCTTGCGACCACCAAACCAACGAGGGAGTCCGTAGACAAAATCAATTGATTTTGTCTACGGACTCCCTCGTTATTACTACTAAAAACAGTCATCTATGACTGTTTTTAAAAGTTATTTAAACTTATATTATATTTGACACGATCTAATTAATAAACACTGCTACTTACTTGCCCTATAAGTGTTTTTAGAAAAAGCACGTGGTGTTCGACATACAAGCACGTGCCATTAAAAATCGACTAAAAAATCAGCCGGTATGCTAATAAAGGTACATTACAAGACCAGTATATTTTTTTTGGCAAAATTTGCCATGACGTACATTGAAACATGCAAAAAAGATATAAAAATAACTTAATTAATATTGTCGGGACAGCCATCAGTAAGTCGACATTTTTGTTATTTATAAATAACGCACCTACTTTTTTAACAAATTATGAAAGATACCAGATGGGTATGCGGAGTTTTAAGAATAGATAAAGTAAGAAATGAGTTTTTTTGAGGAAATTTGAAAGTTATACCATACCAAAAAATAAATTAAAGGGAGTCTTCGAATCTCAATCATCTAAGAATGAATCTCTTTAAGAGGAAGACTAGATTGTGTGAGGAACTAGTAATTATGAAAGAAAAAAGAGTGACAGAATGAAAAACATGAAACAAAGGCAGAAAGATAATGATGATGATGATGAGATACACCTAGTTACCTATTACTTTTATAAAATAAATATTATAATAATAATTATTTATTTATTTAACTGACTACACACAGGTCAGTCACTTTTACAGACAGGTAGTAGTAAATATTTATTTAAAAAAAAAACCGGCTAAGTGCGAGTCGGACTCACGCACCGAGGGTTCCGTACAAACAAAGTTACAAATTATTTTTAATAATTTTATTATGTGATGCAACCAAAACTTTATGAATTTTGCAAGTTTCCCTTTATTTGTTAACCGACTTCAAAAAAGGAGGAGGTTCTATGTTCGTGTGTATGTTTTTTTTTTTTTTTTTTATGTATGTTACCTGATTTCTCCTCCATTTGTGAACCGATTCTCAAAATTCTTTTTTTATTTGAAAGAATATACTCCTGAGGTGGTCCCATTTAAATTTGGTGAAGATCTGATCCTGATCTTCGGAGATATACAATAGAACTCTTCAAAAATAGACGGCAAATCTGTCGTGATTGCTGCAATCGCTTGGATGTTTATTGTTTATACAACATCATGACGTAACATCACGCCTGTATGATCTGAGGGGGTACGCAGATGTGTACACCCAGATTTGGACAGTAAGATATTATGTAATGTTCCATTTATTGGGGATAAATAAAACCTATTATTTGTTTGGGAACAACTAAAAATGGAAAAATAAAAAACTTTTTTGCAAAAAATAAAACCGACTTCAAAAACACAAAAAAGTGAAAAATAACTTTAGCTTCTGAAGTCGGTGACAAAAAAACTGAATAAAACAAACAAAAGTCACCGACTTCAGAAGCTAAAGTTATTTTTCACTTTTTTGTGTTTTTGAAGTCGGTTTTTGCTATAAGACGTTGCTTTGTACCTTTCAAGCTTCTGATTTCACGGGAAGTAGTACCCCGTAGGTTTTGATTCTCTTGCCAGTGTCGAAAATTTGCGGCATTAACAGCTGTATCTATTGATTGCGTGGGCTTAGAAGTGTGATTTTTTCACAGCTTTAACGGACAGTAAACTTGAGTATTTGATATAAATTTCAGCTTGATAAATTGACGCGTTCTTGAGAAAAAGGGTCTTGACAGACAGACAGATGGACGGACAGACAACAAAGTGATCCTATAAGAGTTCCGTTTTCTCCTTTTGAGGTACAGAACCATGAAAAACGAGACTTGGTTGACATTTCACATTTCAAATTTCCAATCAAATCAAAGTGGAAATCTCGTGCACCCCACACTAAAAGTAGGCTCATTTAATAGAACAAAATACTGTTCTAATCTACATAACATTTTGTATCCAAAGTCAACGGACCGTAAAATAATTAAGCGTCATAATAGCTAAGACATGATATACGACGTCTACATAACAAGATAAAATCTCGCATGTTTTAGATAAAGAGATTAATCCTCCTGTCAACTCTCACACGACGAAAACTTTTCCGTAAATTCTCTCCTTTCTAGAATAGACACGCGCTTGCGCATCTAACACGATATATACGATTAATAATAACCACCGAGTAATTACACGCGATTCAGAATTTCATGTAAATTAATTACTGAAAGAATATTTCGTGACAAGATTTTGATATGGTAATTTAAACGTGAATCAAACTGCATGTTTCGATTGACAGAGTGCCTTCTGAAAGCTAATATTTCGATATTTCTTTACCTTTTCTTTTAGTTTTAAAAGGACATCATCATAGCAGCGGTATATTTGACAAATATTTGTATCTTTCCAAACTTTTAGAATGAAAATGCATTTACAGTCAATGATTTTACCTCCAGCGCCTATAGAAAAACAAAACCAGACTTTTGTTCAGAATGAATTGATATTATGATGAAATAAATACAGCAATGATTTTTTTCAGAAACCTGTTTCCTGTAGCTAACACAAAGAAGGAAAAAAAACAAAACCGTGACACAGGTTGATTCATTGTTAGATTGTTTGATATTTTGTGCAAAATGGCTAAAAATAAACGCTAACAAAGATTAAACCTTGACATTTGTGCCGGACAAAACAATAGGACCAGTGCAGTAGTAGTGCGGTCTGATGGTCTACATTCTCACCCTAATTTCATGGGTCACTTTCTGAAATACATACGTGCAAGTCTTGGCTTTTGAAGATATGTCGAAATCTGTCGAAAACCATGCAACGAAATTTATAGAGCATCATCCGCCTAGCCTTTTCCCAACTGTGTTAGAGTCGGCTTTCAATCTAACCGGATGCAGCTGAGTACCAGTATTTTACATGGAGCGACTGCCTATCTGACCTCCACAACCCAGTTAATACTGGGTAATACGGTACCCTTTGGTAAGACTGGTTGTCAGACTTTCAGGTCACTGACTACCTGTAACGACTGCCAAAGATCTATATATGCCATGCCGGGACCAACAGCTTAACGTGCTTTCCGAGGCACGGAGGAAACTCGGTATGCAATGGGCGGTCACCCATCCACAGACCAACCTACGAAATATATAGAGCATTTAAAGTTAAAGTTACATTTGTGCCAAATTTATCTCCATATTTATGTAAGGTTGTGTAAAATTTGGATGCAGGGCAGTGGTATTCGGAAAAATCCTTTCACTTGTGATAAGCTACATCATCCCCGAGTGACATAGGCTAGCGAGATGGGCAGACGACATAGATGCCATCGGGGGAAAAGCCTGGAGGAGGCTGGCTGACCGTAGAAATTGGAACAAGAAAAGAAAGGCATATTCCCAGTAGTGGGTGAACACAGCCTGCATGATGATGATGATGACATAGGCTATATTTATTTTATTTATTATAATGTTCCCATGGCATAGTTTCTAAACACAAAGCGAGCAAAATCGTGGGCACAAGCTAGTTCATTGATTTTGCTTCTGATGTGTGTTTTCGTATTCATTCAGTGTGTAATTGTAATAGGATCTCTACGAGTAAAAAAATTAATTACGTGTTAATTTGGCACAAATCTAGATGGTCACGATAACAAGACAAAATAGGCGGTTATTACAATAATTTTACATGAACTGAAAAAGGTTTTCTTTTGCTCTGCTTTCAAGGCATTGAACTTATGGCTTGAGTTTTAAGTCCTAAGGCAAAATACAGTTTTTCCGTGACTTTATGCATGCTTAATCTTAAAGCAGGCAAACGATGGGACCTGTAGAGGTAGGGTCTGATGGTCTAAATTGTCATTAATTAACGCTAATTTCAGATACATGAACTGAACAAGCTTTAAAAGTAAATATTGTTTACTTTTAAATTAAGCTATTTAATTAATGAACTTACTTTCCAGCCTCGGAAAACGGTATAAATTTGCTTTCCTCGACCGGATGTGTACGGATTTCCTTACGCAAAATGAGTATAAAATAAAGCCGTCAGCTGTCACTTCTTGATTGAATAATTGGTAAAACATAATGACCCATTCTCTATTACCTGGTAACGGGCAATTAGCAAAAAATAGCAGTCGGAAGACGTCGAGACGGTCGTTTGTTCCGCGCAGAGTCACGCAATTTCGCGTATCAAGCCACCATCGAGCAATATAATCGATTCGATAGCTTCCGTACGCGTGTGTTATCTATAATAATTTAATTATCATTCGAAAGTTACCGAGGTTTTTTGTAAGCGGGCTGCCTTTTTTCGCATTGATTTCTGACTGTCGATATTGCTTGGTCAAGTTTTTGTTGCGGTAGGCAAAAAGCACGAAAAAATGGCTGGTCTCGGCTAATTTCGTATTCATTAGAATTTTTTGTAGTTATTAATTGTGAAATAATTTACGCCTATAAATGACGAGTAATATTTTCAGCCAACTCAAATATATTTTGTTAATTCATCTAATTATGAATCGAATGACTTATCTATTTCGTTTGAGGAAGTCTACATGCTCGTACAAGAAATAATACAGGTATATAGTAGTTACTAAATTGGCATACAATATGACAACGAACTTGGCAAAAAATATACACGATCATTAACTGTTATGGCATCTTTGTCTTATTTAGTTTTACATCTAGTTAGGTATAATTATCTAAATTGCAAAACTTAGACACCAAAATATGACGTATATTGCGAGTGTTTAGAGATCAGTGTTTGTGGTTGTATCCTATGACTTTATAAAAGCTAACTAAAATGGGGGCGGAACTTGTCGAAAATCCCCATTGACCCTCAAAATACCCATTCAAATTACCCCGTTAAATATCACCTACAACCACCCACTCACACTTGACTGTTCGGTGCTGATAACGCTGATATCACTAAACAAACCACAGCGGTTGCATATTTTATCAAAAACATCGGTTCAAACATTTGTTAACTTTGAGTACCATAATACTTATTTATTATACAGTTTTATTTTTTTGAAGCCTACTTCTGTAAGCCTGCCTAAAATTATTGCTAAATGTTTTTGCTAGCGTTCTAGAAAAATTAATTAAAATGTCCAAATGATCGATTAAGCGGGATCGAGGTCAAGAGCAGGCCCATTTAGCAATAAAAAAATGTATCCAGAGTGGAGTATATCTGTGTAATAAAATAGCCCTATCATTTTCTACACATAACAAAATAAGTCGGCTTTCTCAAGAAATTCTTATATTGAAACTTTGCAGCAGTCCAGCGTCCAACACTAAATAAACGAACTCTGACGAACGAACTCATACCCGTCATGTTACCCCATCACATTTTTGTGGGGTCGGTATAAAGGGGGTGAGCCAAACCGAAACCAGGTTTCGGTTAAGCCAGGCAATCATAACGGAGATCAACAATCGGGAGGTATTATAGTGCACGTACAAGGACAAATTATTCCTTCATCGAAACCAGTTACGAAACTACGGTTTCGTGGACGGCCGAAGCCCAGAATTTATTCACTCTCATAGTCTGAAGGGACGGCAATCCGACAAGACCGGAGAGAGATCAGACGCAGATAAACGATAAAAGAGAAGTGTGGAAAAGGAGACATGCAGCACCGACCCCATAAAATGAAATGGGGCAAGTAAATAATGAAGAAAACGGGCATTGTGATTCACTTGAGGTCTGAAGGTAGTTTGCATAAACTAATCTAGTGACATCGTTGAGACCAAGTAGCAAGGCTTAGTTACTAGCAAGCAATTAAGAAGTAACTATGTACCAGACTTACGATCGAGTTTACCTCGGCCCCAATAAAAACAATAGTTTGCTTTTACGAGCAGAGCAAAACTAAGGAATACATTACGTTGACATTCTTGAATATTATGAAAAAGCAATGTTTATTCAAAACCATTTACTTTGCCATGCACACAAAATCAGTGAAAACCTTAAGGATTTATTAGTAACATATTTTATGACGTTACAGTCTTAATTATGATGTTCCGCTGGTCCCATCAGCGACCGACCCGGCTCCTGTCTGTGATTGATAAGGAACGGTAGCACACGGGTTAGTAGGACGATCGTTTTTTTTTTATCCTGAACTGTTCCACTCCTGGGCAAAGACCTCCCCCATTCCTTCCACTTTTTTAAATGTTTTACCTCTTCACGCCAATTTTTGAGAAAGCCATCCAAGGCTTTCACAGGCTCTTTATTTTGTTTAAAACGTTAAACCTTGACCCATTTAAAAAGCAATAGCATAAAACCGGGTAAGAAAAACATTTTGGAAATATCGACATAACATTCTTGTATTCTATTATACTAGTTATATCATAGTTAGTATTCAAAAATTTAATGGTAACGTTTACAAATATGCACAAATCAAACGGGTTAGTTTTTTGTTTAGTATTATTATGTCTTTTGATAACCGGCTTTAGCTTGATATTATTAGTTTTAAGTGTAGTTTGTGTCTCAGGTTTAGAACATGTCCAACTTTGAGGAAAACTTGATTATTTATTAATACTTTAGTCGTTTTCTATTATCCCGATCTACATTGACAAATGTCAACTAGTAAGGTTCCATTCTTACTGTTGTTTTTTCTAGTATTTGTATCATGTGACTTAACAAAATTTATTTCTTTCTTGTTCACATTACATTTTGTTCTTTTTTAAAGCAAGCATTTGTAATTTATAAGATAGAAATAAGAAATACACAGAACTTTTAGACAATAGTGCTGCCCACAACACCTGTTTACAGATTAACTTTAGGTAACGTAACAGTGAAAATAATCACTAGGGTTACAAATACTATATTGTATAAAATAAATATTCAAAATAGCTCCGGTATAAGGCTTTTGAACTTTTAAAACGTTTAAAAAGGGAACCATTACAGAAATGACAATCTGTCACTGTCACATTTAACTTTTTATTAAATGCCAATCATTCGACATTTATCAATAATTCTATCGATTTCTCTTAACCGTGCGCTATTCAAAAACTTATTTTTTTTCGTTGAAAAAGTTAAAATTCGAAATGGTTTATAGAGAAATTTCCAAAAAACGTTTCACATTTGAGTGATCCGTCACTTTCTTAGAAAAAATTGGTGCATTCATGTTTCACAACAACGTTAAATTGCTTTAGTCACGATATTTACTAAATAATAAAAAAAACACTTAAAACGTGAGCTATTCTCTTGCTCATTTCCTTACTTATGTGGACCGCTGATGTTTTTAGACACGATATTAAACGAAAAACAGAAAGGTATGGAAGATGAAGACATGCTGCGCCGACCCCAAATGGATTGGGATAAGGGCAAGAGAATGATGATGATGATTAAACATAAACTAGTGAGTCAAACAGCATATCAATATGTAACTGATTTCGGGTAAAAAGTAAAATCAGCATTATTTTCGGAACAGAATTAGAAACAAAATCAGATAAAATAAAATGATGTACGAAGTTACAGCTGCGTCTAAGGACAACAAACTATATACTATACCACAAATTTATTTGATTTGCTTCTTACTACAATAGAAAGAGGGAAAGAGGCTCTGGCCAAGTAGAATCGTGTTACCCAGTACTGAGTTGCGGATGTCTGATATGCAGTCGCTCCATGAAAATACTGGCATTCAGCTGCATCAGGTTATACTGAACACTAACCCCAACATATTTGTAAAAGAGGCAATGATGACTTATAACAGATACCGTACAGTCAACTCACGAAACAATTGATTCAAGAGAACAACATTTATCTTCTATAGATTAAAATGTGTGGCTATTAATCTAACATCATTGTGTTACTGTTATAACACGTCGCTTGCTGCTGCACGTAGGACCTTAAGTGCTATTCACAATGTTAGTGAATCGACAAGTTTTTCATCAAGGTATTGTTTGGAAGATATGGTTATCGTGATACCGTGCATTTTGGTCTGTGGTTTTAAAAACGCAATGGCTATTCTAATTTGTATCCAGGTTTGTCACACAAACGTGTGGTCAATTAGAAATAGACACACGCATTGTACATCTGTTGTTAAAACACTGAGCACACAGTACCTACACGTTAGGTAGAAATTCATCTCTTTAGAATCAGTTTAATTCAATTGGACATCTTCATATAAAAAGTAACATCACGATGATGCATAAGTTATTGAAAATGTAGACGACGTAAGTTTTCATTATTGATACATCCTGGCATTGCTTTTCTTTGACATCCTGAACAAACATGTCATTGGTATTCTGCGTTAACGTTTACAATTACTTTATTCTTACTTTCTCATGTACCAGATCTATTATTTGCTAGGATTCGAGAGCAATATTCTAGATCTATAAAGAATTTTCTCACCTGGGAGCTGTGAAATTAGTGAGTGACGAAAATTTCTAGCACTGGAACAAACCATCTATTCCCTATATCTTTGAACTTTTTACCCCGAAAATGCAAAAGACGAGATCGTCCAAAGTAGCACCCACTTTTAAAAACTGAATGACAATAAATATGGGATTTTCTTGCCCATTCTTTTCCATAGAGATCTACGCTTTGGAATGGGCAAATACAGTACTTTCACGATTATAATGCCCTGTGACTGTCTTTGTTTCGACAATTCAAAAGTGGCCTACTAGTAAAAAACATATGCTTTGATTTTATTTATTTATTTTACTATTTATGTACACACAGTAGATAGCACAGGAACATTTATAATACAACGTGTGAGCACAAAGGTACTGCTTATTTTAATTTTGTTAAGTTTTTTGCCATGCCATGACCCGTGGTGGCTTTATCCGAGGGGTCATAAATCTTAACACAATTTTCAATCCCAAGTTGCTCTCAATTCCAAAGTCACGCTCGTTCACGCCAGGATGACATTGCGGGTGAACGTCCTCTTGTTTGTCGCCGTATTGTGATCTGCACCGTTTTTGCTCAGCATCCGTAACGTTCGGGCGAATCGTACGTGATTCGGTTGTTGCAAAAATGTTGACGACTTTGGTAGTTTGAAATTGTTGGTCGAAAATGTAGGTTGATTTGTTACAAATTGGCAGAGGTCTCGAAAATTGAAATCTTTAGAAGTAGTAGTATTTTTTTAAGTGTGACTTCTCGCAAGTCATACATCTTGGAGGTTACGGCACATTACATGCATTTTACATGGGACCTGGGGTGTAGTATTGGTATCTTAAAAATAAGTCCTCTAGACAGGACACCAGTTAATGCTCATTGGCCAAGTCTGTTATTGTAATTAGTTATAAAATGAGACCTAAATATTTCGCTGATATACATATTGGGACTCATTTATTGTATTTCTGCCGTGCCATTCCATTCCTAAGGCGAACTTTTATCTAACGTTTTACCTTCAGTAAATGATTTGTAAATAATTAGGAGTTTAATTAGTTAACCAACCATAGGCCTAACATTGATATATGCTAATGGATTTAAACAAATTAGAGCAGCTCTAATCATACCAGTGACAAACAAGTTACTTTGAGGGTAGAAACAAACAGCATGCCATTTAATTGTATACATATTCATAACCATCGCAATCACCGACAATTTGAAGCAAATTGTTGGTGAAAAAAGTTGTTACACACTTTTCTACTTCCCTTACTTGTCACACCATTTCCCAGCGTTTATTATTTCCGGAAATGCGTTGATTTCTTACGTTTTGCATATTTAATTTGTGCTGTTATATAAAAGAGATGGTAAATTGGTAAAAAAAAAAATTTTTATTAATTTTTCATGTTTCATTTTCATGGGGGAGGCCTTTGCCCAGCATTGGGACAGTGTAGGCTAAAGGAAAAAGAAAATTCATGTTGGGCCGACCCCAAATAAATTGGGATAAGGGCAGGAGAATGACGATGGTAAATTGGTAATAAATTGATAATTTATTATGCTTAATTTTGTATGTTATGACTTTGTAACCAAAACGATGTGGCTATAACAATGACTTTGCCACTGGAAACATCACAATAGTCTCAAATACCAACAGGCTGTCAAATCAATCGTGTACAACCTCCATTATTTTATTAACTGTCAGTTGAAACTAAGAACACTCATTTAAAATTCAAATTTCAATCTCTTTATTCACTCATAGCCCGTGATTTGAAATTGGAACGCAGTTGTAAATAAAAAAATAAGTAGGTAGGCTCGTATTTGTATTAGAACAACATTACATATTGGCGGAAACTTGAGTTTTTCGTTTCGCTTTGGAAAAAGTGTCAGTATCTAGCAATAACGATTTATTATTCCTTTTGCTTAATTAATAGAACAGTACGGTAACCACGAAACTGCGGTTTTGCTATTGTTCAATCTAACAGCACGAAAACAATAGGCAATCTACGACGGTAAACGGTATCCAAACGGCACAAATCTTTGTACTATTTAAATCACAAACAACAAAGAGCAATATCCGATAAAGGGTCAAGCTTACCTGCAAACTAACTCCGCTTGTACCGTTAACACTGTACACTCACACTTAACCACTTAAAAAAACAATTAGCCGAAGCAGAATCACGACCGTCGACCACCGGTTGCGCCAACCGACTACAGCAACTTCACATTCGCGGTTCGAGCTGCTCAGATAAGTGAATCTAGATAGTGCAGTAAGGTAAAAGCGGGTAAAGGCGGGCCCACACGAGTTCACTGACGTTGATGGAACGTATTAATATTGAGCGAACCGTGTCGACGATCTAAAGCTTCGCATAATTTCTAGGTCAGTTCACTTTGATTTTGTTTCAGTTAATTCATATAATTCATAACTACATATTATAGTAAGAATTTTGAGATGATGCATTTCTATCTAAATATGAATGATCAAGCATGATTCTTAATTCAAATCTGACAGTTCAAACAAACTAATCTGAACTAAAACCATACGTGAAAATATTTGAATTTAGAATACATTTCATTGGTGTGGTGATTCAATATTTGAATTTCATTTAAAAAAATACATTTTTCATTCTGAATACAAAACAAAACAATATTATTGTAACGAATTCGTAATCTCTGTAAAATGCTTCGGTCTTAACCCTTAAATGTATGATTTTTACTTTTTAAGCAAATTAAATTTATTTGGGTGTAAAATTAGCTCTATAGTAAGGGAAAAATATTAAAAAAAAAATATTCATAAAATTACTTTATTATTTTTAAAAAAATAGGGTTGGTGGAAATTTACATCTTTATGTAAACAGAACTAAATTACTAGGAACAAAATGTGTATGTGTACAAATATCAAAATGAGTAAGTTTATTTGAGATAATAAGCTTACTCATTATGATATTTGTTAAAACAATTATTGTTTTTGTTTAAGCCAAAAGTTAACATTACATTTAGAACAATGAATTGTTGAATATCCCTTACAATTGGGGTATTTACATCGCAAGGATCCCCCTACCAAAGGCCAATGATCTTGCCCATCTCTACGAACTTCTTTTGGTGGGGCAACTGCTACAGCACTTCTTTTTTTTTGGCTTGGATCTCATTTTCTAGAAGACTAGAACTTGGACGACCTCTTTTACTTTCTTTAGCTGCTCCCAGTTACAGAGGACGAAGGCAAGTACTATTTCAGAAAATGGGCAACTTTAGTTGCACACATTTGCTCGTCTATGGATAGGCGTTGTTCCATAGGCACTGATGAAAATTTTGAATTCAATTCATCAATAACAGGACGTATCTTGAATAGGCGATCATGGCCTGGATCACCAATAGCCTTATGGTGGTCATTGTTGTTGAAATGCAAAGTTTTTTTCAACTGTTCAAACCTGTTATTAGACATTACTGAATGTATTGGTACATATCCATATCTTGGAGACCAGTATGCTCTTGTGTTGGGAAAATGTTGGACTGACATATATATAAGTATTCCAAAAAACTTCCTCAAGTCTGATAACTTGCATGCAGTTGAATTTGCTGGATTTTTTTGTGTGGCATAGAGGTTTGTTTCTTCCACCATCCTTGCCATGAAATTTTCTGTAAAAAAAGTAGCTAAAGCATGCATATGGAGTATCTAATTGTGACAACTCTGGCCCTAGATCAGAATTGCCTTTGAATGTAATTTTGGACTCATCAAATTCTATGTTCTTTTTTTTTCCAGATCAATTTTCGTTTATCTAATAATGATGAAAATATATGTCCTGAAGGGCCACTATTGTCTACAACCTGGTTGTCTGTTGTCTGTATTATTTCATTTTCAACCAAGGGAGAGTCGCTTTCATGGTTTTGTGGGCTTTCTGTGTCTTCCTCATCACTTTCTAACATGTCCAGTAACTGGTCTCTGTCATAACTTTCAGCCACATATTCCTCCTCTTCATCAGACTTCTCCATGTCATCTTCCGACAGCCACCCACCTTCCAAAGATGCTAAATAATGTTCAATATCTCTGTCATTCATTTTATAAAATATCAACACCTGGAACCAAAAAATAAACAAAACTAAATCAAACAATAGTACTTCACTAACTTTCATACAAGCTAAATGAACGTCATTACATGATGATGTAAATTTACATCAACACAATATTGAGTTTGTTTCTACATATTTTTCTATTTATGAACAAAATTATATACATAAATCATAATACTGACCTCAAATCCAACAATTACGAATAAATTGAAAAGAAACCGTGAGTATCTTAGACAACTTTTTTCCAATCACAATAATCAAAATCTTCACCGAGCAAAATAGCGCGTGTTGATATTTCCAAATAACATTTGACAGCTGACATTGACGTATGAAGTTTTTCTTTTCGTTCGAAAACATCACTAAGATTGCGTAAAAGGTACCATGTACAAAAAATATTATCCCCGAGCTCTTTGGAAACGATAAAATGGCATTGAATTGGTTGATGGAAATTTCCATCACAATGCATTTAAGGGTTAAATGTGGAAACAGTTACAACCTCTTCTAAACATCGGCATTTAAAAATGGTTCTCAAATCTCAAGTAACTGTACTTGCGTTTAAATAATTGAAACCGACTGGCATCAATATTTACTCATGGGTAATTGGGCACATTTATTTGTCTTAATTTATAACTGTACTGAACTGTACAACGGCGGTAATTGATATGGGTAACTCGAAGTGTGCTATTTTGTTTTTTTTTTTATATAACTGTCTAGACTCGCATGCATTTTAATTATGCATCAAGCCAAATACCTTTTTAAAGAAGGTGATAAATTAAAACAGATTTATGCACATAAAGTAGTGTTGCGGTGAATATAAAATTAATGTTGGAATAAATCACCAACACAAAAAACGATTTATCAAAATAAAAATTGAAAACACTAAGATAAGGTCATACAAAGAAAACGAAAATGACGGCTTTTCTTATCATACTTTTAAATAGTCCACTTCATTCGCTTATTTTAAGAGTTATCGTCAAAAATAAGATCGCAGCAGTTTAAGTTTCAAGCCAGTTCACAAACTGGCTTGAAAATTACGTAAATCCCGTTTTTCCGGAGGTCCCGAATTATCTTTGTTTTTTTTTGTCTTTTTCAAAATGTAGGTACATAGCCGTATTTTTTTACAATACCTTGGATATTATAAACTAGGTAGTAATATGTTTCTAGCTAGTTTATAACATCCAAGGTATTGTAAATTGTTTTAAGCACAATATTGCACCGTAATTAGCAACGCCACAACATCACGTACTTTTCTCTCTACGTCGAGCTCCACGGTCGATGACTCGGCCATCTACCGTGAAAAATGTAGCTTCAAGTAAAAACATTGTAATCGAATCATTAAATATCGAAAAACATTAAAGAAACCAGCTTGTATTCGATAGACACTAATAACAAAACATAGCGCACCACTACAATAAAAAAAGAAGATTCTAAATTCAAATAACGACGACAGGAATCCATATTTGAATGATTGGCGGTTAGCGTACAAAATAAAACAAAAATTCCGAGTTACCACAAATTATTTTGTAGAATTCTGACCAATGAACATCTACCTTGAAAAACCACAAGGTTATTAAAAGAAACAGGCACTTATGTAAGGAATTCACCTTTTACAACTGATGCATCAAATTAATAGCGTGACGTCATGACAGAACACCCATGTTTCGTGACGTGAAGGCTAAGCGGTGAAGTTATCTAAACAGGTTAATCCACCTATCGATTTTTGTGATTGAAATAGTCGATTTTCTTTTAAAGTACTTCTGTGTTTAATTGCATTCTCTTTGCACTTATTTGTTTGTACGGGTTAAAGGAGCTATGTTCCCGTCACTGCCTCGTTGGTCTAGTGGTCGCAAGCGCGACGCAAGTTAAGTTTTGAATGTGAAATTGGATGCCACCAAAAATAGGGGAAGAACAAAAATCATTTCTTCGGTCTTCCCCTACTCTCGTGGACTGAATGGATCGTGTGAAAGATGTTATTACCCGAAAATAAACTAAACGACTAACTAGGAAGAAAACATGGGGCACCATCAGCAGCCTAGCTTTTTCCAAACTATGTTGGGGTCGGCTTCCAGTCTAACCAGATGCAGCTGAATACCAGTTTTTTACATGGAGTGGCTGCCTTTTAACAACCCAGCTAGTACTAGGTAATATTATGATATTCTTTCGTAAAAGGCTGGTTGTTAGACATTGGAGCCCCTGATTTACCCTACAAATAACAGCCGCGATAGACTGCTTAACCTGCTTTCCGAGGCACGGAAGCAACTCGGTATGTAATGTGAGTAATCAACCATCTACGGACCAACCTAGGGAAGCCAGTTTCAACCTAAAGATTGACCAGGGTGGCTGTTTCCATTTAGCTAGAAGTCCTCGACTTGGTGCACCAACCCTAAATAAATTGATCTACGTTTAAAACCGACGAAAGCCTCTGAAAGATTTACAAGACCGATCAGTGATGATATTATTATTCCGTTTCTTCATCATTCTGTTTCTTCATGATTCTGTACTTAGTTCATTTATCAATCGTTTACTTCACCGCTGGCATGTTGGTCTAGTTTTCGCAAGTGGGGCTGCTGTGCAAGAGGTCCTAGGTTGGATTCCCGAATCGGGCAAAGTGTTATTGGGTTTTAGCATCAGGAATTTCTCCGTAGCAGTCTGGATTTGTGCGCGGTTGATGGCAATATGCTAGCCCCCTATTTCATGAGACTTAAAACATACGCCTTTGCCTAACCCTTCACCGCCATAAAACTGATAATAAATAGCGATATTAAGAGCACAGACACAGTTTCACGGGTCATAAGCTATTAAACTCATTATATTATGAGAAACGAGAAAACCTGTCGTCATCGCGTGCGTGCGCGCTATTGTTTGCTGAAGATTGACGAAGTATCTAGTTGACATTGTTTTATGTATAAAACATTGTTTTGTGTATGTTGTTTTGTGTATTGTTTATGTGTTTTGTTGAGATAATATTGAAAGCAGAGCCGTCGGGGCTTGTTCGCAAGAGATACCGCGGCCTCGACATGAAGGGCTAAGAAGGAACACGGGTGGTTTTTAGTCAGTAGAAGTCTGAAGGAGGGGTTATTCGATGATTTTCCACCCGCCAAAAAAAAAAGCCCTAGATTAAGCGATAATCTGTTGGTAGTTGGTAATGGCAAAATAGTATTAGATTGACATAAGATATTGAACGATAAAACGAACGATATTTAACGGATATTGAGCGTGAGCGCAGAGCGTTGGCTGTCCGCTGCAATATGCTGGCTCGCAGATTTGCAAAATGCTCGTCTGACGTAAAATCTACGCTGTTCAGGGCGTACTGTCAGTCGTTCTATACATGCAGTCTGTGGGTCAACTATACGCAGAGGGCATACAACGCTCTGCTCGTCCAATACAACAATGCGTTCAGAGTGTTGATGGGGCTGCCGCGCTACTGCAGTGCTTCCGGCATGTTTGCAGAAGCGGGCATAGATGGTTTTCACGCCATCATGCGCATGGTACGCGTCAGCCCCAACAGCATCCTGAGCACTATAGCGGACAGGTGGGACAGTCCCATACTGGGCCATTGGGTACGCCTACATGCCACTGTGGCGTTTAATAAATTCTAATTATTATGTCAATTCTATTTCAATTTTTAATATATATATTTTATGATTGTATTTTGTGCCTACTAACATAGTTTATAAGTTGCAATTGTTACTAACCATAATGGATATTTATATTTTATGATTGTTTTTTGTGCCTACTAACATAGTTTATAAGTTCCAATTGTTACCAACCATAATGGATCATTGCTGTCTGAAATTAAATAAATTATTATTATTATTTCCTTTATTCATTTTCTTTCCTTATACTAAATACATTTTTAAATATTTCTTAAAAAAAAAAGATATAAAAAACATTTAAAAATATAAAAAGTAGTAGCCCACCGGCATTTGGAACAGGGTCCGAGCTACCGGTGGTCAGGGCTCTTGAGAGAGGAACCTCCTGACAATGCGCGCCGTGTCCAGAAGTACTGCCTTCTGGATCAAGCCCTTGATCCAGCTACCAAGCGAGAGCCTCCTTAGATGTTCGTCGAGGCTCTTGGCTATTAAGCCATTGGCAGACACGACTATCGGCACAATGATTGCTGTATTCACGTGCCATTATTATTATTATTATTATAAGCTACCGAAAATCTATTACAAAAACACTGAAGGAAAGAAAGATGATAATTATAATTTAATATGTGCTACGTACATACCACCGAACGCTACGAAAGAAATATACATCCACTTTCTTGATACTCTCTCGGCTCTGTGTGATGATCCGCGTGTCGACAATATTATATTAACAGGCGACTTCAACATGCCACAACTCAACTGGGTTAAAGTGACTTCATTTATGGAATGTGCTACGAATACTCCCTCTAACGTAACTCGTCAACTCTTAAACTTCTGCTCACAACATAATATTAAACAATATAATCATTTAACCAATTGTAATGGTCGTATTTTAGATTTGTTTTTCAGTAAAGCACATTCTGTAACGTTTACTTCTGATGTCCCTCTCTTGCCCATCGATACTCATCATCCAGCCTTTTACGTCCACGTACCTTTTGTACATTCACCGGGTATCTCTAATTGCAAAATTCCGAATCCGCTAAATTACTACAAAGCTGACTACGGCGAGATAAATAAAGATATTAGTAATGTTGACTGGAGTGATTTACTTGAAGGGCTGATACCTGAGGAGGCGGTCTCTACTTTCTATGAAAAAATCTTCGAAATAATTAGATCACATACACCCACGTGCAAGCAGAGAAACTTTAATTTTCCCGTCTGGTTCACACGTTCACTCATACGTACTTTTAAAAATAAAACTTGTGCCTGGGTAAAGTGGAAGAAATGCGGCAACATAAGTGACTATGAAAAGTTTTCTGTTATTAGAACAAGGTTCAAAAGGGATGTTGATAGATGCTATAGAAGATACATGACGTCAGTTGAAGATAATATTGCCACCAATATCAAAGCTTTCTGGACATACATCTCCAACCGTAAAACATCAAATAGAATTCCTAGTACGATACATTATAAGCAAAGTTTAGCTAGTGATACAACTACAGCGTGTAATTTATTCTCTTCCTTTTTCCATTCAGTGTACGAGCCATCCACATTTAACGCGGATTCATGGGTACCTCCTCCTGCAAGTGCCGATCATGATATCAATCTGTCTAAATTATACTTCCCCGTAGAAAATATTCGTAGAGAACTAAAAATGTTGGACTCGACTAAAGGTCCTGGTCCGGACGGTATACCTGCGTTATTTTTAAAAAACACCTACAGTACAATATGCTATCCCGTATTTATACTATTTAACAAATGTATCTCGTGTGGAGTCTTTCCGGATATATGGAAACGCGCAAATATCGTACCAGTACACAAAAGTGGTGCCAAAAATAATGTAGAGATGTATCGTCCAATTTCCATATTATCAGCATTGTCTAAACTATTTGAAAGGCTTGTCCATGCTGAGATTTATCCAGTTATTCGTCATATTCTAATAAAAGAGCAACATGGCTTCGTCAAGGACAGGTCTTGTATAAGCAATCTCTTAATATTTACATCGCAGCTTTTTGAGGGTATTGATAACAGACAACAAACAGACGCGGTTTACACTGATTTCCAAAAGGCATTTGATAAAGTGGACCATAGATTGCTGCTCAACAAAATTGCGTACAATGGCATCAGAGGGGATCTCTTGCGCTGGTTTGTCTCCTATATAACCAATAGGACCCAAAAGGTTGTGATCAATGGTTTCGAGTCTAGCTATATCCAAGTTACATCAGGAGTCCCTCAAGGCTCAATTTTAGGACCTTTATTATTTATACTATTCATAAATGACATAAAATATTGCTTTCTAAATTCTAAATTTCTCTTATACGCTGACGATTTAAAAGTTTTCAAACAAATCTCAAATGAACAGAACTGTATTGAATTTCAATGCGATCTTGATCGTTTCTCAGACTATTGGTCTTATAATAAATTGTACCTTAGCTTGCCTAAGTGTCACAGTGTAACATTCACTAAAAAGAAAAATATCATACAATTCAATTATCGACTTGCTAATAGTATTATTCACAAAGTTAGCAATCTTCGTGATCTTGGTGTGCAGCTAGACTCGAAACTTCATCTTGATATTCATGTAGAAAGCATTGTCAATAAGGCATATCAGATGTATGGCTTTGTAATGAGATCATCTAGAGATTTTCATCGACCTTCTTGCACCTATATAAGTCCATAGTTAGGTCGCAATTAGAATACGCAGTACCGATCTGGAATCCTTATTATGCTAAATATATCGAAATTATTGAATTAGTCCAACGTAAGTACCTTCGTACTATGCAATTTAGATGTTTTCGGAAGAAAACACCAATCAAATCGCTACTCAAAAAATACGATATGCTTACTTTACAGTCAAGACGCATTCTCCTTGAGACAATGACATTATTTAGTATAATGTCGTAACAAGTTTGATTGCCCGGACTTGGTGTCTGGTTTGTGTTACCTGGTTCCTCGAACAGTGCATGGACGGGAGGTACGCGCCAGACGACTGTTCGCCACCAGCTTTTGTAGATCCAATGCTGGTGTGCGCTCACCGCTATACCGTTTGGTCGACACATACAATTCGCGTTTTGATGCAATAGACATTTCGTTCCTAAGCAAATATAAATTTAAAAATGATGTAATTGCAGTTTTGAGGGATCAGCAGTAGGCTCCATATTCCACAATATGGATATCACTTTTATAGGGACCTGTATGATAATTACATCATGCATGAAATTATGTATTTTATTTTTAGTTTGTTACATCTTTTATAAAATATTGTTTGTCTTTATTTTTCTCTTAATTTATCTTTCTTTGAGTTAGCCCTGCTACAGTTTACGTTTGCTAACAGTTTGTTTTATTATTTATCATAGTAATCTGTGGAAAATGTTGTGGGTAGTATATTTGTTAATTTTAATTTTAAGTAGTTTTAAGGTTTTGTATACTTAATATACTACTGTTTGTTTTCCCAAATGAAATAAATAAATAAATAAAAGAGAATTTGATATAAGTGGGAAAAGGTTGTTATTGCACTCGAGGTGGAATTCACACCCGAGCCACAGGCGAGGTTCGAATTTTGAAGATATAAAATAATAAAACGAATAGTGTTTTTGTCATTAATTATATTTATAAGGAAACTATGATTTGATTTGCTTTTTTTCTCGATTTGCTTTCATAAGCTAGAAAGAGAAGCAAAAGTTTGAAGCCACAAAACAGCCTAAGATGAAAAACTGAAAATTCAAACACAAATATGGAATATAGTTTTTTAATATAATTTAAACCACAAATATGTTAATTTGTTCATAAAAGTAAATATTTATTTAAATAATCATGTTTATTAATGAGGATCTATTTATAACCACTGTTTAAATATTCAAAAAATATTTACGCCGTAATGACGAATATACATTAATTGCCTAGATTAAAAAAACAAGTTGAACCAATTTGGACTTAGTTTATGTATGGTTCATCATTCTGAACCCCGCCACATATTAATATTAAATGTTAATATTTAGTATCAAGCGTCTAGCGGGGGATATGTCGTGACGTGATCAATACCATTCTGCTGTAACAACTTTGTGCCAAATGTCTTTGTCTATTATGTAGATTCATCGATAAATAATTTAGACCCCAGGTATTGTACTTTTATACGAAACAAATGTTTTTTTTTTTAATGGGACAAGTCCGCCACACTATCCTCAAACCACTGTAACTCCTGTTAGCCAGAATCAACAGTGGCGACCACAAGAAAAGTGCCAAGACAATGAAGCTCGACGAAGTCCCAAGGAAACGAAGATGTTGATTTTATAAATTATTGATAATACAATTATTTTTTTCGTCTCACGAACACATACACGTGATTGTCATTAATTTATCCCCTTTTCTGGCCCGATTCACGAACCTCGCCGATAGTAGGACGATCCCTTAAGGTTAAGGCTTATCCCACACTGCTATAAAGGAGATCTTCGTAATTCTTCTTCACGATATCATAAGTAACCACCCCTACTCGCCAACTAAACAAAATACTATCACAAAAGTGATGTTTCGTAACTATTTTGATCTTTAAACATTGTTACACTGCACGCACTCGTGATTTGAATTTCGCGTCTACGATTATAGCGTCCCCCTGAAGAACACCGCTGTTATTAGTAAATTATTATACTTAGTTAATTTACTAATAACAGCGATGTTCTTCGCAGGATTGCGACTTTTCGTAGGATTTTCCTTACACGTTCATGAGTAAGTTTTCTTGGAAAGCTGATTGATCTAAGAAGAGCAATGAAAAATGACTTGCTAGTTTTTATTCTATTAGGTACTAAAAACCACGTATATATATATATAAATAAAGTACGTCATATCATAAATCTTTTTTAGTCTAATGACGTTATTAAAGACACTTAAATTGAACACAAACAATAACACGGGCAAAGTGTAACATTCCTGTCTGGCCACCGTCAGTTAGATTTCCTGTAAATGTTTGAAATCGGGAATCCCTATGAGTAAACAAAAACAAAATATTCCTCAAGCTCTCTCTGTCTTTGCAAACAGGGCTAACAAAATTTACTTGAGATGTTAACTTCACGCGTTGATTTTAAATCCAGAATTTATGGCAAAAAAAAACTTTTTTTTTTTTGGAATGGGCTTGCTCTTGACCTCAATCTTGCCCTAAGGGCAGAGATGAGGTCGACGATGGAACGAGCTTACCCAGAAGAAGCCTATTTTCTCGCGACTTAAATAGATTGGGGTTATATGAACTCGGGAAAACCGACGCAGGCAGGGAGTTCCACTCCTTGACTGTGCGCATAATATAGGACTTAGCAAAGCGCTTCGTTTGAATGTGTGGAACATCGACTAGGTATGGGTGATAGCCTGCAGTACGCCTAGTCTCCCGATGGAAGAAGGGAGATGGTGGAATTAGCCCGTGGAGCTCCTGCGCACACTCTCCGAAGTCTACGATTATTTAGCAAAATATTTGTAACTTTAAAGTAGTTCTCAGAGGATTTATGTATATTGGAGCCTCCTAGGGATTTCAAGAGGAGGTATATTGGGAGCCTGCCTCGTTGGGCTAGTGGTCGCAAGCGTGACTGCTCAGCATGAGGTCCTGGGTTCAGGCAAAGTTTTTCCATCAAGATTTTCACAGTAGCAACACGGAGTCTTGATTTGTGCCGGGTTAACGGCAATCGGCTCGCCCCTTATAACGTAGAACTTAGGTGTGCCAGTAGGTACCCTCTGCCCAAACATTACAGGCGTGATGTTGTATTATGTTTGTTGGGAACAAAGAAGATACAATGAAATATAAAGCTGATTTTTCCATTTAAACCCTATAACTTCATAAGGCTTCCTCAGGGGAGTACATTTGGACCTTTGATACCAACAACATCTTAGAGAAGACGACAAAAATCACCAAAGCTTTTGTAATTGTAAAACATTAGTAAGGTTCTTTAATACATATTTAAAGATGGCAAATAATTATGTAATTTCTAACAAATATTGTTTAAGATTACATCACAGGGGTTCACAGCTTATATTATTTACTTAACAATCAAATAAGTATTTGCTAGAGATAGCATACAAACAAAGATAGTAGAAAGTATCACATGTGTGTTGTATTGTAAGCAGTAATTGGCGCAAATTTTGCATAAATGACGCAAAATGTAATAAATGTTTGTAGTCAGTTTAAGTAAATAAGTTATTTGATTGTTCTATCATGAGGTACAGTGATATGATGCGTAGGTTGGCGAGAAAATATTAAATGTTCATTTGTTTTATCTTTTGTGTAGACTGTCTGGCTTCCGACTGAGAACATAAGCCACACCTTTTTTTTTTGGTGGCTGTGATATCATCAAATAGGTAGGTAGTATCAGACTTCTATTGACTAAAAACCACGCATGTTCCTTCTTAGCCCTTTGTGTCGAGGCCGCGGCATTTCTTTCGAACAACCCGCAGCCCCGAACATTAGCCACACCTTAAATTATCTTCTAGTTTTACTCGTCTATCCATATTCTAGATACAAGACAAGTTATTTCAAATAACTTTTGACTAGTGTTTTGGAAATGTATTTAATTTCATCGTCTCTTATTTACCTCTATACATACTTATATAATAAAGAAGTATTTGTTTCTAAGTTTGTACGCAGGGGGTAATCTTCGGAACTGCTGAACTGATCCGGAAAATTCTTTCACTAATTCCCAATAGCGCAAAAGCGCGTATAATACTCGGGGCTACACGCTACACGGGAATAAAGTAGTATTATACGCGCTTTTTAACGTTCCCCTGGGGTAATTCCCATACATGTATTCCGGGAAAGAAACCGCAGGCAAAAACTAGTCAACTAAATACTGATAATTTAAAATGAAACCGTTCTGATTTTTCAATGAAAAGAAACTTGGCAGATACACCTCTTCCAAGCTGTGCCAGAAGCCACGACACCATGGTTACTGCCTTCGCATCCAGTCTGCTTCAGTCACCTATTTAAAGGTCATGGCTCCGTCTAGTTGGTATCAGGTAGATTGCATGCTCCCTTCTCATCGAGGTTGGAGACCTCCAACTTCGACGGGCAAGACATTTGCTAAACTTTTAAAGTTCACTTACGTAACTAAAGGACATAACGATTGACAACCCTACAATTCATTTGTAATAAAAACGAATGAAACAAGAGTACCTGGGTTCGATTCCCGAGTCAGGCAAAGCGTTATTGTGCTTTTTTATCAAAAATTGCTCAGTAGCGGCCACGGAGTCTGAATCTGTGAACAGTTCAGGGCAATAGGCCCCCATTACATGAAAACATTAATATGACTGACAAATATATATACACCTCTGCCTAACCCCGATGGGCAGGCAAGCTAATGCTTTAAAAGTTCATTAATGTAAGTAAAAGAAATACGATTGACAACCCTGCAATACAATTCATTTGTAGTGTTATTAATTACAAACTGGCGACTCCCACCGGTTTGACACGACACGATGTGCGTACGTAAAGATGGCGGAAAATCTCTGATAATCCTCAAGCAATGACGTACACACTGACTTAACATAATAGGTACAGTGTTGTCTTAAACTTTTTCGTAAGTATCTTGCACCCCTTGACCTCCTAAGAATTCCTTTTTAGTTTAAATAAAAGCTTCTTGCCTTCAAACTTGTAACCTTTATAGTTCTGGTTTAAGACGAATCAGTAAATGACAGTGTAGCTTTCGAAGAGCAAGTTTTTAGTAAAGCTATTGAAAGACTGACAAAAGCAAGGGATTTATTATGAATCAAAAGATAATTGATCAAAGAGATTTAAAAGCCTTACAAAAATTACGATCCTGAATATATTCGATTTTGGTAGGTACACGAATGCTACAAATGCAAGCAGACATTTGACCCCAGACAGAGTGACTTGTTTCTAGTTGTAACAAGTATTAGGTTACGAATTTATTCGTCTTGTCCCGTCGTTCCCTAGAAAATATGTGAATGTCTTTGCAACTATCCAGAAAAGAACTGAAGTTGCCGCCATACCTTCAAAAATTAGCAAGCTAAAGTGTTTAGCCTAGTCCAGAAGACTAGTCATTTTTGTTTAAGAGTCTAAGGCTAATGGTGCAAATAAGACTGATGATAACGTACCGGCAATCATAACGTGGGATGGCGCCCAGTTAGTTGGGTGGACGAATTTAAAAAGATTTCTGGAACTGGAAGGGGAAGCCGCAGGTTAAAATATTATTGTTATAATTGAACATTAAATCACTACACATTATAAAACAAAGTCCTCCTCCGCGTGTGTCTGTCTGTCTGTTCGCGATAAACTCAAAAACTACTACACCGATTTTCATGCTGTTTTCACCAATGTATAGTGGGATTCTTGAGGAAGGTTATATAGTTTGACGCGGGCAAATCTGCGGGCATCAGCTAGTCACTATCACTATCACTCCAGTACATACTCGTAGTATGAAACAAAGTCGCTGTCGCTGTCTGTCCGTCCCTATGTATGCTTAAATCTTTAAAACTACGCAACGGATTTTGAAGCGGTTTTTTAAATAGATAAAGTGATTCAAGAGGAAGGTTTTAGTATATAATTTGACTAACAACCACGCGGGTGAAGCCGTGGGCATCAGCTAGTAATTTATAAAGCCGATGAAGACGTACAGAGAGAAAACTACAACATCGCCTGATCGGCTCACTAATAACGAATTAATTTTTCATTAGCCTTCCGAAATTAAGTAAAGAGGACATAAAAAAATGTTCTGTCGTAAGTTGAGATAGTAAAAGCCTTACGAAGTCAATAATTGACTGAAAGATACAACATCACGTTTAGTGCAAACAATAATAATTATACAGGCGTAAAATACGCATAAAACAGCTGTAAAGATAAGCATGCACATTATACCATCTGACATAATAACATTTTATTCAAGCAATTGTTTATGCAGTTGTCATTAAAACTATTGCGTAGACAGATCTTGGAGATATTCATGTAGGCTATACTTAGGTTGTATTGTTTGAATATTATTTTGAAAATAAAGTTATTAAAGCAGGCGACACCATCTTTGTTTTAAGAAGTGGTCTTCTACTCACTAAATTGCCGCTGTGGCAGCTTAAACTTAATATCTAAAAACTGATTTTAGCACAATGTATTTTGCAATACACGTGGCTTAATAAGAACTGCCACTTGGGTCGATCTTTAGCTAAAGCTGTGGTTGCCAAGGTCGGTCTGTGGATGGGTGACCGCCCGACATACCGAGTTTCCTCCGTGCCTCGGAAAGCACGTTAAGCTGTTGGTCCCGGCTGCCATATAATATATAATTCTTTGGCAGTAGTTACAGGAGTCAGTGACCTGAAGTTCTGACATCCAGTCTTACCAAAGGGTATCGTATTACCTAGTATTAACTGGGTTGTGGAGGTCAGATAGGGAGTCGCTCCATGAAAAATTACTGGTATTCAGCTGCATCCGGTTAGACTGGAAGCCGACCCCAATATAGTTGGGAAAGGGTTAGGCAGATGATGAGCACATCTCAGTATTGTTTTGTTAGCAGCATAGCAGTTTAGCAGAACTGACAGTTAACAGGGTAGATTATTGGAAGTATGTATACATCTTTCCTCAAATACTAACGTGAGATTAATCAACATTGTGACGTCAAAAAGACGCGTGCCCACCTACACTACATCAATCATTGCATAGACATGAACATGAGGAAGGAAAATGGGGAACAAATGAGAGGAAAAAAATAAAATGTAGTGCAGCTGTCTGTGTCTATTTTTAGCTCAGTCTAGTGAACCGGGAGTTTTTATGCATTTAATATAACATTTATAATACAGTGGTCGTTACAATATAAATTATATACCAAAACCTTCCTCTTGTATCACTCTATCTATTAAAAAAAACCGCTTCAAAATCCGTTGCGTAGTTTTAAAGATTTTTTTTTTTTTTTACTATGTATATGTAGTGATAGTGATTTCGTGACAGAGTAATCTCACAAAAAGCTCAACTCAATGCGGTACAAGTGTACAACTTCCACCAGATCAAAGACCGTTACTTCCTGTGCGTTACTGAAGTCAAGCAACTTTTCCACTCACTGAACAGGTATCGCTCACGTGATGAAGAGGAACTTAGGATGTTAATGTAGAGGAGCGGAGTTATCGGACGTATATGTATGAAAGTAGTGACGCCTCCCAGCTAGACTGACATACGACCTTAAAAAAAGTTATTGTTCACATGTTTGGAAAGTACATGTCGACCTTTTTTTTTGGCGGGTCAAAATTATCAAATAACCCCTCCCGCTCTTGGGCAGAGCGAAAGGGAGTGTCAGACTTCCACTAACTAAAAACCACCCATGTTCCTTCTTACCCCTTTATGTTGAGGCTGCGGTATCTCTTGCGAATAACCCGCAGCCGCGACGGGCGTAGGCCCTTGCGGGCCCCTTCCATGTTGCTGACATCTCTTTCGACCTCAGTCTGGATTTGTGCCTGGTTGATGGCGATAAAATAAAAAAAATAACAAAATCGAAGAATTCGGGAAAAACCCGACTTAGCTTGAACAATCCCGTGGTATTGCTGATCAGTACCTACCTCCGAGTTAAATGAAAATTATGTTACCTACATACATTGACTTAGATATTACTGCGTAAGGACTGGGCGGACCGCATGTTACAATGACACCTCGAATTTGGTCCTAAAACGGTCTTTCCTAAGCCGAAGTGAACTAGTCCACGATCGGCTCTGTACGGGTGCGCTCGTAAATTTTATTAAAAGCTTTATTTATGGTCTTTATACCTCGAAAATACCACGCCGCTTATACAAGGTTACGTTAACGAGCAGACTATACCGATTCTCTTTATGGCGAACGCGTCGAGCAAATGTTCGGACGACCGTATCTTTAGTTTTTATATCAATGACTGTCACAGTATGTGCAGAATGCAGATCCGAACAAGTATATTCTACATACTTGATCGGATAGGAACCGTCAGATGAAATCCAATCATTGTTGAGGCTGGGCCGTTTGTACCAAATAAGTGAGGTACCTACCGTACCTCATGTTTGTGTTATGTCTACATCTTCCTATTAGTTTTATAATGAGCCGAATTCAACCTTGTAGTACCAAGCTACTGCCACCAAAGTTTATGTCAGCCATGTTAGCTAAACCTTAATATTTTATCAAATTATTTATCACACAGATGACGTGTTATTTAAAATTCTTGACCTAAATATAACCACGAAAAACCTTCGAAATATTTTAAGTATGGTGAAAACTTCTTACATAAAACGCTATGTAGCTAAGCTTTGTAAATATAATGATAACAAAACATCTCGTTATCTCAGACAGTACCAAATTAAACATCATTCAATCCTGATTGACGTACGTATCAAAATCTTAGAACACAATTATGTTTACCTACATTTTCCAAAAGATTAGTTTAACACGTCATTCTGACTGATAAAATACCCGTGTATCACCATCGTTTACCGGGATAATCTTGTTAGCATTGGATTAGTAGGTTGTATGAGTTGATGTACCTACCTATCTGGGAAAATGGGATAAACAAAATCATAATAGTAGGCAATTGAATGACGCGCCGTTGAAACTTTTCTTGGGAGTGTTCCGTCGTAAAACGCTCATGTATTGAGTGTGAATGTAAACGAAAAGGTTAAAAACATTTTTGACACGGAAGATCCGTTTCAAAAGTGTCCCTTTCCCAAAAAATTGATGACACTGTTCATGTTTGGTAAAATTGGGTTTAACATGTATACCTACTTATAACTGCCCCGTTGCGTTGGTCTAGTGGGCTGTCAGTCGCAAGCGCTTGCAAGAGGTCCTAGTTTCGATTCCCAGGCCGGGCAAACAGTTATTGGGTTTTTCCACCAGAAATTTCTTAGTAGCAACCACGGTTGATGACAGTAGGATGTAGGACCTCTATTACATGGGACTTCAACATAACTGGCGAAAAGAGGGCGTGTGGGGCACACCTCTGCCTAACCCTGCAGGAATTATTACAGGCGTGATGTTACGGTATATTCCATCCACTGAAGCTAGTTTGCGTTAAATACTGCTGTTAACAGCAGTGTTACACGGTTACACCAAACGTTTGGCGTTTGACCTCAACCACAACAGTTGAAATTGTAGATCCAAATTGAAAATCTTTTATTTCTATTAGTAAACCTACTGGAGCACATGTACATTGTCAGGATAAAGGCGCGGGGTTTGAGTTGGTCGATTCGTTCGAAGAACCGTCACTAGCTTCCATCGACCATGGTTGATGATGAAACCTAAAGGAAACAGCTGCCTAAAATAGAAAAAAGCCATTCGAACATTTCCATAACTCCCAATTCTTGCTAAGTACCGAGTTCACTGACGGTCTACCACTTTTCACCCTTGTGCTTTAAGTTATAAGGTTGAAAAGTCAGTGAACTCGTCAGCACTGTATCAGCCAACTATTTTAGGTGCAGGGGGTTCCCTTTCCAACCACAAATAACATTGCATAGTAGGTAGTTACTAGATTTATCCTTTATCTAATATTTAGTTAGGTATTTAATTAACAATGCGTGGTTACTCAACTTAATGAGAAGTGATAAGGGCCATTCGGGGAAGAACTCGCTGTTGCTGTAAATATGTACGAGGCAAAATTTCAATTACAAATAACTGTTTTGATGTTGAGGTAGTTTCCTGTTTTACCCAAAATTTGGCTAACAGATGTGGTAAACTGAGGCGGGTACTGCTCCAGGAGTCGTGCAAAATGTTCAATGAATCCTTTCTTATTAGTAGAGGCTAGTAATCGCGAGCACGTCTGCTGGGCATTAAGTCCTGGGTTCGATTCCCCAGTCAGGCAACGTTATTGAGTTTTGCCTTTCTCAGTAGCATCAGCGGAGTCTGGATTTGTGCCCGGTTGATCGCAATAGGCTCACACATCACATGGGACATAAAACATAATTGGCGAAATCTGGGTGCACCTAATGAGGTAGACCTGTCTAACCAATACCTGATCCTTCGTAAACTACATATTGTGTGATTTTATTATATATCTATATATATAAAAATGAAACCCGTTTTCCGTTGTCACGACTTGGCATGAAAACGGCTTGACCGATTTGGCTGATTTTTTTTTTTAATGTTCGTTGAAGTTCAAGGATGGTTCTTACGGCGAGAAAAATTCGAATAATGGCCGGAAAAGCCCTAAAAACAGCCCTTTTCTTTTTCCCATACAAACGTTTTCTAACTAAAACGTAAAATCAATTTGAGCTTTAATATCGTACCCATAAAGTTCAAGTGTTAGTGGAGAGGTTCCGGGAAGGCAAAACAATTGAGTGACGACGTTCAGTTGTTCAGTCAACGAATGACAACTTCAAACAGACCATACGACATTATCACAATAATCACAAATAATTACTGTTTCTTTCCCAATAGAAAAACGATTTTTCAAATGGTGTTTGCGTATAATATAAAAATTAATTGCTGTTAGTTAGTCGCGCTAAAACTAGAGAACGGCTAGACCGATTTGTCTAATTTTGGTTTTGAAACATTTGTGGCAGTCCAGAGAAGGTGAGAAATTAGTAGTATGTAGGTAGGTTGGTAATAGGGAGGTGGTAGGTAGTTGGTACGTAGGCAGGTAAAAGGGCATTGCAACGCACGCGGGTTACAGCTATATTATATAAAAATGAATAGCTGTTCGTTAGTCTCGCTAAAACTCGAGAACGGCTGGACCGATTTGACTAATTATAGTGTTGAATTATTCGTGGAAGTCCAGGGAAGGTTTATAAGGTGAGAAAGTGGTAGGTAGGTAGGCAGGGTAGTAGGTAGAGTAGTAGGTAGGGTAGTAAGTAGGATAGTAGAGTAGGTAGGGTAGTCGGTAGAGTAGTAGGTAGGGTAGTAAGTAGGTAGGGTAGTAGGTAGGTCGGGTAGTAGGTAGGTAGGGTAGTAGGTAGGTAGGGTAGTAGGTAGGTAGGGTAGTAGGTAGGTAGGTAGGGTAGTAGGTAGGTAGGGTAGGAGGTAGGTAGGTAGGGTAGTAGGTAGGTAGGGTAGGAGGTAGTAGGTAGGTAGGTAGTTGGTACACAGGCAGGTAGTATGTAGGAAAAAGGGCATTGCAACGCATGCCGGGAACAGCTAGTATGTAATATATGTAGTGCTTTTGTCGTTTTTGATTAAGGAGCTTCGAAACAAAAACCGATAAATCACGTTTGTGATTTGTCGGTTTTTACCGATGCTCCTCGATTGATCCTTCACATAGTGTTTTGGGTTTATTGAAGATTGGTATTTGTTGTGTTGAGAAACGGAGCGAGAGTGGTATCGCACGAGGCAGCATCGACGTTTTTCTCGTAATCAGGCTTAACCTAGTTATTGTACTTTTCGTTAGCACAGTGTGGTTATAGTATCAAATAAAACACAGCAATACGATCAAAAAAAGAAAGATTTATTTACTTTAGTAACAGTCTTAATGTTAGCTCTTAGAATAAAGCCCTAAGCCCCGCCCCAAGGCCGCAGGAAGATTTCGGCTGTCCACAAACTTCACGGCTAGATAAAAAAGTGCTATCTGAAAGTTCTTGGTGAAAATTCATAAAACACGCTGCGGCTAGCCCACTGAGACTATGTCTAGAGGTTCCGCCACAGTAATGCACAGTCCATTGACTTGCATTATGAATATAACAATCTGGTTCCTTACAAACCCAGCATTGTAACATCAAGCACTGAAAACCTGCCGATCTTTGAGGAACTTAGCCATTACCCATCGACACTGCGGCCCAACTCGCCCCCAAACGAAAGTACAATTAATATTAATAACGACTATTTACAAACAAAATCAATTCAAATAATAATTGTTACCTGTCATTCTTTTTTATTATTTTCAAGGCGAAATAGCAGTGAATACATTTTTTTTTTAAACAATAGTAAGTAACTGCTTAGTTTTGAAGACAATCTCAACATGTCTTAGTAAAAGGCTTGATAAATACAAAAAAACTTACAATTAAATATTGTAGGCATTACATAAAATCATAAGTACACAAAATAATTAAGATATTTAAATGCTGATGCATCTATGTTACACAATTATCATATTATGCTTGGGAACTTTACATACAATTGATATAATTCTATTTCAAAGACAATGATACTTTTTCAAGATTTTTTTCAAAGATGAAGCAATAATCTTCTTTTTTTTTTTGGCTTTTATGATTGCCATTGTTTAATTAAACATTTGTATAGATGATCGAGCGATGTAGTGCTGTAACAAGCGACAGTTATATTATTATTTATGATGTTTTAATCTCTCGAACGCCATGGTCGGGTTTAGCCGACAAATGAAACGTGCCCATGTACGTTTTCTTGTCGTCTTTAGACGGCGACGGTGGCGTGTTAGGCATGTTTTCTTCTGTCGGCTATACTTGATCATCATCATCATCATTCTCTTGCCCTTACCCCAATGTCTTCTTCCCCCACACTTCCGTTTCTCGTCATCTCATGAAATGACAAGAAAAAAAGAAGATCACAGCGTTCAAAAGGTTAAAAAATCGCTCTTTAGTCAATATCATCGCACGACCATCTAATAAATTTAGTATTGATCACAGTTACAATAAATATGTACAATCAATACTATAAAAACCTTATACATCATTGATTCATCTTAACAAGAACATTTTTTCTTTTTTTTTTAAACGAAGTTGTTTTTTTTCGTAGGAACTTTTTTTTTAACTGAATTTCATAGCAAGTTGAAAAAAACAAACGAAAAACACATACATAAAAAATAATCCAAGGGGTCTTCCGCAGATCTTCTAGAATCTTCTGAATAGAGGGCATTCGAAATGTTTTTATCTGTGATACTTTATGACAATTACGGCGACGCTGATGTAACTTATGTCGAAAATATAAAATGAAGAACATCCATTTCTCTTCGACATAAGTGCCTATGCTCACTGGCCAGTTCAGTCGTATCTATATATTTTTTTATTTGATCCATATTCAATGGTGTGATGTACTTCAAGTTGATATTGATCGTCATTTTAATGGTACTTCTTTTAGCTTGATAGAACTGGACGATGTTCTAATGGTATCCCGATTTTGGATCATACATTTTCAACATATTTCATTTCTTTTTCTGGTTTATTGCATTTTCCAGATTATTTCGCCTCTTCTTCCATTCTCTTAATTGAATATTATTTTTATATCATGCTCATTTTTTGTCTATTTTCGACATTTTTGCATTTTCCAGATTATTTCCCCTCTTCTTCCATTCTCTTGATTGAATATTATGTTTGTATCATGCTCATTTTTTGTCTATTTTACTGTTTTATTTTACTATTAATTATAATTTTCAGTTTTCTCAATTATCTCAAAATCATACATTCCCCACTTCGCGGCAGTAAAATTCCACAGATTAAGTGAGCATAAAAACTCCTTTCACTTATCCATAGATAAACTAGACGACAAGAAGTCATATTTTAACTAGAAAAATAGTTATATCTTCATAACTAATATTTACACTGGCACAGCCCTATTTTAATGTTTTGTTTTTGCTGTTCATTTGACGAACGCTTCGGGCGGGATCTTCCCTTCTGAATTAAGTTGGTTGAAGACGAATAAGGCTCGCTGGAAGTCCCATCCAGTTTGTTGTAGACAGCTGTAACAAAGTAATACTACGTTAATACTCATTATTCCCAATTATGTTGAGGCTTCCAGTCCAACCGGAGCATCTGAACATCAGTATTTTACATGGAGCGACTGCCTATCTGACCACAACCCAGTTAGTACCGGGTAATACGATACCCCTCAGTAAGACTGGTTGTCAGACTTTTGGACCCTAAAGTATGGGTAAATATGTCATGTACATGGGAAATATTACATGAAGTCAATACTCAATACTCAATTCTTTATTGCATTCCACAATGTAGGCTTAGGTGGTAAACATTTTTCAAAAGAAACAATCATGGACCCTGTCGGGCACAGTCATTACGCTGTACTGGTCCACTGTTAAGCAAAGACCTCTTTTCATTGGTAACAACTGTGTTTCTATTGCAGTACCATCATCATCATCAGCCTTCAGCAATCCACTGCTGATTTAGGCCTCTTTAATCTCACTCCACTCAGCTCGATTCTCGGCATCTTTCATCCAGTTGCTACCCTTCACTCGGCGAAAATCGTCGCTTTACCGAGGCTGAGGGCGTCCCACCTTACATCATCATCTGCCTAGCCTTTTCCCAACTATGTTAGGGTCGGCTTCCAGTCTAACCGGATGCAGCTGAATACCAGTATTTTACATGGAGCGACTGCCTATCTGACCTCCACAACCCAGTTAATACTAGGTTATACGATACTCTTTGGTAAGACTGGAGGTCAGAATTTCAGGTCACTGACTTCCTGTAACAACTGCCAAAGATCTATATATGGCAGCCGGGACCAACAGCTTAACGTGCTTTCCGAGGCACGGAGGAAACTCGGTATGTCGGGCGGTCACCCATCCACAGACCGACCTAGGCAAGCACAGCTTTACCTAAAGAACGACCCGAGTGGCAGTTCTTATTAAGCACCTTACGCTAGCAATATAAAATCGCAATATTATCATAATTGCTACTCACTTGATACTCCAATGGTCGTTCATACCAGTCTGTTGACTGAGCGTGGCAAGCATCAGCTTCTGCGTTTCGTCTTGTGATGGTTGTGCCACCATGCCTGGTGTGGGCGTCGGCGCGGGAGTAGGTGGAGTCGGCTCTACTGTCACTCTTGAGGCGAAGGCTCTGTCCTCCTGGATCGGGAAATATTGTTTTGTTTTTAGTAACTGGAAATGCGGTTTATGTGGGTCTTTTTTTTGGCGGGTGGAAAATCATCAAATAACCCCTCCCGCTCTTGGGCAGAGCGAAAGGGAGAGTCAGACTTCTACTGACTAAAAACCACCCATGTTCCTTCTTAGCCCTTCATGTCGAGGCCGCGGTATCTCTTGCGAACAACCCGCAGCCCCGACGGTGTTGGTTGTTGGGGCGAAGGGGGCGCCGCACACGGCGGTGTTTTTGAATCGATTTAATTTTCCGATTTTCCATCATTAAATAGTGCTTGTAACGTCATAATAGGTAGTCAAAAAATGGCACGTTCGGTTTTCATTCAGATCGTGATACCTACGATAACTAGGTCTATATATATCTGTGGTTTTCCCCAATATGTTGGGGTCGGTTTCCAGTGTAACCGGATGCAGCTGATTACCAGTATTTTAAATGGACCAACCGCCTGTCTGACCTCCACAACCGTGTTAGTACTGTGTAATATGATACCTCTTGGGAAGACAGATTGACAGACTTTCGGGTCACTGACTACTTGTTACGACCGTCAAAGACCTACACATGTCAGCAGGGACAAACGGCTTAACATGCTCTCCGAGGCAAGGAGGAAACTCAGTATGAACTGGGTGGTCACCCATTTACAGGCCAACCAACAAACTCGTTATGTATAGGTACAACGGTAAAACCACCACCCCTAATCCCAGCCAACATTTCTAGCTATATGAGAGCAGAAACCCTCACCTGTTCCTTAGTAGTATTAGTGATGAAGAGCATATCGTTGATGATGCAGAACCCGCCACCGGCATTCGGCACGATCACGAAGGTGCGGTGAAACGAACGGACGGGGTTCCCACTCGTCGTGGTCTCTTTGTAGATGCCGTTCATAACTAGGACGATCATGGTGGGCTGTGGAAGAAAAGAAGAGAGTTAGGACGTTAAATATGGTTTTCTGGCGGGAGAAAACATGGTATCTTACTTCAAGCTCATCGCTAATGTCGCGTGGTATAAAATGTGCTGGCATAGAGCAGCGATGGCCCAGTGGTGGCGGCCCCGACTTAGGAGTAGTAAGTTCAGGGCTCGAACCCAGGCAGGCGCTTTACTTTGTGTAATTTATTGCATCATCACTGCTATTAAAACGGTGAAGGACTGACATGTCCAAGAACCAAAAATAAATCGAAGACATGTGACACCCTGTCGAGGCTGCGGGTTGTCCGCAAGGGATACCGAGGCCTCGACATGAAGGGCGAAGAAGGAACATGGGTGGTTTTTAGTCAGTAGAAGTCTGACACTCCCTTTCGCTCTGCCCAAGAGCGGGAGGGGTTATTTGATGATTTCCCACCCCACAAAAAAAAAAAAAAGACATGTGACATACACATTACTACATTACTTACATTTCCCTCCCAGACCTCCAATTGCGTGATACACCCACATTTCGCCAGTTATGTTAAGTTCCATGTAATAGAGCCCACGTGGCCCCCGACGCCCGGAGCGTCTCCCGCGGCGGCTGGGACGAGAGGTTCTCTCCCTCTCACGTTCCGCCACCTCCTTCGCTAGCATCACTGCTTCGCAGAAGGAAGCGACGGCGTCCCATTCCATCTCGCCCCGGACCATGGCTTGCACCAGGCTCGGACGCCAGAGGTCGCCGCCGCCGCCATTATCGTGTTATGCCCCTACGACACTTTGCCTGACTTGGGAATCGAACCCTCCTGACCTCATGCTCGCCAATCGCGCTTGCACAAACACATTAGTGAGTAAATTCGAAGATTTTTTTTTTGATAAAACTAAACCAGCCATCTTCAAAATCTTGACACATAAAAAAATCCACTTACTGTAAAAACAGGTAAATCAACAGCAAATCCCATTAGGTCGTGCGTAGTCTTCGGCAAATCTGACAGGAACGAGACGACCTGTAACCTGCCCGCGCGCAGGTATCGTCTCCGGGACTCGCGCTCCGTGATACGCAAGATATTGCGACTGTTTGTGATGTATGAGTTTAGTCTGGAAAAAAACGTTGATGTAATAAGAGCTAAAAGGATAGATTTTTGGTTGTTATAGAACGAGTAGGAAAAAAAAAAGGATCCTAATTGTTTAAATTTGAGTATGTACTGATTTTAAATTGCGCCGCGGCGCCGCTAACGAAACGCTCATGCGAGTCGCGCGGGTGCTCTGCCTACCCACTTTAAAACGGTAGTAATAAGACAGAACGGCTTCATCCGGCTAACAGCTGATAAAAGGCGCGCGCGCGAATTTCTTTTTTTTTTTCTTTCGGAAAGTTGTATTGTATGTTATCATGACTAAAATCCTATATAAATTTATTCGATAAATAATGAAGCAAAAAAATATAATTTAAACATACCTTTGAGTGGCAGCAGCATTTCGACTATCATTCGTCAGGTAGCTAGCAGCCATGGACAAAGTAGCATGTTCATGATAAGCCTCAAGCAAAGATTGCCTTGAGTCCGCATCATAAATTGCAAAGTACTGAGTCAGAAACTCTCTGACTAGATCTTGGCCTGCTGGGTCCACTAAGAATGATTGCTGACGAGGTGGTAGATGAACGTCTTCTAGGACATCAAAACCGATCGCTGGGGGCAGGTCCACTCCATCCTATTAGGAAATTATAAGTTAAAGGTATCAGGAAAATGTGTTTTATTTATATTGTACTAGCTGATGCCCGCGGCTTCACCCGCGTGGATGTCGGTCAAATTATATACTAAAACCTTCCTCTTGAATCACTCTATCTATTAAAAAAAACCGCTTCAAAATCCGTTGCGTGGTTTTAAAGATTTAAGCGTACATAGGGACATAGGGACAGAGAAAGCGATTTTTTTTATACTATGTAGTGATGGGGTTGGCATATCCGTGTGGATAAAAACCCCTTTTAGTTAAGTAAAAAATAAAAAAAGAGAGGTTAGTATTGTGTTTTTATCAATCAGATTGGATTAAAGATGGAAAGATTAAACACGTTTTTGATTAAGAGATTGATAGAGGACCATAACCAATTATTTGTTAGAAAGGGAATACTAATTGTGGTCTGATTTTGTTAATGTTGTACCTACTTTAGTGACATATAAACCTCAGCAAAGGCCTTTATTCACTATGACAAACGCGCAAGTGAAGAATTTGCGTTACTAGGAAAGCTCTGTAGGAAAGCGGAACATTATTCGGGAAATCACAGAGTTAGACATAATATTGAAACAGTGAAACGAAATTTTTCAATGGTAAAGGACAATGTTTTTTAAAGTATGGAATCCCATACACAAAACATTTCAAAATCAAACTTTGTTTTTTATTAAAATAATTTGCTGTTACATACATTTTGACGGTGTACTTTTGTAGGAAACAACTGTTTTTTTTCTTATAACCGATGAAAAATTTCTATTTTGGGGCTCAGAATGATGGACTGAATATGTAGTAACTGTTTTTGTGTCAGTGTTCCTACCACTTTGTATAAGCTCTTCAACATATTATACACTAAGCAGTGTCATAGTCAATCAGGGCTCTCACCATACAGTCATCCGCCAATCGATGGTAACAGACGGACCACTTCACTGGTTGACTGTTCAAAGTTTTCAACCTAACCTGTCACACAGCACATAATACACACAAAATTAAAAAAAAAGTTTATATTAAAAGGTTCTTACCAATTTGGTCAGCTTGGGAAACTTCTTCCGGACATCGCTGGAGACAGACAACAAATAACATGGCAATGGCATGAAACATAAATATCTCTGAAACTCACAATAAGTTAGTTTCAGTATATCTTAGGGTATTAATAAGACAAGTTATGAAGCGCGTTCATGGTAATCTGCACTTTATTGCTATGACACTTAGACAATCGCTTTAATTTTGATAATATTTTAAAAACTTGAACCATTGCTCCAATAAGTCTTTTCCTCAACAACTCTATGAATGTTGTTATATTATCAAAATTAAAGCCATTGTAGTTACGAGTAGTGACTTACAGAATTAGAGTGCAGGACCGTATATAAATAATCTCTAAAGAATGAATGAATGCAATTCAAGAGCTCCTCAATGGAGTTTACGTTTATGTATAATAACTTGTCCTATTTATACCCTCAAGACACAACAATACGAAATGCAAGACCTACTATAATATTTCTTTGACCAGATGTTTCTTTCTCTTTTGTTCTTATGCAACAGCCTCTAATAATGTTTTTTTTAAAGCATTGCTTACCTACATTTCGTGTATCATGCTTGTTGTTACCACCGTTAAACTTAAGATGGTGCCAGAGGTAGGTGGGCATGGTGGCTGGGATCAGCGGAGAAATGACTAAGTTCTTTGCAACATGTCAAAACAAGCAACATACAGGTACCTTAGGCACTATCCTAGTTGAGTAGTGGGCCTATTCATAATTATGTATAATGATAAAATCACGGACACATAGTCTTGAACATGTTCAAACAAGTATGACTATTACACATTTGTGTGTATCAGTCATTTTATCAGATATTATAATTATATCTACCATAATTATAATATACAATATTATATTTACCGCCCAATTTTTCGTTTTTCGTTTTTACGGCAGTAAATGCCCGTGTTCTAACCATAGCGAACGACGCGCGAACATGCGCCCATCGCGTTATTTTGTTTCAGCAAACCCAGTTTTCCGAACAATATGTTAAAAATATAAACATGATGATTGCATATTCGCAGGGCCGATCGCTCTTTCTTGTTTGTTATATTTTAAGAACTAATTCAACTTGTATTATAAATCTACCTAGCGTACTTTGTTTTGTTTTTCAGTTCTATGTTACAGTACAATAAGGGTTCACAGGTTTCACATCAACCTGTTGATATTCAAATTAAGAAAGCAAATCATAAACTTATAAAAAAGAAACATCATAGAACAGCCTGCATGAAAAAGAAAAAATAAATTATAGTCAGATAATAGTCAAAGAAACATTTCATAAGTTATTTGAAATCAAAAAGAAAATGTTTAATTATTCTACACATAGATAAATTTGAAATCATGCACAGAATACATTTTTTTAGAACACAAAAAACTGGAATGCATGATATCATTACAAAATATTGTGTAATCAAAATTAAATCATATTATTATTTCATTACGTGCCTTGCCATAGCTATTCTACAGTGAAAGGACAACGATGCGCAACCTATTGTCATGATTCAGTACATGATTTTAGACCTCCCGCATTATAAATATTACAATGGTTTTAAAATGAATGCAATGCAATCAAAATGTATGGCAAAATCATACTGAATGAATGGCAAAAAGCTGCTTCTCCATGTGTTTTATAAACGTACATGACATCTTGCATTCAAGTTAATTGTTATGTGATTGTTTAATAACATTGTCATGTGAGTTATTTCTGCAGGTCGTTGAACCTGCCCCATGTCCTCGACCTAGATTTACCAGGTTCGGGAAAGTGTGGTGGCAGTTTCTGAAATGTAATAAAAAAACAAGAGCAAAACAGTATTTCTTGTGAGAAAAAAAACTCGCGGAAAGAAAAGGTTTGTAATAATTTTTTTCGTGATATTGGTCACCCATTTGTTTAGTTGAACAGTAATTGTATTTGACATTAGTTGTGATATTATTGTCAGTTCGGAATGAAACTAGTTCTTTTCTTAATGTGCAAGTTAAATCAAACCTTTTCATTTTGCGACTATAAACAGTTTTAAGAACAGTGATAATTATAAAAAAAACATCAGCTTGATACTTACTTAAAAAGATTTGAAAATTAGCTTGTTTTGCTCCTATTTGAATAATTAAACAAGTCACCACAGAAATATGTCAACCAAGAAAATAACTATTGAATAAAGAATGTAACTTTTCAGAAAAATGTAAGTATTTCCTAAGATATTGGAGTATTATCCCAAGCCCTAGGATAATACATCCATGATCAGCCATGATGTATTATCCCGGAATTAATGTTAAAGTGTGTTGTCACCCGAACAAACACATCCAAACTATCAGACCAGACCACTATCTTTAAAATTATATTTGTTTCTTCCAATAGTAATCCCAGCTAGAGACATTTGCAAGTTCCTTATCACCTTACCAACACGAAGTGCACTACAATACAAGGTTTCCCACCAATATTATGTTCTGTCACACTACCTGACATAGATTTCGTGATCGTTAAACCTGGTCAGCAAAGGATTGCCTTTCAGGTACAGCTCCACCAGTGGTAATGACTTCAAAGCCTCCAGGGAACCAATGTATGGAATCTAAAAAGAAAATGAAATGATGTTTATTTTTATATGCAGATCTAGATGGAGATAGCGGGATGAATGGATATCTTTAAGAATGCTTGGAGTCTTTCATTTCATCTGGCTAAAGCTACCCAGAAGACTGTCGGAGACAGCATGTACAGAGTGGTCCACAGTGCAGGAGACCATATTATGTGTGAGATGGGTTGTTTACCACGCAATATGAGCTTTTAAATAAAATAAATTTCAAAGACAAAGCAGCTAACCCAGAGTTTGTTAACTTATTTAAATCTCTGTCAAATGGTTCTGGTGCAGACAAGTCCTTTATTTTATATATTACACTGCACATCAAACTTACCCGGTTATCACCTATATACAAAATCTTCAAGTTTTTCAGTTTTGTAGACATCATTTTGAGATGTTCAATCCCATGTAGTTTGTTGTCATTGAGGTTTAATGCTTCAAGATCAGGAATGTTTTCAGCAATAATGTCAATGGCAGCCAGCATAATTACCGGGCGGAACAGGGCACAGAAAATGTCAACCAGCTCTGAAAAAAATATTACATTCAAAACATCAACATAGAAATTTAATTGGTCTTTTATGTCAATGGCACAAATCTTTACCAGTAGTAATGCACAAAATAGATGAAGGTTTTAAGCGTAGTAACAAGTTTTATTGCTGTTTCTTTCCAAAGTAATATATAATCAGGAATTTAAATTTATTCTCATGTTTGGAATATCAAATATGTGGTACAAAAAAAATTTGCTCCATGCATTTTCCATTTTAAAGACCACATGGCTGTTGTGTTTCATTTATAACGGTGTTTGTCAGAATAGTACAATACATAAATTTAATACAAAGGATGTGTACATGGAAATAGAGGAACTGCATTATAACTTAAGAATTTTGATGCATTGTTTCATTTAAATTCTTCCATGGGAAGAATTGAAATAAAACATCACTGGCATAATGAAGGAGAATTTTTAACGAAATATTCATCATTTCAGCCTGGAATCACCCACTGTTAGGTATAGGCCTCCCCTTTTCTCTGAGACTCCTTTCTGAATGAAATATTAATATTGATAAAGGTTCCTTACCCGGATCTGCATGAAACTTGGTCAAGTCCAATGCCTTAGTCGTAGCATTGTATCTTTTCGCCATAGCCAGCTTCATCTTTTCTTTCAATTCAGCATCAACAACAACTGTGGGTACAGCATTTCTTACAATCACCATTAACTTGAAGCCATCTGACATTGTAACCTTTCTGTCGGTATGGAATAGTTTTTCAGCAATTTTCACATCATCCACATAGAATACTGCAGCATTGCCATTGATCTTGTAGTAGTGTGGCACAAAGACATCTGGTGAGATATAGCTCAGTAGGGTCCTTAGAACAACATCTTTCTCATGCTTTGCTCCATACGGAATGATAATCTGATACCATGGGAGCGGACCAGGGATGAACTTCTTCTTGATCATTCCTTGATGACCTGATCTTGGTGCAGGGGAATTCAATCGACCTCCACGACCTCTGAATGGTCTATTGCGATGCATATGTGGACCACCAGCAGATCCTGTCATGTCAATGTCATCATCCAACAGCAGTTTGGCATTGTTCCATTTGTTTTTTCCTTTATTCGTGCCTGGTTTGAAACTAACACGGCGTGTGTTGCTAGTATGCGTTCTGTCGTCATGCTCTGTAATTAAGTTATCTATATCTTATCTAGTTTGTGCTACTATACATAACATTTTGCGTTTAAAAGTGTTATAGTAGCAATGGGCATAGAAAAAGCAGTAAATACCACATTTATTACAGCTAATTGCGTCACAATGACCAATGACGGTTGTTGGGAAGCCCCATTAGCCAAACAACGAAGATTAAAAACAAATCGTGAAAATGAGAAAAATACTTACCAAAATGCTCATTGTTTTTGAAATTTCTAACTCTTCCGACTTTTTTAGGCATTGTTCTCTGATAATGCTGAATGATGTAGGATAAACACCACAGTCAGTAAAGTGAAATAAGGTTACAAGATACAACGCACAATGCGTAGTCAACGTATACCTCTCACTCAATCTCAGATTGTATGTTTATTTATAAATAAACTTGCTCAAAAGATATAGAGAGCAACGCTTTAACGTTTTCTTGGTTTAAAAGTAAGAAAACTTACGAATTCGCATCAAATTTTGCATGAAATCACAAGAAACGTAGGACAAGAAGATGACCCGAACGTAGAATGTACGAATTGAAGTATTGAACGAAAAACGGAACTTTCTATTCACTTGTGTCAGTGTGATTTCTACAGATAATAAATGGTCTTGATGTGGACAACACTGAAATCTCTAAAATCTCAAAGACCCAAAACAAACAAAAAATGTGTTAATAAAAAATGCACGTAAGTGTGTGTGTTTTATTGTTCTAAAATCACCCCGTGACACTCTACAATACTTAAGTTTTCGATCAGTGCGAGATATTTAAAATCAGTAATTTTGGATATTATTTTACCTCTCACAATCATCCAAACCAACAAACTTTACCTCTGAATAATATTAGTGGTTACAATATCATCCATATTTTAGTAATCAATAATTGAGATAAACATTTCTGGGGCAAATCACTGCCATCCTTTGAATATTGCTCTAAGCTTGGATGATCGGGTACCCGGCCCGACAGTGAGTTTTTCAAATATTTCTAGAATCAATTTTCTTTAACATTAAATAAATATTTTGTCTTTTTATTTGTTGTCACTTAGAAGAAACACCTCACACCACGACTTGCAATAATTTGTGAATGGAATGAATGAACGAACAGTTTCATAAAATTGTATTATGAATTTCTGGCAATACCAATGTTTTTTTAGTCTATGACTATTTCTTGCGTTCCAATACACGTAAAATTTTATTGATTTTCTGTTTTCCAACTGAAATCTTCAAGTTATTTGAATTTTAACGAGTGTCTATAATTTGTATTTGCATGAATTGAATAATAAAAGGGAAAACTTCTTCTTTCAATATTTATATGCACTAATTTCTACTCCAAAACAAAGAACAAAATGAGTTCTCTTCAATTTCTTTTCTGGATGATACCAAAGCGTTTAAAAATAAAACGACCATAGACAACATTCGTGTGCTTTTCGAGTCTGCCATGTTTTGTCCTATTTGTCGCGCTTGATCAACGCGTTCGCGTTTACTGTTCAAAACTGTTATTTTCTGAATGTATTACGAGCTGTGTTTTGTTTACAAATAGTGTAGTTATTGGTGTTGTAATTATACTGTTTAAACTTTTGATCAGGCAATACCATGGATACTTGTGAGTGCGACGGTGAAGTTCGTATTTCATAAAATTTTATATTCGTTTGCTGGCCATCAACTGTCTGCATTCAGAGGCATTTCGTCGTCATTTTTGAAACAATCTGATCGGTTTATGTGATTTCATAATATTTTGTTGGTCCTATCTGTGACGCAACCCACGTGCACATATTACAGCGAGCATCTCATGCACATTTGTTATTATTTTGTTCGCGAGTTCGATTCGGAGCAGTGAGGATCGGAACGGCGAAGGGAAACCGCGTCGCGCGTCTTGTTCGCTCGCGTCGCGTTCGGTTGAATTAATTCATTTGTGGGTAATATTGGACGGTGATTTCTAATCGGGTGTGAATTAAATAGTGCGGGATAGTGTTGTTGGTCGATGTGATTAGGTGCAGCGCACATAGCGCACACGTGACACGGGGCGAGTGTTTGGGTGTCAGTCGGCTGCGGCTCGCGGGCGCCGCTACAGTCGCCTGCAGTGCGGAGCGCGACGGGCGTTAGAGGTGAATCACCGCTCGGTGCCGTTTTGATCGTGCTTGTTTACCCGCGTGTGCATAAGTGCGTGGAGCGGAAGTGCAAGGCATGTGCGCCGCGCGTCGGCGCCGATGACACCGCCGTCCGGGGCGACGGCGTTTTGAGCGCGAGTGTGTGATAGCTATGTTCCTCGGGTTATGAGTGTGTGACAAAGTTGTAGTGCGCTGAGGACACTGGAGCCCCTAGACGGAGTTGGGCCCGCCGGGGCGGCCCTGGTGCTTCTCGGGGCTCCGCACGAAGGCAAAATGGCTGCGTGGAACCGCCACCACCATTTCAACATGCTCGTGGATGAGAATGCCAAAAATAAGTGTAAGTATACTGATAACATTCAAAATTAGTAAAAAGATCACCAACAAATGTGATTCTGTAGCATGTAGTCACTAATTCGAGTTTGTAGTTAGATTTTATAGACAAATTTTCCTCCTTGACAACAGCATGATTCCATAGATGTACATTTTACCATATTGATTGACAAACACAACCATATCAAAAGAGATTACATTCTGATTAGTCATTCCTGTAGATCACATGGTATTTTTATTAGTAATATCACTTAATTTTGCAAGAGTAAACTTTTAGCATTTGTAGGGTAGGTAGATCTATTTCTTTGCTAAGTTTGTAGAATAGTTTATAAATTAATCACAAATCCTTATCTAATCTTCAACTTGGTTATTTTCGACCACTGTGTGCTAAAAATACCAGCATTTTAGATAAACAGAAAAAAACGATAAACATTTTTTTTTTACCTTCCTGTACTTAAGTTTTTACAAGAGACATTGACCCCTGTTTTAAAACAAGCATAAGCCTTTTAAAAGCTAGGGGTCAAATTGGCTGATTAATTAGTAAATCTGTTGTCAGACATCAACAGATTAGCTACAGTCATTTTAGTTGACAGCAATAACTGCATCCAATAAGATAACTAAAATCATTTACACATGTTTTACAGCCGATTTAACACTTTCTGATATCAGGGGTAAAGTATTCAGGGCTAAAATGACACTAGCCGTTTTTTATTTATCTAAAACATCATGGTGATTTCAAACTGCAGCAAATTTTACCAAAAGAAAATCAGTTTCTATATTGTCCTACCCTCAACTACCTGTTAAACAATCCCTTTTGATCTTACCCCAGTCAGAAACAATCCAAGTGAATCAAATCACATGGGCCCTTGATTCATTGGACATAACACAATTTTCCATGTTATGACCTCCTTTAATGGTACAACAGGCTAAACAAATGCAGGTGAATAAAGCCCTGTGGGTGTACATTGTTGAATGCACACAACCCTCTGTGGACTGTGACCCACCTGTAGGGTATGAGTACATCCTGCCCTACATCCCTTTGACCCCGATTTTCCACCGACATTCTGTTATGTTGCACTGTTTTTCGACACAAACAACATGGTTAATTTTACACCTGAAACATTTATTATGTCTGTAAGACCTCGTATGTATTCCCACTCACAGCATTCCATATATTGGAAAGCGGCGAAACCAACTCAAGAATTTCGTATTCCGACATGAAAATATCACGCTGTAATTAAAGTCTTAAATTCGGTGTCCTACATTTTGCAGCCATCAATCAACGACAATAAATGACATAAGCCAGTTGCCGCGTATGCTACAAATAACCTAACAACAAATTATTTTTACGTTGTAAATAGATATTAGATTGTTTTATGACATAATTTGGACTTGATTTTGGGGCGAATTATGATCGGTCCATATAGCCTCGACCCTTAAACTGTTTAACGCGGCGTCGACCTCCCCAACCTTTAACCTAATTTTGTGTTCAACCCTCGCAGATGGGTGCTTGCTGCTTGCATTGATGCTTTAATTATAACACGAGTTTACGTCTTCGGTAGCAACATTTCGAATGCATCGATCGAGCATATCGATTGGGTGAATCACTTCATTTGTTGCTAATATTTATTTGTTTACAAACGGCTTCAGGAACGTTATTAACAACGCAGTTATTGCAGTATAATGAATTCTGTAATTTAATAACGATCACTGTAACATCAAACAGCAGTTTTGTCAGTATGATGACCCGCTTTAAAGTCGGCAACACCTATATTTTATTCAACTTTCCGGTGGTGATGCCCGCGACTCTCACCTCCCACGCTTTTGGCACTCCACCGGAGATCGCTGCATTTGCCAGTTCTAAATAACACAAAGACTGCTCTTAATACCCAGTTCCTCAGAAAATCGGGACACGTTACCCCGGATTTAAATTAACATTTATAGTTCAATAATTTGCACAATATCCGATTACGTAAATAATTAAATATTACTGCGAAACAGAAATAAATAACATTTGTATTGCAAAATTAAGCAGTTCGCGACCATACCATTTCATATTTCAATATTAAATAAATCGTTCACAAAGAATATGAACACGGACACTTTATTTCGAATATGTTACGAAAAAAAAGAAACTAGGTGGCCACCTTGGCAGCTGTTTGCACTGTTTACGGGTGAACGTTCTTTGTAAATAATCATCACGGATTTCCGTAGAAGCCGTTTGGGTAAATGCGAAATCTTCCTTGCTTATAAGGATAAGGATGAAGACTTCAGATAAATTTGCTAACAACCTATTTGAGATTCATGAATGCGAAATAAAACATGCTAATTTATCTCAGAATGTTTGAGGAAACAACATTTTTGTAGAATAAATTAGAAGGAGCATATTTGACTCGGTGAGTCCCGTGACATAAACATTTAAAAAAAGAAAAGTGGACAGAGTTGCGATTTATCAAAAAAAAAACTAAGGTACTGAAATGCCAATGAAAATTGTAAAGCGGTGGTCGCACCGCAGCTTGGGATCCGAGTGCCAAATATTACGGCGCGCGGCGGTCGTTTGTGCCGGAACCATCGGCGTCGGCGGTCTCGCATTTTTTTCCGGCGCGATCAACTTTCATTCACTGTCTGAAAGCTGTGTTGCTACGCGGATGCTGGCCTCACGGTGCGCTGTCATTAAAACCAAACGCTCGTGCACCGCCGTCATGTAGATGATATCGTGTTGTTTGGAAAGTGGTCGCTTACAAGACTTACATTATTTAGTTTTGTACTTTGTGCCGATACCGCCTCGCTGCTTACAACATTATGAGAATATATTTCAGCTAGATTGTGAATCAAAATATGAATGTCGTAAAGTTGCTTTGTTATGTGATTGCTTGAGTTCAATCAGGGTCACAAAAATGGTGATTCGAAGAATCCCCATAACTTTTAATCGTTGTCTTTAACTGTTGAATCGAACGGTATCTGCAGTGTACGAAAACGATAAAAAAATAATGTGTTCACATGATAACGAAGCCGATTACTAACCAGTTACTTACACGTTTGGTGGGAGCGCAGCCGGGCCACCTCGCGAGTCACGCCGGCCGGTGAATGGTCACCTTTCTCCGACACACAGTCTAGACGACTTCGTTACGACCCGTGAATGAATTTCACATCGGAATGCGGAACGACGATTTATCGTTCCCCACCAAAATTGTCTGTACGCATTGTGCCGGTGAAATTGTCTCGAATAATTAGAAATTTCTTAGGTCAGAAGTCGTAATAAAGTAACATTAAGCCCAAGAGAGCGCCGCGTTTTAATGAAATTCAGAGCAACACGAAATTAAGTTAATGCGATTGTTTGAATAAGAAATATATTTGTCAATCATCGTGTTATACAGGCGGGAATTCCACTGTTACTAAAATACAATGTACGTGGCTAATTACGAAACATTTCCGTCAATAGGCTCACATAAAATATCAGAGTTCAATAACGAGTCATTCGGGGTAGTTATTCATACATGGCAGGCGAGGACAATAAGCGGGCAGCGTGGGCAAAGTGTGTGGGCATTCAGGTACCCTGATGCAAATGGTTAAGATTTCTCCGGCGGGCCAGTGATCGCGCCCCATTATTTACTGCGACCACGATTTCATTGCGCACTAACTATTTATTTACATTTTAATTGGATTGGATTAAGCCTCGCCTAACACAATACACATAGATATTAGACACACACAGTGACAGTGTCGAACATATTAAATATTTTATCTCCTCCTCAACCATTAAAACGCTAAATCATGTAAAAAAAATTAAACCTTTAGAAAGTGTATCTGATATCAATAAGGTAAAATCTATCAATTGTGTTCACGATAGTCCCACTCAGTGCTTTATTATAAGGAAAATTTAAGTATTTTATTATACTATGGTACGAAGTTGACGAAGTATGACGGAGTCAGCCCTAAAGTGCCCCTCGGTGTCATCGACCGACAGCTAAGGTTTTTGCGCGTCCAACGGTGCTGTTATTTTAATAATTGAATGAGTATGGAAAGCATCATGACTTAACGGTAACTAGGTGAATGTGTGACGTCTGATGATGGCTCGTTTTAAAAAGTTTGCACTCACTTTTATTTTAGAAGACCGCTAAAAAGTAAAATAATCTTGATTACCAAAACGTTCATCACTTAAGTAATTAACTTAGTAAATTACTTTCATCAAGCAATGTAAACTATTCACAGTTTTTCATCAGTCAGACAAGCCGAAGCCGATACAATATTTTTATCAGTTTATCCGACAGTGCCAACTGTGACACGTTTATTTATTTTGCGACCTTCACACTCGAGTGTTCATTGCCCTTAGCTCGACTTCCTGTTCGAGACCTTTCAAGACCAAGTTAAATTGATCGTCATTTAACGGATATCAGAAAACAGTCTTTAACTTGGGGGTAGATTTAAAATAATGGAGACCTTAAAATCTGATTAACAACTGAGTAATTTGACCGTTCAGGAGTGATTCAAGTATGTTGAACGATCTTATTTCATATCAAAACATTAAATGTTATGAACAATGAGTAATGCCGGTGTCTGTTTTGGTGGTGTTGAGCTGGCGCATCCCCATCGGGCCCCAGCGTCGTTGACCGCCGACGGTTTTTGCACATCGACGCCGCTACGGTGGCCGCTTGCACAATCTAGAACGACACACTTATCTCGCTCGGATGCTGGACAATGGTCTGCGACGGTGTCTTGAGATCTTAAGTAAATTGGCCGCCGAATATCTATGACGCATTGATATTTTAAACGGGCTGTGAGGCTCTACTTCTTGTTTTAAAGGTTAGATCTACAAAGTTCGATGTTTTATTTGCTCTTTGAACTGCTAAGAATAGATATCCAGTTTAATTTTGAACAAAAATAAATTGTTCACTATCAAGTTTAAGTGTAGTAACTAATACGTGACAGCTAACACATACGAAAGTACCTACAATCGCGCTTTAGCCAAGCACCGGCCCTTTGATGCAAAGAAAACGCTGGCGGAAAACCGAGAAAACACCGCGATAAATGAGGCTACGCCGCCTTCAGACCTTCATAAACTTATTTCTGGTTTGAAGCCAAGCCACGGATCCAGGCGATTAATTAATATTTACCAACGTAAATAAAATATCTGCTGACGTAACAACGAATCTGAGAATCAACCACGGCCGAGCTCAAACGAAAGTTAATGAACAATAATCGGTGCTATTGTTTTCTGACAATCTTTATCTTGTTTGACAGACAAATTGAGGAAATCGCGCTAAGTGATTTGTTGGGATTTACTAGTTCAAAACAATTGAGTGAACTGTAAAAGACCCTTCATTCACCGAAGATTAGCCGAACCGAACCAGACCGCACGCCTTTTTGGTAAATATTCAACGTAAGTGCTGAACAGCTGTTCATCCTAATTACACAGGAGGCGTGTTTAATTCATTAATTTCTTTGGCGTAAATCCTTTGTGGGAAATGGTCGTAAATTAAACTTCTTAACTCTTTTGTTTCGGTATGGGATCAACAAAACTACAAGCGATGTTAACGCTCTAGATGTGAGAGTAAGTTATGCTGAGTGGGTTGCTAACCTACCGCCCGCGGTATCGCTATTACAATAAACTATCCAAGAAAATATTTTAAACGACTTATCACAACTAAAAACGCGCCAAATTTCGTTGACAAGTCAAGTTCAACAACACTCGTATAGATTTTGGGGTTCGATCCAATCCATCGCTTAGTGATCGATAAGATACACAATCGTGTATCGCTTCCTTGTATAGATCTGTCTATTCTAGTGTTGTGTCCACACTCGGTACGTTTGCGTCGCGTCCTTTACCTTCCGTAAGAAACAGAAAGAGATAACACGACAAAGGAAAACGTTTGGCTATGTGTGGTTCGAGCGTGAGGCAATAACGGCGCGGGCGCGGTGTTTTCGCGCACGTTTCGCCCCCGCGCGGGCCCCGGGTGAACGGCCAGACAGGCGGGCGGCCGGCCGTTAAACCTGCCTTGGACCCGTCCTGTGGCCTCGCGGGCTTCGCGTGCTACCATCTGCAGCGTGCCGCGCTTGCCACACCGGGCGCCGCCGACGACGTCTGTGACGATGTCACGCTGACGCATTGTTGACAGCGCAACTCTTCTATCCTTAATTAATGACATCCTGGCATCCTTTTTACGACCTTCGTGCTATGGAATCTCTTTGATTTGTTGATTTATTGTTGACTGCTTTATATTGTCTTAGTCCAAACTTAAATTTCTTTTGTGCCTGTGTCGATTGCGGCGAAAACGTTAAACAATTAAAAGGAGAGTGGGCAGGAAATTATAGAGACGCGACTCGAGTACATATTATTTATTTTGTCACTTATACACATAACTTATTTTCTTGTCTCAAATACGACATTCGCATTAAAATTATATTCGAAGTAAAAACTTAATGGCGCCAAATGAGGCCCCCAGCAACAGTGTAATCGCTACCGCGTTTAAATGTGACGTAAAGCTAATCAATATTATCATGTATTTTTTTACTCTATAGTCAATTGTCTGTTGCCACTGAAAAATAAATTCGATTAGAACAATCACAAATACAAGATAGTCCCCGTGTAGTTAAGCATTGTTTACTAATAAGATTGATAATATCAATAATTCATGCATGATATAAATTAATACAGCTTACGTATACAATAAGACGTCCCCATTTGTTATCGCACACTTCATTAAATGGGTCACATTCTGATGCATTCGATTCTATTTTCCTCTCGGGCCGAGCGTGCGGGCCAAGGTGATGTTTATGCGACGCGCCCACCGACCCTGCCACTATGAAAATCTACTGGATGCATTATTCTTCTGCCTAAGTGCTTAATAGAATACTCGCTGAATAATTCACAAGTTGAAGACTGCTAATAAAAGCGTGCTCGACAAGACGGTGGCGGTCGATATGTAAAGAGATCTATTCAGGAATAATATCGCGGTTGTTTACGGTGCGGCTCTCGGCTGGATTGCGTCGCAGCGGTCGCTAGTTTGCCCGCAGCTCAGACGGACGCGATGGGGGGACACAGGTGGGATGGAGCGAACGTCTGCGTCGGTGCTTTTTCATTCTTTGTTTGCGTCGAGGATTTGCATACAATCGGAGAAATTGCGTGGCTGCCAGCAGCCGAGAAAAAAGGAATTCGTGTAGTTTTATGCATATCACTGTTCGAGGTGCGGGTCCTGCGGTTTTTCCCCCTAATACTTCAAAGATATTTTTGAGTAACCGCTAGAATTTTGCTGAGGGCGGGGGAGTGCGACTCAAGTTTATTCCTCTTAGTATAGAGAGAACTTTGAAAATAATTGGATTTCTTTTAGATTAAGTTTCATTTATTCTTATATTATTAATGTAACAATGCTACGTCACAGCTTGGAAACTGGTTTGAAAAGTAAAACAGCGTAAGTCATAATTTCCCGACATGGAGATTTGATAGTAAATCGTTCACCGATAAGCGCGGCTCGATCGGTCGGTCAGTGTATAGTTTACTGACGCGTTTGTCATCTGAATCACGTGGCCTTCCGTTCGGTTATTACTAGCAAGCATTGGTTTCGCGCGTTAGTTGTGGCGGGCTGGCCGCGCCGACATAGCGTCCTTATCGACGGAGACGTAAAGTGCGCATCAACGCCGCCACGTGTATAAACATTGTTTCACAACAATAACACGCGGGTGACGCGGGCAAGGACGCCCCGCGATGCCGGCCCACCGCTCACCGACGACGCATTGATTCTTCAACAACTACGTTCTGTGCTCATCCACAAAATACTTCGAGTGTCCACAGTTTCGGACGGTGAAAAAACACGATGAGCTCGTTTGCTTGTTTGTGTCCACTCCGGACGAGGATTGCTGACGTTTGGATTACTCTAGTGCATCTTTGTGACTTAAAACGCTAATTTTGTGATTTTCTGTGTAGTGAAATTGACAGTTTAGTGTAGTGCAATTTACAATTTAGGTTAGTGTTGTGAAAACTTGTGTAGTTATGGATACCTTCTATGAAAGTGAACCTGACAACAGTAAGTCACATTATTATCATGCATAGTTCCCCAAGTGGCGTTGCAGCCAGTAATGCGTCAAGGAGATCGCCTTAATGGATTCCTCGAAGTCTCGACTCGAGAATTGCGCAGTTACATCGAACTACGATCGGCCATACATTTTACTTAAACTTCCATGACACGGTTTTAATGCGACCTTGTGCTTAATAATACTAAATTAAAGTTCTTACTGGACCCTTTACGAATTGGCTTGAAGCTCAAAAAGAGTGAAACGCAGTGATAACAATCCAATACTGGTTAGTTCTTTCGTATTCTTTTCTAAACAAAGAAATCTATGTTAGATTTGTAAATTAACCACTACATGATTTCCAAGTTTAAAATTATTACACCGACGTAATCTGACGTACTTAAGTAATTTTTATAACGTTATCCGTTTGTTATTGGTTGCTAACCAAAAGATAAACTTTTGAACACAAAACCTAATTAAAAACAATAGTAGAGTATGGATATAAGCGTTCATTTAATTTACACTGAAAATTGCAATTGCGGTTCGTAAACAGCGAACGCTGGTATCTTGCACCTCCCACGCCAATCTACCGGAGGCTAGTCGCATTCCTGACATACCTACCACAGGTTGTCGGCCGGCAGCGCGGCCGGTTCCGAACGTTTGCAGCACAGCGATGACGTAGCGGCGCGTCTCCGGCCGTTCGTCGGCCCCACAGAACAGATAAAAGAGGTTAGAAGGGCCTTGTGGGCGGGGCAGGCGCGCCGCTCATATGTCGCAAACGCTCAAATGTCGACAAAATTTGATTTACCGGCCAATCGCGCTCATATTGTGACAGCGTACGAAGCTCCGCGAAAAAAAAGAATTATGCCATCTTGCGCTATTATAATGTGTCGGAAAAGAAGCCAGGGTGTGTAGTGTGCCTCGAGAAGGGATTTCTTATCACCGGTAAGTCCAAATACCTTAAAATACAAGTAATATTTGTAATTATTACAATAGTATTATGTAGTTGGTAGAAAAAATGATACTGTCGCAAGCAGTTAAAAAATTACGTACATTGCTTGCAATACGTGGGTAGCATCTTGTACTGCGTGGGCGATTGCGCGATGTATTTCGTTCACTGCGAACATCGCGTACGACGAGCCAAAGCTTGAGTTCTGCAAAATCTATGCGTTTCGATTGTGTTGTACCAAGTTGTAAACAATGTCGATATTTAGTATGTGTGAATGTATTCAAATGATATTATTATGAATATGATTAAATAACTTCGTTTATTACTGTCAATTATTGTTTATTGTGGGTTATTAATTTTGGTTTTCGTCTAAAATTTGTTTTGAGGTTATCATTTATAATGGAAACATAACACAACAAAGTTTTGTTTTTAGGTTTCCAACAGATCCAGATACAAGAACGCTATGGCTAGAGGCAACCGGTAGAATTGAATAGATACCTACTAACTAAATGTAGTAATTAATTGAATGTATGTCTTATTTTTAAGTGTTTCTCGTATGTTTACTTTTGATTTTACTTTTTTAATCTTTAATTTTGTATCTATGTGAGACAAATAAATACCTTTTCATTCTTTCTATCCCGTTCCGAAATTAAAGCAAAATATTGCAAAACTTAAAGTTACAAAACTAAAGTAATTTTATCGACATAAATTATCGACCTTTTGGTCGCCGTAACATGTATGAGAAATTAAAGCGTGTGTGAGTGTACGTCATACGCAGTGTTTGCGCTAGTGTGACAACCAGTAGCAAGCTCGCGATCTAAGTGAGTGCGGTTTATTTGTGTGCGTTATGCGCGTACGTATTAGCCTCTTGCTTGTAGTGGATATAGAGAGTGGGAGACAAGCGGCGACAGGCGTTCTAATACAAATCAGGAACTATTTCCTTTCTAATCTCTTTTATCTGTTCTGTGGTCGGCCCGATACCTTCGTCACATAGAACCTTTCCACACCTCCCTTCGCACAACAACAATCCGATCTCGAAGGGGGAATACGACCTTGTCGCAGAGCTCCACATACCCTGGACGCTTTTACTGCGCAGTTTAAATGCAAACTTGTTATAATATCACCGATCGTCGTCGCTTGGGTACAGAAATCGCGTGCGCTTTCGCCGCGTGCCGCCTTTCTACGCCGAATTGTCATATGGTCCTAATATATTTATCGTTTGTGTCATGAAAGGGAAACAGTGTTGTACCTTTTTGCCATTGGCAGATAATTAAATTTACTAATATTCGTAGTACTGACATGGTAAGGAAGTTAATTAGATAGGGTATCGATTTTTTAATGTGTTTTGGTAATCAAGCTTGAGAGAAACAAAGATGAATACCCTGTTAGATGTTCAGTCGTTTTAGTACGGAACTAAGAATGTTTGTAATGCTAATAGGCGGATGCGGCCTGATTTTCAATCGGAGCGGAGTCGTACATCCATTCATCTGAGCGTCCGGAGAGTTGAGTTATCCGGATGTAGATAATTTTAACATATTTATGTATGCCACGAGAATGTTATTGGTTTAACGATTCTGTCATGCATCTTGGTAGATGCATTCTATTGACAACTGACTGATAGTCTTGCCATGTTCGATTAACTGAAGACTGACTAGCCTACATAAATACTAATTTTGCCGTCATCCTTTCAATGCGAACATGTATTATTATGAATCACTACGAGTATCTCTGATCGAGAGCTATGATTTGTTATTGCTCCTTGTAAATCTTATAATCTCTTATCATAAAATTCATAAAGTTGCTAGGTGAATAATTAAAAATAAGTATCTATTAAACTTAAATGCTAATTGCAAAATAGTTTGTTCTTTTAGATCCTTTGATGATTATGGATATCAAATGATAGATTAATTCACTTCAAATCCTGGGATCCAGATCTTACAAGTCATAAATCATATCTATTAAGTAACTTTGCCACTGCATTCTTCAGAAACTCGAGAATATGATGCACGATACTGCACTCACATTTATAAATCACTGTCACTTCTTGAATACAACTTTTAGATCTCACCTCACCTGGACCATTAGAGTGAGTAAATTATCAGACCAAAACTTTTATCAACCCTTGACCCAAATATCCCAACTACCTGCACACACTACTTAAATGCAAATCTTAGTATTAAAACAAACATGTTTATTTGCACCTTGTCAAACAAATACCCGAGTTCGCAAAACCATTTTCGCACACAACAGTACACAGTTCACAATAAACTACGCAGTTGCATGCTAGATGTTGCACATGTGTGTGTGACGATAACACAACGAATGCGCGAACGCATACGTACTTGATAATAATAGGCCTGATAGCCTACCAATATTGACGCTACGTTTGTTTGATCGTGGGATTTTTTTAACTGTGATAATGTTAGTTGAAAGTTGCAAGGAACTGTTTATGTTGCCTTTGAATGAGTACTTCTGCTGCTACTTTTGACTAATTAATGTTTGATTGATGGTGTTTTCTGTGACTTTGGGCGATTTATAGCCAAAAAACAAAATTAGAACAGGTATACCTAATACTTCTCTGAGCCTCGCTTGCTAAAAGCGTCCGGACAATTCCTGTCTTACCTCATAACCATCGAAGGATAAGTAATAAATTCAAGAGACTAGAAGTTGCAATTAAGAAAATTTTGAGAACGTTCCAGACTATACGTGAACGGCAATTGGTTTGTAAAAAATTGTAACTTGGTAATATTACCCCTTTTTGAATTAGCACGAACCGTGCCCCTTCCTCTTTTATTCCCTGTACCCGTTTATTTATATCGACTCAATACTAAGATAACTTATACGTAAACCGATTACAACAGCCCATTTAATTTTTGCAATTTAAAACAGCTGTGAATATTTTTTTATCCCCAAAAGTCTTGTTTATCCGACACTTGTTGCCTCGATAAAACGAAATGGCTTCAGAAATTAGGTCCAATTTAAATAGATACCTGTGTACGTAATGAACTTGTGAGACGTTCAACAAACTTTTCGCTCAGCAAAAGTACGTAGCGAGCCTCGAACGTCGACGTCGGTGTTTTATTATGAAATGTCACGTCGTACCAGACGGTACATAAATAAGACTAAATTAACTTGTCTGCGACCTCTGGATTGAACACGATAAAGTTCACATTCACACCTTATATTACATGTTAAAATGAATTCGACTCTCTTAACAATATATAATATTAAAACAAACGTTGATTAACATCTCACTCACTACCATCTTTTAAAATTTTCAACTTAACTCGACCGAGGACACTTTGTTTTATGGGGTTTTATTTTATTACGTGATTTAATTTTACGGGTTGAAATGAATTTTTTATTGCGAGAAGACGTTCATGATCGAAATTTACGGCCATTAAGACTCGAATTAGTCGCGTAATTTTGTGTGAAGTTGTTTTAAACTTGGTAAATCCTGGAGAAAGTTACATTGTTGTTACTTTACGGATATTATATAATCAGTAATTTCCATAAAATTACTTACCGTTTCCTCGATTATATGAGAAAAAACTATCACCAAGCAAATGTTGCAAAAATTTAAGATTTCGCTAAACTGGTGTGTTTTCCTGTAAAATATTTAAGGAAAACAAACATTTTATAGGTAAAACGTAGGAAAATGAGACTACGACAAGCTTACCACAGGTTTCAGACATGTAAAAGCATCCCCGGAGGACAGTCCGATGTGAGAACTTTGGCGATACGGTACTTAGCGACTTGTTCTACGGCTTTGGTGGAGCAAGCCTGGATTCTTACAAGCAACTTAACATGCTGTAAAGTTTAAACTACATTGTTTTGCTGTGTTTAGATAATATGGAAATTGTAACTGCACAAGCTGTTCTGCAAAATAGTGTCTCTGGTCTCAGCATGAGCAAGCAGTATAGAATTTAGAATCCAGTTCATTAAAGCCTGTTCCAAATTATCCCATCGCTAATAATATCGATTTCTAACGTATTTCCATAAACGCAGAGATGACGTCGTCCGCAATCCGTGAAACAAGTCAATCCGGAATGATTCATTCACCTTTAGCATACCTACCAAGTATTTGGATCCGGCAGTATGTGGGCGGCAATCAGGTGAATAAAGCTTGTTCACACGGCAATTTGAGCTATTACGATACCAGATTGATTGAGATGCGACGCCCGCGCCGTCTACCGAACTAATAATGACTAACTTTAATACTGGTTTTTATCAAATTATCGCCTTGAATCTCCGACGAATACATCTCTCCACATTTTTTTCAAACTTTAATAACATCGATTAGAGCAAATTGAGGAATACTCGAGCATTCATTTGCGGCGATTTAAAATGTAGTCCAATAATAGACGTGTAAATAATTATAAATCATTGACCATTTTATTAGCTGAATATCTAAGTATTTGCTCTATTGCATGAATAGTCAACCGTTGTGTATATTTAGCAGTCTTGAATAACAGTTGAAGGTTTTAGCATTATGTAATGTCGGTGTTGGGAAATTGGAAAAGTTATTTGTCAAAGATTTTTATGAAGTTAACGTTTATTTATAGGCAAGGATGAGTTTATTTAAAGTCGAGTTATTGGATTACCATATTTGCTGTCTGGTAAAAACTTCTGGCATATAATATTTGGCAGACTTGTTTGTATTGTGTCGGTCTAATAAGCTGCTCTGATTTTGGAGGAATTTATGTTTGATTAGATCTTCAATGTAGTGTCGATTTTTAGAATTGTGATGTGTTCGCAGGTGTCGGTCGGTGTAATGTAATGTGTGTGTGTTGTTGCAGTGGGCGTGGTTGGCGGCAGCATGCCTGAGGCCGCCGGCGGCGAGCGGCGCCACGTGCCGCTGTACGGGAGACTGGTCGCCGAAGACCAGCTGGCGTCCATGTCCGCGCCCTCAGACATTCAGGTGAGCGCCACTGTGCGCGACCCCCGAGCTTTCTGCTGCTACCATACCCCCGCCCAGGTAAATGATGCACGAGGCAGTTTGGGGACTAACGTCCTGAACACAAATCAAATTTGCTACTCTCCAAAGTAAAGCTAGGGTCCCGAATCAAAAGTATCTTCTACGATCGCTTCTTAACTCAATTTCATCAGAAGCAGGCCATAATGCACTTGCATATGCTCAAAGTTTCTTAAACCCGTGACCTCCGCGCGCCACACCTATTGTTTTATTAAAAGAGCCATTAACCACGCGCGTCTAGACATTACGCGCAAGTAAATAAATTAGTCAGTAAAGTGCCACTAATTACCTACAACAACTAAGTTCTCTTTCACTGAAACACTAGTGATGTATTTAGTTAACGTTAAATGCGAACTGGCACCGATCGATAGATACCCCTCGTCTAGACTGGGTTAATTAATAAATGTGCCCGACTAGTGTTTCTCGCGCGAAAATATTGGGTTTCCTACTTACTGATATTATTGGCATGTTTCAACAATACAAAACTTTGTTAGATAATCTGTGATGTGCGCGTCTTGTACGCCTAGTGTTGTTAATAGTCCCGGGACTAATGCACGGTTAATTATTATTACCGACAGTGATTGCGATAGGGATAATATTATATAGTAGGTTCGCCTCAGATGTGAACCGATTGTTCAACATTTTATTGAATAGATGTTTATACAAACCGTCTCGTGTATTAAGGCGTCTACGTGCGTCTCTTACTTAGCTTCATGAATGTTATGATTTTGTATTCTATTCTATCTTTTATGTTGCCTTTCATTTTACCTTTAAAATCTTTTTGGTGGAATATATTTTGCAGATTTCACCTTTTAACGTGAGTTCAAACACCTATGCTTTGTTTTGTTGTCTGTAGTGTAGTAACGTCCGAACTGCCTGAAACGTCCTTTTAGCTTTTATTGCTTTTTTGTCTGCTTTCATTTGTTGGCCGTTTATTAATGAATACTTCTCGCTTGCCCAGGCAATGCAGGCCCGAATACCACATCACTTTCGAGACCCCTCGACAGCACCGCTAAGAAAACTCAGCGTAGACCTCATCAAAACCTACAAACACATAAACGAGGTAAGTGAATGTTTCATACGTCAAATAGAATTTATGATTTTAATTTAAAAAGATCTATCTCTTCTGACCCGTGTTATATAGGATGATATCACGTAGGTAGTCGATAGATAGACCATCGAATAACAATCGATCATCGCATCGAATAACATCCGATTGTTCGATTAATCCGGAATTAACCGGTGTCATCTGTGGTCATTAATTTACTTACTCCGCACCATATATGCAACCGCCATATTGTTGATTCTCGCTCGAAGCTATTAAACTGCGAGTAGGTACTTTCGTAATTATTGTTTACATGTCGTATGCGGAAATTGCTTATCAAACTTGCATCATGTTTTCATTTTTAAGCCGCTGTTATTTATAATACAGTGTACAGTTCATTGCTCGATACTGTTTTGAAAGCGATCGGTTTTACAATCGCTACATCCCACATTGGCATAGAAGGCGGTACCAGGTATATTATATACCACGCGTTGTGAGTTCCAACCTTTTCCGACATTCGTTGCTAGGAGGCGTCCCACGGCCGCGTGGGAGCAGATATATTGCATCGTAAATAAAAAATTCTCAATGAACTACTGACTGTGCTCTTCAATGAAGCAGTGACCGGGTTAATTCTGGTGCCATATGAATTTCACGGACTCGATTCGTGTGCTGTTCTGATTTTACCTGCGAAAATTATGTAGGGCGCGCGTTTATTGTGATATATGAATTGCTGATTCTTGATTTACGGTATAATAATATTTTTTTTACGAAACAATACTTTAATAAAACGTAGATCTCTCTCTATGTACAGTAAAATACATTAAGATAAACGAGACCCAAAACATTTTTGTTTACGTGATTCATGTTCATGTTATGAGTGCAGTAGCCGTCTGCTCCTGCAATTTAAACATATTGTTTAGAAGTCAATCATGTCGTCAACTCACGGACGGACAGTGCAGCGTAAATAGATTCCGTTCTAGGAAAACGATTTCCTTGCTACGCAGATTTTCTCGCCATCAATGTCTTGTTTATGGCAAGTATGAGAGTACTTAAATCTATTCAAATCTTTGTATCCAAGTTATGTTACTTCACCTCAAACGAATTTCAACTTTGTGTGATTAATGATTCAGTTCAATTCAGAATGACTAGTACTGGTAACAACGCAAACTAAACGGTAATATAATACGCGTTGTTTTTCCAAAAATCTGCCATGTTTTGTTTACATGTTTCGAAACTAAATCGCAAACGCAGTATAGATGTACTAGCTCAACTATAAATGACCTTTGCAGTCACGTGCATGTTAAGTTTCACTGCGGTGTTGGTCTCTCGCGCATTAAACGCTGCGTCACAATTTTCCTTTACACGAGCCACAAATGACGACACGAGAAACGTGGAAAGTTTGACGTAGTGGAAATTGTTTTCTAATATTGTTTTAAAGGTGCACTGATCTTTCCTTTGTGTGGAAATGACCCCTTCCACATCATAATAACCTTTATCTCAAAGTCTTTACGGTTCATTGAAATCATGATTGCAAAGTCATTATAACTGAAGCTGTCATTCATAATTAGAATCTTTGTGAAGTAACTGCTTCTCAGCCGCACTGATCTAAAGTGAATGGACCTCACACACTCCATATAGTTCAATAGATCACAACGTATTATAAAGATTATACTTACATCATCTCCCTCTTAAGAGTAGGCATCTTACATTATTTATATTCTCGTAAATCATGTAATATTCAGGCGGAACCAAACATCATAAGCCGTATTAGGATAATACATTCTATTTGCAGCCTCAAAAACAAAGCCCGTATTTACGATCTAAAAATAGGTTTAACAAATCAGTGTTTACTCCAGGGAGAACGCCTTTATTTTCATCTTACTCAACGACAAAGGAAAGACTGCGATTAGATTAGTTCTTGTCAGTCAATCTGTGATGCTACGACTGTCCGATTTTAAGGACATGAAAGCTACTTCATCATCTGCCTAGCCCTTTGCCAATTATGTTGGGATCGGCTTGCAGTCTAACCGGATGCAGCTGAATACCAGAAATCTACATGCAGCGACTGCCTATCTGACCTCCACAACCCAGTTAGAACTGGGTATTATGATACCCTTTGGTAAGATTGCTTTTCAGACTTTCAGGCCACTGACTACCTGTAACAACTGTCAAAGATCTAAAAATGACAAAGGACCAAGGGCTTGACGTGCTTTCCGAGGCGTGGAGAAAACTCAATGTAATGGCTCCACCTTGACAAGCCCGGCTTAACCTGAAGATTCATCCGAGTGGCAGTTATTATGAAGCTCCTCAATGTCAAAGAAAAACTGCGATTAAATTAGTTCATGGCAGTCAATCTGTGATTCTTCGACTGTCCAATTTTGAGGACATGAAAGCTACTTAATCTTAGTTTTCAAGGAACCGTAGTTTAATTGCTATTATAAATTGAGTGAGCTTGGTCTCCAGGTTTTTGTTCGGAAGTTTTATAATCCATTTCCAAACGTTTACTACTGCCGTTCTGGAGCGGCGGCAATTAATCTTAGTATACGGGAGACACGTGGTGTCTCCCCTCGCTTTCTATTTATTTTCGGGCGCGATTATTAATAGAAAATATTCTATTTGCGTTTGTAAGGTGGTCATTGCCCTATTTGGTGGTGTGTTTACATGGCGCCCTGCCAGATTCGTGACGTGTCTTGTGCGAGTTAAAGGTGCACGGGTATCAGGAGTCTTAGAACTTTCATGAGCTTGCGTGTGATAAACTAGGCTAGGAAACGGAAGTCACAACAGAGACGCTCTTAATCCTTTCATGCTTGGAACAACACTTTCAAAAGAGCATTGAAATAAAAAGAAAAATATTCAGCTTGTGATCTCCAATTTTAAATGTAGCAGTAAGGTCGGCAAAAACGAGTTGGCAACTGAATTTCAATGCATTCTTCGTCTCGTATTGCAATTTTTAAGCGCAATACACACGCGTATTTTATTGGTTTACGTAATTCGTTTACGCAAGTGAAGCGAGCTAAAATAGTAGAGTGTTATTAATGCACGGGCTTGTGTAAATCTGGCCGTGTATTGCTCTGTCAATAACGAGTAAACAAAGAAATTCCACAGTGCTGATGCTAACTGACCAATATAAGGCCAAGTCTGCGTTGCTGTAACCGTTTTTTCGGGTCAAGCAACGTCACTTCCCGCCGTTTTTTCCTTTTCTCGGAACTTGATTTCTATTTCCTCTCGGCCTCAACATTTGTTTCGACTTGATTAACGACCAAAACAAACTGGACATTTCGTTGTAAATTAGACACAGTTTGTTTCTTTGGCGCCAACAATTTAACCAATAACGATTTGTTTATAAATTCCCTTTTTCTCACAACATTGTAACCCTTTTCCGAGAATCGTGAAGAAAAACCGCATAATTAAATAAATAATTGTAAAGTATGTTTGTATTCGTCTGTCGGTAAATAATCTTGAATAATAATCAGTGTCTGTCTGTCGGTAGTGTAGTTGTCTATTAATATCACATTGCGGTTTCGCCCGCGAAGTTATTGGTTTCAAATGACCCAATTGCGTCATGTTTTTTGCATTCCGCTGACGGACAATAGATTTGTACATTTGCTTTTGTGAAACTCGGATTGACCCGAAAAACAATTGTCAATGTTTTTCTGACGCAAATTATGCATTAATAATGATATTTCGTGTTGTTTATTTATGCATAGAGTAGAACTAAACAAGAGTTATTTCTGTAACTTAATTAGATATTACGATTCACACAACTTTTTCGATATTCATAGACTCAATTACATGCAGCGCAATATTTTTATCTGAACATCTGGCATCGCTGTAAATAATCAAAACACAAGAGTCGGAGTGTGTTACCTAACCGCATACAATACCTCATCAATACAGTCTCAAATGGAGCATCTAACGCTGTGTGAAGCAACGGCTGTCTGACTGCACTGGATGCAATAGGCGACAATGACTAACGCCTGCGGCCTGTGGGCGAATTTCGCAACGAGCCGACCCGTCGATGCCAATACGAATCGAGTCAAGGAGATAGGCACTGCTTTAAGATCGAAATCTCACTCTACAGTTAACCACTGCGGTTGCCTTTTTATCCTTATCTCGGGTCTAGACCGATCGAACCGAACTACGATTAGATAGATGTACACTGATTTTGTAGAATCGATATTTTATCCAATGAATTGCTTCATCTTTCTGATATACCCAAAAACGTTCCTAGAATACAATTCCACGCCAGAATGACGTGCTCCCTCATTTTTGAAAGGCTAATGAATCCGCTAATGAGTAAACATTTATAAAAAGTTCGTAGACTTGTTACATACGCAGTGTATGTAACATTTTCCCATCTGTACGCACATGGAATTTGTGTAAAAACCCCGCGTCACGAGCCACGCTTTCGCCCCATGAATACGATCGTGTTGATACGACACGAATGGCAGAGCATCAGCTGTTTCAGTTATCTGCTTGCAATTCATTGCGATATCACCCATTCATAGCGCGGTTAGTTTCACAAGAAAGTGTTCTCTTTTCTAACATTAAATAATAACTTTTAGTAAATCGTTGATATTTGATATCCAATCATTGATAGATATCGCATAATATATTTTTATCGCTACTATCAAGGTTTTAAGGAATTATTTTGTCTATTTATAAGACGATCTCGTTGAAGGCAGATACGTTGAAAATGCCCTACGCGCCTCTTTCTCTAGACTAATCACGAGTACACGTCGCAAACAGTGTAATGCAAACGGGCCGACTAAAGTGAGTCAAGGTGAGTGTACGACGTCACGCTCGTACTGTTGCCACCCGGATTACTGTACACGACCCGGCGCCGGCAAGCCGAGGTGCGGTCTACGGTCTACCTACTCTTGGAAACTCTCGCAACGTTTTCCATCAAGACAACACCCTAACTGCCAAAATGAACTCACCACCTCTTACGCGTAGCGCACAAAACGCTCCGACACCGACGACATTGTCTCGACTGCTTGGCGACAGATACATACCATGTAACGCTAACGTGCCATACTGGAATAATATGTTGTTATTATAATTACATGTCTGTCGGCTAGAATAGATTACAGCAATACTAAATGTGAGCACCGCTTAAAACGCGAACGATATCATATCGTAATTTTTAATTAACATAATTACTTAAACATTTCCGTGTTACTATATTACCACCTGATTGATTTGTTGCAAACAGTTTAAACACAATTTACATGAACGTACGAATAATATAGCCATTTTTTTTTTTTAACATACTAATAATTTTGTTTAGATCACGTTTATGAAAATGTTGAATGGAATCTGTATATCTATTTCATTGAATATCACGCAATTTGGGTAAGTAACTACAAAAAACTTTTTTTGCGAACACAAGATACGCCAAAAATAAACTGTTGCGGATATTAAAATAATTTTCTGATTGAAAGGAATTAGAGCAACAGCATAAAAGTTTCGTTATACCCTGTCTATACGGTTCGTAACCGACAGATTGCGTGTGGAAAAACAATGATCGACATTTGTTACCAAAGGCCTATTACGGAAAAAAAAGCGCGTTAAGCAGCGAACAATAAAACTATTCGCGACCTCCCCCGAAATACCGCGTCAGACTGAAATGAGGCTATATAGTCATTGGACTGAAACCCCGGTTGCTGTGCGGGTGTACTAGAACGGAATTTAGCGGGTGGTTGCGGACACGTGTCCCTGAAACACCCAGTCGATCGGTGCCAAGGCGTCCGGCGGGTTACTAATTGCGTGTTAAAATTTACTTGACATCGCTCAACCTTCGTCGATGGCCAGCGCATCGAGAGCTGCTCAACTGCTAATTAATTGTCGTACACAATAAACGCCGCGAGATCTCATGAAGTTGGTCATTGTTCATGATTTACTCGGAAACGTTCACGTTTACGTTTCTCAGGTGATCCTCTGCTTACAACCTTGTCACAGATAACCCCAATAGCGAGGTATTGAAACTTTCGCGGGAATGGGGACGCGGCTTGTCACCGCCGACTGTAGCCGCTTTGTTTAATTAATGAATTGTCGCCCGTTATTTTCTTTCATGAATGTTCGGCCAGTCTAAGTGATCGATTACACAATGTTTCACTTAACGGTTCAATATGGCTTGTTCTTTCATATGCCGATGGTTTGCTAACGCTTGAAGTACAAAGGAAAATTAAGTTTAAGAACTTTTCTAGTCCTGTTAAAGTGGTTCTCATAAATTTTATAGCCAGAATAATTGAGTCCAGAGGCTAATTTGTTAAATTCAGCCTAAACTTTTAGCTCAAATCAAAAATAAACTCTTGAAATAGAGCAGAGAACACACCTGTAACATTCACACAAACGATAGGACAAATACATAATTTATTTTCATGAACACAACAGGCCTGTCTGTGCCACAGACTGTGTTCAAAACTAAAGTCCTACTACATGTGTAAGTTAACGGTGTTTACTATGAAATGTATGTCACGCCCATAACCCGTCTGATAATAAAGTGTTTCAAGGAGACGATTAAGTAACTATATGACTTATTACATACTTGCGTGCACTATCCAATGCGACACCGACACTTCAGTTTTATCATCATCCACATAAGAACTGTTTTTGAATACACACACACATTATTCCCTTTTTGCCTGTATCTTTCGGAGACTGCGTGTCAATCAATTGTGTATACTTTCCTTAAATTTACGATACTTATAACGATTACGTAAGTAATTATCTTAATTTCATCTTTGTTACGAAACACACGGTCTTATACTCATAACTGTATCCGGAAGAGCATAGATAAATACGTACATCATACGAAGTTACACCAGTAATTAAATATACCAAATTCAACGCCATAATTTTCTGCGGTTTGCACAAGGTAAATTGAAATAAATTGTAGCTTTCATTATCATATGGGGGAATAAATAACGTGTTATTACAACAAATAACAAAAGCGTCCGGTAAGGTTTCAATAATTAAGTTGAGGCGTGTAGACAAGCAACCCGCGCTCCATGGGGCCTCATTATAAAACAATCGATTATTTCCCCACGTACTAAATATTTTCATATTGAATGAGATGATATCATATCGTATCGACCTCACGTAAAAGTCGCCTCTATGATTACCCACTCAAATGCACGACGTTGAGAAAATATTGCAGTCATCTTGATAAACAGAGTGCTGATCTGCCTGTCCTCTCTGACAATGCGCGCACAATTATTATATTCCACTTTGAGAAATTAACATCTGAAAACAACCCGCTTTTATTTCACCCCCGAAATAATGTCTTCATTCAATTTCGTGAGAAATATAATTTGTCGTCCCTTAATTTATAATTAATTTCTAAGTTTGTTGGATATTATTGTGCTGCCACTCGCCGCTAATTTAGGATTTTTGTCTCGAGAACAAGGAGAACTTGGCTCCCTCAATTTTCATGCAATGCTTACTAATTACTTTATTAATTTTAGAATACCTGAAACGAAAATTAGACCCATATCAAACCATCCACTGATTTGTCTTTTATGATTTATTCAAGTCATTTTATATGCAAATAAAACTGTAACTCAATCGGCAACTTTTAAAAGTCATCGCGTATGTAAAGTGTCAGAAAAAAATGCGTTTTACATAACATTGAGTTACACGTGGAGTTACAAGCCATGTTCTATAATTATGTGTCATTGTGTGTTACAATGTTAAGAATCTCTGGCTCGAATTGATATGTCGACATAAGGACTATCGCATTAAAGAATGACGATGTGTGGGAAATATCTGTGAGTGAAAAAGGCTTTAATGTAATGTGTGTTTATATGTACTTCGACTTTCCTCCTTCACACAGTAAGCAGCTTTTAGCAGAATGAGGTTTAACCATTTCACTGCTTAATTGACAGGTCGGTAGCCTAGCTCTTATCTCTAACGTGTTGCAGATTGACCTATTTCCTTCAAGCTCCTATTGTATCCATTATTATTGTCTGACTAGCACTTGTCTGTTTTTTCTCTCTTAAATAACAATCCCCGTTTAGTAATTGGATTGTGTCAGGGACGATCGAGCCCAACAGCGGTGGTCCGTAAAAGACTTACGTGTTCCTAAGTCAGATTATTTAATGTGTTAGCGCTTATCAGTGTTACTAAGTGGAGATTTCATTGTATGTTTATGTAGTAGCGATTACCTTGAAAGTAGTTGTTACTTACTATACAATTGAGGGATTGTTTGTGGTTTGAAATAGTTTTGCATAAGCAGAGTTTTTTTATACAAAAGATGTATGTGTTTTTCGTGTCATTGAATTCTATTATGAATGAATAACATCTCCTAGTGACTAGACAGATCCTAATCAGTGTTATTTCTCTGTTGAATTAGTGTAATTAGAAGGCATCAGAATACACACTCCCATACATCTGTACATAGCGGCGCACTCGGGTGCACTGCACAGGTAATCACATTTGTACGGTTACCGGCAATTAACCGCCTGTGTTTTCTAGTTGGCCGTCTCTTGTAACTGTTGCCTTTTCGTTCATGTAGCTTGTTTGGGTTTACAAATGAAAAAAAAAAGCGTACTCCATACATTTTTTCATCGCATGTGCATTTAATGACGATATCAAAATGAACGTGTTGTGTGGTCGAAATAGAGGTGGCTACAAGTCAAGTTTAAATCCAAACTAGATTTTTAGAGGACGTTACATTGATATTTTTGTTGCATAAATTTATTTTATTACTGCACTCAACTAAAACACTCTATTCTGATTGCCAAACAAGACAGACTAGGACATCAGCGGCCAGTTTTAATAGTGTTGATTTTACGATGAATACTTAGTTGCTAATATAAATGTTATCTCGGCGTTTCCCTAATAAAAATAAGTCTATTAGTGGTGTTGTAAAAGGAATGAAACTGTGGTGGTAAACAGAGCCATCTTCGTTTAGTGCCTCTACAGTGAGCGTTAATCTCGTTTTTCGCAATTAGTTGGCGGCTGCCTCTATTGCCCACCCCGGTGGGGGTAAATACGCTTCATCTTTTTTACTTTTTTGTTTTATATTTCTTTTTAAACGTGTTTTTACGTCGACCACATCTCGGTTGCGTTTCATAGGTTTTGTTCGATTTACACTGTACGCTGTCATTGAGAAAACTGGTTTCGTTCCAGCCTTACAGGTAGATATGAAGACTTTAACTACAATTTGTGAGTGCATAAAATTTTTACATCCCGACAGGCTCAGAGTTTCAGTGTTTAAAATAATACCTCTTTTAGAAAACTAATAGATGTAATCGCGGGTTCGACAAACTATTGTATTACACGAGTGCGGGTCACCTTCGCCTCCAGGTCATTGATGTCACCTTGTTTCGGAAACTTGATTGGCAACAGTTATCGCACACACAAAGTAACTGACTTTCATTCATCATTGTTGCTTCTACGTTTCGTTTTCATTCTTTAGTTTGCGTTCGTGAACAATATCACCGAGAGAAATCGCAGCTAACATGTAGCATTACAGAGATATAATACTCTTGTGTTTCAAAAACAAAGAATTACTTGGTTTCTTACATGATGCATGTAACATGTTTATATACTAATTATTTCTTATGCATATAAGAGTGTTATTACTTCATATTTACCTCGAAATATCCTTCAGTCAAGTAGGTGATTAACGTTACTTGTGTATTCATTCTCACAGTCGGTGCATGCAAGGCCGCTACCCGACGAATGAATCAGCTGATGCCAGTCACTGATTCACTGCTTCGCTGCCGCACCGCACCTTGCATTGTCTAACAGCTGACTTTGATGTACCTCTACTAATATAGACATTTTCAATTCAAATTTTCACCTCGTAACTCCATATTCAACTTCTTCAAACATGTTGCTTGTCTAGACGGTTTATACTTTGTCTAGTCCTTAAATGGCGTTGCGGTCAACGAAACGAATTGTTTTAGAATTCTGTACTGTATAATAATATCGTAGAAACAGCTTTATTCATTTACCTAGTATAATTGTACTTCATTAATGATTCCTGTAGAATATGTTCATAAATTCAGTGAGCACTAAACAAACGATTATGGCGTTGTAAATGGTCACAACAAATATCGCAATGGTCCAGTTCCGTCCAGTGTTAAATACGAAAATAGGTTTGACCTAGCTGTTGTAATCGCGTGGGATTGCGGATGTGTCACACGGGTTTACCCAACCGGAAAAAAACTGGATGTAATCCACCAATACTGTTACTGTTACCATAGTACCTAACCTAATAATGACAGTAAAATGCACGGTGTTACATAAATCGCTCGATTTGACGCCTGTCTAGCTGAATATAATGCAGTTATGGCTAGAACGTTTAGTCGTTAACGAAATGGTTGTTAAGTCCTATGGAGGCATAACACGAGTCTAGATTTAAGGACACTAAAACAATGGATTTCCCATTCGCAGTCGCTGCTCAATGAGTCAGCTGATGTAGCAATGGCCTCAGTGAGTCACTGCTGATCTCAAACAGATACGAATGTATTCGGATACGGCATGGTGACCGAACCAGCTGTCATCTGCACAGTGAAAGCTGTATGTGACGAAACTCTTTTAGTTGCAACTTATAAAGACTGCATAAATATGACTTGATTGACTAGTTCGAAGGAATGACTCTGCAACGATTATGATGAAACGTTTCTTCATACAGCATCTCATTCGGATTGTTAATCATAATATTGGTCATTTATATTATTTAACGAGAGATAAGTAACTTATTTTGGTTCCGAAACCAGGTAATATAATAATATATACCTCCCTAAAAAATATCACAGTTGCTATCCATTATCCAATCTCAGTTTTGATAGTTTCGAACATGACTGTCTGCAACAGGCGAATGCGTCCGCATATTTCGTAGCGTCCTTGTCATTAGCGACGTACTTGAAGCGATTATATGGCCGGAGCCGAATGATTGCCTCGTTAATTCCCTAACTTGCGTGTCACCAATTTGCTTGAAACCTTGTCTCTGAGAAATCTTACAATAATTTAATGTTAAAGGTGACAGCTGACAGGAAATCGCTGATTATTCCACGTTTACAAAAAAAGCACCACGTAATAGTCATCCAGATTGTAAATGATGTAATGAAAAATTGTTTCGATAAACATCGGTGCTATGAAATGAAGGCTTACGCAAGTTTGACGTAATTGACGGACGCAACGCGAGTGCGGTGTGACGTTGAGAGTCGCGGGCGCCTCTGCGATAACCACCCACTCTCGTTTTCACGCTGACGTCGGCCGTGATAAGTTGATGAATCGCGTTTTGTGCACTTCAACTAAATTGGAGCCATGGAGCTTAGGCCGTCGGATCAACGGACGTTGCACCGGCCGCCTACGTGTGACAATTCTTGCTAAACGAACCTTGCCTAACAATACTGAGAACCTCTTTTATGACGAGGCTAAAAGTTGCATATTTTTATGTGAATACAATTTTTGCTCAACAGTTAAAGTATTTTTTATTGATTGTCCGATCAAAGTCAAGTGATTAAACTGAACTAACCGGGGAAAATTCACCTATCTGCTTGTGTAAACATCCGTTGGATGCGATATGTAGAGATCACCTTTGCTATAGTTAGCGGTCAGAGCGATGCCCGATAATCTTCGTGTTGACTGCATCTTATAGGTATAATCAACATTAGGGAGACTGCCTGAAAAGGAATAAACCAAAAATCTTTCAAAGTTAAGGAAACATAAATAATAATGTCTCACATGCTCAACATTGATGTTAAAGGTAACAGGAGCTTCCCAAATTGGGTCCAGAAAGAAGCATACAGGAAAAATCCAACTAAAGCTTCCTCCTTGACGACGTCCATACAAACTGTATGTGTGTAAAATAATCGCGTGCTTATTTGTTACGGAATGTTACAGGAACCGAATCGTGGAACTTATCCTCATAATTACGTTTGTTGATCGGCCAACTGGTTTTTACCAATTTCGATAACTGACAATTAGCATTCTGTGCCGGCAATGCCTGCATCCGGCTTGTATATATAATATTATCAAATTGTTTAGTTGGCAACAATTTACGTGCAGCCAGACATCCGGTAGGTGTCATTATTACCCGGCACTAGCTCAACTCAATTACCGTTTGACATTTAAACCCAAAGGGCGTATTGTTGGAGCGCCCTTTCCATTTGGTAAGTAAACAGACAGTACTACTGCTCACTTCTGTTAACAATTACTTCTGAAGATGTTTTCCTATCATTATTATAATTATTTTGATCGCAGTCCACTCCGGTGTTAACCTTTTTCAGACTAACTAAAAAACAGTGCGATTCGATGCCTACGAAGGACAAACAAACGGAAGAAGCAACACTAAGGAAATCATCAATCCAAATTCGGTGCACTGACTAAGTTCTATAGCCGATAGAACTAATAGTTATGATGTTTTTAATCTTAGTACATATCGAATTGTGTGAACAATGCCACGCATGGCCAAACATCCGGTCTGTTATCGCGCGAAAGCTCGATAGAAATGTGGCACGCACTAATCTTTTATGAATGGACATGGTTACTTTTTTATTTGTGGCCGCGTTTCCTCTAGCTTACCGTTGCTATTATTTAGCTGTGGCCCCCTCCTTTTATCGCAAATTTACGCGCCTTGATAACATCCAAAATAGTAGCGATAACAAGAATGACATTCAATGGAGGCGAACACGAATTTAATTCAATAATCGGTTATTTGATAAAGTAACGTAAAAGTAGTGAACCGAAACTACTTTAGTACGAGACAAGTATTAAAGTATTATCTACGCTTTGTTGATAATTCACAGCATCCACTCATACGTTTATTACTGCTATAATAATTTACAAATATTTATCATGGACGGATATAATACAGTACTGGCATCAGATTATCACTATCAGTCACACAAATCGATATTATTTATCATAACAAGTGGCATTTATTATTGTTGGCCAATCCTTTGTTGCCAAGCACCTCGGTTCCGACATGCCATTTAACAGAGCCAATAAAATGTCTGCGTCACACAATAGATTAATGACATTGTCGGAAGCGCGGTTCTAGATCTTGCGAATCTAGTCTGTTACCAAGCGAGGCGGCCGGATGAATGGCAGTCTCCATGCGCGTGAGTGGATTGCGCAACGGCCGGTGACGCAACCTGTCGCGCTTGCGCGGGACCGTTGCTTGTTAGTATGCAAAATAAGTGAAATATTCGTGTCGGCCGGCCATGGCATGCGCTTACGGTTTCGCTCCCTAGATGTGCGTGTAATTGTTTCAGCGTGAATTCGTTGTCGTTTAAGGTCACCTGATTTCCTTCTTTTTCTTAGTTTCATTGTTTGAAAACGCTTTATCTGATTGTACGGTAGGTTAGCGGTACAATGCTGAAAGGACGTACACTAATTATAATAAAACCTTGGTTAGATTTTTACCGTTTTGATTTTGTATTCGCTTCGTTATTCAACGTAACTTTTCTTCGTGTCGTAGTCTAGGCAAAGGTTCTAACACGCTTTCCGACTACTCGACTCGACTACGACGATATTGCACGACATGGGAAGCTCGACGCATCGTGGAGAGAATGTAGAGTTTCCACGGCTTTCACTGGCTCGGGAATTTTTATTAGTCATTTCAACTTGAATGTTGTTGTTACTCGCAGAGCTTTTCACTGTGTGAAAAATATATTTGAGACTTCTGTGATTCATTGTTTCTAAACATTCATACATGTGCTTTATACAATCAGAGATGTATCCACGTGTCCACATTAACCTTGGTGTGGTTTAAAACTCCGCCCACGGGACTTTCAAATCATTCGTTTTTTCATATCATTTTTCTTTAATAGCTTATAATTTGGAACTAATGTCTTGTTATTTTTAATTAATTACTTTTAAACAGAAATATTGTCATTTAATTATCTTAGTTGGAATGTAATTTACTAATTTGTATGTTAATTGCGTTATGCTGAGGAACTCTAAAGTACTATGTGTTACGAGAATCCTACAATAAGCCAGTAGTCGATACAAGCGGGTTGTGGAAACTTTTCTCATTAGCCGCCACGCTTTTATGACTGATAATGCGGCGTGTCGCGATGCACACCAAGGGTTTCGGTATTCGGCTCGCGGCCCCTCGGCTTTCGGCCAATTGTTGCGTCGATACTCTTTAACACTTCAATGCCAGGTGTTCTAATTAGATCAACTTTATCGCTTTCGTTACAGCCTTGGTTCGACTACTTTAATTGATTCTTAATTGTCATGTAAATTAAACTAGAGGTTTAAAGCACCGCTGAAAACTTTCAATTTATCGTTTACCTTGAATCAAGCTTTATTTTCGCTTCCTATTCTTGTTTATATTCTGTTCCAAACGTCAATAAAGTTTGGAGTGCGTAAGAGGTTGTCGTAAGACTGCTATATATTGTCAGTTGCGGGAAAGTCAGTTAAGCCGTTACTTTACGTGTCCTCGTCACGTCAACTCATGTTCCTCTGACAGTTTCACGCTTCAACAAACTATATGTTGTACAGGCGAACGGCTTTGCTTGGAAAGTAAGCAAAGCCATTCGCCTGTACAACATATTAAGTTATGATAAACAGCACATAAAATATATTATAAAATTGCTTCTAAAGCTATGCTTTAAAATTAGAGCATTGATATCGGTACAGGTACGCACAAAAGCTACTTCTCCATCTACTAAATACCAGTTTAGTATTTTCAATTTAAAAATGAGAACAGAAATAGAAGCCTCATTAAGTAAAGTAGCTTATTTCACTCAATTGACACTACCTACTTCTTTACGTGTTGTAGGGTTGCCATACGTTCGGAATTTTCCGGTCAAGTTCGGAGTTTTAGCTCATTGTCCGACTTGGGGTACTCTGTATGGAATACCTGGCCACCCATGACTCAACCTCGACAAGCACAACTTAACCTTGAAGACCGACACGTGCGACTGTTACTTTTCAATAAATGAAAACCAAATAAATAAACAAAAAATACATAGAAATGGCAACCCTATTTACGTGGATAGGTAAATGGACAAACTAAACGATCTGCTTTTCATCCATCAACAGATGAAGATAAAATATAATCTTAGTGTTATCGTATTCGACTATTCGTATAGCGCAAATTTAAAATATTGTGTCTGTGAAGTTGTAACAAAAACAAGTTTAATAACCTCATGGTCAATGCCGCGTTCGGGGGCCAGGTACCAGATCATAAACATCTTGCGAGAAACGGCGACAAATCAGCGCTCCTTAAAGGATTACCTGGAACAAAAAAAGAAGCTTGAATACCAAACATCTATTCAGCAACCCTTAGCTATTATATTCAAAGGTTACTTTATTTGATTTACGACGTAACTACCAGGAAAAAATCTGCACCAAATTGGCTCGCCATAACACAAAAATATTGCAAAGGAGACCGATGCATTCCGGGAACTGCATTGAAGCGCAGTGTATAGGATGGGCGATCCAACTATCTGGCCAGCCGCCACGCGGTATTGTGACTTGTGCCGCTTTGTGTTAGGCCGATATTCGGCTGCCGGCGACGAGACGCACGGTGGGGCGTTGGCCTGTTGAGAATGTTTGCCGCTGACCTAAGTGGTCAATAATGATCTGTTATACAGTTTATACTACGTATTTTCTTTACTGTTTCTCGATAATGCGAGAAGTCTTATTTTTAAAAGATCGCGATACTTTGATGTAGCGATAGCGGTGTATTTTCGTATATTTTTCATATTAAAACGAAGCCATTGCTGTTCTTACCGCTCAGTGTAATTAAAACGGCATCGCAAGCGAACTTCATTATGAGACTTAATCAGTGCACAGCAAGACAGTTACCTTAGGTACTGAAAAGCGAGTACGTAAAATAGTTTCGCTTTTATGAGCTTATTATTCAGAATCCAATGCTCCAACATTGTCTTCAATTAATTCGACGTTCTCGTAATTAACACAGAAGCACTCCTAACGGAAGTAATTAATTAACAAAAAAATCAAATGAACATCTACATAAATATCATCTAATTTTGTAAGCATACGGAATCTGTATGCTCAGTGTGTAATTAAATATGCGCGCGAATAGCTGTAGCAGTTATGTCATCGCCTGTACGTGGGTAGTGCAGCGCGTCCTAGATTGTCCGTACTGGGTGGTCGCCGGTCGACGTAGGATTGTTCTCGATTCGCCACTTTTTACCTGTTCGTCGTCAATGAAAACGCCTGGTGCAGTCAGCCGAGATTGCTTTTAAACTTTTAAAACTTGGCATATTTTTACTTCTTTCCTGCACCGATTAACTCTGGCGGCCAGTCTGTATTGCAAATTCAAATAGAGCAATGAATCATTAAATTCGATTTGGCGGCTTTTAACTTGTTCGGCGTTTTGTATTTTCTACATGACTGTACTGGAGGGCTGAACCTGTAGTTTTGAAAACGTTTTGTTTTCTAATTTCGGGGTGAATCTGTCAACAAATACAATCAATCTAACTGTATTTTTGGCAAGTTTTTGACTGTCATCGCGACTTTAATTAGAATGATTATTATTTTGACTACTACAGTAGGCATTCAGTTTAAATTCTAAGGTTTTGTTCTAAAGTGTGGAGAGCTTAATAACTTAGATATTATGATTAAAAGCATTCGCGATAACCGTTTGACTTGGATCAAAGCGTAGTCGGGCGGTCTATGAATTAGCGGTCAGCTGTTTTGTCGTTAGTCGGCGCTTTGAATTTTGTTTATTAAATATTATCCGCCTTATTACAAAAAGTAATTGGTACCTGGTTTAACTTAGACTTGGTTTATCTCGCATGACGTCTCACTTCAATAGTATTCAAAAGAAAGTGATTCATGCAAGATAAACCAAGTCTAAGTTAAACCAGGTACCAATTACCTTTTGTAATAAGGCGGATAGAGCCGTAATTTAATTCAATTTTTGTTCAACAGCGCTTTCCTGGAAGTTAATCATGTTAATATAGGTAAATAATGACCGATTTATTGACATAGTATGTTGCTATGCCAACTACTGTATCGTAAATGGACTTTGTTTCTGTTTCCTGTTATCTCAAATTGTAGGTTTTATTTTATTAACTAGCTTGTTTTATTAAAATACTTCTTATGTATAAAATTTCAAATACTTGTTGCGTATTTTATCATGTAAAATTATTTCCATTTTGTTGTCTGAAAATATGAAACAATAGGTATTGGCGATATTTCTTAAACATGTTATTGTACCACTAACAGGGATAAACAAAGCAAAGGTTATGGCAACATTAATTTGCTGTATTTGTGTTTTGGTTTGGTACTTACACTTGACAAACAACTTTGCTGTAGAAAAAAACCGTTCTCATTTCTGATATCATGTATCAGTTTTAAAGCGTGATGGTTAAAGTATGAACCTCCATAAAAGAAATAGTGACCTGAGAAGTCCTAGAGTGGCCCTAAGGTCACTTTGACCTATTCTACTAAATCAATTCATTGATAAAATAATATTATGCAAAATTTACTCGCTTTAACTTCGTCTAAACAACAAACGCCCACCCTTTAGTTCCCAAGGGCGTCTAGATAGAATTGGATAGCAGATTCGAGTTAAAAATATCTTACGTCGTCTATATTTAGATGAAACCGAACACGGCCATGGTAATAAATAATATAACCGCACGCCTGTAATCCCACAAGGGTTAGACAGAGCTGTCATACATTGATACAGTTCCATATAATAAGGAGAGAGTTTATTGCCACCAAGCACTAACCGTGCACAAATCCAGAGTCCATGGCTGCTACTATAAAATTCTGATGAAAAACCCAATCACACTTTGCCCGAATCGCAAATCGAACCCAGGAGTCATACTCATCAGTCGCGCTTACGACCACAAGACCAACTAAATAAAATTATACACACGCAACAAAGAACGTCATGAATCCATGATACAAATATAGATATCGGTACGGATCCGAGTTAAAAATACCTTACCTTGTCTGTACCCATCTGAATCGGGACACGCGATCCATGAGATGCGTAGGTGTTGCCATGGATACCACCGTAGAGTAAATACCTATTTATAAATGATAAATAAAGAGAAGAAAAATATTATTTATGAAGACTGTAATAGAAAACAGTGATCGTGTAATTTAGTCACCACACACATTTAGTAATCAGTAACCTCCCTAAGTAACTCGCTGATTGAAAACTAAAAATAAAATAGGGATTTTTAGGTCGATTTGCCCACGAAAATGGTTTTCCTGAAAGTTAGAAAGGTCAAATGGGTAGCAACGTTCTCATTTCTGCTATCATGTATCACTTTTAAAGCGTTATGGTTGAAGTAAGAACCTCTACAAAATAATATAGCACAATATGTCGGGTATTGAGGCTCCTCCAGTCTTTAAGCTGATATGGAGACTGATAATACTTCATACCGTGAACCGGAAGTTTTAATAATTAATCGTTTATTAATATACGTAAATAAACTGTTGTCATTTTTATTTATTAATGGCAGCGTTAGAGAATGTTTATACTTAACAATTCCGTAATATACAAGGCGAAGAAAAGCTAAAAGTACTACTAAAAACTTAAACTGTATGTTTTAACTACAACTCCTAGCCAGGAATCGAACCTGTTGATTTCGGAAAATAAACATACTCTGGACACCATTCGATAATGTTGCGTTTAGTGTCGAATTCTAGGAAGTAGAATATTTTTCGCTATTCCTCATAGTTTCGATTTTGGCCATCCTCGCCCACCTGAAAATTTCACCCTGGAGACGTATAATTAGAATCTTCGAAAACATGTAGGTATGTAGCAGTTTACCTTTCATTTTCCTTCATCTAAGTACAACCGTACTGAGATCTGCCATATGTATGACATATAGCCAGAATTTGGGGATGAAATTGGGGTCAACATTGATCGTCACCTAATCCTATTTCTCGTTTCACGTGTTGGCTTGGCGCGCGTGGGTAGCGAATGTAGGCTTAGCTTCCGATTCCGCTAAGCGTGCGTCATGCACTCGATGGTGTGACGTAGACAGTTCATTATGTACCCACACTTCAGTTATAGCACCGTATTTTCAACGAGATAAACGTCACGGGGCTTTTATTGTTTCGTGACGTGTATTTTTTTTTGGGCTGATTAGGTGTTTTTCGGATTTTCCATTGCGAGTTTGAATGATTCATCGATTGTTTTTTTTTTTTTGCGTGGGCAGGGTAGATTTCGACATTACCTGTACGTCATCGTTGAGCCACGTTGAGTTTGACATTTAATTTGAATAAAGGAAGTTAGGGATGTTGCCAGAGATTTTACACAATTTATTAAAATCTGGATTGAGTAATAATAATATAATGTTAACAACATCATCTTCCTGCCGTTGTCTCATGTTATTTTGGTTCGGTGCAATGCAACACATTTTCTACTTCCATTCTTCCATGTCAATCGTTACGCTATCAATTACTATTTTTTAGGGTTCCGTACCTCAAAAGATAATAAAGGAACCCCTTTAAGATCACTCTCTTGACCGTCTGTCTGTCACAACAACAAGTAATACAAATTAAAGGAGGCTTCCCTATGGTAAGGAACCATTCTTGTCTGACTCGCACTTGGCCAGTTTTCCTTCATATCATTCCTCTCACAATACATCTTTTCATTTACTTACATCAGTCATTTTTTAAGATAATGTTAACATGCAACACCAATAAAGTATCGATCTGTATGTGCTCCATATCGTTCGCTTCAGACGACGACGCGACGCCCTCTGAATTATAATACTTATATGAACAAGCTGTAACCCTAAGAAATAATAATACAGCTTCCTAATAATTTACTTCGCCTTCTGTTTCTTTTTTCATATATTTCCTCATTTACATAGCGCCTTCCTGTAATTGATAGTTTGCTCAAATTATACGATCTTACCGGCGACGTTGAAGCGTTTCGTACGAAATAACTATACGTTGTGCTCTTAGGCGCACAAGATTAATTACAGTTATGTCTCCTCATTGGCTGGTTGTAATTTGTGTAATGACGTCATTATACCGCCTTTTCTATTTTTAGTTTCGAGATAAAACGATAATTTTGTTGTTGGTATGATTACGTTAGCTTTTCCTGACGTACTTTTTCTTGTATTGTGCAATGCTCCACGATTGTGGTATTTAAATAAGTTACATTGAAAAAGTAATGTATTTTTCTTCGAGTGGGTTAAACCAGATGGGTATTGATTGGATATGCAGGCGCCTTCATTGATTTTTTTCCTCAACTAAATTTATTCATTCCGAGCTATTTATAACGCGGCGCATATAATGCCACGGTCGCCGCCTTTAAGGCTTGTATTTACGCCAATGACCTTGTGCATACAAACTACCCCTCTCGGTCGTAGATACGGACTTTAAACGGACGCATTTTTGATTTATTATAATTAAAATAATACATGTTTTTAAAATGTAACAAAACCAAATTATTTTCCTTTGTATTTCAAAGCAGAAGATATTTTTTTTATATTATTTTGTTTAAAAATTAAGGAGTAAAATGGTTCCATTCAACGATTTGGAGGTGATTTTGTGGATTTTTTTTCTTATTATGTGATTCCGATACAAAAATTATGGCTAAACCAAATTACGTGTCATATCATGTAGATTACTAACAATTTTTCTCAGATGTAATTTCTCTGTAAGTGCCGGTGAAAAACTGCTTCATCTGCACGCTGTTTTTAAGTTTTTTCGAGAGAGGAGCCTTAATGATACCAACCAAGTGTTTATTAATATGGCCACGTGTAGACAAAGGATCGTGTTCTAATGCTATTTGTTTTAAGACTGCATATTAGAGATGAGATGTTGATAATGATCTTGTAATCTTCATTTCAAAAACCAACTTTATTGGAGGTCTAAAACATCTCTAATTGACACAATTATCTTCTTTTAAAAAAAAAGATAACCTATAAAATATTCAATAATCAAGCACTAAAACAACATTACAACGTTGTACAGGAGTAGGGCCTGGATCGTAGCAGGTGGCGTGCTGTGGTTTCTGCCTACCCCCATGGGAAAAGGGCGTGAGTTTATGTATGTATGTAAAACAACATTCATAATGTTTACAAACGTTGTCATGTTCAAACGATCAATCGTCAGTGCATCGATAATTTTATTTCCGTTCACAATTACATGTTTGCGGAAAACTAACCCAACCGAGGGTTTGCAACCGTTAATGGTTTCGGCGAATTAAAAAAAAACCCACAGGGCCTGATAATACTGCGGTTTGATTACCAAGAACTGTGGGGGGGAGTACTCGACTGCTGGCTATGACACGGAAGAGATATGGTCAGAAGTTTCATTTGACTAGCGAAAACTTGCGCATGCACACAACACGAACGTACGGCGATCCCATACGAATGCCAGTCGCGGACACTCGCGGAGTGCGTTTGCACTGGTTTTAAGTGCACTTGCACTGAAACTAGTACACACGGCGACCAATCAAGTAGTTTAATATTATGCGAATCTCTTATTGCACCCCCGAGTCCAAAGCATATTTTGACACTTGTCACTGCACTCATAGTTACATGTCTATACATGTATAATGTATATGCATGCGGTTTTTTATCGTGGAGCGACTCTGACCTTCTCTATACAAATATATTTTGTGACAATAACTTATCAGTTCGGAATTCCGATTACTGTTGACATTAAACAGTATGATTCACTTGAAAAGTGAATCTTTATTACTTTTTTGACCCTTTCTCTTTGTTTACAAGCTGCTCCACTCGACCGAGTATTATTATACCCTGGAATTCCCCATAATAATATTTTTATAGAGGTTTTTTAATACTATTTTATGTGTTTGTTAGATACTGTCGAGGTGGGTAGTCGATGTCACAGTTATCATACGAACCCTGTGAAATGTTGCCGGTTTAATATATTATTATTATGTTTGACTTTCCTAACCTCATTTCAAGATAAACAGTCATTGATATCCTTATAAAGAAAGGAGTATTATTAAACCATTTTAATAAATACTCACTTTTTCCTGTTATTGGTTTCATTTCACCAGCGAAATGAGTCTGTCGATAGATTAATACATAGAAAATATATTTATTGACATTCACAATACATTCCTTTGACATTAGTTACTACTTACTCGTGGTCTTATCTAGGCGTATTTCCCGAACTAATGATTGAACATTTATTTTATTGTTCTGTACTACTGAATCTACTGACCCTTAAAATATAATAAAAACAGGTTTATTATTTTTTTGTCACTGATTCTGTGCATAAATTAAAATGAGGTCTTGATTAAGCATGACTCGTAAACAACGGTCTCTTCAGACGCACAGTCGGGTAAAAATATACATACATTAAAGTTTATTATCTGGGAATAACAGGAAAACCCAGAATCCTTCTTTTTGGTTTATCTACCGCACTGTGGCTCGGGTTTTTACGCTTGCTCGGAAATAAAAATATGGGATTAATTTGGTTTGTTATTGAAAGGAGACAACAATATTGCTTACCAGCTTACCATATTTTATCAACCCAGAAATCCTCTGTTAGTAAACTCAGATGAACTAGAATTACGTTTTTTTTTTTAAAAAATGTACAATATACATCAATAAAAAAGACGCAAACAAAAATAAACTAAAACGTTCCGAAGCGTTAATTATGGAAAGTCGTGAAAATGCAAATAAATTAAGCAGATTCCCAGTAACCTCTATTTACGGCATGACTCACACTTTAACCTTTGGAAGTAGGAAGCAAATCTAAAAATACCGGGTATTGTTATCACGTGGATGTTGTTTACATTAATATTCCCGCTACCGAGAAAATTTACTATCGATTTTGTCCGGTCTGAGTGTTTTAATAAAAACAGTGCGTATAGGTTCAAACCAGGGATGTTATGGATGTAAATTTCGGATCTGGATACGTATAAGGATATAGGAATTCTATTATACCAGTTATGCATACGGTTACGGATATGAAATTATTTCGGATTATCCGCTAGTTTCGGATAATTTCGGTTAAGGATATTAGAATGTTAGAACACAATCTAACAGCTTAGTGTGTTATGTACTTTCAAAAATACTTATCCGTAAAATTAATAACCAAAACCCCTAGAATCTCGCCAATTACTTGAAAATACTACTAAAAATTATTTTATAAAGATAATTAATAATACAATTTAAACTTTGCCATTTTCAGAAAATTTTAAAACGGTTACGGTTACGGAGCTCCCTGGCTCTAAGTTCTAAAGCGAAGAGTACTACACCGACTACATGGATGACGGGATATGACGAAGATTAGATTTTTGAAAATGTCATGGGGTCATCTTAAGTATTTTAGTATGGAGATGTCACTTCCGGACAGTACATTTTCGTGCATAAACGGTTACTGTGTTTTTTCCTCTGTTTTTGGTTTATTTTGACCTCGGTGATCTTTATCCTCATCAACATAAGGTTTATGTCAGAGGAAACATAACTGGAAGGACTGTAGACTTCCACCACATAATACATTGAAAGTAAAGTTATGTTAACTTTTTTTCCACAAATTCGCTATGTGTATCTTGGCAGCAATTTAAAAGCCTCGTAAATCGGGCTGTCTCAGTTCGTTGAACACTAATTCAAACAAAGTCTAGACTAGTCAATAGCTAAGATATGCAAATGACCTGTGTAAGCGCACTGTTGTTAATGTTGTACAATGCTTCAATGAGTACCGCGTCAGTTAGGTCAAGATAACATGTGTTCAACTTTTACCTAAACGGAATTTATATCACTGATAATGGCGCCCGCTGTCCAAATACAAACCATCTGGTCGAAACTGTTACAACAACAATTCTGAACAGCCTAATACTCGTTTACTGAACACATAAACATAACATCACGCCTATAATCCCTGAAGGGTTACCTAGGCAGAGGACCAAAACAATAGAGAACAACATAGCTGGCGATATGTGAAAAATGTCGTAAGAAAGGTTTTGAGGATGAATGTGAATGGGTATAAGAGTAGAGGATGACCAAAGAAGCGATGGATGGACTGTGTTAACAATAATATGACAAGAAAGGAGGTGTCTCATGAGATGACGAGAAACAGAGAAGTATGGAAGAAGACATGCTGCGCCGACCCCAAATGGATTGGGATAAGGGCAAGAGAATGATGATGATAACTGGATGTACACCTCGGCATAACCCTTCTTTGTCTGAACTCATCACAAAAACATTAATGACTACTACTCTACATTTCAACTTTGAAATTAACCCTTTAGAATGGGTCCATTACATCCCCAAAACTTATCTTATCACCATTTTTTTTAATACCTTGTACGTCTCAAAAGCTCGTCTGAATTTGAAGTAAAATTTGAGGAATCCTCATGCTACATATGTATATCAACGCAGGAGGACATAAGAGCTAGCCGTAATTATGTGCGATGAAAGCCAAAAGATTGACCTTTTCCTGGGTCGCTTTTAATGGAGATTTGTCTGGCCCAAACATGACCTTTGGACCGTTAACCTCAAACGATACATTATAAATGTCTTTGTTTAATACGGTTCTGGTCTTTTTGCAACGGATGAGGATATATCAAAAAAAATGTAAATGACTTCTTCATGAAGTCACAACACAAACTGATTATCATTGGCGACAGCATTGTTATCTTTGATTAAATTCACAGAGACCTGGCGGGACAAACAAGCATTGGGTTTTTGTTGTTCGTTGCATTTCAAAGTAATAAGGAAGCTTGAGAAATAAGAATTAGCGTCATAAGGATGCAGATATATGATTCATATCCTTTCGGAGAACTTGAGACCATAAATATGAGTCTGCAAATAAAATCATCGTCCAAAAACAATCCGGATGATATCATGTGACTTTCTGTCCCCCAAATCGGCTCATGAAAGCTTTTCCGCAACGATTATTATAAAAGAAGCCCGCATTATCTAATCACACTCATTAATCACTAGATTTACTCATCCTTGACATGGTTACTTGATATTTTAAAATACACATAGTTCCGATAAAGCGGCTTGTAAATTCAACACCGGGACCGCAGCGCAAGGTAACGCGTTAATATTTCACATATCCCTCTATTGCCTCTAAACTATGAAAGGAAAAATGAAACCCTCGCTAGAATTTACTCTATAAACCTTTATGTACATAGGTCTGTTGTTATTTAATATTCAACGTAATAACAAGGGACAAGTGTGTACCATTTTGTTAAGGGATACTTTTTATTTAGAAATTATACTAAAAAAATACGACAGCGATTGTTGATTACATTTGTTTAGTTCGAAAATAAATAAATAACTTTTTGTTTTTTCTTTATCACATAGTGTTTATTGTATACCTAACAATTTTGTTATTCGTTTCAGGTATGTACCTATTCTGATGACTTCGATTCGTCATTGGGTTGACGTAAGTGCAAATATATCATGTAGATTATACAACATTCACAGGGCGTTTCGAGACGCCATGTAGGTAGCTAAAGGTCTTAGTCATAAATACTTAAACCAATAAAGAAAACTCTAAAACTTTTCCACATCAACCTGTGTAAATATTCAAGCCCCACTTCCCATGGACGAATACACGATGTATAATCGAGACGGTCAAAAACCCGTGCGTGCGAAAAGAAGAATTTCTTTTGAACAACATACGGCTTGTTGAACCGTAATGTTGATAAAATTTATCGCCAAACAAAAATAGCAATTGACAACAACCTGTTGCCATAACGTTTTATCAGCATGTAGCGTTGATATCGAAATTCCTTTAAGGATAATTCGCGTCGTTTTATCTCGATGCCGCTTCAATACAATAATACATCATTGGAAGACCGTGAGTCACCAATTTTATCGAGTCTATCGAAGTATCTACTAGCGCCACTCCTTGTTTCGTCGGCTATACTTTGCACCGGACTCCGCCAGCATTGAACGTCTAATTTTGTTGATTACAGAAGTAGACATTATAAAATAATCACTAACTGCCGCACTCAGACAACTTTAATGATTACTTAGGCCATCACTTAGTAAAGGTTTTGACAGTTTTGTCATACAAAAGTATGTCAAATCTTTACTAAGTGACGGCTTAAGTAATCATTAAAGCTCTCTGAGTACCGCAGTAAGGTGTATTACAGGCGCCCGTTTGTATTTGTGCTTGTGCACAACTGTGTACGGACTTTTTATTTTACTGTTTTCACTTTTGTTTACATAAATGTACTGTCTGAATATTTTGCTGTGCATTTTAATTGATTACTTGCAGTAAATAAACAGGATGGTTTTTGGTTTACTTTAAATAAACTTCCATTTATCTTTAAGTTTGTAAATAAACATCCTATTGTGAATAATAGCATTATCAATTATAATTTATCAATTTATTTTGATATTTTCCAAATAATTCGCACAGTGTTATCTCTTCAAGTTTTTTGATACACGTTTAGTTTTTATTTGTTTGAACCCCTCTAATACTTCTCCTTGATATACTCACAAAATCAGGCAAAACTGTTTCAAATTAGTATTAAAACTTTCCAAATATCATCATCATTCTCCTGCCCTTACTACACTTTATTTGAGGTCGGCACAGCAAGTCGTCTTCTTCCATCAGCCATCTCACCAGTCACCACCTTTCTAGCCATGTAATAGGGATGTTTACTGACTAAAAATAATATGATTCTAATTAGTCCGTCTGTTAGATTATCGAAAAATATTGGATACGTATTTTTTGTTTCATCAAATCAATAAAAATTGACGAAGATAAAACGCATCAAAGATTTGAGTGACGGGTTTTGACGTCACTCACAGGTAAAAAAATGTCATACTAATGTCTTAGAATATGACGTCACACGAGTTTTTAAAGCACTGTATCGTTTTCATTGTTTGTTTACGTAAAAAAAAGTAAAAAAACGTGTCCAATATTTTTTGGAAATCTATCTGACGGACTAATTAGATTTTATTAGTTAACTACCCTATTATTTACACAGTCCATCCGCCATCTGGACTTCCAAATAACTAGACTAAAAACAAAATCATACGTTCAATTAAATAGTAACTAATTTGGTTATCATTATTTACCTACAAAAGGCATCAAACTCTTTACATAACTCATTCAAAAGATTAACTTACAGTTGGCTTCAAACATAAATTAATAATAATCACTTGTCGCCACAAAGGTTTTTCCGCATGACATCAAAGTTTAAACAAACAATAATGTGTATGGAATTGATAAAACAAATATATTAAAAAATAACTCTTTTTACCCGATTACTCACTGTATCTAACTGATAGCGAAGTTTATTGCATCACGAGTTAATAACGTGCTCAGTAGGTAACTAGGTACACGTGCACTCTTGATACTATTTTTAGTTTTGTTTACTGTACTCAATGTATGTTTTACTCTGTGACCCAGTAGTGGCTATGCCAAAAATATTTTCGGTGGCGAATTCCGGCTTAGAAACAGAGTCTAATGTCCTTTCTTTCTCCGCTTTCTTTATTGAAAGTTCAGATTCTTTACTTTACTATGTGCTGTGTTTTATATTTTCATGGTTGCTTTAACAGCACATCATCATCATATCAGCCCGGAATTACCCACTGCTGAGTATAGGCCTCCCCTTTTTTCTGCCACACTTCCCGGTTCTGTGCGTAACTTATCCACGTGTTTCCGGCGACTTTGACGATATCGTCAACCCAACGAGCTTTAGAACGGCCCAGGTTTCTTAACATCCCCAAAAACTAAGGAACGCTCTTATAACAGCCACGCCAAACCAGAGAAACTGCTTGACAACTTCTTAGGTCTAGTCCTAGGCCTGCCTTTCTAGCTCTATCTCTCTTTTATGCGTTCATACTTTACCAATTAACAACTTAAGTAATTTCGAGATTCTAACAAAACGGGCGACACGCGCGCGGCGTTTTTACACTCACAGCCATCCAGTCAATCACCTTTACTTTAAAACATTTTAAATGACCCTGTTTTATATTTTTTATGAACCTTGATGTTCCTGCAAATAGATTTATTGCACAGAATCTCATTTGACAAATAGTAACATCCACTAGATAAAGCCACTACTTGCCAACTAGCTAGAGAGTAATGCGAAATATTGGTGTCACCAAATTATGTGAATTATGATTTACGATTATTGTAATGGTTCATTCGGTATATCAAAAGTTATGCAAAAGACATTTTTGAGAAAATATATATACAGGATTGTTAATAAAAATGATTAAAAATAAATATCAGGTACCGACTTGTCAAAACGAACGAATTACATGACGCGCAAATTTACTTACGCAGAATGATTCAGCCAAATTACTGTTAGGCGCCAAAATTAATCTTATCATTCATGGAAACTAGTTCATTACATATCAACCTGCAGACGTCAAGGCGAACCTTACCAGGTAACAGGTTGAAGATAACAAATGTATTTACTCGTTGATAAATAAATATATTGCAGTACGCTATGCCGCAAACTTTGTTTACTTGATAAGCGGACGATTGCAATCATTTTATAAAGCCGCATCCAACTCGTTGAGTAACTCCATGTCATGTCGACCTAGAGTTGCATCCAATTTAAGAATTATCTGCAAATTAGAGAGGACGAACAAGTCAACCTTGGATACAAAAACTGGTGTTCATTCACTGTTAATCGGTATAATCATGCATAAATGCCATGTCCGGAAGGGGCTTTGACAAGTTGTACAAATTGCTTAAAATATTCCCAGACAAAATGTTGTGACTCGTCGGAGCAGAAATTCTTAAGTTCTATACGCGGAGGATGATACAAGAGCTGATATCCCTGAAACAAGCGTGGAGTATTCACATTCCTGCTTGACACGATAATATCGACGCTTCCGATCCCGTCTCTATCCGTCTTCATAACAATGTAAACACTTTGAAAACGTCCCGACGTTACACGTTGAATTTCCCACGTCTCTGATGACGTTACCATAAGTAACAAGTTGTAGCGAAAACGGTTGCTCTTGCTTCTCAGAAACTGTGAGAAACTCGTATCTCGATGTATCGATACCAACCGAGTTATCTGCAGCCTTATTTGTATTGAAATTTAGTGAAGGCCTTGTTAAGTTATTCGCTACCCGCTCTTAGCTTGAACGGTTATCCGCCGTTCGTCAAACCGCCCCTGGGGAAATTACGTGCCACCTAGCAATTCCTACGCGTAGTGCTACTAGAAAATGTAATTAATTTCATATATTATTTTAAAACAATGAACGGTTCCAAACGTCTGTGTACGGTACATGTTCACATTTCTTTACACAAGTACATGGTTTTTTGTTTGATGGTGGTTTCACGGCACGCCTAATTAACAAGAAAAACAAATTTTTACTCGAGTACTTCTTCCGAAATATTTTTACCGTTCACTATTAAGTTACAAAAAAAGCTCATTAACGGTAGGTAGCATTTCTCAAACACCTGAGCTGGCAGTGAAATGTAAGCCGATAGCGTCAAACAGTCGATTTCTGATAATTAAACATGTCACTGACAGTCTGTGGAGTTGACGAGTTGAGACGCCGCGGACGGCACGCTTAAGGCCGCAATTATAAAGGAAAATAAACAAAAAACGAAGTTCGATAGGCCTGGTGGAGGGACACCTGTCTCTATGAAACAGGTTTGGTGCGTCGCCTCCGCACCGCTAGCGTCCAAACCGTGTGAATGGAAGTGATGAATCTTCTCATATGTACCAAAACTGGTTTCGGTGAGAATGAAGTATAATCAGCATTTTAGGGTTAGGATAATTCGTTGTTGCAGATAATTGAGCTATTACTGGATTGTTTTGTTGTGTTCTAACACCAAAACGGAAAGGCACAAAAATAAAGAAAAAGTATTTTTTGGTCTCATTAGGGACAAGATCAAATGATAAAAAAAATAAAAATAAACTAAACAAACACAAACAAGGGAACATCAGCTTTTTAAAGCTGATGTTTCCTCTTGTTCTCTCTTGTGTGTAATAAAAGTAAGAAATATATTAAACTAGAATTAGTCCTATTACAAGGCCAAAATACCCCTTTCTCAGAATGCACAGCTAATGTATCCTCCCCAACTGACAAATTAATTTATTTAATAAACAACCAAAATAAGACAGAACGTAATACATATATCCAGCTTCGTTTTCCACATCGTCACTGCCAGGATATAGAGCCAGGCGTTACTTTGTGTCTTCGCTCGATCATTATCAATCGTCCGAACACGCCAGGTCCTGACGAATTGGAGCTCATTGGTCCTGCTGTACTAAGACGGACCAAGATTAGACATTTTATTTTTATTTCTATTTTAGTTTTATGAAACTGTAAATATATTATACAGATGTATGTGTGTGAGCTTTACTGGTATCTATAGATTGATAGTCGCTTCACGTATCGTCTAATCAATGTCATGTTATTGTTGTATAAATAAATCATAGATTAAGTCGGATTAGTCAATTGCTAGACTGATAATAATGTTTTTGACGGTTATGTTGATAAAATTAAATATCATCATCATTCACAGCCTAAATTTTCCAACTGCTGTGTGTTGTGCCAATTTCCACGTTTCTGTGGGTTCTGTTCCTGATCCAGGTTAATGCAGGCTAATGTAGTCAGCCCAACTCGCCGTCGGACGACCCACATTCCTTTTTCTAATTTTTGGACGCCATTCGGTCAAGTTTACTCCACATCAACGCGCCTTGCGCGGTGTTCTGCCCAACTTCATTTGAGTCCCATCCAAATACGCCGCGTCGGGTTTTTTTTTCGAAAAACTTATTACAATAGAAAATAAGCATTCTCATAACACAAATGTAACCGACTTAAACTCTTTCTGCCGTAGTCAGAGATATTTAATAATTAGTTAAGTCGTCACTTAGTAAAGATTTGACATACTTTTCTATGACAAAACTGTCAAAACCTTTACTAAGTGATGGCCTAAGTAATCATTAAAGCTCTCTGAGTGCGGCAGTAAGTGCCGCAGTTTACTGCACATTCAAAAACGGTACATTCCCTCTTAAATTATTTCAGAGGGAATGTACCGTATAAACGCATATGCGTTTATATCCTATTGTGAAGCCAACAACCATAGTAAATATTTTTATAGTCACAGTAAATTGCACGTGCACAAAGTGAAATACCTATTGTCGGGAATCCCCCGGCATGGCGCCGAACCATGGCGTGATCGCACTTATTCTACTGCCGTACACGAAACTTATGGTTTCGACTGTAAAATTTAAATAAATATTAAGTACTCTGTTTGATCGGGGCTAATTGCCATAGTTTACGAATTATTAGGGCGAATGCGTTCCGCTTTTGGTTTTGTGGATTTTGAAGAGAATTTAGTTGAAAGGTTTTTTTATACAGCCTGCGTGAAAAAACCTGTACATTTTTTATACAAGATGTATATAGCGATGGGTGGACTGTGTGAAGGATGCTAATGATAGTTAGAAAGGAGAAGACTGCCGAGATGACAGTAAGTAATAGAAAAGTAAGTAAGAAGAAGACATACTTACTTCGCCGACCGCAAATAAATTGGGATAAGGGCAGGAGAATTATGTTGATTGAAGTATAAAAAAACACGCGCAAACTCAACGAGTATGTAAAAGCTTCTTTATTGTTAAGCTGGTGTCATTAACTATGATTTATGTAACTCTTGCTGAGCTAACCCTGAAAAAGTCGGTCAAAGTTGAAAACCTCGACTTGGCTGAATTTACAATTCTGTATGCAGAATCAGATATAGTAAAGTTAAGTGCTGCTTATAATAGCTAGTACATTTTTTATTATTGTAGCTTGTTAACTTTTTTATTATTGCGGCGTATTTGTTCGTAATTTCTTGGTATTTGTAGAAATTAACATGTTAAAGTCTTATCTGATATATCATAATTGAATGACATCAAAAAAGCCATTCGCCTTGTTAATGATTAAAATTATCTGATCTCCAATTAAGAGCCTATACTACCTCAAATGGCTTAGCAGAATCCTCTGTTACGCCGAAAATACTGCAGCATTCATTTTGAAATAAATATATGGTAAAGTTGAGGATTAATGTTAAGTACTATGTGTGGCGAAAACACGATACCATAAAATTTTCTCGATAGAAAAAAATCCCAAAGTTACCTCTAAATTGAAAAATAAACCGCTGGCAATCATAAAATACTTCAAATTATATCATGAAACTTTTTATACTAACTGAATTAACTATAAAGCAGGTCTTATGTGTTTTATTTTTTTAAATTTCCTTTTTTTTCGCCGTAAAATAAATAACCTGTAATATCGGCCATATTAAAGTTTGTTCCCTGCCGCGCGCCACCCGCTCTCAGTCCTGCTCCGGCTTCCGTACGGGAGGGCTGTGTCATTTGCGCTCAGGACATATATTACGCAACAGAACGACGTAAAATGAAAATTTTGAATTGCATGTGTTTATAGTGTTTGCGTAATGGGCAATAACCGAAATAAAAATAAGAAGCGACGGGGTTGGCGTAAAGAAACAGGCAAACATATGAACGAAATGAAGTAAGTATCTACCGACCTATCTATATTTACAGTACTTATTAGTGATTACAAACATGTAGGTAAAAATGTAGTAGGTATACACGTTTGGAACAGTTTCTGCATGTGAAGGTAGACCAGGTATTTACCGTGCATACTTTTTTTTTTTTATCACTTTCTAAGCGCTTGGCGGCTACAATACCTACGGGTCGCGGGTTCGATTCCTGCACGGAACATGTGTTATTATGTGATGGCCTACAAATAGTTGTGAAGATGTGATTGTAATTGCTCCGTCCACGATTCAGGAGAAATCAGTAAGTATAGGGCAACTTTTATAAAAAAAAAAGGTTCTAGAGGTTTGTTTTTGTTTTGACAATATACAACAAAATATTTATATTTTTATAACTCCAGTACCTATTTCTCCGATTGCTCCTGAAAAAAACAGTGCAATTACAAACACAAATCTTCACAACTATTTGTAGGCCATAACGTAGGTAAATAATACATGTTCCGTGCGGGAATCGAACCCGCGACTAGTACTGCAGCCGCCAAGCGGTTAGAAAGTTATAAAAAAATATGTAAAGTATGTACGGTAAGTCCCTACACTAACTGCAAGAAACAAAACTATGTATTATTTGCTGCACACACAATCGGACGTGCTGGTCATACCTTGCGATGCGCGGCGCGGCGCGTAAAATGCGCCGTGTGAAGCAAGATTGACTTACTGACTTATCCGACTGTAGTGCTAGATACCTTTAGATTTTGTAAAATACATAAAAATTATGAACCTTCTGGACGTAGTGTAGTAGTTTAGCTAAATAATAAATATGATGATCTTTCCAGACGACGTCGATTACACACTACTGAAGATGATGTTGATAAAGAGAATATTCCAGTAAATTCGTGAGTATCTGCTACCTACTTATACATGTAACTGATCTCAGAGCTGTTATCAGAATTACATATAGAATACACGGCTAAGTAATAAGGTACCTATCAAACTATATATTTCCAGTATAAGCTGATCTCACATTGTATAGGCATACAGCACAATGAGAGGTCAGCTTATACTGGAAAAGTACAGCTTGATATGTAGCCACGCGTGCCCGCAACTTTATTTCTACGTATATAATAAACGTAGGTAAATAATAATAATAATTATTATAATTATTCATTGTTATCCATTCGCAAGTATGATTTTATGGACGATTTCGTCATCTTTTTTTTTCTTGTACATTTTTAGGGTTCCATATCGAAATGATAAACAAAATAACCAGCCACTTGTGATTGTTACAGAACCCAAATACCTCCGATAGATGTAGAAATAAATTCGGACGAAACAAATGTTCATACATTACAAAATATTGAATTGTAAGTATCTTACGTAATTGATCACCAAGATATTTTTTTCTGTGCTCTCCCACATGACATTACCGTTTTGTACTAACGCGTAACGGTTACTATCACGAAATTGGCGAGTTCAGGATAAAACTTTTCATAATATTGTACTTTTTAGGGTTCCGTGTTACTTATTCATGTTGATAAAAATATGCTTTCAGGTGTAAGTACTTTTATAATGAATGTTGCGTTTTCTTGCAGATCACAAGTACCACCTGAGGACATAAGCTGTTCAATGAATATAAATAGTGATGAAAGAATATTGGATTCGTAAGCTATTTTTTTATTTTTTTTATTCTTGATTGTATTGGTGACTAGCTTTTGCCCGCGATGTCGTCTGCGATCCAGGATAAAAAGTAGCCTATACACATTTCCAGGACATGGCCTTTTCATGTACTAAATGTCATCCAAATCCGTTCAGCTACTATAACGTAAAAACAAACAAACTCACCTTCCACATTTATATTATTAGTTAGGATTATAATTTCTTTATTCTTATACTAAAAAAACCTCTTTTTTTCAGATATTCACATAATCTTCCGCAATACGACACATCAGATGATGAATGTAATGATGATACTAATTGGTAATTGCTAGATTTTTTATATGAGAAGTTTGTATGTGTATCATGTATGTTATGCAGTTTAGCAAGAATTCACCAAAAAAAAAATAAGTATTCTGGTTATTTCAGGTACGAACTGAGTTTTAATAATCCTGTGGAAGGGAAAAGCTGTTTTTCTGTAGAAGGACGGAGAATAATTGATGTAGAATATTTTTATAGAAGACTTCAAGAAATATCCAATCATAATCAGGCATTCGGATGTACATTGAGCAACGTTCACATTATATCAGAAAAAAGAAAAGGTCTGCTTTCCAAATATAAATTAGCCTGCAATATGTGTAATCTAACATTTTATCTTGATTCTGAGCCTAAATCAGACCTACGTATAGATTTAAACAAATCTGCAACATCTGGCATCATATCTTCTGGAATTGGCTATTCCCAATTTAGCGAATTATGTGCATCAATGGATTGTCCATCTTTCTCTCAAAAGCATTATGCTAAAGTCCAAAATGAAATATATGATGACTGGCGAAAAACTGCTATAATTACAATGGAGGCAGCTGCAACACGGGAACGAGATGCAGCTATTGCGGAAGGGCGAGTAAAAAACGGCATTGCTTGCATAGATGTGATTGCAGATGGTGTCTGGAGTAAACGTTCTTTCAACACAAATTTTTCAGCCCTATCTGGAGCTGCCGCTATAATTGGTAAAAGGTTCGGTGAGGTTTTGTTCATCGGGGTGAAGAACAAATACTGCTGCATATGTGCCCGAGCTGAAAGTAAAAGTATCAGTCCAGGCGACCATGTATGCTATAATAATTATAGCGGTTCTTCTACCGGTATGGAGTCTGAGATATTGTTAGAGGGATTTAAACAGTCCATTCCCATGCATAACCTTATATACGAGCGTATGGTGGCAGACGGTGACTCGAGCACATATAAAAAAATTTTGGAAGGTCGTCCATATCCCAATTGCACCGTAGAAAAAGTAGAATGCAAAAATCACATTTTAAGAAACATGTGTAAAAAGCTAAAGAACATAACTACAGAAACCAAATATCCTTCAAATTTAAGAAAAAAAATTACTACTCAAAGAATTCTAGCTATCCGTAAAGTCATTTGCTCATCCATAACTGAACACATTTCCAAGGACGCCACCTTTGACATAAAAGTAAGTAACCTATTCACAGACATCATGAATTCATACAATCATGCATTTGGAAATCACGAAAACTGCCAACCCTATTATTGTACTAGCCAAAACAATAGTGAAGACTTAAGTTTAATTTTGAAGACGTGTGCTATATGGCATAGAATTAAATTTGTAGTTAACACTGTGGCAGCTAAGGCTCGAAGTCTTATGCACAACAGTGACAGCAATAGAGTAGAGTCTTTCAACAGTATAATTGCTAAATTCGTGGGCGGGAAACGCATAAACTTTTCGTTACGTCGGGGCTATGATGCAAGATGCAACGCTGCCGTGGTATCATTTAACACAAAGCGCCCACTTACCACTTTACACAGAGCGATTTTGGGGAGAAGTCCCAGGTCACTAGTGAAGAAATTAGAGCAGAAGCGCTCAAAACAAAGACAAAGAGCATCGAAATATTGCAACAGAAAATGTAAAAAACTGTTTTTAAAAACCAAAGATAAAGATTATGGTGAAAATTGTGAAAAGCCAGACATGACAAGTCTGGAGTACAATAGAATCAAAGAGGACTTTTTGAAAAGTTTGCCCAGTTCAGAAGAAGATCGAAGACAAGTAGAAAAGTCTACAATTCTACAAAGAGAATCAAGTGAGTGGTTAGAGCTCAGAAGGAAACTTCTAACGGCATCAAATTTTTCCAAAGTCGTAAATAAGCGACAAAACTCAAGTGTGAAAAATTTAGTAAAAAATCTTATATATCCAAAGAATCTAAGCCATGTCCCATCTCTGAAACATGGTATAGAGCATGAAGCAACAGCAACAGAGCAACTAGCATCACAATTAAAGATTCAAATAGAGCCTTGTGGTCTCTTCATAGATAAAAACTTGCCTTTTCTTGGTGCAACTCCAGACGGAATAGTGGGAGAAGACACAATAATTGAAATCAAGTGTCCAATTACAGCATTTAAAACATCTTTGGACGAATCTATAGCTAAGAAAAAAGTGAATTTTTGGAAAAAAACTAAAAACGGACTTGTCATAAATAAAAAACATCCTTGGTATATACAAGTACAAGGACAACTTCATATAACTGGTAGGCAAAAATGTATTTTCGGAGTATGGTCTGGATGCGACAAAGATATCAAAGTTGAAATTATAGAGAGAGATGACCAATATTGGCAAGAAATGGAACCAAAATTAGTACATTTTTATATGACATACATGTTGCCTGAGCTATGCGATCCCAGACATGTTCGAAATATGCCAATTAGAGATTTAAGCGAATTAAATGTTCTGTAATTTTGACAATGTGTAATAATTTATGGTAAAACCATATCTACCCGACCTACCTACCCTATCCTACCTACCTACTTACCCTCCTACCTCTCCTACATCTTTGCCTAGCTACCTAACTATCCTACCTACATACATAACTACATACCTATCTAAGTATTCTACCTACGTACCTACACTACCTACCTACCTACTGATAGATAACACGAAAACGCATCACATTTTTCACATACATATATAGCTACATAACCAACTATCCTACTTATCTACATAGTTACATACTTACCTACCTATCTAATATTCATACTCGTAGTCATACAAACCTTGCCTTGAGAATCACGTACACAAAAAAAAAAAAATGCAGTCCTTCGGAAGTTATGCGCAGACATACATTTCGGTGATTTGTTTTGAAAATTGTATAATGGCAAAGCGTTTTACTACCAAGCCAATGTACCCACAGAACCCTGAATGCAATGGCGACTCGCACTTGATTAGTTTTTTGTAACAGTAGAATTTATGCATCAGAATCGGTTTATAAAATTTCTTATAGGTAGGTATAGTAATACTATGTAGGTACTTGCATAGACCTACTACTTACATAATTACATACTTACAAAAACGGCTGTCACAAATACATACAAGGAGAAAACTATAAAACTCAAACTTACTACAAAATCAATGGGCGGAACCCTCACCGTAACGTCGGCTCGTCTATTATTTTGTAGCAGCTTTCCAATATAAGTTGATCTCGCATTGGCTTCCCGTACAATGAGAAGTCAGTTTATACTGGAAAATTTAGCTTGATGAGCAACTGTTAGTAGATACATTGAAATTCCTGCCGGGGTCGCATATTTTACCATGATAAAAAAGGTACCCACATTGAAATTAAAGTGATATAAAATTTTATTTTGATAATAGTGTCAAATTAATACTATTTTAGATAATTTTATTACTTAGAACTTGTCCGATAAATAATGTACCTACCTAGTTTATTCTAACAAAATCGCATCGACCGGTCGATGCAATTTTGTGCCCGCGTGACCGCGAGGAGCAGTGTGCGAGCGAGATAAAGAGTTAGGCGGCGCGGTGAAGTGGGGGCAAAATTACAATTTGAGCTGAGGTTGTATAGGCTCTTAAATAAATATAAAATACAGTAGTCACAAAAAACGTGTACATACGAAAACGAATCATTTCACTAATATTCGTCGGTTTTGTGTCCGTCAGTGTGACCGCGTTATTGTTTTAAACTACGTAACAGATTTTGATGCAATTTTCAGTATAATTTAGAGAATTTATCCCAGAAAGCTTACATAGGAATAACACTTAGCGTTTGTGCGTCGGTAGCCCTTATACCCCGTATAATTTTGAATAAAATAAAATTTATTATTATTAAAAAAAAAAATAAGAAATCTTAATGTTTTGTTAATTCATGAAGCAGCGATAGGGCGCTTGTTTGTTAATAAATAAAGTAATTGCAATGTTTTTCACCGCATAACGATATCGCATGTAATTCTTACAAAAGGTCTCGTGCTATAATCGGCGTGTAGTTAGACCCAGTACGTACCGACAACTGTAAACACTATTCCCTGTATTTAAATATTCACATTCATTCCTTTCCGTGGAAATTGTCTTATTTATCTTTGATTGAGTTTTGCCGCCGTTCGCAATGTCCCTGTAATTACTGATTGAAATCGAATGTCCCTTAATGACTATCGTGTCTGTTACTACCGCAATGCCAGCAGTTATAAAAATAGTAGCGGAGCTTAAAACGTCGGCATTGACGGTAACGTAAACATATGAGACCTTCACTAAATAAATGATTTGTTTACTAACAACGTCAAAAACTTAGTAAAAAACTCAACATAGCAACATAATGGAGGTAAATCAAATGAAAAACGTTACAAAATCGCACAGGGAAACATAACAGTCAGTACAGCCACACAATAGTTTAAAAATAACAATAAAAGATCAATACATTTATACATCCACAACAAAGGATCTATAAATAATCGCACGCCTAAGAATTACACGATAAAAAAATTATGTATTTATATTAAAATAGACGCGTCATGTAAATAAACGTTGAACACAATTAAGGGCACAAGCTTTTATATTATGCGAATGACGACGACATATACTTAACCGTGCGACTGTACCAGTTGCATATGATACACAAATCGTTGTCAACAATTGCTCGAGCGGCATAACAACTGTTTATGTATTATTTGACGACGAACTGAGCCGGTACCATCACCTCTTTATGAGTGTGTGTGAAAGAGATGGAACTATAAAGTATAATTATCAGAAAGATGTGGTCATAATGGTTGTAAAGAGAGCGACCCCCTCGACAAAAGCGAAAGGCACTTTTTCTCCTCGGTCATTACGATTTTTTTTTTGTTTTTAACCACAGATATTGAAAGTCCAAAGTTCCAAATTATCACAAGTATTTTTTTAAATATTTGTTTTTGACATAAACCGTGATATATCACCCCAAAAAAGTAGTCGTTTCCCGACCATAATTTTTGCGCTGAGTTACTACGTTTGATGTTAAAATTTTTTGGTTGACGGGCTCGCATAGGGTCCGTTTACATCTTCGATTTAAGGATGTCGTATAGATCATTTTCATTAGACCAATATGGAAATCACCAAAAAACAGCTACTTACCCATACGTTTGAATCGACTAGGTATAAATTTTTTGTATGGGACGGCATGTAATTTTTAGCGATAAAGATGATTGTTGACTGTTCAATTTTATGGTCTCTAACATACCTTTAAATACCAAACTTTTCAGATAAACGCTTAGGATAGGATGTCTGGCTTGACCACACTAAAGCAAGATATATCTATAAGAGGCGATGGTAGGCCCCCCTGAACGTAGAGAACTAATAATTTAATCAAAAGCATAGCTAGAAGCAACAATTACGGTGGGAAGTGATTGCACCGACACAATCTGAACGCGACTCGTTGCTGCTTCGTTGGTGAACGATGTATTTCATTTATTGTTATGGACCACAATTGACTCCAAGCGCCTTACCTATTGTACTATAGGGCCTCAATCTTCACTTTACGACTTTTAAATCTAGTTGTAACCATACTGTTGTGTGTTGTTACATTGCTGATCAAGTGGTTATACATTGTAACGCTAAGTAATTCATGTACTTGATTCTGACCAGCAATTTTAGCCAATTACGGTATTAAATCAGAAGCAATTTTAGCATTGTGAAATATACGTTAGTACAAGTAGCTGCATTAAAATAAAAACTGTGATAAGACACTGATTGAGGGGCGATTAAAAATATGAACAATGAAATAAAAAGAGAAACATACAGTGAAATGTCGATTTAGTTTTACACTAGTATTAGATTTACATGAATACAATACTTACACGTGGAGACAAGACGGATACGGAGAGAGAGAGGAAGGCCAAAGAAAAGTTGAATGGATTGTGTGAGGAATGATTTGAAAGCGAAAGGAGAAAATGCCACCATGACGTCTAACAGGGAAGAATGGAAAAAGAAAACATATTGCGCCGACCCCAAATAGAATGGGATAAAGGCAAGAAGATGATTACAATGCTTACACGTCATCGTCCGATAACTAACGACCGAACATAAAGACTTCTAATTCTAGTTTTAAGTACACAAGTATCGTTTAACGTCACCAAAATAGGGTAACATGTCACGGTACTGTTATTCAATACCCGAGCATATCGGGGCTTCTCTCACTGTTCTCTTTGTGTAACCCAACACGGGTGTTAGTTTGTTTAATAACGTGATACCTTTTTCATTGCCCGATTTGGGAGCTGAAACAACTATCAGATACCAAACAAGTATGGCCGGTAAAGAATAAAATGTAAACAAAAACAAAACGCAATGCCGACTGGTATTGCGATGTAGTTTTTTTCAATCCAATAATGACGAGAAAACGATAAAATGATCACATGTCCATCTGTAACCGCGCGCATTGTGATGAGTTTGGAATAAGTATAGCGAAATATTTAATCGAAATGATTGTGTTGTTTTATTTGGAACTGCATATACCCTTAATCTTTGAAGAAACCATCATTGGCTACACACATAGCATGTTTTTCGCCCTGTTTCTCCTGTTGATCTAGTTTTCGCAAGCGCTACTGTTAAGCGTAATGGTTTAGAGTTTAATTTCCAATTCGGGGAAAGTGTTATTTCGTTTTTCATCAATTTCTAAGCATCCCCCTTTGTCTAGGCTTGCCCCTTATTACATGGAACTTACTAGCGAAATGCACATCGATTCAATATTATAGCAACGTCTTTTCCCATGTTACCACAGATCAACGGCAAACTCTGACGTCTGAATCTCCAATAAGTGTACACGGCTAAGTGGGCCCAGGCCTCCAGTGGGCAAACACTCGCCCCCGACCCAAATTGGCCCACACTTGTCACACTCCAACACCGTATTCACACTTCTCGCGTGACTAGCAAAAAATAAATCTGTATTACTCGCCCTTATTGGCACAATTAGCCACTAAGTAGGCCGCTTAATGTATCGCCATCGAAACTGTGTTTGCTGGTCATATTTTATTCGGCTAATATGTTGAACGTTTCGTGATGGATTCCGTGATTCTTTTGTGTTCTTTTGACTGAAATGTTTTAGCATTTTCCGGTTACATGTTTAATTGAAACAAAAAAGATGTTCAAAAGCTTCGAAACCTTTCTCTAGAATCTAAAGATCCTTCTCAAACGCAGCCTACAGATCTCATATAAGATTTAAACTGGATAAACCTTATCCGCTACACCAGCGCCCTAAATTATCTAATTCAGAAACTAGATTAGATTAAAACGTTTAACTTGTTTATACGTTAATTCAATACGGCCCGTCTGTTTCTAGGCCTTTTGATATCTCTGCCAAGTGTACCGTCGAGAATAGATGCAGTGAATGAAATAAATAGGACAAACCGAACGTAATATGATGCACAACACGGTTCCATTGTATCCGTTTACCTTGGAAAATCCTTCTCCAATACATATTTGTAAAGACAAACGTGTGTTCCCCGGAATTTGCGAGTCAATGATTTTATTTGTTTTCAGTCTGATTCAAGTAAACAGTTCATTATTATTCAAGTGTCAGATACAGACGGAATAATTCTATGTGCGAATGGTTTGGAAAAACGACTTCGTTATGCTCTTGTCTGTAGATAGATCGTTGAATGTTTTGATTATAAAGTGCATACTTGCAAAAAATTGTATGCGAAAGCAATGCGACACCTACGCGTGGCCCCAACGAATTTGCTCATCGGTATATTTATAGACAAACAGGATATTAACAGTGCGTTGACATAGGGATACAGGTGCCAGATCAATTCATTTTCAGCATCGTAATCACCAATTACTTAAATTATTCATCGTTTGATAAAACCTGTTATAGGTAGGTAACATAGGTTGAGTATTTACAGCACGTGTGTCGATGTCGGTACTGATAGTTAGGCTAATCTAACACAATTAACACGGGTATGATAGCATTCCATTGTATTCTGATTTTCAGCATTTTCTGTAATGTATGAATTAGTGTTTCTATCTTCAAGGTGCCTGTGGGATTTTTCAGTGTTTCGGTTACCCCTTATAAAAATCAAACAATATCACAAAAAAAAAACATTATTTCCCACAACGACGACACAAAACAGCTGCCATTATCCATGTTTCTATAATTCGCATACCTACATATTTTTATAGGTGTATTAAATTTATCACACGCTAGTAACCTATTACGTTTGGATAAGAGCGGTTTTATCGGCGTTTCGTCCGCGCTGTCACTGGGCGGGCGGCGGGCGGTGTGCGTCCTTGACTCGCCTCGGTCGTTGACGCCGGCGCTGCGGGGGTCGGCCCTACATTATGCACACGCGACTGCCTGCGCTCCCTTCTGATCGTTCAAGACGTGCTTTGGCGCCGTAGACACGCGTCGCACACGCGGCGACCAGAGGGCTATTCAACGGATTAACGCTGCGATTTTTTTTTACCGCGCTTTTGGAACCGTTCGCAGGTGTGCGAAAATTAGAACGAATCAGAGTTGCACCTGTAGTTGAATGCTTTTGAGTTATGTTATGACGCAATAAAGCTGAAGTTTTACACGCTTTAATGTCAGCAAAAATATTTAAATTGATATTTTAATCCGATCTTGATAATCCTATAATTATATTCCATCTAATATCATTAAACTGTTCAATTTTAAGTACGAATCAACTTCAACTTACTGATCATCAATTATTCAAATTCTATTTGATAGCTTTTTAATCCTAAGTCTGAGAATAAACGTCGCGCGTCGTCGATAAAAATAAAAACATTTCTCAAACAACTTTGATATATCAAATCCACGGAGATCACACACGTAAACAAAGTCGCCGCTAATGTCCATGTTCATTGACGTTCACGTCCATAGACGAGAATTTCCCGAGGCGAACCTCATCCCAGAGGAAATTAGCTTCTTATGTTTCACGCGTTTCCTCTGCCCGCGGACAATTGAATCTTCTCAACGCAAATTGATATTTTTTGCGACACTCCGATTGCCCGATGCAATTTCCCAACGTCTGGCCTCATCTACTTCCATGCTTCGTGAATCAAAAGATGTCGAGTCATACTCCGTGCAGTTTTTTTTTTTCATTCAATGTTCTTTCTAACCCACATCAGTATAACGGATTCTGGTCGGCAAGCGATTTAAGCTTTTAAATTAACTTGCTTTAGTGCTAACATACTCAATGTTTACGGCAAAAAGCTCTTCCTTTAGTTGCACATCTGAAACCCAAGAAATATGAATCAACATAACAGTTCCACTTCAGTAAATTGTACCAAGTCAAACACCATAAAAGTGTGAGTAGAACTTTCTGTTGACGTATAACTTTATGAGTCGCCCAAACTTGGTGTAAGCAGCTAGGTGTCGAACAAAATAAAACTGTCTGTACTTAATTGTTGTGAGTGTCACGCAACTCGTCATGCTTTATTGTTTTTGGTAAGATCATAACTTTGACGGTTGTCTTCGGGTGAAGCCAACGAGTTTCCCGACCCCCTCCGAACGTCGCATTCGACGCCAATGTATTTGATCAATGTTTGTTACGTTGGTATGTACTTCGTTTTATGGTTCATAAATATTTTTTTGTTCCGTGACCCGTCTCAAATACCAGAATAACCATACGATAATCGATTCAGTGCGCATGTTACGTGTTTCAGGGACCCCATAAAACTGTGTTTCCGCACTGCGCCTATTATAACTGTTTTACGACTGCCGACTAGGTATCCCCGGCGCATGCACGTATACTTCCACCGAGGGTTTTCGAGTACACCAATGTCTCGATGCTAAACGTGTAACGGTATAATCGCTCTCGTTTTATAGGGGTTATATTTGGGGTAATTGCGCCCCGCCACGGTGCTCCTACCCTCGGAAATACTTCGACTAATATCGCCACTTCAACATGTTGCAATCCATTCTTCTGCGACCAAAACAACTGATTTCTTGGAATAAAACAAACTGAAATGGCTTTACGACAATAATTCAGTTTAATATTTGAAATGGGAGTTTCGAATTTCTAACCCTTTGTCGGCGATTTGTGGGCGTGTAAACGTCTACCTCTATTTATCGCGAATAGATCGGGCTATAATGGCTGTTACAGGCCGACAGTGGTACTTGTTTGACCGTTCGCGCACTATATCAAAGTGATTGCTGAAACATTAGGTCGGACCGCGGTCAGTTCGCCCTCGTCTAGACGTTTACTCATTTTGACTCAGGCCCCAGCCGATATTTAGTTAATCCGGTCGATAAATAATAATAATAATAATAATAATATTCCACAACTATCACACAACGCCATCTAGTCCCAAGCTAAGCAGAGCTTGTGTTTTGGGTACTAGACAACTGATAAACATACTTATATATTTCTAAATACATACATATTATAGATAAATTACACCCAGACACAGAACAAATGATCGTGCTCATCACACAAACATTTGTCCTGGGTGGGAATCGAACCCACGACCTCCGGCATAGCAGTTAGGGTCACTAACCACTAGACCAACAGGCCAGTCCACAAATGATTTGTTTCTGTATCAAAGTAACCAAATTGGGTTGTCTATCTTCACCTAAAATTGTTTTTTTTTTAATCCTGAAATAATAATAGTAACTTAATAGTGAATCATCGTCATCATCAACCTCCTACCCTTAACCCATTTCGTTGTGGTCGGCACAGCATTATTATTATAAGCCTGCATTGTCCCACTACAGGGGAAAGGCCTCCCTTCCCTCCTTCCACTTTTCGCGATCTAATGCGATTATAGGCCAATCCTTTGAGAAGGAGTCCAGTTCATCCCGCCATCTCCTTTTGGGCCTGCCGCGTTGTCGTTTCCTGCTTGTTGGTATCCACTGAGTGGCAATTTTTGCCCATTGCTTTTCCGACATGCGGCAGATGTGACCAGCCCCGTTCCTTTTCAACCACTTTTTTCTTATATTAAATGGGCCTTCCCTTGACCTCAATTTTCTTCTCATTTTGCTTTCATATCAATAGTTACCTCGTTCTAGCCACAATTGTCATCTTCCACACAAACATGTTACTAACCAAAAAACAGCCATTTCGTCATCCTCAGAATTAAATACTTATAGGTATTGAGTAGAGGTTAAGGAAGCCGGGTTGCTATTTCTGGAATGCGTATTCGGGAAGGCCTGTTACATGCACGAAACAAACGGTAGGGATTACGCACATCGCATTAGCATATAATGGTGTTATTTGCATTCGACCACTGAGGCTTATTTTACGCTCGTTTATTTTTCAGAAATCCAACCCGTTCACTGCAGCACAGTAATTTATGCAAAATACCGCACATGATTGGACGGCGGCGGACCCCTTTTTGCCTTTTTAAGCCTCCTCGTTTATAGTTCGGCGGTAATATGTGCCGACCTGACGAATTATGTGGTTGCTTGGCCAATTTTCCAGATCGATGTCGAAATGTGATATTTCTTTAATTTACTGCTCTCGCAGCTAACAGGCCTGGCTGTGTTATAATTTTCCTTCCTCGTTCGATTCAGACTTTTTGGTTTTAAAAGCATTCTTGTTTCTAACAGAAAACAGGTAAATTAAACAAGGTATCAGAATCTTCCTTTAACTAAATTCAATCAATTTTTATTATTGCAAGTAATAAATTAGTTGTGAATAAACCCGCAAGCATTTTAGTGCGCACCCGATGCCATCTCGAATATCGGAGATGCTTCTAGCTGTGTGCCCCCGACTCGCGGGCCGGGAAAGAATTTCAATAAGTTGTTTTCATTTGCAAATTGCGCGCCGCGGCGACACCTAATGGAAAAGGAATCTAGGGGGCCGCGTGCCGGTCGTCGCACCAGTTCCGCTTATTGGATTATAAAGAGCTCTTTCGATGCGTTCACGCTTGCTCCGATATTTTTTCGAGTCATGCTATTTGTTTTTGGGTAGTAATTAAATCGACTTTTTCTTAACTAACACTACCTTGTCCTCGTAAAGGCCTAAGTCAGCCATCAAACTGCTTCTAAAAAATTCTATCTCAGCCACAATTTGTCATCTATGTATCTTCCCGTGCATTGGAAAAGGCTAGGCAGATGATGTATCTTCCCGTGCATTACATATAAACACGCCGCACAGGACAAATTAAAAAAAATGTGCATTGAATTTCGTTTTGTTTTCAATAAAATTAACAAGGTTATTCCCCGAATCAACTCGCCGATCTCACGCTTCTTTTCACACTTCCTTAATGTTTAGCTACTCTATTAGTTTTCAAAGACCTGTGGTGGTGTTCGTCGCCCGATGAAGAAGGATCCTTGTCAGGAGGTGCTCTGGTGAAAAATGCGAGAGCGTTATTAGCATCCCGGGGACGAATTGGTATGCCGCGGGCATGTTCCGTTCGACCGCCATTATTCATTTATTCATGGGGCTCATGTACTAAGCACCAACGAGAATTTACTATGTATTATAGTTAATTATGTAGTAAACACCAAAGTTATTGGTTATTCTGATAACTTCCGCCTTAAAACGCTTAAAATATGTCCAATAAATGTAAACTAAACTATAGCTCAGTAATCGGTAACTCTCTCCCACAAAGTTGAAATACCCGGAACTTTCAGTTCTAACAACTAACTCGTTTGCCTTTGGTGAGACAGGTTGAATAAAACAATGATTTGCAGCTTACCTATAGAAATATAGCTAAAAGCTATTGTAATTGGAAACTCCCTGGTTGCATTGATTTAAGAATAGATTAACTACTCGATTTACGAAATATTTGAAGAAATATACTTGGCTTTACTTTTCTAAAACTAGAAATGCAACAACGTTTCAATATTGTATTATTGTATAACAAGAATAGGATAATGAAAGATTGAAAACCGTATTCAATACTATTTTGAATAAACGTCCAATTCCCAAAAACTAATTCATTATCCAAGTCACATCACATCACCTTTGTTTATCTGAAATATTGATGAGTAAAACCAATACATTTGTCGAGCATTATGCAAATACGTAACGGTACTGGTCGTGCCAAGGAACGCGGAAGCATGTTTTCCAATAAAGCGAGCAATAAACGCATACTCGGGGCCCTATGTACTCCTAGTACTGCGCGGGCGCCGGTGGACACATTCCAACTGACCATTCAAAAGGTTCCACCTAAACAGTTAAGACTAGGAATACTATAGTACCTGGAAACTAACAGGAAACTGGGAAATTGATACGAAATTGGCCAAGTAATGTCGAAATTTTAGAAAATTAAAGGTGAAAATCGAGATTAGCCGTGAAAAAAGATATGCACCTTGTGATCAGATGACACAAATACTTGCTATTTCCTTTCCCTCCCTTGACTTCAGAAGTAACGCTTCGTACAAATTCTACGTGAATGTGCATTTTGGTCATCCAATAACATCAGCTGCTTGCAATTTAGTAGCAGATTTGATCTGGAAGAGACCTAAATTACGCTATAAACAATCAAATTAGTCCGGAAGCCTAATAAAAATAAAAAAATCACACGTACCTATACAATCGTACGTGCACAGACCCTCTTCTGAACACACGAAATCTCGCGAATCTTACCGATATTATAAAGAGGGAAAGTTTGTTTTGTTTGTCGAGGTAATCTCGATAACTGCTCAATTGTTTTCGATAGTTCTTTCACAGTTTGCCAACTTGTTTCGTTCTGTTCTCTTTGAACACAGGGTGCGAAGTTTTTGTTCTTCGCGATTGTGTCATATCTGTGTGCGATCTACAAACGAATTGTTGGCGAAATATAATATTGTAAGCTGAACTTGTTAGGGGCTTCATTTGATTGCTATTGGTTCTGTATTGCCCGGTATAACGCAACAGCAATCTTTATTTCAAGCCATCTATAAGTAGACGTGAATGGTAATTGCCTAAAGGTGTTCTGCAAAAAAGTAAAATGTGCAATCAGTCTTCCATGTCACAAGAGCATCAAACAAGTGCATTTCTGAAAGCAATTTAATTTTCATAGTATAAATGCGGCGATATCAGACTGCCCTCGTAAACATGTCTTCAATAAAGTCTTATAGTGACCCGTGCTCGCCCCAGGCACGACATTGTTCCCCGGTTTATAAAATTACCCCGTTAAAGGAGTGCAGGATCCAAAGGAGCTCCTTTGGATCCTGCACTCCTTTAACGCGTACTCGTTGCTACGTGCTTCACTTGTACGGATGTTCCTAAGTACGTGTATGTTTTCGGAAGTTAGTGTGGAAGTAATGGTTACACACAGATTATTCTCGAGTACTCGCGCTGAAGTTGAATCATGTTTTTAATTATATTTTCCGGAATTGAAAAGGGTTTTTGAAGTTCACCTGAAAAACAGTTCTATTTAGTAATTTAACTTTAGGGAAAGAAAACTTTGTTTCCTTTATTTATATGGCACATTTGTTCGTTACTTCTTGTGGCAGCGCGATAGATTAAACGTATAGAACAGTTTAAACAATCCGTTTTCTGAGTGTGTTGTCGCAAGTGTCCGTATCTTCACATGTCTTCCTCAACAATTTTGTCATTTCCTGCTCGCTGCTGCTCGTTTAACGGGCCTAAATTATGTGTGAAGGTTTTATTCGTCGTGTGATGTGTGTAAACCAGCTACGTGTGCGCCCGATAAGTATTCAATACACGTCTCCACATAAATTAACCAACAGGTGTGTTCTCCCTGAAATGAACATAAATAAAAAACAGATCAAGCGCGAAATGGGAACATTCGCAATAAAGGTTCCAATGCTATACGACTTTATACAACCTTACCTTTTGAAACGTGTTCTGCGGGAACCTACAATCGACTATATCATTTCCAAGCCGTTAAAAAAGCTGATCACAATGTATTTATTTCTTTAACCGTAGTTAAATTAACAAACAGCATTAAACAGCCATTTTCAGGGCTTTTAACACGGACTGTTTTTTCACGATTTATGTTATTGAACCCTAAAAACAGATGAGAAGTGCTAAACGTCGCGCGCTCCGTACCTTTATTTATATTTAGTGCCTTTATTTATACCCGGTTCGGTGTATGCTAATGTTCCGAAACGGGATGTAGACAGACTGAAATAGCTCCTTACTTGTCACGACAATTCGCCCTTAAACCAGCTTCTGAGAGCCAGAACCGTTATTCGGCGCTATTTCAAAATGTTCAGCATGCAACCAAAATTATCCGGCGATTTTGTTGTTGTAATCGTAATGGATGCGCAAAGTTTCAGAAAATGTTGGACCTTGCCTCACCGCTTGCTAGGCTAACTGGCGCAAAGTTTTGCTAAGAGAGAAAAATTGCGTAGTTTTAATCAAATTATAAGCTGCTTTGGGTAGCAGTTTCAAACTGGACTCTGCTTTAAATCTTTATATAAAAAGTATAGCTTTCATAGCTTCTTCATGATCCGTTTCTATTGAGTTTAGATCCGTTACAGTTTTTAAGGTTTTTCTATACTGGTTCTATGCATTTTCTACATGCATTGCCATGCACAGTCATAAATTCGGAGAACTGTTGTCAAATTCATATTCCAGCAATTGAAGCAGTAATCCATAAATATGCAAAAAACAATCGCAGCGCAGTGCACGCCTTCTTGTACTTCGTCTAGTACTTCTCCGTGACCTATTTCTGAATGGATATAAAAGCGCATTTTAAAGGCCGTCTCTAGAACTATTAGAAGTGTTCTGAAGACTTTCTCGGAGACGTTTGCGTGACATTTACAACGAGTGCTAATTGTCGCTCGACGGTTGCGGTTGTTACGGGAACAGACCTGTATCGAGTGTACTTTGCCGTGGATTTCTCTTGTCTGCATCTGATTTGAGCCGATGCAACTTTCGCTCCAGACACGATCTGGTTTTATTTTAACGACGTTGTCTTGCAGTCGACTGCATTTCTTCCTTTAAATTCCAGTTACATTGTTTCGTTTTAAATGCTTTTATCGTTGCTTTGTTATGTGATATTTATTTGGAAATCGTCACGTATTTTATGATGATCTAATCGGCGCCTGCAATCAAATGGTGATAACAATTGAGTTCGTGTTATAGGTACGAGTTAAATTCATGATTGAAATCATTATCAACATACTTACCTAATAAGCTCTGCAACTACGAAAGATTAAGCTTGATGTACATATGTATAAGAATGCTGAATGTGAACTTCGATCGAGCAGCTACTGCTCAATCCAAACGTTTCGTCAGGCGTTGCCTAATCGGCCCAGAATGCAGTCACCGGTGTCGTCTGCTTGTCGGGCAAACTGATCCGTGGGCGTACGTGTGCCAACAACAAACAACACCAATAACTACACGTCGAGAAACAATCTAGTTCAAACTTATAATCTCAACATTAATTTCAACCAAACGCTATAAATAACTGCCAATTTTTACCCCAAACAATCAATATTCATTGAAATTTTATGCCGGTTGAATTGCTCATTAATTCTTTTGTGTTATTTATCTCATCGAGTTCGAAATTATAATCCCATCCGCACTTATTTTTTCATCACAAATCGATATCCATAATCAGTTTCTGTATGGTAATAGAGGAAAAAAATACAATACCTAGTGTGTTTAAAGGCCACCGTTATGGCTCATAGGTCTCACGCCAAGCTACCTGAGATGGGTTTAGTGCTTAGCTATATTAATTTGATGCAAAATTTATAAATATATAAGTTGCATTGCCTTAGTAACAGACTATCCATTGATATTTCTGTATGATTCTTCATGTTACTTAAATACCTATATTTTTAAATGATGTTTCTTATTCTGCTTTTATAACCGAGGTGTCCCTTATTGTTTACGCACAATAAAACGTCTATCGTCTGGAAGAATTGTTTATCATCGTTTTATCGCCGCTAAATAAAAGTATATTTAATCGGAACATTCCAATTTGGACACTTTAGTCGTACAAAAAGAATTTCAATATAAATCTTGGTCGTTGTTACAAAATGTTACGATTGTTTGTATTTCGAAAGTGACTATTTAACTGATCGTTTTACGTTGAGGTAGAATCGATTCTGAAGGGAATTGAAATAGATTTTTATAATTGGATGAAATAGTCGTTGAGGCCTGCGGCTGTCGATAGTTAACCCAACCGCGGATATTTAGTAGTTTTCCAAGTTTTCCCCGTTAGCGATATTGTGTTGGTGCGAAACTGCGAAGTTTGCCCAGGGTCCCCCAGGGCGCGTCTCTCGCAATAATGTTTTCTTTCCCACAATCTTTGCCTGTGATAATTTAAAACGTGTTTGCTTACCATCGGGGCGGAACAGGGCGCCCTGCCCTTAGGTCCACAACAAGGACGGGCCCGTAATAAATGTTTATCGATATTAATTTTCCAAAAAGAAATTCCATTAGACTCGTTCAAGCTACTGCGATGTTAGAAATAAAACTTGGTCTTGGCTGTCGAATTTCCTTGTCACAAATACAATGAATGAATCATCTCAAATCTGATAATTGGTGTTAATAAAATTCTTTACCTATCTTAAATAGACTTCATAAAGATTGAATTGTGTCGGATGCTATAAATCATTTCAGTGAATCTACAAGCAAGTAATTTGTTTGAAATAAATCACATAAAAGTAAACGAAACATCTAACGTCCACTTTTGAAACTGAAAAAGTGCCAGAATTTTTTCACAATAAAACATTAAATGAAACCCAATTCTCTTTCATAAAGCGTCGTGATCATTACAGCAAATAAGCAATATATTATACGTTCGCCAGTTTCTCACAATTTAATTTCTATCAAGCGTGTTATATAGCTATTGTCGTGTTATATATGTCCAGCTAATTGGCGTGGCTAGTAGGGACCAGCGTCTGATCAGTTGCTAGGAAGCGTGACCAATTGCCGTTACCTCACCGAAGACCACTACTCATTCCGATTTGATGAGCCCAACTTGATGGACTGCACGGGCACATATAAAACCTGATTATGTGGACATTTTTTTTCGATAAATATGGCTCTCAATAAGCTGCGAGAAAATTGACATGTCTATGAACTTATTTATGTCAGGGATATTGAACTGATGTGGTTTGTACTGAGAACTGTAAGGACTTATTGCTGCATAGAATTGCTTTGACTAAAGCTTAGTTCACATCAGAGTCAGTCATAATAAATCAGTCATAATAAGCATTATTTGAATAAGGAAAATCATAATAATCTCCTTAGTAATAGTAACTCATTCCTATATTCTGGATTGTCGACCGCTACTTCCTTTCTGTTTTCTGTATGACGCAGCCATGAGAATAATAATGCACATGATTATAAGTTATCTAGCGCATATGAAGTATGAACACGACCGCTAATCCATACGAAATTCGAATTCAATACCGTATCGCTGGCTTCGTATAAAAAGAGTTAATATTCAACCTGATGAATAAACCATCCATGCATGCCAGAACATGCAAAAGAAACAACGTATACTCGATATCTGACCTTTGACAGAATTTAATGAAGTGCACTCTGGTAAAAACATTAGGAGCAATGCTTGAAGCAATATTCAATACATTAGCATAATTAAATAGCCTATGGAGTGAGCGGCCGACAAAGCGAGTCCACATGACAATTCCCGTAATAACTTTCTCATTGTCACCAGCCAACCAGGACTATCCCTCGCATAAGTTTATATTATAATGGAACCAATATAAGCTGTGTACACACTGTATGCGGGCGCGTCGCTGCCTACATAAATCTCTAGTGATAAATTAGACAATTCCATAAGATAGGGTGCACGCGCCTCCCTACGGGCCTCATGCAGAGAGGCCGTTGGGATAATCGACGGGACTCATGCAATTTGGCATAGTATTTATCGTTCCACGTGTGTATACGCGCTTTTATGTTACCGGCCAATGTTTTGTTGCATAAACTTTACGAGCTGTAACGTTTACAAAAGGTTGACGGTGATGAATTGATGTTTGAACGCTTTTCTATTTTATTGTTGTTGCGATACGTACTTTCGTCACTAATGTCTGTCTTGTTGCGTCTTCAACGCGACGTCATCAAGTGTGACGTGATTTATTATTTTATTGTGTTAAACATGCTGTACATCATCTCGTCAATTATGATAAACTAGCTTTGATTGTACCCTTATCTGTTATTCCGATGAAAAGTTCCCATTGTTTAGTTCGAATCAAGTCATGACCGCTTGAATCTATACAATCTGCTCAGAATGTCTGCAGTTTGTAATACTTTTCACGAATCACAATTGCGAGGAAGCCATCGAGGCACTTGTTTTGAAAGTTCGAGCAAGAGTTAACAATCTCTATATCGAGTAATATCGACCATACTCGAGATGGGCAAGTTTAGTTTAAAGGCTATTGTTTCTAACTTGATAACGACAAACTTTGACGTCTTGTCAAAGACTACCGCCTAAAAAAGCTTTTGAGCAGAGTGTTATTAAAATTATCCAACCTCATCTTAAATAAAGCACCAACATTCCATACTACAGGGAATTTTATACCGAGAAAAAAAACAAGCACGAAATCTAGAAATAAACAAAAGTTACATCACATCGTCGTGTTCGGATGATTCACGGCGCACAACGTAACAAAACATTAATTTATCGTGAAAAAAATTCTTTCACAGAAAAGCTGACCCGAAATAATAGCAGCTATATAGACAGTAGACGTCATTATGGTGTTCGGTACGTCAAAACACGCCGATGTTGACGACCCGAATGACTTGCATGATTCGCCCGGCCATCTCATATCGATCCCGCTTCGCCCGCCAACTCACTTCACAGTTTTATACGTCAGAATAAAAACCTCTGTATTAATAATGTATTTTTGTTTGTTTCAGGTAAGACACGCAATTGATAGAGTCCTTTCTGTTACGCTGAAACGTAATATGAAAAGTATTTGAAATGTAAGAAATTGACTCTTCATATTTCGCAGGTTTTGTTTCGTTAACATACGAAACACACACGTAGCACAACTCAAATGATCAATAAAGACAGTAGTATCCCCCAAAACAGGACAATAGAAGCCACTCGATTTTATTAAAGCCAATTATCATAAATCAGTAATGAACCTTACGAATACGTCATAGGCCCAATTTGACCGATATCGATCCTAAATTTAAAATTAGGCCGATGTTTGTTGCCAACCAATAACTTTCATAAACTTCTTGGTAACACGTTTCTGAAGTTCAGAATCCAAATGGTAATAATACGATCCAAAAATAGGATATAAGGCCTTCATGTAACTAGTTAAATCAAGGACTGTTTGCTGAGGACGTACTCAACCAATTCTGGACTTTTACTTTAGTCCCTTAGAAAGAGTCCTAAAAGCTGTTACTTAGTTTATGGCAGCCCCAAATATTCTTAATCCATCTTTAGTTTGAGATGTAACTAGTATTGCATCGATTCGCCTTGTCATGTGAGAGTATTTTGGCAGCGGCTGTCACGTGGGGCACCGCTGCTACTGCTAGATATTTCAATCAGCCGGTCAAGGAACTATTACATCGCCACCGCGGCACCATTATCTTGGCCCGGAGATTGATGGCCCAATATCGCGATGGACTCCGATATCAATACATACAACGCTTTACATATATAGGGGCCTAATAAAACGCAATACGGAACGCGTAATGTATGTCAATAAAATATGTTTTTATTTCTCTCCAGCTATGTCCGGTGTCCGACTATTTATAGATCGTCGTAAAACAAACTAATTTGATCTAGATTTTATGTTTTTATTCGGACGATTGAATTGCTCTGATATCAGACGATCAATTATGTTTGTCTAATCAATTTTGATTTACGCGCTAATTTTCTAGTCATTGCCCTCTTCGTGGTGTGTGGTATTTGTTTATGTCCTGGTATTGACAATTTGATTCGTGTTGGTATTAAAAAGGAACTGGTTCTGTCTGGGTATTTCCTCGCGTGATATTTTGTTGTTCCGTTTCATTATACCATTATTTAAAGATAAATGGCTGATATCAATCTGCAGACTTTGTGTGTTTTTTTTTCAAAGTCTTTCGCTTTAATACTTTGTTAGGATGTTCATTGTGGTCACAGTAGAGCATTGTACTTTGAGACAATACTAGAACTAATTTACGTTGACGCAGATTAATTTAAATTCTACATATTCTTAGAAATCTCGAAGTGTGATGCCATCAATCAGTAAAACATAAAATGCACCGGCTGTGGTGCGACAAATTCGCCTCTCTATTCGAATAAAATTGATGGGAAGGCCAATATCGTAATGCGAAACACGGGCGTACACTACCGAACGACTATTTTGAGACCGTATCGGAACCCCGATCTATTTGATGGACTCGGTAGCGTGGTGAGGAATAAAACCCCCTATGCATTGGCCGCTAATCATGTTATGTGATCTAACTTTAGTGTTTTGAGTAATTGGGAATTCCCGAAATGTTTTCTACACCCGGTTTGTTGTGTCCTAGACTAATAGTGTTCGAATAGTCAATTTAACACAAAGTTAACTTTATTGCTGCAACATGAATCTATGAAGTTTATCGCTTCTCTTAGCATAATTTCCATGTAAACTAGATAGGAAGTGCGCATGATTAACAACACGAATCAGTTACGACTACTTATCTCTGTCCAGACGTGTACGTTACACATTATAAAAATGTATATTTGCAATATGCTATTTGAATTTCAAAACGTCTCATAATGAAGTTAGCGGTAAAGGTGGAACGGTGGTGGAACAATATAAGTGCGCGCGCGCATGCCCGCCGCTGGCGCCGCAACGCTCCAGTTGCCCCGTCTGGCCATCCAGCTACCAGACCAGATACATGATTATACAGGGGTTACCACAAGCTTTTTGCATGCTAAGCCAGACACATTATTATCGAGCAGTCGTTATGTTATGACTGACTGTCTTGCATACAGACGTGCAATTTCTTGGAATTACAAATTGAAATAGTTTAGACTAGCTATTCACTGGAAAAATATATTCTTCGTTAGACAGCGGCGGTTATTTAAGACCACACCTGAGTCACGTGCTTGCACATGTTGAGCATTTGTTCCAATCTTGTTCCATTTCAATTTTAAAACTAGTAAGAGGCACACATTCTCGGAAAGTCAAGTCATCTTTGTTTAAAATACTGTCTGTTCTCGCAATAGTTTTGTTGTCAAATAATTCTTCGGCGATCGCCAGCAACTCATGTGAGTCATACTTTTACTCTAAAAATACGCTCCAAATTAGTTTAAAATAGAAGACCTCTCTGAGGCGCTCCACTCGCAAATCTAAATAAAGAATTATCAGTTTAACGTTTGCTCCACTCATGTCGTGTGCCCGATGACGGCAACTATTTGTTTTCGCTAATTATATCGTTCCTGCGACTCGACAGTGAGTTACTGCCATGATGACCTACCTAAAAAATGTAAGACAATTTATGTACCATCTATGGAATCTGCTTCATTAACGTGCTATCTAATAAAAACTTTGCTTACGTACTAAAATTTTAAATAAAGCTATTTTAGTGGTATGTACTGTAGTATCTAGCGAGTATCATTTACTACGTAATGCGTTTGATAATATAAAAATAAACCATATCTGCAAGTTTCGTACTAACGTCTGTATTGCATGTTTTGCTATTGCAGTAACAATTTATGCACCATCAGCATTCATTAAATATATATATAAAAAAAGGTTTTAACATTAATTTCACCGGAAGAATTTAAGTATTCAGTATCGTCTGATTTACTAGCTATATATTTACGTATAGGTATTTTCGGTCGACAATTCCCTCAGTTGACCCTTCACCGGATTGACCACCTGACGGACATTCTCTCGAACCGGCCGGCACAGACAAATAATAAACACGCGCTATTAATAATCGAAACAAATGTACTCGCATGTGTTTACGTCTCTCATTTTTCGTAACAATATATTTTTGTAATTCGCTGACCGCATTACCGTTTTAATGGACTAGAAACTGAAAAAAACGCTGCCTGTCAAAAAGTCTACATCTATATGAAAAATAATTAAGAACATTTTCTCAGCCGTGAAGCAAGGCATCCCTCAATTAAATGAGTGGTTAACGCGAGAGTTTACAATCTGGCAAGTTCCCACTTGTTAGTCGTTTGGAGTTCGCAAACAGTTGACACGATTCGTCGGCCAAGTTCCGGCCCCCTTATGCACTTTTTTGGTCTTGAATTGCCACCAATGGAAACTTTCACGTATCCTTCCCCTGTCGACGTGACAGCGAGTGCATTTTTAAAACACAGTACAGTGCAGTCGCTAAATATGTTGCGGTACAACAAACCCGAATATGAAAACATTAACGGTGCCTTCAAACGCCTGCCGACTACATAAAAACTTAATGATTAAGGCAGTTCGCTGAATCTCAGTTTTCGGAATCGATCTTCGAAAACCCTCATCATCTTCGAATAATTTATAATTAGACAAAGGTGCGCGCCGATTTCAAAGGCATTGTAAGATACGCGACGGGTCATAAAGAGGGCACAGGTCGGCTAGCGACCTTGCGGGTGTATTCTGAGCGGCCGCGGGAGCTATTTCGGCGCGTCGACATCGATCCAAGCCAGCTAACTGGAGCAGCCTCATTGGCACCTGAGATGCATCAAGCTACATCAACTATTGCGAGATCGGCGTCTCCAAACCACGTGGATCCTGCTGATGCCAATACCTCACCGCCCTTATCTAAATTTATCTTTCACTAAATGTATTTTGAGGTGAGAATTCATTGCCATGCCAAGTGTCAAAGGCACAACTTTCAGACGCGCAGCATTAAAGTTTTGATACAGCCTTTAGAGAGTAGCGGTTTAAGTTTCAATTTTGCATGGTTTCGCGGTGTTTTCTTACGATGTAATTGGCGTGAAACTTCAGCGCTCGACGACAATGGAATACTCGCTTATTTTTGGCACGATCATAGTATGAACCCGGTAACAGAGTGTTGTCGTGACATTTAATTATACTATTACGTATGTCAACACAGTCTGGTCGCAACTGGGGACAGTAATCGTGACGTTTGCTCGAATAAACATGATCGAGTATGCAGAACTGTTACGTACCTGTTATGTATAATAAAACATTTTGTTGCTAACCTAATATATCAATATACGTCTGTATTTGAACTCGTAATTAAACAAACGGTAGAGGACACCATAAGGTGTAACTCTACGTTTGTTGTAACACCTTTTATTGTACAGTAGCCTAGTAGGTGTCTCCTGACATGCATTTCCATCGTTAAGTATTTATTTTCTATCATCACGTTTGAAAGAATCAGTTCTATAAAGGGTGTAAAACACCCTTAACGAAGCACAAAAGGCACTTTTTGTATAACCAGACCTTGGATCCCTAGTAACGAAGATATTGGAGGTCAAAGTTCCAACCTTTTTCACAAGTTTTTTTTATTAAATATTTAACAATAAAACTCCATTAAATTTAATGCTTCCATAAGCACAATGTTTTGAGTGCGTTACATTGAGTTCTACGTAAAACGTTTTTTAATTTTTTTTCCAAAAATAAGTTAGCCTGATGCACAGAATGCTATTTGTGAAGGGTCCATTTACACCTTATATTAAAAGTACACAAATTAAGTTAAAATTCTAGATACTTTCAACGAAGCAGTATACGTGAGTTTTGTAGAAAATAAATCTTAATAATTTTATTGTAAGTTGTAGCTGCGAGGTAGATTGCTCAAACATGTCCATTAGGCACAATACCTGATTAGCATTACCTCTATGCAGTCGATCGGTCATCGTCCTCAGGTTCCCATTTTAGCCTCATCAACGTAGCTAAATTACGATAAGATAGTATATGACATTGGCCAAAATTCTCTCGTTCACTTGAGTGGTTCGTTGGCTCAAGGTGACCGGCGGGTGCGTTGACATTCAGACGCCTTTATCAGCACAGCCGAGTTCACGGCGCTCCTATGTTTATTAGCGGCCCCGCTGCCGACTGCTGACGATACAAACACCCAAATCTATAAATCACACGACACGTCATTGCTATCGCTCCTAATCAATACAATAGAATCCTAATAGCCAGGATTATGTTTTCCTTTGTTGTTTGTCTTTCGTAATATCACAACACTAAACTGATTAAGTATGCAATTTGGCGACTATCCCGTATCCGACTCCCATCATCACAGACGACGGCTAAGCATAATAAGTTCAGCTTAGACGCACATACGTCAGACGAAGAATTTATCGTCATTTGATTTACATCGAACACAATGCATAATGATGTGATAACATTATACACGTCTAGTTAGCAACGGCTGTGTATTTCCATTAGGTATTCTATTTTAGTGCACGGCTTGAAGGCCGGTTGCACTGTGGCATCCGTCACTGAGGAATTCACCATCGTCTTGCCTGCAGCCAATCTGTCGGCTAATAGCTCAAATTGTACGTTGCACTGCGAAGCGGTGGATTTATTGACCGATATAGCCAGATTACACGCCAAAGGGTGGACGACCCCATTCGAATTTCGAAAAAACAAGACGTGGATGTCCGAATCATGTTATGTACCAATAATATTGATTCGACTGCCTATTGTCGAATTCTTGGAAATCTGCTACCTACTTGATTGTGTTTCGACAATCTAATACGAAAAGCCCGACCCAACTTGGCAGTTTCTACGTGAGCCTTTTGACGAAAAATGTACGCTACCTTTTTCAGAATTAAATCATTAGTTCTTTCTCGGGGCTTGTCGAGAACGTGGTTCGATCTTGCGTCGTAAATCGCAGCTGTCTGCGCCTCAATTGCGAACTAACAGAGGCAATGATTGAGTGCAGCAAAGAACTCTATTAAACCCGAGATGGTATCTCAATGCTGTCACGTGATCCGATCGCCTGCGGCCTATACGAATCGCTGCACGATTCGGTGTGCTCATGGCATTCAGTCTCCATTGCCATGGCAAGTGTGAGTATGTCTGGACTAATACCAAAGCAAATAATATGAGAAACGTCTAGATAATATGAGAAACGTAAACAATAACTGGTGCGTTTCAAGAGTTTCCCACGTGTAAAAACTATTAAAGATATTGTGACATTTATTGTCGTTTATGTTTCTGTTCATTTTAATGTCCCTAGACTCCGTTCCCTTCGTAAACGTTTAAGGTTAATGTAAGACGCGTTCTCATAAATTCCCCGCCACATATTCAAAACCCATTTCTTATTCTCGTCAAGGAGTCTACATTTTTTCTCGTACAAAAACACATTAATCATAGCAATAGCAACAAATCCCAATATGTTTACTTGACAACAACTCTTGGTTGTCTTCGTCAACACAGCCGGCGGCGTCGAGCGGCGAATAAAGGAAATAATGGAAATTATTCGCCGCGTCGCGACCCGCGAACGGTTATCGATGGAGGCAATTTGCCGAATAAATGGCCCGGTAATGATTGGACCCCTCCCGGCTTCGGTAACCACTCTATGTGAGGTCTGTTTGCGTACTAACAGACTCGCAGTGCATTGTCCGTGTGCGTGTGGGATGTTTGGGAGATACCGGTTCGTTTGTTACGGGGAATAAATTATAAAAGCTTTTTAAACGGTTTTGAGATGTATTAGAGACGGATACGGGAGAGAATTGCCAAAATGTCCGGCTTTTCGGGAATGTCGCAAATTATTATAACTCTCACCTGGTCTTTAGATACTCGTGACATTTTGACTACAAAGGTTCTTACTTCAATTCTGTTTTGTTAAGAATATTTTCTGCACTTGGAAAATTTGTTATAGTCATTCTTCTTCTTCGTCGTATCGATGATTTTTAACCGACTTCAAAAAGGAGGAGGTCATCGATTCGTCGGTTTTTCTCTTATATGTATGTTCCCCGATTACTCGAAAATGGCTGGACCGATATCGATTTTTTTTGTATTGTTTGAAAGGGTATACTTTCCAGGTGGTCCCATGATCATCAAATCAGGATCTGATGATGGGATCCTGGAGAAATAGATAGAACTCTTCATATTTTATAGACACACTTGAGGTAATTTCAAAAGTTTTTGAAAGAGTGCCTTCTTTGAGTGATCGCATTTCAATTTGGCGAAGATCTGATGAAGAACTTCGGAGATAGGCAACAGCACTCCTCAATAAATGATAGCAAATGGACTGGGATTGCTGAAATCTCATGTCTGCCTATTGTCTACACCCGTTCATAACATAACATCACGCCGGTACACTGTGAAGGGGTTAGCACATGTGAACCACTGTAATTACAGTCAAATAACCTTAGAACAGAAATGCCATGACCCCTTTCAAATTAACGCCCTTCTTCTGATCAACACATCTCGTTACTAGTTCACAAACAAATATTGAATAATTTTGAACTTTGGATGAAAACTGAAATTAAGCGGGCAGTTATTTTACAGCCTTCAGTCACACCGTTGCGCAAGTCTTGCGTAACATATTGTCTAACACTCATAACAATACACTTACGTTGAGGAATAAGTAGCCAGAACCTAAGTATTTGTTTTTAAGTACATTTAAAACAATAATTATTCTTGTATTACACACGTGTAAACTATTATAATAGATAAATCGTCATTTTCCGCGTAGTTACTGACAATTAATAACCTGTTGGTTGATGCGATCATTAACTCTGGGTATCTGACGGACGGTATTATCTATTCCGCTTCGTACAATTTACTTTATGAACAATTTAAATAGTTGACAAATCAACTGGCGCACTAAAGGAATGCATTCAATTTGCATGATATCGTCCGATTTGAAATAACTTGGATCGATATTGGAATCGCTTTGACTAAAACAATTTAAAGTATAGTCTTAAGAAATATTTTTAAGGGTAGTATTTAAACGAGTGACTGTAAATTATAGTTTTAAGTGACAAAAATAATTATTTTAGGTCATAGAATTACTAAGTGAGCGACTGCGAGTCGAGGCATACAAAAGATACAAATAAATCTGAAGCCAAATACCAAAATCGTTCAGGTTGATGAACCGTGATTAGCGATTCTCAAAGTTGGTTTAATTGTTTTTTTTTTGTCATTCATTATTACACTTCGGTGTGAGCGTCATCCGGCGCCACGCTAACGCGGCAAAATATCTTACCGAGCGTTTTGACGTTAATTACGGAGCACGCACGCCGCGTCACACTTCGCCCTCTGACCAACCAACCACGTTTAACGTGTTTCCTCATTTGTACACGCCGATAGCTTCACGCAACACAAACCAATTTTTGATACGTAACAAATATTATATTGTTATTAAATATTTCACACCCACGAATTAGGGTGTTAAAGTTAAAACAATACTACCTTCAACTCAAAAAGCAGCATTTTAGTCAAGCAAAAATAGAGTAGAAATACCCCCTAATCTATTTTATTTCCAAAATCAATTAAAATTATCATTTAAGACACAAAGGTATGCATGTATGTGCAATTGTGCATGTAATCGGTACCGCACAATGAAAATTGAATTCCATTTAATCTGAAGCGGATGAAATGAAATTCTCTAAACAGCGTGCTCTATCTAGGAATGGTCGGGATGCTCAGTTGCGACGACGCGTCGCCTCTCTTATGCATTTCCTTTATTTATGTACGTGTGTTTGTTCATACGTACGTATCTAACATCTGTATAAGTACACCATTGGACAAAGAAAACCGCACGGGATTAGTGCATATGGACGCTGCTTGAATCTGTTGTGATTTTTCAGTCTAGGCTATGTCTATTGTGTGGTTTGGGAATGCGCCATAAATATTCTCGAATTTAATGTGGTGTAGACAGTTTTAACGACAAGAAATTGCTGCGATTTTTGACTGATAAGAAATGGTGATTGTGTTTGCCGATTGACCGAATAAATTGGGTCATTTGTGGCTATCGCCTCGTTCCTGATAATATTAATCCAAGATTTTGCTTTATTGCTATCTTTTATATTGATAACGATATAAATTGTAAATGTACTTACAACACGTTAACATTTAAATGATTAAACAATATGTATTTAAAGAATATTTGCATTGAAACTGGTTGGAAATTACGAAGCTTGATGCTAGTTTTAGAGTCTGCATTGAGATGAAGATAATATGTTAGAGAGTACATCGAATAAACAGTTGAGCCAAATATGCTTTGAAGATTTATATCAGAAGACGGTTAGCGCTACAACTATTAGATGACGCCAGGAATTCCCGGAATTCAATTCTCTATCAGCGAACGGTAAGCGTTACTCCACCAGAATATTATTCATCGGTCATGCCTACTAAAGATAGAGGTTTATAGTTGAAAATACCTCTAGTAAACCCCTCCAAGTCACATTAAACACAGTTCTCTATATTATTATATTCTTAGAATATCGTCGGACCTCTACTACTGTGGTTTTCCCGTATAATTAAGGAATATTGAAACTTAGCAACTTATGATACAACTATCATCAGTACCATCATAACACTGAGGTAATCCTACTTACGACTTCCGTTTCATAATTGAACGTTATTAGATGAAAACATTACAAGCAAGTATAAAAATAAAGCACAAATGGCAAGGCTTGAAATAACGATCAAGATGTGTATCGAAGTGGAGTTGTTGCAATTTTGTGCGATTTATCTCGTTAATCTTTATTTTTTCCGCCAACTCCACCACAGAGGAATGCGGATCGTTTGCGATTCCGGAAAAATGCCCCTGTCAACGACCGACCACCCGATATAGTCCGGACCCGTTATATTAGCCGAGTGATCGACCTGGACTCCTGCCACGATCCCGGCGCCCCAGCTAATTATAAACACTCGCTCATAGAATAAACAATTCCATGCTAATACCACCAAGGAATAAAATTGCTTACACTAACACGAGCATCACACAATTAATGAGCTGTTGGAAGCTATTCTATATCACGTATGACGCGCTAATTGCTACAATTCCAATACACATTGACTTGTTAAGGCCGTTGAGGTCGATAACTCATACATTCCTGTCAGTGAGTAAATATTATGCTTTGATGTTTTTATTTTCGTAACAGCATTATTATCACATCCGAAACATCTGTCCTTAATCTAAAAACTTAATGCTCCCGTCATCCGAACTGGCAGAGATTAAACGCAGCTTTGTGTTCACAGGCCTAAAGACTATTTCTATACTGTTACTGCCGAAATCTTTTGCTCTCAGAAGTGTTTTGCTGTTGACGTGAGAGATACGCGTGGAGTCCCAAAGTGGCGCATGTGGGACGCGCGTCAACTGACCAAAACAACGAGGTCGGTCTTTATTCACGTATGCGGAATCGTCTACTTGAGCTGGAGAATAGGTATCGCAGCGATAACGAGCCAGTCGTGTCCTCGCAGCCGATTATTGCGGTTGCTACATCAATATATTTGTTCTCGTACATTTTAACCGCTGAAAATATTATTCGCATTAACAAGAGCCTCGGCGCGCGCTCTGTGGAGTCAGGTGTCGGTTAAATATCTGCGTCTAGCCTTGCGTTTAAAACTGTCAAGGCGAGTGTGGAGGGAGTGCAACGTGTGGCTTGTAAACTGTTTAGCTTGTAAACTCGTAAGTAGTGGTGCAGTGACCCATCAGCCGTGCGTGAAGACGGGACGATGGTGCGCAAAGGGGAGAAGTCCACTACCCTGCTCAGGACTCTGGCCGACACGCTCCGCTGGCAATCTCTCCGCGCCGTCACTTTAATGCGTTCGGTAAGCAACACTGCAATTCGCTTCAACGCATACCGTGATTTAACCAATAACAACACTTATGCTCTTTGTTCGATTAATTTTGTCGAAGGACAATTATAAAATGTAAATTATAAGCCTAGCTAGTGGTCGTTTCTACTGGTATAATTGTAATTATCCTATAAGTCTATTATTTACATACACACAGGTGTACAACTGTTTGTCTTTGCTCGTTATCGCTGTTTATGCTTACTTCTCTGTTTATTGACGTCACAGTATTGTGTAAAACTTGGAACAAATTCGATTTATTATCAGATAAAAACGATAACTCGTATGCTGGTTATATCGATTGACGTGTGGTACTCAATGTTTTGACGTGTGCTCACGATGCGTCCGTGAGCCCGTCTCGGACAGTTCACGTGCGTTTATCGGAATTTATCGCAATCTCTGACCTCAAGGGCGGAGATCACGTTGCGTAAACAAGCGCACTGACACCGTGCCATATCATTCGTTACCTTTGATGCACTTTTCATTACGAAAACCCGACGCGTAATTATTACTGTGGATTTCACGTTAAATGCTCTGTTTATCTTCACAAATGATGTTTTAAACTTTAAAAGTCTTGCGAAAGTGAGAATTTTCAACGAAAGTAACACCCGAATGTCAATAAACATGGACTATCAACAAACAAAAGATTTTGGCACTCGGACACATTTACAAAAAGTTGAGACACAAACCAACGAACCGATAAATTAGGTCAAATAAACGTCGATTGCGATGCATATGTAACCTAGAACGGTGTGCGAATTGTCGCATTTTGTTTACATGCATGTGTATACGTAATACGAGAGCACATAGATACAGGTGCGGCGTAGACATTCGGCCCGGGCCTTGCTCTGACCCAGTTAAACCCCGCCATTTGTTATCTATTCTACTAGATGCAGTTGGGAATGACCAGTCTACGAGTAGCTTTACTTCTTTCCTGGTTAAGTCCTGATGTGCAAACTAGTAACAGTTCAAACGGCTGTCTCCAAAGTTGGACAAGCTGCAGACAACACTGTTATTCCATTGAACCACTCTTGCCAAGCAAATGGTGAAAAAGGAGTTCCCGCAAAATTTTAAGTCCGTTTCAAACTGTTCACTAACATACTCGAAATTCTTTGAAACCAGCTCTGGGTAGCGGAATAAAAATCAAAATTCAAGGAATGAATATCACCTTAAAGTTTGTCCCGTTGACCGTTCCGAGAAGATGATCATTGGCATAGTTAAACTAATAAAAATAATTCCATAGTCTTAAATTTCCCAGTGAAGTGTTTTCAAAGTTATTTCCTAACCACCCACACCTTGAATAAAGGCTAAAAATAGACGTTTTATGAAAGACGATATTAACTTGAACTTTTTTTTCTTAGATCTTAAAATAGATTTTGCGAGGGGTTAATTTAGGACGTCTTTTTGCTTCAACATTTTCTCGTATGATGGCATTATTTTAAGTTTCTTTTAGAACTTGTGAACAACTGACTTAACACAATCATCATGTTGTCAACGTATTCAATTCTTAATTATAGACCATACTTTATAAAGGGCTTCCGATTCTTCTTCTCCTTGAACCGCATGAACTTTCCGCATTTCGTACATATGCGTTACTTTACTTTTATCCGTGAATCGTCTTTCTTAACCATATGTTTCTGCAACTGATTCAACGGATCTTGCATTACCCAAATACCCACAACTGGTCTTCCTAAATAAGAGGTAATGTTATGTATCAATATGGTTTTATTATTTGCTTTCTGAATGTCTCCCGTTTAGAGTCAAACGCACCGTTTGCTAAAATTGATGGATATAGACTTGTCTTAACAAGTGATCTAGGACAACTAATAAGACATACACATTAACGAAGCTATAGAACATATTCATACGACCTACTTGTAACATCGGCTATTAGTCATCAAAACGTGTCAGCATCGTTGCATCGACATGCAATAGCAAAACTTCCTACACGACATTGACTTGCTTACAAAGGATTCTAACCATCTGGTATATCATTAAGACTAATATAATAATAAGGTTAAGTCTGCAACAGCAGCCTTTGTCTAAAGCGATAACTCATAACACTGACTCACATGTAAAGAAATAACCTCCGACATTGCTATATTTTTTTCAACCTCTAACAGCTACATGTCACGTTCATCTAATACGATTTGAGTCACTCCGTCTGTGAGTATATGCTTTGCATTATGATCATCACCATTAGTCGGCATTCTCTTCGGGCCGATAGGACTCAGCTGTTGTGGCGTCTGGGTGCTATTAATAAAGCTGTTAGGACCGTCACATACCAACCGACTCCTGTCTAGCGTCTAGTTAGACTGTAGGGAAATTTTGAAACTGGCTTTTAAGAGTTTCATGGCTTGTTGTATTGTTATTTCAGTTGTTTAACATCTGAAGCTGTTTTGCCAGCTTGTGTGGTCTCGTTTGTGGTAGGAAATGAAAGTAGTCTGTATGAATTACGAATATTTGCGTTTGAGTTGGTTGCTAACTGAACGATTGCATTATTTTGACATATTGTTAAAGTTAAGTGTTTTTTACCGTGTGTTTAGTGGCTAACATGGTGTCAGAGTTTTAATGCCGCTCATGGGCCTCTAACTTGGATTTAGATGCCGTCGAATAATATCTCTCAAACATGCTGATTTCTTCACGATGTTTTCCTTTTTAGTCGCAAGTGCGTTGATGATATCCATGGGAAAATAACAACCGAATTCATCATCACTTAAAGAGTTGTTGAAACATTGAGCATTTAGGGAAAACACCTCACATCAGCGTTACCTACCTTGAACTGCGCTTTGTTTAAAAAAGATAAAATGCTTGATATACTCATTATGTATGTTGCATCCGTCCGGCATGCATGGGCCGTAAAGTATGCTTTAAATGATCCTGTACGGGTATCGTACCTGGTCGCTCGTGGGCTGGCAATTTGTGAACCGTTACCTCATACACCCTTTAGCAATTTGATTATATTCAGACTCTTTATTAAGCCTACGTAAAAATATTAAGTGTTAGGTGGCATTTGATGAATATTTTGCGTGGTTCTCGGGAACACCCACCATCTTTAATATCAGTGTGGGTAGCAAATTATTAAGGTGGCCACCGCTGATATATTAACCAATTTCCAACTTAATCTTTAATCCAGAAATATTTATTTTATTTCTGCACACTATGTTTGCAATAATTTATTGCGATAAATCTACCGTTCCCGTAATAGACGTCAGGAATGTTGTAAACTTCCGAACAACTTTATTTAATCTTCGGTCTCTTTCTGACAAAATTGTCGCTTTTAAATTTGTTTCAAAACTTCATTTACAACTTCCGAGATTCTCCGCTGTACAGTTCATAATAATTCTGACTTTCTTGTTATGTAATTCGAAGGTCGAAATCTGTCTTGTTCTGACTACACTTTAGTGAAAACTGTTTGTGTTGTACAGGAATATCATTAGTTAGAATTGAAAATCTATTCGTATCATGCATTTGGATTTGTGTATGAGCATTGTAAGAAACAGAACTCGTTTCTCCGATACAAAAAAGAGCGTACAAAATAGCTTAAAGCTGTATAAAATTGCAGCTGCAGTGTGAGTGCAGGGTTGATCAGTGTTCGGTTCGTTATCGTGGCGGGCAGCAATACATTGGATCGGGAGCGCAGCGGAGTCTAGTCGACGTCGGCGGCGTGCCGTATCGCCGGAGCCGCCATCCGCAGAGATGACTATGCTCGCTCTCATTCATTAGAGGGGCGGGAGGGCCGGGGCGCAAGACGTCGCGCGCCGCCCGACGATATCGATTTTGTCCCACTCTCCCCCCGCGCCTGGCATACACCCCGCACTCAGCATCCGACCTCGAGTGCTCTCCTCTCGCGCCTACCGAACACCTCCGACAGAAACTACGCCTTAACGACATGACGCCACAGCTCAAAATTCCAATCCTCGACGCCAGCCTGACGTCCTCCCGCCGATCCCTAATGGACCCTCCGGCCGAAAGTCACTCGGTCGAGATTACAACGACGGCTCCGCCGTCCACGCCGTTGGAAAAAATAAGCTTTTTGTTACAATTAAAATGGTAAATCAAACCAATTTTAGTAATTGCGAGGTCAAACTTTGAAGTGGCGGCGCGCGCTGAGGGCGGGCTTTTTAAACGCGTATGATTTTTTTTAATGGTAGCTCTTGTTCTCGTAGTTGTATGACGGACAAACGCCAAAAGTCACCTAATGTGGAATGCGCAAGTCCAATGCGACATCGTATGATTAAATTATTAGTGTGAATACCTCGATGGCGAGACTTGAAGGATTTATCTACTCCGCAACTGTTTGTTACTCTTCACTGCACAGTTTGAACTCGACGTCTCTCGCGAATGTTTTAAGCTCGACATCGCGACATCCAGCCAGAGCCAATAATGCCAAGACCTTTTTCCTCTTAACTTAATTTATTCTTCGCTCTGGTATTCATAATTGAACTTAAAAACTTTCAATATAGTTAACTTAATGTCATTGAGATATACATGTTTATTTCCATGACGGTTATTAAAAAGCAGGTGATTGTTTTCATAATTATAGGTCACATGTTAATGAAAACAATTTAATTACGTTCTATGTCTATGTATTTTGTTGTAATAATAACTGTCATGGAAATAAACACGTATTATATCTCAATGACATTAAATTAACTATATTGAAAGTTTTTAAGTTCAATTATCAAAAACATTTCAGTTACATTTAATGACTTATAAGACATGTTGCCTTTGCATGTTAAAGGCGACATTGCCATTAACAACCTGCAAATAGAACACTTTGCACAAATCCCAATGTCACTAGAAATACTACGAAACATTCTAGAAAAAAGTCCGTTCTATTTCAGTTCTAGCTATTTACGTTACAAATACAACCTTTATACACCGCCCACATGTAAAGCATACAATGCACAAAACATTGCATGGGATAAAAAACGAACAATTCGACAATTTAGTTCACCGATCTATGAAAGATAACAGAACTCTTGTTGCGGTAGGTCCCCGAGATTATGCATCGTTTTCATTGCTAATCACCGTTTAATACTGACATTTTATAAATTGCTCACTAGCCACTGCTGCCTCTTAGGGTTCCGTACCCAAAGGGTAAAAACGGGACCCTATTACTAAGACTTCGCTGTCCGTCCGTCTGTCTGTCACCAGGCTGTATCTCAAGAACCGCGATAGCTACACAGTTGAAATTTTCACAAATTATGTTGCCGCTATAACAACAAATAAACACAAAATAAAATAAATATTTAAGGGGGGCTCGCATACAACAAACGCATTTTTTATAGATGGTACGGAACTCTACGTGCGCGAGTCCGACTCGCACTTGACCGGTTTTTTAATGTAGGTAAAGGTGCATCTGGACGTTGTAAACTTGAAAGTTTAATAATTATTGGTCATACATGTTTTTGTTAAAACGATTTCCATAATATTATCATGTATTATATTGGTTTTGGGTTTTTAGATGTTATTATATAATAACACATACCAGTAAGCGAAAAGTCAGCTGCTCAATGTGTTATCCTTTGTGATTCTCTTCGTATATTATCAAAACATTTTCACGTGTACCGATCTCACGTAGTCACATTGAATACACATATTTCATCTGCCAACACGTGCAATGATTTCAGAGAGATCTGATGGATGATTTACTGATCAAACTCATGTAGGATTGATAAACCAGACTTGTCCGACCAAATCGTGTTTTACCAAAACAACTATCGATCATATTAAGATGACATGAGATATGACAAACAGACTTCCAAAGCCAGGGTAACACCCTAAAACCGGTGAAAACCAAATGCAAGATAAAATACACGTTTTAGTTTATTTTCTGGTCTTTCAGCATCAGCAATGTTCCCACTGCAGGGACTCAGGCCTCCTCTCTAGGAGAGGGATGGGCTATAATCCACAACGCGGGCGCAGTGCGGATTGGTAGATGTCACATGTCTTCGAATTTTTTGGTTCTAGGACATGCCGGTTTCCTCACGATGTTTTCCTTCACCGTTTTTGAGAGCAGTGGTGATGAAATAAATTACACAAAGTAATGCGCCTGACTGGGAACGTCGAACCCACGACTCACTGTTCGTAAGTCGGGGCCGCTACCACTGAGCCACCACTGCTCTTTAATTTGTGTTAAATAAGACACTTTTTTTGTTTGCAATTAATTAACGTAAACAAATATGAAATGCGACTGAGTTTCCATAATTTTTACCTGAAAATTCTGGTCCTTTGGGACGGGTACGTGACATACAACACGGAAGTTGTCGTTTTGATTGGGAACACGCTTCTTGTAAGGCTAGTCACCTGGCAAGGGTAATACAATGACGGCCTGTGAACGTAAAGTAGCGCGGATTTCCCCATGGCATTAAGGAAAACGACCGCCTTTAAAAATCCCAAAAAAAAGTTACCCATAACGGACATACAATATTACTTTCATCGCGGGAGATCAAACAGCTCCTCAAGGCAGTACAAAAACCAGATTAACAACGCTCAAAGTCGCAGATAAAATCTACCATAACGCAACGGGTCAGACGCCGGTTTCGGCACCTTCAAAAAATGACGTCAACCTTCGAACAGATGGACTTGTTTCAGAAAGCATCTTGAATTGAAGTGACATATTGTAGCAAACATAAAAAGCCAACGATTTATGTTCAAGATACGTATAAGCCAATTCTGGCATGGGCGTCAGGTGGGTAGAATAAAAATCTCAACCATGTAAATAAAAGCTTTTAAAGGTCAACAACCGGAAATAAAGGTTTAAATACAGTCTAATTTTACACAAATAATTTCTCTAACAAGAATCGTGTTAAGGTACAGGTAATTGGTTGCTATTACAATCAAAATGTTCTTACACCTACGCTTATATTCCTTGAGAGGCAATAAGAGCCTTTAGCGGCAAACTACGCGTCTTTAGAGACCTTTGATATTTTGGGAAAATATATCGTCATTTTATTGCTCTAAAATCGGTAGCTTCTATGTTTCCGCTGGGACGGACGGGAGAGCTCTCTTATGCTAGCGACTCAACGTCAACTTATATGGATGCAGATCGAGATATCTAGTAATCAAATCTGCATTCGACCTTACTATGTCACCAAATGAGTAGCGTTGAAACTTTCAACAACGAAATGGATCAACAATCAATCCAAAACAAACTTGGAAAAGATTGATTTTACGTGGCATGCAGGGGGTTTTCATGCCATATCCCGGCATGGCGTACGAGTCGGTTTGCGACTTAGACGCGCATATAGAAGTTATACGTCAAAAACATAAGTAACCCCCATAAAAGGGCTACTCCGCAGTCAGATATAAATCCCACTTGCATGTCTAATTTGTGGTGGCTGTTGCGGGAAAACCGTCAAACAAATTGCTAGGCCGTCTGATCGCTACCCATCATACCTCAGCCACATCGACGACAGAATGACTGATTAACAGCATCCGGTCTTAGTAGGCAAGGTAAATCCCAACAGTGCTCTGAAAATTATTGGCGTTAAGTTAACTTTTTTCTCTAATCGCTCCTTAGCCCAAAAAGAACACGCACTGGCCAATTACATTTTTTTTGCATCTCTTGCTAATTTATATTTTCAAGCCTCCAAAAAAAAAGAAAACACATTATTCACGAAAAATAAATGATCTAAAGCAGTTTTGTCCAGAGAACATCCAAATGTTTGTAATAATAAACTTGCATTATGATTTATGAGACCGTCGAGAGCTCCTACATCTACACGTAGCTTTTGAAGTCGTTATCGAAATGCTTGAGTATTTATTTACACAAATAGAGTACATCTTCATTACTCCTTATCAAAATATTAATGTCACATTATGATTCGGAAAGTTAGTTATTTAATTAAACAGTCATAAACGTATCTCATAAAATTCCGACTGTCAATTTGTTTATCAACTATGTAAACGTAAGATATATGTTCGATGCATGTTATTCATTAATGAATAGTATATCTGTTAGCTCGGTTATTATGGTAATGCTCCATCAAAGGCGTCTGCCTGGACCTGCCTCAACGAGGGGAACGCTTGGGGTAGGTTATGGTATTGCACTCGCCGATCCGCCTACTGCAAGGGTGGTTTTGCATAAGTATACCTCGGCTTATAGTTTACAGCCCTGAATGTGTCTGTCTAACCGCTGGATTTATGAATGCTGCGGTGCAATTATGACGTTTCGTACGAGTGTGCGTGTGTGTGTTTACGCTGTTCCGATTGCTATGCAAACTTTTGATATATACGTTTACGTGCTTTTAACATTTTACCTGATTTATGTTACCCTGTGCCGGTGCTTTCCCTCCGACTTACTATACAAACATACGTACGTAGTTGTTTTCAATTATCGATCTCACGGCCAGTTTAGTTTGTTATAAATTTTAAATCAGTTTATCTAGACTGGTACCGAGTTGGAAATAAACAGAGATCGATATGGCCCCGGCGACGACCAAAACTTCCCTGGGTCCCTCAACGTTTTAGGATCACACCTGAAACGTATTAGGAGCACATTACAGCGACGTACTACAACATCTTAAAACTTAGGCGAGTACCTGTTGGATTTTTTCGCCGGGCCGGGTAATCCGACAGATGATTAAAAAAGCGTGCGTGCCCACTTGACGCAGTGTGAGCTTTTTGCGTGTGTGTGCGGTGTGCGGTGGCACTAATGAAACGGGCCCCGGCGTGCGTCGTGGCGGCCTACGTACGCGGGCCTTGCATTGGGTCGGGTCAGTGAACCTGCCCGCCCACTATCGGGGTAAATATGCCGAATGCACACAGATGCGCGCGCCGGCCCCGCACACCCTCCTCCCGCCCGGTCGTCGCCGCTGCACTCTGCACGCATACACCCCCAACCCCTCTTAAAACTCCTAATTGATTGCACAAATTTTCTCGCAATAACTGTCTTTTTATGGTGTTAATGATGTAAACTTGCGCAGTTCCGCTGCTTTAATTGATACTCGACGACGTGATAAGTTGTAAACCAGAGTACCTAATGCGCGACGAATTCTCATTTGCATATCACCGCGGTGTCGTCGGCGGGACTATGAAAAATTAATTAGCATACGACGAATTCTCTTTTTCGGGATTCCGTTGTGATCTTTAGCTTTCCGCTACGATGGGTAACCAGACGTAAGTTCTTTTTTGTCGAAAGAAAAAGTTTCATTAAAACTCTTTATGGCCTTTTACTCTTCATGCGAGCCAGCGAAAGCATAAAATGTAGAACAAAAACAAATTAGTCCTAGGCAGATCTTAACTTCACAAAGTTTTTTTATTTCCGCCAGTGTTTCCTCCGATGAAATCGTTCGATTGAAATCTTTTATTCAGCATTCATTAGTTTTTATTTAGCCAAGATCAAAAGCAATCGGCGTCTTGGCACGAGTTTACATAACTCTGGTACAATCAGAAGAAAAAGCTCCAGACGATCTATTATAAGTAGGTATGTACACGAGAAAGAAAAATGTAGACAGCTGTGTATTTTGTTATAGAACCAGAATAACTTGATAGCGCAATCGATATGCCGATGATCCAAGCATTACATCATCGAATGCATTTGGATGATATCACGGTGACGTCACGGCGCAATGCGTATAAATAAAAATTGTACGCGTCCGTGTGATGCCAACATCTCTCCATACACAAAATAAATACATGCAATAAAAATCGCATGGAATTGCAATGCCATCATAAACGCGCCCGTTTTGGCATGATTGCCGCACAACGCGGTCTTTTAAACATTCTGACCTATTCAATTGTGTGATACATTGCTTATTTTATGTTTCTATGAAGGTCTGCGACTGAGAGCGAAATATTGTCATTGTTATTCATGCAGTATTCTGTAAGAAAATAAAAATTGCATATTATATTCTAATACACTGCACTGTTATATTGAAACCCCACCCAGTAACACATGACAGCAAATATTCTAAAAACTGAAGAATGTTTGTTTTTTAATGAAAAAAGCCTATCAGTATACCTTTGTACAAAAGGCGCGTTAAATTACGACGGGATTTTCATTACCTCCTGAACATTTTCGCTCGACTTTTTCACATGACAACACTGTTGTATAAAAATTGGCACCTTCCTTTCAGACGACAATATTTTCGGGAGTTAACCAAATAATTATTAAAAGGATTTTAATGTAACAGGTGCAAAGTTTTACTTTTTAATGTTTGTAAGTTAAAATAAAAACTGGCAACGTTTCTTATTACCGAACTGGGTATCTGCTCCTTGAGACTAAAGTTTCCAAGAACTACTAATTGCAACTGCGAAATAACAAAGTTTTAATTGTTGTTTAACTTGAATGGCAATAACTGTTGTAAAGTGCAACAATGTTTGTTACCCATTAATGTCCCAATTAGACATTGCTTTATTGCAATATTGGAACATTAAGAAAACGTGTACAAATAATTACGGAGGTATTTTTTAGGTGGACAGTCTATCTAGAGAATATTTCTGGGTTACGAGAAAAAAATTAAGAAAATCAGCAATAATAAAGATTGTTTAGGTGTATCCGGCTCGAAGGACCAGAAATTTAAAATGTCATTCCATACATACAGTCTAAAAAGTTAGCTTCTCATTTGCGAAATATTCAAAAATTGTTATTGTATAACAAAACGTAACAATACACCAACAAACTTAACCCCCTATAAAACTCAATAAAGGAATCACCACCACGAACAAACCCCATTACTTTTAGTATCGACATGCTATAAAAGTTTTATTGGGTTAAATCAACACGACCCTCGGTTATCGTGGTCTCCAGGAAGTGCATGCCAGCAGCATGGTGCTGGTGAATAATTGGGATACGCAGCGGTCCACCACTCACTTCTCATTGGTCCACCCCTAATTGAATAAACTGTCGATATACACACAGAGATTTTGAGCGGCTGGAAGCGGCATTGGTTGAATTTTTTTTTTAAATAATTCTTTGTTTTTTTTTTGCTTTGTGATGTAATATAATATGTAAATTTAAATTAAGTCTTCAAGCTTCTAGTTACAAAACTAAAGACACTTAGGCTTTGAAGACATTTAGAAGTATTGTGCATTTCTTAAACCGACTTCTGAAAAGGAGAAGGTTATTAGACCAGCATTTTTTCTTTTTCTTGTATACACACCGGGATTTCTCGCGATCATTGAGCCGATTTACATGATTTGGTAGAAGAAACCTGCGCGGTAGGTCCATATAATATAATCCATATTCATTTTGCTTGAGCACATGACGAGTTAGCACCCTTAATGCGTGTATTGCCTTTTTACGTGACGATATCATAAAATAGGTTCTAGTTACAATGTAAAATTTATAAATGCCAAGAAATTGTCGACGAAACTAAAAACTCCGATCCCCAAAAGAAAGCAATTTGAAGTCCACATTGGTATTTACGCTATTTACGTTTTGTTAAAACTTTCCGGTAGGTCATAAAGTTTAAAAAAAAAAACTTGTTACGAAGACCTTTAATAGCTATTCATTATAACAACAAAGATTAACTAGCACGGTAGCACCGTGACCCATTTTCCTCTGTGTTATTTATAACTTCTAAGTTGATTACCTACTGATACACAATTACACATATAAATTTATAAATTATAAACAAGGTCTAAATGGACCCTTTTTTTTTGGCGTGTGGAAAATCATCGAATAACCCCTTCCGCTCTTGGGCAGAGCGAAAGAGAGTCATACTTATACTGACTAAAAACCACCCATGTTTCTTCTTAGCCCTTTATCTCGAGACCGCGGTATCTCTTGCGAACAACCCGCAGCCCCGACGGGATAAATGGACCCTTCACGAGGCCTTCTATACCAAGCATTATGTACATCAAACTTAGTAACTCAACGCAAAAATCATTGTAGTGAAACGACTTTTTTTTAGAGTAAAAATAACAATAAAAAATTGAATTAAAAAAACAACTTGTTAAAAAGTTGGAACTTTGACCTCCAATATCTCAGCAACTAGACTTGAATGTTCCCGAGCATGGTAAATAACAAAAAAATATCGCACTGACGGGGAGAACAAGCGCTTTTCGGCTTCGTTCAGTATTTTTACACCCATTATTGTTTTCCAATAAATTCTAAACGACGTACAACAAAAACCTGTTGCGACCGAGTACGAGGAAATTGTTTGGTAATATTATTAAAAATACTGACCCTCTGATAAGCACCTATCGTCATAAATCTAATATGTAAACCTCCGTTCAGTTCCTGATATTAACTTTTGAGCAATTTGAATTATCTTAATGAATGCAGAAAATTATAACCGTAGTAAGCAACTGAAGGCATTTCTAGTTTACTACCTCAATCTTTGTAAATGCACCCTCTTCTCGGTTGCAAGTTGCAACCTATGATACCACTGTTCTCTATATAGGGCGGGTGACAGGGAAACTCGACGTATTCCCTGAAATTAGCAACAATAGTGCCACTCAAAAAAAAAAAAATAGCATCAAATTAAGCCTATTAAACGGGATATATACCATGTCCACCCGCGTTGACTTCAGTTTATCCGTGATCATGGTGCTTGTAACAGCGCAGAAATATCGAGAACTCGAAACAATAAGTAAACATGATAAATATCCCGTTTTCAGTATTAATAATAGCGTTAGTTACCATGTCAGTTTAAAAATTAAGCCGAGTTAACTTAGGACCAAAACTGGATTCTGGATACTGTAAGAAATGCTTGCCTAAAACTTACATAATCACAGAAATAAAAGGTCTTAGTAGCAAAGATTTATCTTTTGTGTTTTACCTGCAAAACCCCGCGTTAATTATGGGAAAAATCTGTATGACAGTTAGCGTACAAATGAGTAAAATGACTGACTGGTTTCACAAGCTTTCCAAAAGGGTATAAATGTTTTTCAGTTATTCAATGTTTAGAGTGGGTTATTTTTTTTCATAGTTAATGGTTTTTGGTAACAAGTCATAGAATCAGAGAACCGACACAGCTCAGTCACCATACAGTTTTGGCCCCTAGTTAACTGGACTTAATTTGTTGCTAATGGCCTCTAGTATAATCCCTTTCAAGGAATAGGTCGAGTTTCCCTGTCACCCTGTACACATAAAAATTAAAACCGTAATCTTAACATCCATGAAAATTCATGGAATACAGTTTGAATTGCAACTGTATTTCGTTCTAGCTACGGCCTACGTCATCTAGGCGCTACAAAACGCTACGTAGCGCTACGAACTGCTACGCAATTTTTTCGGCCTACGCCGCCGCCATGACGTCATGCTCACGCAAGACTAATGAATTTGGGAAAATATCGCTTGTTAAGAATTTGATCGTTATTATCTTATGTAAAAATATTTTTCTTGTGTTAAATTATATTTAATTTTGTAAATCCTTTTGATTTTGAACTCGACTGCTTACTAACATAATATTTTTCCTTTTATTAAATCACTCGAAAGTATGAATGAAAAGATAACGAGGTCTCGTAACTAAGGTTTGGCAAGAACAATAATTCTTCAATATATTTAAACAAGAAATAATACAAATTTTTATCAATATTACAACACAAACATCGTCTCAAAGGCTACCAAGCATGTGTAGACACGTTTCTGAATTATTCGCCTGCGGATTAAGAGTATAATTATTATCTCGCATAATTTGTCATAGTTCCTAGTAGCTAACATATTATTTTCGCTACATAATATACCTATTGAGATAAACAGCTCTCTCCGTATTGTTTATACAGTTTGCGCGCCACGCTTATGAGTTAAGACGTAGTTAGCAGATTTGTATCGGGCTCGGTGTGCAACGACAACTTCCTACCTACAGGTTGTGCAAGTAGTGCTCTTCGCGTCTCATCTCCGGCCATGTTCATTAGATAGTTAACCGGCGACCGAATAGTGGATCACGACTCGCTATCAGGTGCGCTGCAAACAAAATGCTCAATAGAGGCCGGGTTAAACATGCACGACGGGTGTACGGGTATAATTAAAGTTTAGGAGACGCTCACGTCGCCCGTTAACCTCGTTATCGGGCGCTGGAAGTGGGTGAGACGCGGTGGGGAGGGAGCCAGCCTCGGGGTTGGGGGGAAACGGGGAAAATCAATGACAGCCGCCGCGCGCCGTCTCTCCCCGGCCCGACGCGCTCATCTCGCGGCCACGTGCCGCGGTCACTGGCCTGACTCACCATACCATCCTTTCACATAACCACCATCATTTGTCTCCTCGCATCCTCATCATTGCCCCTCGACCAATAAAAAACCCGTATTTCATATTATAACACCTAACTATCCTAATCCGACGTAATCAATCACCAAAATAGTGCAAATTCTTTGAGCGCACGTGTTATTCACATGACCGGCACAAATCAAAGCAAATACCTCGACATCGGTCAACAAACAAACAGTTTAGTGGAACAGATAAGTGTGCGGTTGCACGAAGCCTTGCCAGTTGTTGGGGGCGCTCGGTCGCCTGTAAAACATACAATGTAATATGTAGGTCGCTGTCACAAATTTGGGTTATCGTTGGCCGCGTCGATATGCGACACTTCCGTACCACCGCGATGCGAATGCTATGCACTCACCGCGCCGATATTATTGCTATGTCATGCTTCGGTCTTACGTACTATCGGCTTTTGAATGCCAAATGTTATTGGTCATATGACGCACTCTGACGCGTCAACATATCCATGCTTTGCTATCAAGTTTCCATATATAATAATATGACAAGGACAACCATCCATCAGATTTACCTCCATATCAAAACTCCTCAACTGAAAAAATATATTTCCGTCGAGTCCCCGAAGTTACCAACCAGTCGCAAAACAATGAGTCATATTCGGGGCGAGTCTCGCGGTACCTCGTAAAAATCGGTAGCAATGAACTTCCTAGTCCCAAATCCATGCGTCGGTACCTACGTCGCGTCGTCGGTAGGCAGTCGGTACAAATGTTTTATATAAGCATATCGCGACCCGTCGTCGATCAATGTCAGCCGCATATTTGGGTCAACGTCCGTCAACCGAGAATTCCCGCGTTCGTCTACTCTTCATTTCCTATAACGCATACGATCACAATAATTGTGCAATGTTAATTAATGTTCAGGAATTGATAATTGTACTTACTTCATTTTGATACAAATATGTTTTTGGTTTTATTAACTGTTTTCTTATCGAACCTCTGAAAATTAAACTCATTATTTGACAAACTGTCAAAAAACCTTGGAAAAAGCTAGCAGTAGCGACGCTGTCAAAAATTGACAGTCATCGACTGTGCAAGTTTACAAAAACATGAGTAAAAGAAAAATGTAAAAAAAAAACAAAGCCAACTAATGATTTGATAATATCTACAAACTTTACATACACACAAAAACTGGGAAATATATCATCATTGAGGGTGAAAAATGAGGTGACCTACGATCTAATTATTCCTGATGTTTACTGTTTTTGTCATCCTGGCTTACCATGTGATTGGGCTGGTAATGAAGTTGTCTTTTTTATATACTTACACGACAACTGCTGTTCTATGAGCGCATCACCTTTTTCCTGCCCTTAACCCAATTCTTTTGGAGTCGGCACAGCATATCTTCTTCTTCCATACGTCTTGTAAACTCTTGTACTCTTACCTTTTAGTTGTCGCCTCAGTAGTACCCCGTCTATATCATCGTTCAAACAGTCCAGGTATTAAATATTAGTTCCAGAATACCAATAGCAATACTAATCTTCAACTATTTTGTCCTCAGGTATATTACGCGAAGAAAAAACGGAGAGCGCAACAGTACCTGGGCGAGGATGGCTCGCACAAAAAAGAGCGGAAGTTATATAACGACGGTTATGATGATGATAACCACGATTACATCATCAAACAGGGCGAGAAGTTCCTCGACCGGTATGAGATCTCCTCACCGATTGGGAAGGGATCTTTTGGACAGGTGAGCATTTATTACTTCTGTTTTTTTGTAATAATTTTCCCCTATTGAAGTAATCTACTGAACCCAAAGTTGAGGTCGAGTTTTTTTTTCTTTTTTTTTCCACTGAGTTTGCTAAGTCTTAAATTTACAACTAAAAATAAGCTAATAGAACCAATGTCTGCTAAGAGTGTTTTTCTACTAAAAGTGTCTTAAACAAAAACACTTGTATTTAACTTGTCCACTCATTCATTTCCGATAATGAATTAAACGAGGCAAAGGTACACACGGCTACACATCAAGCTATACATTTCCAGGGGTACGTATTTGAATATCGAAGATTAAAATACCTACGCTTAAAATATCGATGTTCAAAACATCGAAAATGGAAACATCGAACGACCATAAAACCGAAACATAAAATATCGAAAGTTTATATTATCGAATGGTTAAATAACCTACGTCCAATACATCTAAAATCTAAATATCTACAAAAGTTACATCGAAATACAGATTATCGAATGTCCTAAATATCGAAGTACAAACTATCGAACGTCCTAAATATCGATGGGTACATATATTATTTGAACATCGAAAATTATTTTTTGATGTAATTAGTATGAGAGGAAAAAGGTTGCTTCTGCAACGTCTCCGGCGCTACGGGAAGTGCAACCCCTTCGCCCTTGCGTAACAAAGGATAGGCACCCATGTTCACCTCCGCAGCTTCGGCTTGCTGGTCGCCTCCAGCGACCAGCCTCAGCCGCTACGGCTCCCACGGGTGCCTATGCTTTGTTACAGCGAGCGGGGGTTGCCCTCCCTTCGCGCCTCCGGATTTTTATATACACTCTAGGGGTAACAGCCAAAAGACTACGTAAATTCGGGGTACCCTAATTCGGTTTTGGAACAATTTCGACCTATTTTATCCATGAAAGTCAGTGTCCAGTGTACAAGCATAGGTCAATCGCGAAGGTATTATTTAGGTCTTTAAATTAAAATATATTTTTGAAAGTCAATATGTTATGCTACTAAAGTTAGTGACAGAAACGTATCGCTGCAAAATCTACTCCACGTAGTCTTGTATGCCCTACCCCTAGAGTGTAATTTAGAATCGCGTAGGGGCGCGGCAGCCCGCAAGCTGAGGAGCAGGTGGTTTTAACGCGGTGAGCGTTTAGATCATCTGCGACGTTAAGCTCGCGTGGGACTGCCGGAGCCCTGCAGCGCCGGAGCCGTGACAGAAACCATGCTTGCTTGCATGATGCATGTATGCTGCAAGCTTGTTTGCTAGATGGTAATCAGTTACTAGGTGGGTTACAAAAAAAAAACAAGAAAAACCTCATGTAATGTAGGTACTTTAATTATTTTTACATAATAAAAACCCAAAATAAAACACATTTGTACGCAAATGTACAATATAACCACTGCGATCATTTTTTTGTTCTAGACCATACCTGGGAACCCCCTAGTTAAGGAGATATTGGGGGTCAAAGTTACAAATTTTTCCCCAAAAAAAAAACGTTTCCTAGCAAAAATTTTTGCGTAGGGGTACTTAGTTTGATGTACAGAATGCTTGGTTAACGGCTGTGTGATGGGTTGATTTACACCCTGTATATTTTTTTTTTCGGTATTTTAACTAGTAGGTATTTTGAACGTAGATATTATGAACTTAGGCATAATGTCATTCGATATTTTCAATCATTCGAAATTTTAATCATTCGGAATTTTAATTTTCGATGTTTTAAGCGTAGGTATAACAAGTTTCGACATTTTGATACAATCGATATTTAAATTTTCGATGTTTTGAACATCGATATTTTAAGCGTAGGTATTTTAATCTTCGATATTCAAATACGTACCCATTTCCAGTTTACGCTGATCTCGCAATGTACGGAAATCCTATACAATGCGAGACCAGCTTATACTGGATAGCTTGATGTGTAGCCGTGTGTACACAAGGAACTAATAGAATGTATGACTTATCAGGTGTGTTATATATAAAGGTTCTGAGAAAAATAAATAAAATATGACTAACCATTGCACTTAACGGTCAAGTACATGATTCATACGATACATTGTAATAGTTATCCTGTTATCAGTTCAGTACTAAGCTACTTACAGTCAGATTACTGAACGTAATGAGGTTCTACTCATTGCCATAGTAGTAAACACAGATTAGGAGCACTTCGGAAAACTCGCGGTTAGCCATAGGATATTGCAGTGTTTACACAGAAAAAATAAACAATTGTGATGATAGCTGGTTTACAAGGAAACATTATATAGCCTAAAACGCCACATTGAACTGAAGCCTCAGAGCTTTTTGGTTGACCATGATACAAACCAGGGGCCGTATTTTTGAATCAATAGAATTACAAATCGTGTACGAAATCGCAGAATTCGTATGAGAATACCTAAAATCGCTATTTTTGAATATTCATACCCGTGAATTTTGCAACGAGTGGTCCGACCCACTCGTTTCCGATATTCTACCAGTAGAAATGAGAATGACACTGACAAGTGAAGATTTGTTGACAGATACGTTACGTTGACTTTATCTAACATATAAATCAGTGTTTTCTTTCGCCTTTCGCGATGGTTAGCCTCGAGGAGTATATCCTGATGAATTACATCAGCGACAGAAAAAAATATGTAAATACTAGAGAAAAAAATATCGAAATCCCAATGACAGACGTCAGACAATGACATTATAACTTTTTAATTTACGTTCCGTTCCACCGTAACTCATTACCGGTTTTTAAAATCAACGGGTTATGGCTTTCCGGTTTTTATTTTTCTGCGTGAAATGAAAAATGTTATAAGATTCGAGTTTTAGGGCAACACTAATTTCTATTACTTCAAAAATACGTAAAATTTGGAGCAATCGAAATTCATTTCGTATACGTTTTGCTTTCGTGCATGAATTTAAGATTCACTTCGAGTGATTCAAAAATACGGCCCCAGTTAGAACTTTTCTCAATAGATTTACCTGTCACATTCGTGTGACATCTAAGTCAAGTAAGTAAGAACTTTGGTACGTTACAGTTCAGCCACTTGGCTTACAGTATCTGTACAAGTGGGTGTGATTTCACGCGGGTAGGTCTCAAGCTTTCGTATAATTCTGTTAGCATTAGGTTGTCACAAATGTCGAACCGTTGTCGGTCAAAACCTCGGCCTCGTTACTATTGTAGAAGAAGCCAATCAGAGCAATTCATTCAGTATGTGCTTTGCAATATCACGCTGTGCAAGCTGCAGTCTTTCTTCTTGCCGTTCCTCTACACATGTACGCAATCACTAGTTACTAATAATATGTTTTAATATATTACAGGTTGTGAAAGCGTATGACCACGAGGAGCAGTGTCAAGTAGCGATAAAAATAATTAAGAATAAGAAACCCTTCCTAAACCAGGCACAAATAGAAGTCAAGTTACTAAAAATGATGAACCGAGCAGATCCTGAAAATAAGTATTATATAGGTAAGTTTCGGAACTTGAAATATAATTCAAACGGTCTTGTTAAAGATCGCTTGGCCGACAATTCAACAATGGCAAAGATATTAACAAGGTTAGCGGATTTTTTTTGCCGATTAATTGTGGGATCAGGTAAGTTATAAAAGCTACGATAGGTGATAAAGATCGAATCGGGTTATATCTACTTCTAACATGTTGTTCGACAGGACTTTTAGCAACGTGTATACTAGATTCAAACTTCAGGGTAGTTGACTGACTAAAAAAAATATGATTCTGTTTAGTCCGTCTGTTAGTTTATCGAAAAATATTGGATAAGTGTTTTTTGTTTTATCAAATTAATAAAAATTTACAAAAATAAAACGTGTCAAAGATCGTGAGTAGGGGCTGGTGACGTCACTTTCTGGTAAAAAATGTACCAAAGTTTGACTTCGCGCGACTTTTCGAAACACTGTATCGTCTTCATTTATTGTTTACGTGAAAAAATAAAAAAATACGTGTCCAATATTTTTTGGAAATCTATGTGACGGATTAATTGGATTTTTTTTTGTCAACTACCCTATTATTTATTCGATTTAAAATATAATACAACAGTTTTTTAAAACGTTTGTTATTTCATAATTAATTAACCTACAGACAATATTGACTGTGGATGTGGAAAAGTAAACAGACAATGATTCACTCTAATGTTTACTTTTTTGATTGCAAAGCCAATGCAAAACACGTGACTTAGAGGAAACCAATGTAGTATTTATGCTAATATCAACTTATCTGTGTCAGCTACCTTGTATTTATAATACCTTTTTCTTAATTTTTCAGTGAAACTGAAATGCCACTTTATGTGGCGGAACCACCTGTGCCTAGTGTTCGAGCTGTTGTCGTACAACTTGTATGACCTGCTACGCAACACCAACTTCAGGGGCGTATCGCTCAACCTAACGCGCAAGTTTGCGCAGCAGTTGTGTACGGCGCTACTGTTCCTTAGTCAACCTGGTAAGACTTACTAAATAAGACCTGAAGAAGGGACGAAACAAGCGACAAAGCCTAAATAAAAAAATATAATTTCTAATCATCAACATCATTTCAGCCGAAAGACGTCCACTACTGGACATAGACCTCCGCCAAGTGTGGTGCAATGCTATTAGCGAAGCTTTAAGGCTCATTTTACAAGACTGTCGCTTGATTCGTTGATTCCTGCTAGTTCTACTACAGGACTTCCGTTTACCGGGGGTCCTGACGATGGCTGATTTTATCGCAAAGGAGATTCAGTTCAAAGAGCCTTTAAGCATTTTTAATGTCATTGTTAATGTAAATGTTCATACGCGTCCGTGACCACATACCTTGAATACCTTCATGTGGGCCTGTTTGACTCTCAATACCAGTAGAAAAGTCTAAATGGTTTTTCAAACCTGACCTACCTTGGATCTACGTTAAATGCTTGGAGTTTTTAATATTGATCTAAAAGTTAAACAATTAATTTGGGAACTGTAGAACCTTTATTTAACGTAATACCCAAACCCGGAACGGAACTGACAGAACCTCCGTTTACAAAGATGTCTTAAAATTCCATTGTCAAGCAAATCTCGATAAGATAGCCCTAATCTACGATACTAATACCTGTCTCTTTTGTATTCCAGAACTAAATATAATTCACTGTGATCTTAAACCCGAGAATATACTACTATGCAACCCGAAAAGGTCAGCCATTAAAATTGTGGATTTCGGGAGCTCGTGTCAACTAGGTCAAAGGGTGAGTCTACTTTTACTTATAATTATAATCTAGTTCGTTTTCATTAACATTAGACGACAGTTAAATGTAATACCAAATCATTTCAACTGTCTTCGCTTTGCCGAGTGTTGAAAATCGCAGCTGTTCGGCGTTATTTAATACAATTTAGGTGTCTTCTATTGTTGCTGAAAACGGGGATAGCAACACTGTATTTTAGTCTAGACAAAGTTTGTAAAACACAACATTTTATCTAAAAAAAAAAGAATTGAGAACCTCCTTCTTTTTGGAAGTCGGTTGAAAAATCCTTTGTAGTCAGTATTTCAAATACAATTTAGATGTAGATGTCAGTTTTAACTTGAGGCTAGATAATTATGTTAATTGTTTATTAAACGGTCTTATTTTTAATCACAAAATGAGAGTTAAAATATTCTTGATAGTAACGCTCGAACATAGAAAAACAACATTTTAAAACAGTTTGAAATCCGCGAATTTGCTCCTGTAAGTAAACTGTACTAATTTGGAACTAAAACTATATATTTCAGTCATCAAATTATACATTCTTCTTTACTCCTTTCCGTCTGAAATATTAACTCGCAAGTACCAAGAAATTGAATAGAATACACTAAATTATTGGAGTGCACCAAACGCGACTCCACCAATTTATAGACTCGATTCCCGTACACGCTAATTGCGCAGATAAATCACATCGGGGTCGTGTGATTCAGTCGTGGAGGCGGCCAGGTTATCGCCTACTCTCACATATACTTTGAATGTTACTACCTTCGACAACGAGATGATAAAACTCATTCATGAACGATGTTAGAGAACTTCGTTTGCTTAGAAAAATCTGATTTATAGTTAATTTGTTGATCTTCATACAGTCGGTTAGTAAAAAAATATGAAATTCTGACAACCAATGTAATAATTTATCATAAAACCCAGTCTGTAGTTAGATGGGATGACGCTCCATCGAAAATATTAGTCGTCGGCTGCATCTGGTTAAAAGAAATTTGACCGACCTTTACTGGCAAAACATCCAAGTCATTGGCCATGATATACGGATTGAACCCGTGTCTCACGTTCGATAGTCCCGCTAGCTAAAAATGTATAAAAATAATTGAGAATCTATATTTAACGTCTCATATTCCGTATCGTAGCGTCCTTATAATCATGAATGGAAGTATTTTTAGACATTTTTTCGCACTGATTAGGTTAAATATAAATGTTTCCATATATTTATTTCGTTATCGGCACAGTAGAAGCGCTAATTAAGGTCATGGCATGGACTTGACCCTTGTTATCTTTCTTCAGTTTGTTCTCATTCTTGAAGTGCCAGTTAATTGGTACTTTACTTACATTGTAGTTTGATGAAATAGTTAACTGAGATTGCATTCAGATTGTTTAACTTCAACAATGTCGGCTTCTGATTATATTGCAACATCATCATTCTTCTGCCCTTATACCAATTTATTGGGGTCGGCTCACCATGTCTTCGTCTTCGAAACGATGAATGGATTGTGTGAGGAATGATATGGTAGAAAAAAGAGTAAATGATCGCGTGACGGTTGACATAGGAATGACCCCAAGTAACATGTGACAAGGGCGGGAAGATATTCCATACTTTCAATTACGCTTCATCTTATCAGACACACATTAGATTAGAAAATAACTTTGTTTCCTGTCTATCTCAGCGCACGCTGATAGGTGAAGTTAAAATATTTGCAATTTTACTGTATCTAGTACCTAATGTAACGAATGACCTGTGAATGCCCCTAAGACCTTATCTATAATTTAGCAAAGCGATGGCGATGATCCTTTTAGCGCCTTTCCAAACCTGTAGGAATTAAGTACTTCGGTAGGTACTATATCAATATAACAGATAACCTCTGCACTCTGATAAGCCAGTATATTGCGTTTAATCACTTTAGGACTGTACTAATAATTTTGTTTGGTGCGATTACTGCAATGATGATGAATGCCCCTAGAAGATTATGAAAATTATAAAACATGCTTTAGTGTTGAAGCTCTAAAGAATCACATTTTTAAAATGTGAAAAAATGTTCTCTCGTTCAGAACCACCATTTGCTAGATTTGCGCCTAAATAAAAAGATAGTTGTATTGATATAGGTTTTCGAGTCGTCGTTCCTTAAAAATCTAACAGAGCGCTTTTCTTTTGCACGTAACATTAAAGTATCGCCTCATGTTCGTGAAGATGGGTATTGAATGAGCTTTCCCCCTAAACCGTACGTTCTACCAACAAATAGAGTCACAATGACTGTGGTGACCAAAACACTAATGATTATGTTATAATTTTTCAGATATACCAATACATTCAGTCGAGGTTTTACCGGTCGCCGGAAGTTTTACTGGGCGTGCCGTACGATCTCGCGATAGACATGTGGTCGCTAGGTTGCATACTCGTGGAGATGCACACCGGCGAGCCGCTGTTCAGTGGCGCCAACGAGGTCGATCAGATGAACAAAATCGTCGAGGTTCTCGGCATGCCGCCTGATCATCTGTTAGACCAGGTGAGACTTTTGTACTGGCATTTATGTTGCTTCTGTTACCAGTAATAGACATAGCAATACAGTGGTGATTTACTAGAAAAAATCTGAGACAATGATGTAGGAAACAACCTGTCTACGTATCTGGGATGGTAGTGGTGGAATGTTCAAAGGTTGCTACATGAACGACTTCAGCAACATTGACGAAACCATTCCTGTTAAAACAACTAAAGGGTCGAAATTATCACAATTTGAATTTGACTTTTCCAAAGCGTTTACGTTTGATTTTAAGTATGTATTCAAATATAAAACTTAAAAGGATTTCTGTCAAGAGCCTAGTATCTAGATAGCTTGATGAAGTTCAAGAGTTTGCTAGATTTTGGTATTTTTCTGTTCACAGGCACACAAAACAAGAAAATTCTTCGATAAATTACCGGCGTCAGAAGGCGGTGGTTATGTTTTAAAGAAAGTAAATGGAAAGGACGGGAGGTGAGTTTCAATAAATTGTGGCATTCTTTAGTAAACCATTCACATTTTAAAAATGAAAACACAAGTTTATTTTGAATTCCGGATTGTATATTTCTGATTAAAGTATAACTTACCTTATAATATACATAAGTTAAAATGCAAACTAAAAAAAAACACCCAACATTTCGATTCTTTTGACGCATGTTCTAAAATCTTAACTTGGAAAACCAGGCTGTGGAACTCACTGCCGGCTTCTCTGTTCTCTGATCAAATCTGAATCTCTTCAAAGATCGAGTAAATCGGCTACTTCTAGGCACGCGTGTGAGGAACACGCACCTAGGCCGCATCATCGCTTTACATCAGGCGATTTACGGCCAAACGCAACCCAATTTCACTTTATAAAAAACTTCGACCACAGCGAACAAACATCTCGTACATAGAACCTATTTTCCTCTCACCCTAGTTGTAAGCTCAAAGGTTGATTCGAACACATATCTCACTCTCTATTGATGTCTACAGCGGTTACAGAAAGTACCGACTGCCGGGCACGCGGCGACTGCACGATATACTCGGCGTGGAGGGGGGCGGGCCTGCCGCAAGACGTCGCGGGGAACCTGGACACTCCGTCTCCGACTATCTCAAGTTTAAGGTGAGGGTGATGACACTATGTTTTTTGCAGAATTATTCTCTTTGCTGCAGAGACCAGAGGTCCTTTGAGAGGTTCCAGAGGAGCAATGTTTGATTTGCCTCTAAAGGTGCGGTCAAATTTAGCAGACCAGACAACAGATTGAATCCCAACGGGTTTTAGACTTGACTTGTCCAAGCACTACCTACTCCTACTACCAGGTGTAAAGTTCATCCACATTTTACCAGAGATTATGGTAGGTCTCATGGAAATGGGAAAGGTGTCATTATTGCTACTAACAATTACTTGATTGAACATCTCTGTAACTTTGCTGGGCATGTTATCAAACCAAAAATCCAAAACTTGCCACTATAAATTTGACATGACAGCGAAGTTCCTCAAATTCCACCTTTTTTGTGTTTTTACGAAGATTCTACAAAAGGAGGATTTTTGACATTTATAAGAGAGAGAGAGAGAGTTTTGTGAAAAACGTGTGTAGAAACGAGTCAAGAAGTTTTCTAGTCATAGTCATAGACCATGTTATCAACACTTGTCATACAACCGCTAACAATTTTGCCTACAATTTCCAGGACCTAATCCTCCGTATGTTGGAGTACGACCCCAAACAGCGCGTAACGCCGTACTACGCGCTACAACATAATTTCTTTAAGCGGACCGCGGACGAGTCCACCAACACACAACAGGCGCAGTCGCATCACCAACACGGTTAGTTTAACTTCTACTAAACGCTTATATACTAACACTTTTGGAATATTCTCTAACTTTCACTGAAAGGTTTCTCTAATATTGACTAATATTTTCAAAAGATAGGCTTGCTACTAAGAATGACAGAAATGTTCCTAACAATACTAGTAATGAAGCTATTTTCTTGTTATATCTACTGGGGCTGTTGTAAGGGATATTGTGATCAATACTTAATTAATTAAATTGTATTATTCATACTCAATGAATATGCACAAACTTACGAACAATATCTAAAGATTGCAAATCATTGTGCAATTGTACGGGGGAGATAATTTTGTTATTTTTTTCACTAAAGTTAAGTGATACACCCCTAGTAAATATTGTGCAATTTTTATGGCGCTTATAAAAAAAATAACGACTGGGTAGGGAATCAATATAATTATTTCTAACAATGTCATATAGTAGTATCGTATAAGTCTAAAATGATCATTTCAAGCTTCTGTCGTGTACTTTGCTAACATAAAATGCTTCATCATTTCATTTTGCTAATAATTGCAAGTCTCAAGGATGTCATAAGTTCCCGTCGGGGCTGCGGGTTGTTCGCAAGAGATACCGCGGCCTCGACATGAAGGGCTAAGAAGGAACATGGGTGGTTTTTAGTCAGTAGAAGTCTAACACTCCCTTTCGCTCTGCCCAAGAGCGGGAGGGGTTATTTGATGATTTTCCATCCACCATAAAAAAAAGGATGTCATAAGTTTATTAAATAAATAAATAAGGGGAAGTTACACTGTTGTCAAATTACATAACCAAAAGCAGTTATTTTTATTATAAGCTCAGGCGACATTTTTCTGAATAGAAGTGTTGCCACATTTAAAATGCTACCTTGATTCAATTGTCTCTCAGGCTATTTTTAATTAGAATAAATAAGCTTGATGAACTAAGTCAAAATGGCTCTTTCTTGATAAAATGTTTGGATTAAAAAGAGAGGCAGTAAATGCCAGTCCTGGCAATCCAAAAGCACATTTCCCCCCCATAAAATCAATGGCCCAGTAAGGTTCCATCGTGTGTGTGTACATTGTTAACATTGGCTATGTTGTGGCGGTAGATGGCCCGTCGGACACGCGATGACTAGAGCGGTCCGGCGGCCCCGGCCCGCGACACTAGCGCTGCCACACTAGTGCCTAACGATATCGTGCCAGGTCTGCCCTCACTCTACTCACTATCGGAATGTTATGCGCCCCCTCCGTAGCATGCGAGCATGTGGCTCACGCATGGCTTATGTGTACCTAAGATCTGCGGCCTACGTTTGCGACAACCTTAAAAAATACCAATTTTTACACCAACGTCAGATTTTGACGTAAGTGACATAAGGTCAGAAAAAAAATTAAGGTAACTTCGACAAAGGTTGGCCGCAGATGCGAAATGTTTGTTTTTTATGTTTTACATGTGTTTTTTTTATATATATTTACTAATAACAAATATTATACCCCTCTATATCTCTATTATTTTTTAGATTTTATAGCAACACCCTATTTTTCACTTTCGTATAAATTGAGAATGTTATTTTTTTATGTGTCAACACTCGTCGAGTGCACTTTAGAAGTGTGCCGGCGTAATAGATTAATTTTATTTCACCAACCAAGCCATGTAATCGAATGATATGTTTTAGGTGATTTGTAGTGATTAGAATGCAGGCTAGGTACTAGGTACTACACAGATACTTGTCTTTTGTTTAAATTCTTTATTATCTTCACACTCGGTACATATAGTAACGAAACTTTAAAACTAATGGCATTGGCGTAGCTAGTTCAAAATGTGACCAGGTGACTAAAATCGACGAAACGTCATTGGTCAGATTGGGCCATCCCTATTCAGAATACTTTTGAGTATCTGTGTAGTATGAAGCCTGTAGTATAATGTAGTGTAGCGCCGTATCTAACTTGTGTTGTGTTGCACAGTGGGCGCGCGCGTGTGGGGCGTGGGCATGGGCGGCATGGGCGCGCTGGGTGGCGCGGGCGGCGCGGGCGCGGCCGAGCGCATGGACGTGGAAGCGGCGCGGCGCTCGGACGAGCTGCTGGCGCCCGTGTGTCCGCTCGCGCACAGCCCCGTGGCCATCCACTAGCTGTGACTGCGTGTGCTGTGGCCCCACTCCTGGACTGAATCCGATATTTATGATTCTATATTTTTATTTAATACGATAAGTCTGACTGTAAAGAAATATTATGGTGACGATTTGTTACGTTGTACCGTGTATTTGTATTATTTGTTTCTTGATCGCTTCACCGACAGTACTTAGAGAAACGTTCCGTGCGATCGCCGACGATCCCGTTCAACGCATCCGGACGCATCGAGGGCATCAGAGCTAGGTTTTTTTATTGTTACGCGATGCATATCAAGGACGCAATATGGTAGAAAATAAATATTGTATATAAAATTTAGGAAACCGACTAATCGATACAGACTGCGACATAAACTGGATAATCTATAGTTTAGTTACGATCTATGCTAGTTAGGCTTTCGTTCCGTTTTTATTATCGCAAGCTTTATATTCTTAAAGTGTCGGCAACTGATGACTGAAATTCAAAGGGCCAATGAGAATTTGTTTATACAAACGAAGAAATAGATTAAGTATTTTTGTTAATGCACAAATTGATTCGAATCGACACAGTTACACATACACACTTAAATTATTTAATTAAAACTATGCCCTCGCATTTCAGAGTTGTTGTATAATATTCTATTATTGCTTGTGATTTAAGTCTCAAGTGTTTCATTTAACGCGTATAGGTTACTTTGACCCATTGGAATATTCAGACGATGTGTAAAACAGAGAATAGTGTATAGGTAATTCTATAAAACACAAAATGTACTTGTAGGTTATGAGAAATGTTGAAACATATATAAAAAAATTGGGTATTTCAGATAAGAGTTAATAAATTGAATTAAACTGACTTGTTCAACCTTTTTGGATTTGAATCTACAATAGACTAACCTCATTGCAACAGACTGGTTGAAACTTTCTAAACGGAGATATTTTGTATAGCATACACTGAATCACTGCCTTATTGTGCCGGAACTTTTTATGTGTAAGGCCCGCTACTAATTAACGACTTTTTGGTCGCTCGATATTAAATAATCAAATTATTGTCAATGTTTGGTTATTAATTTTGTTGACTTTTATTTGTGGATAATCTTAAATTGCATTTAAGATTGACGGGAATGTGGATGCACACATTCTAGATAAAGGTTAGCAAATATGATGTATAATATGAGGAATGGGTGATGTTGTTATCTCAAGTTGTAGATACTACTGAGTATGATTGTGTACAGTTGTCCATTGACGAGAAAGATCTTGTTAGTAGCGGTCCTGGAACATAGCTCCTTTATTCTGATCAGGTCGTGATATAGTAAAATTTTTATGTTGAATTATTTTTAGTTAAAAATTGACTGAAGTGACCATTGCTCAGAATAAAGCAGCTATATATGACGAATGCAACTGATAGCAAATTATTTCTTATCGCAAAGTATTGTTGCGAGTTTTTATAAAAACCTTCCTAAAATGGATTTATTTTTAAACAAAACACATGTATGGTACGGCTAATCGTTTACATGAAGCATTAAAGTATTTTTCTATCTTTTATTTATCTAATAGTACGTGCTCTCACTTTTGTTTCATTGTAGATTTGAATCTATTTCTAATCTCGCTGTTCTGTACTATAAAATTTTCAAATATCTGTATAATATTTACTGTAATACTTTTCTGCTTCATGAGATATAGGGTTGTTAGAAAGAGTATAAGGAATAAGTATGGGATACACGTTTAATTTGATAATGATAGAGCAATAACGAAGTAATCGACAGGCAGGTTTCCAAATGTATGTAAAAATTATTAAATTGTGTTCATCAAGTGTACCTACCTAATTGTAATATACATTATTATAATTGTTTTAATATTTTAGTTCCTTTTAACTTGATAACTATGCTACAATTAGGGCTTTCAATACCGGTATTACGGGATCCCGTAATACCGTGATCCCGGATTAAATATGGGCCTTTTTCAATACCGGTATTGACGCCTCAATACCGTGATCACGGTATTGCAAACATTACATGTATTATCGTAAATTTAATTGCATGTTTAAAATATAATAATGACTCATGAAACGTTCTAAGAGACAGTAAGACAATGACTGATCATGAACATGATATGACCATAGAAGAACCTTCTACTTCATTGAATACGAGCAGTGGAAATGATATCGCTCGCAGGTTTGACGATTTTCAGCCTTCGACTCAATCCGGCTTGTTCGGGAAACAAGCCGGATTCCGAAAAGGCTTTAGTACCGTAGACAGCATACATACACTGCGTCAGGTTATTCAAAAGACCGAAGAGTATAACCTGCCTCTCTGTTTAGCGTTTGTGGACTACGAGAAACCCTATGATTCGATCCAGACTGCAGTGTCTCCAACGGTCCCAAATCGATTACAGGTACATCGAGGAATTCAAGTGTTTGTACATAAACGCCACCATGTCAGACCGACTTCAGGAATAGACCTCGGAACCAATTTTTGTGTGACAGGGAGACGTCATATCTCCGAAACTGTTCACACCTACACTGGAGCATGTCTTCAAGCTTCTGGATTGGAGAGATCTTGGCATCAACGTCAATAGCGAGTACATCCCTCACCTTCAGTTTGCCGACGATATAGTGGTCATGGCTGAGACCATGGAGGACCTCAGTAAAATGCTCGATGACCTCAGTGGGTCTTAAAATAAACATGGACAAAACCAAAGTCATGTTGAATGTCCACGTAACACTCACACCTTTTAAAATCGGAGACTATAGTCTCCGATTTTAAAAGGTGTGGACTCAAAGTTGTGGACGATTATGTCTACCTGAGACAAATGGTGTAAATGGTCCAGCTGGTGTAAATTCGATGAAGAGTGGTATTCGTCGAATCCGACTTGGCTAGGCAGCATTCGGGCAGTTACGCGATATTTTCTCGTGTGTGTTGCCAATGATTCGACCAATGAATGCCCTGGTGAAGGTTGCGGGGACCCGTTGGATGCGCGCATGGGACCGGTCAATGTAGCGACACCTGAGGGAGGCCTATGTCCGGCGCGTTCATGTTCTACGCGCGCCTTAAAAATATATCAGGAACATGGAAGGGTCGACGCCCGTCGGGGCTGCGGGTTGTTCGAAAGAGATAACCCGGCCTCAGCACAAGGGCTAAGAAGCAACATGGGTGGTTTTTAGTCTGTAGAAGTCGGACACTCCCTTTCGCTCTACCCAGTGCGGGAGGGGGGTTATTTGATGATTTCCCAAACCCCAAAAAAAAATGGTGGCACATGTCCAGCAGTGGACGTCTTTTAGCTGAAATGGTTATTAATGATGATGAGTGAAAATGAAGACACATCCATCCATTCCTATCGGCAGCTTAGAGATATTTACTGTCTGTGGTACCTACGACTATTGAAGCAGAGCGTGCTTTTTTCAGTAGGCTATTGTGAATGATGGCTAATAGCTAATTAAGCTATACTTACGATTCTACAAATATTGATACCTTTGTTGATTACATGAGAAATTTCAATACTAATAAAAACGTATACTTTTTGATATTTGTACTTTTCAAACTCCATGTGAAATGCCTTCCTACAAAGTTTTGATTGTAATCAACCAATACCAAATTGTTATATCCGAAAGCTATTTATAATAAATAAGAACAATAAAAACTGTTTTAAAAATAAAAACACGTACTTTAAAGGTTAGTAGGTAATACCGGTATTAATACCGTGATCACGGTATTGACCTCCAATACCGGACTTGATACCGGTATTGAAAATATCCGGTATTTGAAAGCCCTAGCTACAATAGATGCTGTATCCACCGTATAATATACAGTTATATGGTTTACTTACTGTAACACTTGTGTATAACTTAAGACAATTTTAATTTAATTTTGTGACATACCTACCCTGTTATGGTACCAAGTTCAGGAAATCTGCCGTGACAATGTTTATATATGACAAACTAGTCGGGATGTTATGTGATAAAGAACACGTAAAACACCAACCTTTGATATAGTTGGAACTAAATCCATTACTCAAGGATGGCCCTAGATGTTTGCGCTTGAGTATGTAATATACTATACTATTTATTTGTACTGTGACAGTATGGGATTATACGGAATGTGTGAGTTGGCATGTGGTGGTGCGCGAAGCGATGAGCTAAAATGTTTATTTCCTATCGGATTGTCAGTTCGCAGGCACTGTAACAATAAAAGGATAGAGCTTTATGTCACTAAGTTTTGTATTTTAAATCAATAAACGATAGCAATTGATACACTTACTTTTATTTTCCCTTTTTCTTTTTAGAATGAAAATGAGATGTGTGGTTAACTTCGGGTGAGTTCGTTGTTCCTGTTTGCCAGCCGAGTTCGTCGCCGTTCTGGACTGTAAATTGTTAATATAACATTAATAAATAACTGCATACTTTAATTAGTTTTATTTTTTTTAACCACGTGTCGTATGCGCGACTGTAGAGCATGGGGTCCTGGATTCTGTTATTGGATTTCTCCATCTGGAATGTGTCAGTAGCAGTCACAAAGTTTGTATTTGTGCCAGGTTGATGAACAAATTCTGTTTCGCTCGGACATTAGTCTTTTGTTAATTTAGACTATTGTTTGAAGTTGAACGAATGATAGGAGCCTATCCCATTGGCTTTGGGTTTCTGAAAAGTGTCTCACAAAGGAACAAGAGAACGTCCGATAATAATGAGCTTAGGAGTTGGTCTACTTTTCGCCAAAGTTAGAGAGAGACTGGCTCTACTTATCAGTAGTTGCGTGACTGAGAGTATGAATTGTGGGAGAAGTCGATGATCATCATCATCATTCTGTTGCCCTTATCCGAATTTATTCGGTGTCAGCGCGGCATTTCTTCTTCCATACTTCTATTTCATTCCATACGTCTTCTTCAATTACTCGTCATCTCGCTCGACAGAAAACTTTTCTAGTTCCAGCCAAAGAAGTGAGGAGTAAATGACATAAATAAAAAGGAGTAAATGAGTGTGGCAGATGGCAGCTGAGAATGGAATGGGGTATGAAGAAGAAAACGTGTTTCGCCAACCCCAAATAAGCAATAACAAGGGCAGGAAGGTGATAACGATGATGAGGCTTCAGAGACTTATCCATACCGATTTGCTCCGAGTTCCAGTACCTCGGATCGCTTGCCCAAGGGATAGGGAAGTACCTAGATCAAGTAGACCGGGACATGACGCACCCGATCAACTCCGGATGGATGAAATGGTAACAACTTGCGATCCACAGATGGCGGCCCCTCAAACTGATCAGAATGCTGGACTATCTGAACTGACTGTAAGATGAATTAAATCGATTGCATGTAACGGAGATGAGAATGTTGAGATGGATGTGTAATGAATATATCAGCGAGTGAACAGACGCACTTTACATAAGACCCTTTATTAGTCTTTTACAGACAATTTTAAAAGAAGTCGTATGGACTTAATTAAATGGGGATGGATGCGATTCATCCATGTAAGTAACTAAAAAAGTGATGGTTGGAGAGGGAGAGGAAGGTCTAAAATTCTAAATAAAATCCCCGATTCCTCACACAAGTGCTCAACTCATGAGCACGGAGAAGAATTATTTCCTACTAGCTTGACCGTGCCACGGCCACATCGGGCACGGCCTGAACTGGTATTAAATCGAAGCAAGCGCTCCGGGAACGAGACTTTCTACTGCTTCAACTTAACTGGCGACCGACATAGCTGCCCGTGAAGCTCCTAACATTCCGTTTCGACTACAGTCACTGCGTTCGATGGCTTAGGATGGTTGTCAAGATCTTTGTTGTGCTGCTCTTTCATGTGGTCTCAAGTGGTTAGCATATCCAAAATCTATAAATATCCTATATTTAAAAGGAGAGATGTAGGACTGCGTAAACATGGAAGAGAGGTGATTGAGCGGTACCTAATGACAAATGATAGGAAAATATTCGGTCAATGTCGCCTTAGGGGCGTTTTTATAAGCTTTGGTTTTAGCTACGTAGACGAACCACGAAAACAATTCGCTACGCAAGAGATACGAATTAGCACGCAGCATAGCTATTCACAAACAATCGAATCAAAGTCGAATCGAACTTGACACTTTTTCGAGTATTATATTTTAGGTATATTTTTGGATTGAACGATTGACGATTGGCAAATGCTATTCACAGATTCGATTGACATGGTAGTTAGTACCTACACCTACATAAACAGTCGTGGTGAAAAAGCCAATAAATTATCTTTAATGAGTATTTCTATAAGTTTTAATAAACATTGTACCTACTGAATATCCGTCGAGTAACTAAACAATAATATACCTAATTAAAAACAATTTCAAAATGATTTTAATTTTAAATGGATACGCAACGAGTCTTGTTATAGTAGGTATAGTAAAAATAGCGTCGTTATTCTGATTTAATTGCACTTCCGAAAGAAAATAGTTGTTGTTGTTAGTTGTTGTTGTTGTGTTGTTGTTGTTGTAGTTGTAGTTGTGTTGTTGTTGTGTTGTTGTTGTGTGTGTTGTAATTTTCTTCGGTTTTGTGAATACCTAGCGATTTCGACTTTCGATTGGATATGACGGACAATCGAGTGGTTGTGAATAGCTACGCTGGACTAACAGGTGTACCTTGGAAGTATTTTGTTATAAACACGAGTGATGTGTTGAGAATGGCCTCCTAGGGTTCAAACGAGATTGGAGGTAAGACTGTTAAAGGACAAGCACGCCACACTACCTATTCCCAAACCACTGTCACTCCTGTTAGCCAGAATCAACAGTCGCGACCACCAGAAAAGCGCCCAGACAATCAAGCTTGACGAAGTCCCAGAGAAACGATTTAACTGTCTTGGATCCCGCAACGAAATGAATTGGAAAATAATAGCGGAGGAGTACGAACAGGTACCTAAGGCTGGAGGTATCATAGTTTTTATTTGTAAGAGGCATAATACTTCTAGACTCGACCTCTCTACGTAATCTATAATAATCTATACTAATATTATAAAGCTGAAGAGTTTCTTTGTTTGTTTGTTTGAACGCGGTAAACTCTGGAACTACCGGTTGGAATTGAAAAATTTAGCGTTAGATAGTCCATTTATCGAGGAAAGCTTTAGGCTATATAACATCACGCTACGATCAATAGGAGCGGAGCATAAATGAAAAATGTTGCAAGAACGGGAAAGGATATTCCTTTTTGAGAGCTTCCGTTGCGTGCGCTGCGAAAACGGTTTAAGTTACGTAAATATCATGTATGAAGGAATTGTTTCTCTTTAAAAGTTCTAAAAAAAAGTCCGCGACAGCATATGTTTATCTTTTAAGATTGACTCTGTGTAACCATTTTTTAATATTAAAATGTTAGGTTAAAAATAATGATATATTGCGAAGTTTATTTAACCCATATGGTATTAATCTATATCTATATAAATATGTTTGTTAGCACGGAAATTTAATATAGAATATTTGTGCCCTTTACTCTATACAGTTTAAACAAATATCTTAGAAGATATCGCAATATAAAAATATAGGTACGGGCGACAAAATAATTAAGCGCGTGGCAGTCATTCGGTCCGGTGCGGTAGGTTAGGGGGGGATTCTGGTCTCTGGGGGCTCCGGAGAAATTCAAATTCAAAATATTTACTGCACCATAATGTTTACAAGTACAAGGTGTTACTGTATATTAAACAAACCTATAGTAATTGTTACTATAATAATATAATCGAAGCCAATCTAAACTAATCTAAATATATATAACCCAAAGGTGACTGACTGACATAGTGATCTATCAACGCACAGCCCAAACCACTGGACGGATCGGGCTGAAATTTGGCATGTAGGTAGATGTTATGACGTAGGCATCCGCTAAGAAAGGATTTTGATCAATTCTACACCCAAGGGGATAAAATAGGGGATGAAAGTTTGTATGAAACTTTGTCAATTTTAAACCGATCGGGCTGAGACTTTGCATGCATAAAGCTACTATGACGTAGGCATCCCCTAAGAAAGGATTTTGATAAATTCCACCCCTAAGGGGATAAAATAGGGGATGAAAGTTTGTATAAATCTTCTTAGATTTTCGACTGATTGAACTGAAATTAAAGATTGGAGTTACTATGAGACGTCAGCTTAAATAGGATTTTGATAAATTCAACCCCCATGGGGATAAAATAAGGGATGATGGAGGATGTAAATGTATTAGTTTGAACCTATCAGTACCTAATGGAACGAATAAATTAAGACGAACAAAATCATTTTTAGTTTTAGATGTTGACAATAGATGGCGTTAGTAGTATTTTTAAAAAAGAAAGAAAAGTATTTATTAGACTCACACAGGACAAAACAAATAGCAAATGGTTGAAATAACAATAAAAAAAAAGTATATAAAAAATATATACATTTGTTTCAACTGCCTCCGTGGTCGAGTGGTTTAGGCGTTTGCCTTGTGACCCGGTGGTCGTGGGTTCGATTCCCGCGGGAAGCATACTTTGTAAAGTTGTTTCCAGTTTGGCTAGGACATTGCTGGCTTGAATCACCTGATTGTCTGATAAAAAGGTGGTTCCGTGCTTCGGAAGGCACGTATAAGCCGGTGGTCACGGTCGCCAAATGGCGGTCGTCAAAATAGACCACGTCAGAGGCCCTTGAAGCGGTCTAGAAACTCTAACACTAGGGTGTATGGGGTCGTTAGCCCTTACTACCCACACGCTAAGAAGAAGAAGAGCGTGGTGCTGTAAAATTAAAAAAAAAGTCACAGCGCTGGTATTCATAGTAGCATAGTTCACAGCGGGCACACTGATGAGGCCATTGAAGAAGCTGCTCAAGCTGAGGGCTTAACTTCTGGGGGAAGAAATGTGCGCGACGCACCTTTTTTACAGTTTTATACTTTTTGGTGTATTTTGTACAGTGTTTTTTTTTATATTTCGAATGTTATTTTATTTTGATACACTATTATTTTTCAATTGATTAGATGGAGTTTAGCAACGTTCATGGCGTATCATTTTTGGTAGAATAATCTCCCAGTAAATTAGTAGTCTCCAAATCCAGCAGTGGAGATACTAGACCAGTCCGCTACATCGTGGTTACACTTTATCTTTTTCCAAAAAAATTCTGACTTTTACTTAACACAGAATATAGTTTATAAACTGGACTAACACTTAGGATACTTTTTATTCCGGTAGAATTATACCGTGGGACAACTCCACGCGGGCGAAGCCGCGGGCAAAAGCTAGTAGGTATTATAAAGAGGAAAGGGTAAGATTTTTTGTTTGTTACGAGTACGATTTAACTAAATTTAATATGTTGGATAGTCGATTTATCGAGAAAGGTTATAAGCTATATTATGTGACGCGGACGAAGTTGCGTGGGTCAGCTAGTATTTCATAATCTTGGCGTCGACGATACTTACGGTAGATACGAGTACTTAAGTAAACTTAAAGATTATTTTAATCGATTCGAGTGAATGAATGAATGCTATCGTTTTATTTGTTACACCACCAGAGTTACGAATCGGAATACATTTTGTCAGTGTTGTGTCACTGTCATTGCAATGTCACTTATTTAAGTAGTCATTATTATTATGTTTGCTTATTGTTTGATATGAGATTGCTATGTTAGTTAAATAGTAAATTATGAATTAAAAATTTGTGTTTCTATTTCTCGAAGCTTGCTTGAAGATCAATTACATCAATGGGAAATAGTGAACGGGCTAGACAAGCTCAGTTTGAGTTAATGGTATCATTCATGGAGCGGTGCGTATTTGAGTTTGGTTTCCATTAACAAAAACTTTATTGCCAAAAATATTACAAACAGGTTTTACATTGACCCCAAACAAGGCAAAGCCTGTACGGCCTGTGTCTTGGGCACCAATACAATTTAAGGCACAAACATCGTTACTTCTTCTAATATCAAGTAATTACAACATTACTTACATGGAAGTAAAAATATTTTTCGAAAGCATTGAATAGTTTTCCTCATAGTTTCATATAAATTTTTTTCAGACATGGCGATATTCAGTATCTCTTGAAATTAGATTGTGACATAAGATGGATTGAAATCACAGAATTATGAAACAACAAATCAATTGGAGAACCCAAAACTACTGAAAAATGGAGAAAGGTTTGTTAAAAAATATTTATTTGAAACTACCTTTTGTAGTTTGTGGCATCATAGTAAAATGCTGTTTGCAACAGCATCTAGTAAACATATAAGCTAAATACCCCTTTTTTAAAATGTATTCTATCTGTGTAGCAAACTAATAAATACCTTTTATTTTACTCATACCTACTCATCTTAACTTTTTGATTAATTTCAGTGCTGGAGTGACTTCAAGAACAACACAAAAGAAAAGAAGTAAAAATAAAAAGTCAAGGTTAAAAAGCAGGTCTATCTAAAATTGAGAAGAGGCTACTGAAAATTCTAGAGAACAAAAAGAGAAAGTTGACTAAATTGAACAATGAAAGTGCAGTTGTATTTAAGGTATTATATTCATACCTGCTTTAAAAACTTTCAGTCTAACCAGGATGCAGTACCAGTATTGTATAGGTACATGTATATGGAGTGACTGCCTGTCTGACCTCCACAACCACTGACAACGCGGCAGGCCCAACAGGAGATGGCGGGATGAGCTGGACTCTTTCTCTAAGGATTGGCCTACTGTCGCACTAGATCGCAAAAAGTGAAGGAGGGAAGGGAGGCCTTTGTCCTGCAGTGGGACAGTGTAGGCTCATAATAATAATAATGACTTTGAACGTCTCTATGATGGCAATAAGGCAAAATGTAAGAACAATATAAAAGTTAATGTCAGTCAGTACTAACTTGCTGACAGGTTAATCATTTGTTACATACATAATATCAGTAATTGTATCAGCTCAAACAATCATATTATAGGTTGTAAACCTGCGAGAAGTAGTTAAGTAAAAATGATAGCCAGTTCCTCTGACTCAAAGATAGTTTAGTTAACATAATTTTTCTACTACAAATATTACTTTGAAAACTTAAGTGTTGACACCTAGGTGTGATATCTTAGCGAAGATTAGCCATCGGCACGGGAGATTTTATAGTGCACATGTGTGTACAGGCATAGGTGCACTCTCTGCTCCGTTTCTCTTATAATCTGTTGACAAGGCAATTCAACACATCATGCATGGCATTCAACAGATCAGGCTTAGGGCCAACGGATTCTTTTTTTATTGAAACCCCAAGGATCCCAAGATCAGCAGTCACTGCGACCACAACACCAACAGGGCATTCAGATTATACCAAGACATCAAATCATTAAAATCCATATTGTTTTTTTCCAGCCTGAAACAGTATCAGAGAAATGCCACCATCACCAGTATCACCATCACAGAATTACGTTGCAGATGTCGAATATGAATGGATTGATCGCAAAAAATCATCATTATCAAATGCCTCAGAAACCAGCAATGACGTTGAAGATGCATCTATTCCTGAAAATATAAAAAAGACATTCAAAGACAACATGAAAGACATTGCTGAACAATACCTAGAATTTGAAAGGGAGAGAGAACAGATGGCACATGAAAGAGAGATGGCAAGAATAAGGCAGGGTGACCAGCTGATCACGATATTCGGAAAAGTAGTGAATGTTTTGGAAAGATTGACTCCGAATATTCAAAAGTATTTGGATGATGATTGATAAACTATCTTCTACAAATGGCTATTTTTTAAATAAAAGAACTCGTGTGTTTTGTCTAAGAGATATTATGATTAAATGTTGTAAGTGTTTTAGTTTTAAGAAATCAAAATGTTTTATTTGCATAAGTATAAAAGGTTGAGAATTTAATGCAAGCAAGATAAACTTTTGAAGAGTGAGGTGCATTTTGTTATTGATGGGACCTTTTTTTGTGAAATTGTCTAATAGAAGAACACAAATTAAATTTTTATTTATGTTGTTTTGGTGGCACAAAAATTTTGTGTTACGCAACTAATTAACTAAATCTCATTTTAAAATTGTCAATTTTCCCTCGCATTCTCAAGAACTGTTGGGTACTAAGTTTTATTTTCAATATTGCATATTATTACCTCTTCAGTTTGAATTATATAATTTATGAAAATTCAGTTGTCTCTGTGAATTGTTATTTCATTAGAAAATAAATAGAATTTATGAAACTTGTTCTTATTTATTACTGAAATTCCTCGGTTTCTTCACGCATTATGTATGTGATCATACAATTCCAACCCTGAATTGCAGTAAATGGCCGTTTTATAATATAAGGTAAAACTGTACATCTTTCATTGTTAATTGTGATGACAGGTCTAAAGTGAAAAACAAAATCTTAATAACCCTCCTTTTTGGCTTCACTGCAGTCGGGTAAAAACTAAGGCCCCTAATGTAGAAATATTTTAAATACATAGGTGCATTCATAAATTCACGCCTTTTTCCCACGGGAGTAGGCAGAAACGACATAACGCCACCTGCTAGGATCTTATATTTTCCTTTTGCGCCGTGCACGTTCATACAGGCAAACTTTCAATTTAATCTTTGTGAATTGAACTGATAAAACAAACATAATTATTTCAAAAAGCTATTAACTTTTTCAACATTAACCTACTGCAAGTTTAAAGAAGTTAATTCGGGATCGGGGCAGAATCAGGAAAAACAATAGCAAAGAAAAAAAACAGGAATAACATTATTGTGGACGAGCATAATATTTTATGGTAAAAACGTAGCATACTTTGATACGGATCGAAAATTTCGACCAAACTTGTACCCGCTCCAATAGCCGTGATCGTCTAGTGGTTAGGACCCTACGTTGTGGCCGTAGTAACCCAGGTTCGAATCCTGGTCACGGCAGTGTTTAACACTGTTACGGTGGAGCTATCTTTTTGAATATTATTATTGAGAAGCTGAATAAGAATACTAGTAAATCATTTATTTTTTTATCGATTTTTAATTATATAAAACAAAGCAATTCTATTTTTATTAAAAGAAGTTTATTTATTTCTAAGGACTAATTACAACACTCTATTTACAAAAAAATAACATTTAAAAAGCAAGCTTTTCAATTAAATAATCTTGTTTTGCTATGTAAGTTTAGCAAACATTTATTAATTGACCAAAAATAATTTGAGTACAGCGCCATCTAGGTTCTCAGATGCTTTTGTTGGTTTACGAAAGTTCACCGGAGTGCATTGACACCGAGCCCCACATGTCTCTCTTACGCAAACATTACCAACAGATGGCGTTACGGGTATTTGTTTTGGTACAACACACGCCGCAGCTGTTCGCTATCACAGAAATCCGTGAGAGAAAAGGAGTGGTGATTAGGTCTGTCTTTGCCTAAAAAATATGTTTTTTCTATGATTCATTAACATTTTGTGACTGGTGACCGTTATATGTGCAAGTTAAAGTTGTTCTACATGTGATATATTGTTGGCAGCGTCGAAAAACATCGCCAAATAGTGTAATTAACGATGTAAACGTTCGTTATGACGTTTACTACGGTGTATTTGTGTGTGTGTGCGTGAGTGACAGCATTGCCGACGACCGTTGAAGCGAATCTTGTAACGGCATTGGTACCTATTGGATACGAATGCTGTTTTCGGTGAGTAATATTGTTTTGAAGATGTTAGACCTAACCTATTTGGCTCATGCCTGCGTTGGGCCGCTCTATATAAGTACGCATATATATATTGTTTGACCTCGATACGCGGCGCGATCTCGTTCGCTATTTCCCTTTGAAAGGCAATTTCTCGCGTTAGTAATTTTTTCTGCACCGACGATGTTTCCGCACGAATGTTCTGTTTGATTAGCTAATTTATAGTTACGACTGTAACGATGTAAAATAAAAAATAAGTGGCAGGTAGGAAGTATAAATCTGTGGGTCTTATCACCTCTATGTTGTGAGGAATAAGGTTGGTTATTGGTATTATAATCGACAGCTGATTTTATTTGTTGCAGGTCGATTAATTTTTAGTTTTAGGAAGCTGTCTACAGTCTTGTTAGTTGATTGTAAGATAAACACTTAATTAATTTTGTTGGTATTTCCTGTGCTGGATTATAAAGTTTTAGCCGTATGCACTTGCCTCGAATCGACCCCACATGTTGAAAATTGATATTCCCCACACTTGCCGGTCTGTCGAACCCGGTAGTCGTTGCGTCCACACCTGCACGCTTTAGGTACCTACTTAATTAAGAGCAAGCATTGAACAATTATAACCGAGACCTACTAATTAGTTCCAAATTAACATTTATTAGATACGTAGGTGCTTTGGAATACAGTTCTAAATTCAAATGTAGTCCGACGTGATTTGTATTGAAATAGATCGACGCAGAACTATGCAAGCAATATAAATTAAGTCTAACCAGTACCAAGAAATTAACATTAGGGGTCATGGAACCCATAAAATCATAGACGTGACCAACTATCAGACAATCTACATTACTATGAACTGATTTAAATCGGAATGATATTATCTACCTACTCGATTTTGCCGTGGTTTCGGCCTCAGTAGTGTTGGGCAAGAATGCCTCGGAAAAGGACTAACGGGATAAAAAGTTAACCTAAACCCATAATCTATCTCTATGCGAAATTTCATCACCATTCAAATTCCGTTCAGCTGTGAAAAGGCAACTAACAGACAGACAGACTCCTTTCGCAGATAATATTTAGTAAGGACTTTTTTCTGTTTTAGATCGACTGCATTCCATTCTCGGACCAAGTAGCATATTGCTATCAATTTAGTGTTGATCAGAGACTAGTTAATTGAGTGCCTATTCTAGACAGAATTATTCATCAATTCAATCTAGCCTTGTAAAACATGCACATGCTAACATACTTACACGTATTTATAGCTAGAAGAGGCACATAAAAAGGTACTTACAAGAAAAATGAACCCAAGTAACATTAATGTTTCGATCAACATTAACGCCGTAATATTCTCAAATGATGATGTAGTTTAGGTAGGTAATCAGCAAAAAGTTCAAACAGGTTTTCGATACACGACTTTTGATGATGGCATGCTAAGTATTCGATCATATCGCACTAAACAATCTAACCAGTTTGATTTGCGTTTGTATCTTTTGAATCATTGTTTTACTGTTGATGTTCGGTCTACCGCTCTAGTCTTTTCTGTCTAACTTAGTAACTTGGCACCCACTTTTCCTAGATACACCTTTTGTTCGTCCTTCTAGACCGTATTCTGTCTCATTTACTTGTGTTTGTTGCTGGGCAAAGGCCTCCATGTCCCCCTTTCTCCTTTCCAGTCCTCTGCATCTTGAGCTAGTGTGTGGATCAACCATAGAAATATAAAACATCGATGTAATCAACCCTGGTTGTGCACGTAGACGTCAAGCTCGTCTCGCCATCTTTGACTTGTCTACAAATTCTACAATGTCACTGAGCACTTTCTAGGACCCACATTTTGCCACAAAACTACTTTTTCAATATCTCAGCGTACCTCAAAGAAAAGGATAATCTCTAACAGTACATGGACAAAAAAGATCTAACTTTATCTCGTCCAGCTTACTTCAATATCTTTACAGTCTGCCTTTGACGATAAAACCTTTAATTTTTCTCGCATTTAGACCCTCCCAAAAAACCATATTTCAGCCGAGATAAACCATATTAAATACTTCAGTTAAAAATTATGATCGAGGACGTTTCGAAGTAGTAAAACCTATTCAAAATATAGTTGATCTACCTAGTTAAAGAAACTAACATTACCAGCTGTTTCTATAATTAGTACTAGAATTACCTGTTGCGAGAAACCGTCAATTTAGCAATAGGCCAATAATGACAGGTGCTGAGTGAAACCCACCAGTTCATCACACGTAACGTGAGTGCCATTTACAAATCTGTAATTTACAATTAGTTTAACTTGATGCCCTGCAATTTGTATCGTTGTCTATTGCTACCTAGATAATAGATATTTTAGACTTCGACGTTGAATACTGAATTGTATGAGTACAAGGACGGATCCGGGGGGGTGGGCACGGAGGCACGTGACAGACGGTTATAGAGGTCCCATCACAGTACATACTTACAAATCACATGTCAGTGACTTTGTTTGTTTCATTGACTTTTTTGCCACCGACTTCCGAAAGTAAAGTTATTGTAGACGTTTTTACCCGACTGCAAGGAAAGGGTAATGTTTTTTTTTTTTTTTGCAAACATTTTTTTTTGAACAGTTACTGTTGATAATTTTGGCGGCCTGCCCTATGTGCCCCCCTCAGAAAAAAATGTCCTGGATCCGCCCTTGTATGAGTATATTTTTGTTGCAGAAATCTGTACATAATATATTTATTGTTAAACTCCGTCTATTCAACTAGGGTATCGCGTAGCTTAAGAATAGAAGAAACCTAGCTAGCATCGTCATCACTTTGTTCCTCGGGTCTCTTATTAAGCCTAACAAAACTTAAATGAATAGAAAAAAAAGAATCACGTAAATCCAATCATAAATCTCGGCGTAATCGGTGTACATACATAGAAAAAAAAAAAAAAAAAACATTCCGATCGAATTGAAATCCTCCTTTTTGGGAAGTCGGTTAAAAATTAGTCATTCCACTGACAAAAACTTCTTTCTGGACTTCATACTCACGAAAGGGGAAGCTCTGCTAACCCAGCCACAAAGAAATACGTAACCTAATGCACCCAACCACCATCACCAAACAAAATGCTTAGCATAACTTTCTGCGTTTAAATTGTAAATATGTATGAAGCTAGAGGTCGTTGATCTCAGACCAACTGCTCTCATGCCTGCGACTGTGGGACCACTGACCTACTCACTATTGTCTACATTCATGTGCTTATACATAATTACTTGAAAATCGGTAAAATGTAATAACTTGACTAAGACACACATGTCGTTGATATCTGCTGATTACAGAGATACATGTTATTTCTTTTTTAAATTATTTTGTAAATACACGAAAATTGGTCTCAAAATGTTACTATTAAAAACAAAACGATTCTAAGCACAAAACCTCGAAATTATGTGATCCGTAACGTCCACGCGATATTTAATACTAATACCTATTTAATTTCACCCATTCAAAAAGCAAATATCATGGCTGTTAAAATTGGTCGCATGGAAAATCATGATTTCAATCGCTACTTGCATTCAACGAAACTAGTTTATTAAAATTCCAACGTTTTGCGTTTACGATCACTATTAACTGTTTCAAATAACTCCGATGCCATCATTTATTTCCAGTTAGTTTCGAGTTTTTACTGCACCGACTCCGCTTGAATAAAGTAATTATCTAAATTATGTAGGTTTACTTCCAACCTACGCACTTTATCGTCTTGTGGGAAGACTAGTAGGCGGCCGAGTAGGCGAAATTATTGCTTGGAATAAGTTTTCTGATTTATGATACTTACTTTAACAACCAAAATCCAATTAAAGCGAATATTTTCGTTACATAACTCAATGAACTAAAACCATGGAGGTTTCGCAAACAAAACCTACACTACAAAAAGAATAAAATTCTTTCACTGGCCGAAATCTGTTGAAACTTCAAATAGTGTCACTCAATAAAATTCTAAGCAGGACATAAGTCACCAAAACCATATTTCAAATTAATTTTATCTAAAAACGGCAAAATTTTACGTACCCGGACTAAACGTGTTCAGAATATCGTTAAGAGTTTATACAATAGAGTGACCATGGCAACCAAAAGACCTCCTTTCAAAAAGGCACGTGAAGTAGCTGATAAAACCGTAGACCTGCCAGAGGTGGCTCTAGCTGCTATCGCATCTTATAAGAAACAAAAAGAAGTAGGTGATTTCGTAAATTTCTTGTTAGGAGCTTTAGAAAGAAACTCAGAGTGGCTGAACACCATCGTAGGAAGGCAGAGTAACTTCAGATGTGCATTAATGGTTGGATCAGGTCCAAATCGCTTCCAACTCCAAAAAACTATCTACCCTGCGGGAGGCAGCGACATGAAGCTAGAGGTTGAAATGAAAGATTCTGAAGACCATGACAAAATTGCTATCGCTGCTTTAGTCAAACTTACCAATCAGGAGTTGGACCACCTCATGAAGTACATCAAGACTCGCTTATGTGATAATAGCCTCCTGCGCGATGATCTACTAAAAGGCAAAGCTTTGGGCGTAAGTTTTGGCGTCTTGAGACCCATTTCTGATATACAATACCGGGTGATGGAGAGGATCATTATCGGAAGTTCTATGAAATGTGTAGTTCCCACCACGATCAAAAAACGTCGATGGGATGAAAAAATATTGAACGGACCTCCTAATAAAAAAACTAAAAAAGTCACATACTAAACAGACCTACAGCTGCTGTTATCTACGAGTATCTCGAGTGGTTATTGCCTGTTAGTGTTGCAGGATAAAAACATTTTTAAACAAAATGGACAGTCGTTATGGTGTACCGCAGTGTCATGTAGCATGTAATGGCAGCAATTTGGGTCGACTGTAAAATGCGAAGCTCACAGTAAATTATACTCATTTTTGCAATGATCGCTTCCGATTACCTATGATGGATGAGGGCGCATTTGTGGCGAAATGGCTACTACATTTGACGGATATTCATTTCTTTCTACCCTTGCAATATACCATGTTATAACATAAATAAATTCAATCAAAACACACGCTTTGTTTTATTTTTTATTTTACACATTGATGATATGGTATAGCTGATCGATGAAGTAATTAATTGACCGATTAATTAATATGTTAAGCTAAATTGTTTACGAAGGGCGTTAAAAGTAAAGAAAGAAAGCGTAATTAGATTCTGGTGTTTCCTTTCGTTAAACTGTGATCGTTTTTCTTCCGTCGTCGGAGCGCGTCCGACTTACAAAGATCAATATCTGCGGAATCAGGGCACCGTGCGCGGCTAACTTATAGCCACAAATCCTTCCGCCAATAACTTATTACAATAGCACTCGGCGTTACGCAACTGAAGAGTGAAACAATAGTTTTTCCCACTCCGTGTGAGCTTCTGAAAATGGTTAGTTGGGAAAGTTTTCGATCTGCTTATCGGCGGGCATAAATCAATTTGAATCATGGAGGCTGAATATAAGTTGGGTCGCTTCTGAGCCCTTTTTCTAACTTGGGACCGAGCATACGGATTAAGGGAAGCCTGACCGTTGCGTAATTGGCGTAATAGTTGCGTGATTTATCTTATCTTCATATTTCTACGAAATCTCATATTCATAAAATATGATTTCTGTTGTCTGTTCATCTCTTATGTTAAAATGAGAAAAGAGCAACAAGGTCTTAAAATTCAGTTAAACAGCGAGGTTCATTAACTACTTACTTAATTAATGTACCGATTACAACTATAAATTCTTCAATAGTGAAAGTTTATTACACCTAATTAACTCTTCTGCTCACAGCTTGTTAAAAAGAAAATGGTGTGCTAGCACAGCATGACAAGGAGTAATGTGCCTACATAATATATCGCCTGTATTCTGACAGCTAGCTAGCTAGCTAAGGCTAGACTAACACAATAATTTTCTTCAATAGGAGTATGTCGTTCAATGTAGTATAAAGAATTATGGCGGTTGTTCTAGATATAACCGCTGAGCTCCTTCGGACGACTATAACGGCTGTAACCACTGAAGAATAAAGAACAAATACTAATCTTAAACTTACTTACACATAAACATGGTTTACGTCGTTCGAGCTAGGACTTGAACCAAACGAACCGTGAAGGAAAGATCTTAAAAGCGTCCTTTGTTCTCAATATTTATGAAATGTTGTGCAGCTATGGAGAATCGAGTTTGGGGAACAAGAAAGAATTTTAACTTTGAATATCTTTTATTTGTACTTTGGAATTTTTGTGGGGATGGTGTCTTTCGGGTTTAGAAAGGTTTTATTACATCCATTGGTATTCTTTTGGTAAACAGTACTTATTGATTTGTAGTGTTCTGTGTGCCAATATAAGCCACGTGAGAAAATAGACCTATTGCTATAGGATTGTTGAAGAAAAACTCGCACCTACCGCTGCAATCTGAAAATTTTATAGAAATTAGTTCCTAATCCGTGTTTAAAAAAATTGTCTTTAGATGTTATAAATTCACATGAATTAATAAAAAAATAAATGACATTGCCCTGGTAAAGGTCCAATATTAAAAAGACGCAATAAGTTGTGGATAACGATGGATGGACTGTTTAAAGGATGACATGGCAAAAAAACAAGTATCTGATGAGATGAGAAGAAATAGAGAAGTATGGCAGAAGAGGACACGCTGCCCAAATGAATTTTAAAGGTGATGAAGAAGAAAAAAGAGCAAGAGAGCACACACAGTAGCAAGTCAGCGTGAGATGCTCCTTTCATTTTCGCAAAAGATATATTTCTGCCAACTCATTCGACCATTCGCGATAATTATTTACCTGACATTTCCCCCAAACAGCTAAAAATAAAAATGTCAAGAGAGTAAACACAAAAATGTGTGCAATTGTTGAAAACGTTTCTTCAGGCGGGTCCCGAGAGCGACATATTACATTCGGAGTGTCGTCACAAGTGTCGGGAACAAATGTCGAGTGTCGCGATGTCTGCTTGTAACATGATGCACTGTTTCAATGATATACGAATTTAGGAGAATATTTCTCGACTTATTTTTTGAAGGGCGGTGAGTAATGGCCTTTTAAAAGGTTGCTGTCTTTTACTTGGGATTTGATTCATTGAAGTTTTCACTAGTAACATTTCTTAAATGTTTTTTTGTGGCATTGACTTTTTCTTTTATGTTTGACCTTTCTTGCTGAGAAAGTTATTTAATCCTTTGATGTTGGTGTTGTTGTTGTCGTTATTGAATTGAGCGGGTTGGATAACCCCGCAGAATTAAATAACAATTAAACCTTTGTGGTAAATATTTTCAGAAAAAAATAAGATGAAGTATCTTACATTTTTGTGTTCCGTTCTTCCGCCATTTATTAAAGTAGTACATTTTTTTGCTCAGTTTTTGCATGTGTTCCACTCCAAGCAACAAAGACGAGAAAAGTAACTAAAAGAACCGTTATAGTGTAAAAGTAATTTACGACACCACTACAACTATTAAACACAGTGAATGGGCGAACAATTTGCTGAAGAAAAAATAAATCCAGAACAAGACAAAGCACGGCAAATTCAGCTACGTATATTTTAAAAATGTAAGACCTCGTACAGTATTAAAAGGAACGCGCGAACTTTAATACCGAACATCCCACCGACTTAATACAAACCACCACCGGTGAAAAGAAAGTACGAAATTGTGGAACGAGGTAATAACAATTTTATAAGAACAAATAAATGCATCTACGATACCGCAGGGCATAAAGAACCTTCATAAAATGAAACTGCTTTTAGGGTTAAATTTTTATTTTAAACATAGAAAGGGATTTTGATGGCCCACCTACGTCGTTGGATCGCGTTATCTTTAGATTTAGGACTCACGCAATAATAATACGCAGTTGGAATGGTGATTCAGAGCGCCATCTCGCCATCCCGCCTGTTTCACACTGAGTGAATGTCCTGATTTAGTGGTGACATTCTCATAAGTTATTATCATGAAGAAGTGTTATTAATGATTGTCTTTGATGCAAATGAGCCATTCGTTATGCGTCTGTTTTGGATTACTGACACTTCAACCGACTGAGTCAAGCTGAAGAAACAATTTTCGGGAAATACGACTGTAATGATTCAATTTCGGACTAGAAATGTTCTAGTAGAAAGTCAATTGCCATTTAAAATATTTCCTGGCGTACGTTTTAGATTTTTAGGAAACGAACAACATTAAAGCAAAATTGGAACTTACGATAATTTCTCTCACTCTCTCTTCTTCAGCATTTGCCTACCCAATGCTGAGTGTAGGTCTTTTCCAAATCTCTCCTCCGGTTTTGCGGGCTTCTGTCCAGTTTCCGGCCACATTAATGAGATCGTCGGCACACCTAGTCGGTTGTCTTGCTACATTCCTCTGTCCCGTCCGTGATCTCCACTCTAGCACTTTCTTCCTCAATCTGCCATCCAGCCTTGCCGTAGACTGGATGCCAGGCCATATATGCCGATATATGGCCTGGCACGAATAAATACCCAAAAATCAATCATCATTCAGGCTCATTTAAAATCGACGAACCGTAATACCATCACTTTATTTAAATTACGCATCTATCTATAAGAAGTGTTGTTTAAACATCCAATTACGAGCATGTCAAAGTAATGTCCCCGTAGTGACACCTTTGCATTAAATGGTGATAGTAATTTAACAATAATGGTTATTAGTGCCCGCCTTCTGACAGTGTTTGTATAAGTAATTGGTGACTGATTTCCAAGCCATGTTTTTTGGTGAGATAAATATAGGTTAGAAAGCATAATACCTCCTGGGGGCGTCGTTCAGGTGATGATGATAGTATCAAAACGAGTAGGCCTTTTGCTTTATAAAAGCAGCGTGTAATCGAGCCTAAAATCGTTAAGTTTTTTTATAGTGTGCCTTGAATCTATTGCCACTTTTTTGTTCGACGACTCGCAAACTATCATAATATGTGAGAAAAATGAATCGTTTGACACGACACACATTAGGTACAGACGCCAGTACATGAAGCTACCCAAAGTACCCAATATTGTTAAATTTTCACAATCAACCTTGAACCTAATGCTTAATAAGCGATAAAGTTGAAAATCCATTGAAAGACAGATTGTAGTAGCTTGATATGTCTGTAGTCACCTTCGTTCCTTACGAAGTGAGATACAACGATCCTTTCACAATATCAATAGACATATTTTCCTGGTAATTTCCTCTACTCAACTACATCACCCTTCGCAATAAACAAACACTTCACTTCATCCTCGCAGATGACGCATATAAAAGTTGTGCGGGTAGTTAAAAAGTCGGCCACACTCAACATCTGTCCTCGGGTAATTCATCGACCCTTGGTCCACCTGCTTCCCGTCGTACCTTGCTTTATGGGATGGGCCATTGTTTGATGTGTTCGTTTAACTTGCTATGGCTATGTTATGGTGATAACGGGATTGGCTATAATTTTTGCAGGATGTTTGGGATTTGAAAGTTTGAATGTTACTTACTATCGTAATAAAAGGTTATTTGTGCACGTATTGTTAGAGGTCTGCAATTCGACCACAACTTGTTGGCTTTCTCATTTTGAAATGTTATTTTTGTCTTTAATACCGTTGTAGAAATACAAGGATATTGTTACAATATTACAAGCCAAGTTTATTTACAAAGGCTGTTTTTGAAATCCTAATTTACCCTGTCTTAGATTTTGGTTTGTACTCACATCCACATTACTAACCGTGTCAAAGTGTACACACATTATTTTTGTATCATCCCGCTCGAGTAGAGCTGACACTTTTAGGTAGCATAATAAATTCATCGAAGGATCTGCCTTTAAAAGGCCCAGCAATTTTATCCGGAGACTGCCCTTCCCCATTTTTGATAAACGAGACGCTTGATCGAACCTCTGTCCGTGAAGGGGTTCTTTTTGATAATATCTCGTCACAAGACAAATTTGTATGTGATGTGATGTAGGCCTAACTGGGCCCTTTGCACGATAAACCCATGATGGGTAGGATAGACGTATGGGAGACATACGATAAAGCTGGCTAGCTTGAATGGCAGGACAGGCGTTTCTAGATAAGAATATGCGATACGACATTCTAGTATTTACATATACCAGTAAATATTAAATGTATTTTTCTTGCTGATTGCCTCGTTAGTTTAACCATCGTAAGCGCAACTGCTGGTTGTCCTGAGTTTGATTCCTAGGTTGGGCAAAGTGTTATTGGGTATTTTCCATCAGAAGTTACTAAGTAGCAGCCACAAAGTCTGAATTTGTGCCTTGTTTATGGCAATTAGCTCGCCCCCTATTACATGGGACTTAAACATAACTGGCGAAATGTGGGTGTACTAATGGATACACTCTGACTAATCCTTCGGTTATTACAGGCATGATGTTATGTTATGAATTTTGTTTCAGACAATATTCCTGCTTTCCTCAGAAAATAAAGTTTCCTTCGTGCTTCCTGAAGCTTTAACTTATACCACGTCGGCAGATTTATTTTCCATAACAATATGGTGCACTAGTAGACTCCACAATCCCGTCACCCATAAAACATTCGAACTTTAAATAGGAAAACAGACAAGAAAATCGCGCTAGTTTTTCATGGTAGCCATAAATATTATTAGATAAATATGTATCATTGCCCGTGTCATGCGGTGATTCGAATTCTCGATACAGAGGGAGGGAGGGAATTCAAATAGTTTTGAGTTAGAGGGCTTGTGACTTGGCTTTGTACCTTCAAAGAAAAAGCTCGCCTTTTGTGTAACATGGCGATGTATCGTTACACGCTGTTTTGAAATAATATATCTTCTATTTGACACACGATCACGCATGAGTTTGAATTATAACAAGTATCGGAACCGTGTCGAAAGAATGTATTTTTTTTACCGTAAATGTTACATTTGAATTTCCATATATGCGCCAAAATGAAACATTGGATAATGCAAACAACGGTCGCATTAAAATAAATGTAGATTACTAGGTCTTTTTTGTACAGTCACGTTTTTAATTAAATGGAATTTATAGGCAGTGAACGTAACATTATGCAAGTCACATTTTCACATGTGACTTGGTCGACTTTATTGCTTTCACGTATTACTTGCAAATGGCGCCCAACGTGGGGCACGGAAATATTATTCAACATTTTAAAGACATATTACTTTTGAATACGTAACATGTAAAATGCGTGTCACATATTCCAGTCAGCAGATGTTATACAAAATACATAGAATTTATAACTTGACAAAAACAGATAAATCGAGGCCCCCGGTATAATTTATGTGCGGAAAATAAATCTGTAAGCGGATACAAGTTTATCCGTCCTTTCAAAATAAGGGTATATGGCGCAGGTCCGCTTCGCTCGGAAGTCGGATGACGAATGTCCACATCTTTGCCCTGGGACGGGTTATATAATGCGTAAAATTACTGTCTTCAACTATCTTCATATGTTTCGCGTATAACGTCCTCTTCTGATATACGTTTATTTATTTAGGCGTGTATAAATCACTTTTGGGATGCACATACATTTTAGAGAGAGCTCGTTACGTCAAATGCCGTTTTATATGAAATGGTATGAGCTGCTGGATTTATTTTTCATCTTGAATTTGTACCTTTATGAGACTTGTGAGGTTTTGTTATTGAATTTGTTAGTATGCTTTAACAACTTTAGGGAATATAAACACCTTATTACAACAAGCGCTCATACAATATCAAATGCCTTATCATCAAGACTTAGTGCTAAAGTATACAAAGTAATTTAAGGCTTCTTACTATGTAAATACAGTCGTAAAGTGTTTTAACTTCACTTCCCTCTTGTAAGTGCTGTAGTGCATTCTTGAACCTCCTGCTGAGACAGTATCTTAAACACAGTACTGAAGAAGGGCGGCCACGTGCACCACTCTAGTTTAATTAAGCGGTGATTAAAGTTCTGCGCCGGACTTACCGGAATTCACTCGCGGCCCGCTCCTTACTGGCACCCACCGTGGGACTACTTTATTAATAGCCTTTTTCGCGTTGTATTTAAAATTTCCACAGGTTTTATGAGAAACTATTAATAACAAAGCCTTTTAATATAACCTCAACGAACCGTCATAAATTAACCGTGTTTGATATTATATTTTATGAGGGTAGTCCAACAAAATTGGCCACTTTTCTGTTGTGTAATCTTGAATCTCCCGCTGAGACAGTATCTAGAGCATGTAGAGGGCTGAATACCAGTCACGTACGAGATACTCGACTTTAATTGAGCGGTGATTAAAGTTTTACAGTGGACTTTGGTGAAATAGACTCGCTTGCCCGACTTGTGGCTCAACGCTTCTCATTCTTTCATTAATTGTTGTTTACGCGGTGTATTGAATACAAAGGCTTATACAAGTGTTTGCTCTGTTTCATTAAATGCAGTGGCTTTTGTTTGTGTCGATACTGAACCTTTAATTTACCCCTCGACTTTTGTGAATTAAATAGGTAGTAAAGTCTTAACTTGAATCTTGAATCATCATTCTGTTGTCCTTATCCGAATTCATTTAGGGTCGGCGCAGCACGTCTTCTCCGTCCATACTTCTCTATTACTCGTCATCTCACCAGACACCTCCTTTCTTGACATATCATGCTTTACACATCCATCCATCGTTTCTTTGGTCTTCCTCTAATCTTATACCCAACCACATTCATACTCAAAACTTCAAGTTTTAACTTGAATATCATCTTAATTTAACTACAAGTGCGAACGATTCTGGGGTAAGGAAATGAGCCATTTTTTGGAATTCCTTTTAGGCAATAATTCTTTTAAGTTCTAAATTAATTAATTATAAAGAAGTTATGGCCGTTCAGAAACACCTAATTACGTATGATGTATATTAATAAGACGATATTATAACTCAAAAGGCATACTGCAAAGAAACTGGGAGGGTTCCTGTTCAAAATATATTTATCGTTTACCTAATTAGCCATTAAAAGGTCCCTTTTTCCTGAGAAAGCAATTAATTTACAATTATGTACGAAGGGCTGCACAAAGTCTTATTAAATAAAATGTTTCAAAGACCGCTCCCCCCATTCATTTTGGCCAATTTCTTTGTTAGACGAATCTTTAATTATCAAAGATTTATAATTTCTCGAAAAATTTCACTTTTACACCTCTTCACGTTTATATTATATTTCTTTGCTCTAAGATTTAAGTATTTTACGTTAACTTCTCACTCACTTTTATTGCCTTGATTTTATCAAACGGTTTCTGTAATTTGTACTCTGCCTTTTACATATTTTTATGTTCAACGATCTTTGTTGTCACCTGCTTTCCACCTGGTCTACTGTCTCCACAAATACCCACACTTTCTCCTAACAGACTAATTCACACAATTTAACTTCCCATAACTCTAAACGGCCTAGCTCATTACCTAGAACTCTCCATAATTACGTCGTCGGCATTATATTCAGTAGCTAAAACCCTGTAGTGAATATAAAATGTTCAATCATGATCTTAAAGGTCACTTACAGGACTTACCGACGCCATCTTTGAAGCCCACTTTATCTTAGTATTTGAATTTTTAATAAGAGTAAAGTCAACACGGCTTTTTATACGAGAAAAATATTCGTCAAATATACGCCTAACGACTTTCTGTGGTGGAGTGAAGGTAATAGCGTGATGATGAAGTTGCTTTACATTTTTTCGATATAAAATATGATAAGTTTGTTGCTGTTAGTTTTTGTCGGGATCTAAGGATAGTTAAGGTGAAGATTGATGAAGTGTTGTCACCTTTTGTAAAAAAATATTACATAACGCTGCCATTTTGATGATACTAGACACTTTAACGCTATTCAGTATGAGAACCTTTGTGAGGTAAGAAGGTTAATAGTGCCATTAATTTATTTACTAAAGACAATGATAGGTACTGCTGTTTATGCCTCTTTGGCGAGCGCAAAACTCCAACGCACAGAGTTTGAACTTGTGCCTGGTTTATTAACCAGGCACAAGTTTAAGTCGACACACAACTTAAATATAACTGGCGAAATGTGAGTGTACTATTAAGTTCACCTCTGCCTAACCATAATAGGGATTACAAGCGAATGTCATGTTAAAAAAAAAGTTGAGAAAATAAAAATATCAACAACTACCTACTGTCAAAGTCATTCGTGCAGTATGTACTACATGTAGTAGCACTTTATAACCTGGCAAATATGGGTTCGTCGTGATACAACCCACATTAATTTTAGATTGATTGAAAAATGTACAGTCAAGCACAACTCACTGACTTTTACTTGTACTCATAATCCTTTATTTTGAGAAGCCGGAATTATTCTAAACATATTTGAACAAAAATATAACCAGTACTTTTTTCTTTGACTGTACCACCTACATTTTATTTGATATAAAATTATAAAACATAATTCTCGAGGAGAAACAAGAACGGAGGAATCAGTACTAACCCGCAAATATAACAAAACCACGTGAAGATCGCAACCTAAAATTTACGGACGAACGAACGGACCTCCTTATTTGAGAAACTCCATAATTATGTTGACTTACCAATTCATTCGCCGTTCATTCATTCACTCGCGTTGCACTAGAGAGGAAAAAAGAGCTGAAGAAATATTGGATTTCTCAGGGCGCGAGGTTTCAATCGTAGCGCAGTATTTAATTAAGAGCACCCCATGGGGTTTTCCCTGTTACGGGGTGTAATGTAGAGATTTTATTTTGCTTTGCTACCCCGTCTAGTAACGTTATTAAGTAAATAGTGGTTTTAAATGCTGTGAATATGTATGGACTGTTGGTATAAGAATTGAATTACGGAAGTCTGTTGTTGCAGCTATTTTATCGTGTGGTTAGTGCCTCACCTAGTTAAGTGTCTGAGTTTTTAGTATGCTGGTTTCTTCACGATATTTTTCCTTCACTGAAGTACGTGGTAAATTATATGCTCATGAATCCGCAAAATCAGAGGTTGGGTTCGAACTTGAGACGGACTTGGCAGTCCGATGGTCACACCACTAAGCTATGATTGCATGTATCACTATTTTATTACTGTTGTTTCAGTGAGAAAATATTATTTGAGTAACACGAGACTGAGGACTTGGAAGTTATAACATAATAAGTTCTGTCTAGATACTAATATTATACAGAGGAAATATTTGTATTTTTGTATGTAACGAATAAACTTAAAAACTACTGGACCGATTTGAAAAATTCTTTCACCGTTGGGAAGCTACACTATCCTCGGGTGATATAGGCTACTTTTTATCCCTGTATTCTCACGGGAACGGGAACTACGCGGGTGAAACCGCGTGACCTACGCTAGTAACTTATAAATCCAGTTTCTTACTGCGGTACTCAGAGATATTTAATGATTACTTAAGCTGTCACTTAGTAAAGATTTGACATACTTTTGTATGACAAAAGTGTCAAAACCTTTACTAAATGATGGCCTAAGTAATCATTAAAGCTCTCTGAGTGCGGCAGTTAGTCTTGCAAAGTTATGTTTTTCAGTCCTGACCTACCTCATTCATTTCCATAATGTCATTTTAGTCATTAGCCCTGATAGGTTATTTATTTTACGTGTTTTAATCACGGCATTTACCTATTTCAGGTCGTTAGTAGGCTCAAAACATTGAATTACATAGAGTGTTTCACCTTGACCTTTTTCCACATAAAAAGTTATTTTAGCCGTTCTTAGCCACCTCGTTGGTCTAATGGTCGCAAGCGCGTCTGCTGTGCATGAGGTCATGGGTTCGATTCCCAGGTTGGCCAAAGTTGTATTAAGTTTTTCTGTAATTTCTCTGTAGCAGCTACGATTATTGAATTGGTTTTTAATAGGCTCATTATTACATGGGACTTAAACATAACTGGCGAAATGTGGGTGCACTATTAGGTACACCTCTGTCTTACCCTTCAGGGATTACAGGCGTGATGTTATGTTATGTCATGTGAAGTTATTCTCAGAACAAATCACTTGTTTCCTCTTTTTTCAACTCAATCTAGGACACATCAAGTGGGTTGTCTATGATTTGTAAGGATACAATGAAAACTATCACTTATCATTGCCTGACTTTCCTGTAAAGACACAAATTCGATCAATTCCAGGTTAGCTAACATTTCATCAAGTTCCCCCCTTCGAACAAAACCTTAGACGCTTCCAACTTAAAACGACAAAAGTCTTTCAATAAAATCAGTAAAACTTCCAATCCAAACTACGTCTTAATTACTGTCCATTATGGTAGTTTTTTCCTATTCAAATTGAATAACCTCGTCTATTGCCCGAGGGAGCTCTGAGATTAATCCAGATGCTGCGTTGTGGTAGATATGAATTATTGTTGGCCTCTCCGCTTAGATGGGCAACTTGTTCGCTAACTAACGTCCCTTTTGTTCTGATTGTGTGATTGTTGGGGGACTTGGTGTATGAGGCTGTGAGGATGGAAGTATGTCAGTTATAGCGAGGTGTAATTGGAAGTATGGAATCAGAAATCACTCTCATATAGAGTATGAGCTTGTGTATATGTCATTTTCTGGAGTAATGTGTTGTTAGTATGAAACTACAGGACCCCCACAAGAATAGGACAATAACTTATGTTAATTTACTTGATTATTTTGTCTTACTAGCTGTTGCCAGCGGCTTCGCCCACTACGACTCGAAAATTATCCCACGGGAAGATAAAATCGGGATAAAAACTATCCCATGTGTTAATCCAGGCTATAAACTATTTATGTACCAAATTTCATTCAAATCCGTTCAGCAGTTTTTACGTGAAAGTGTAACAAACATCCATCCATCCATACTTACAAACTTTCGCGTTTATAATTTTAGTAGGATTAGTAGGATAGGATATGAGACACCCAGTAACTGGGTTGTAGAGGTCAGATAGGTAGCAGGTCCATGTACAGACGCCAGCACATAGAGCTACTACAATCTTTCAAATATCTTTAATGGATTTTTTACTTTATCACTGAAGCATTAGGTTCAAGGTTACTTGGGTAAAGTTACAGTTTCGGGTGGTTTGACGTGCTAGCGTTTGTACAATACAAGTATTCAGCTGCATCCTGTTAGGGCTGGAAGTTGATCCCAACATGGTTGGGAAAAGTCTTGGTTAATCATAATGATTGAGGTACCCCCAGAAAGGTAAAAAAATATCCAAAAAAACATAACACGTGTTTAAAGCCGTAAGCATCATAAATGCAGATGTTTTGATCCATCAAAGCAGAGGGAAAATATTCAACGATACTAGGGTAAGGAATAATTTATAAAGAAACTACAGCATTTTAGCATTTCCTGAAGGCGATTATTGTCAGTAAGGTAAGTATGACTCTCCTTCTGCGAAGCAGTGATGCTAGCGAAGGAGGTGATAGAACGTGATGGCTTCCGGCCACCGTAGACGCGAGCCTGTGGACGGTGAGTGATGGGTAAGCTCGCCGTCCGTCCGTCTTACGACGAAGACAGGCCGTGTCGACGGCGCGTTCGTGTTCCACGCGCGCCTCATAGAGATGTCAGCAACATGGAAGGGGCCCGCAAGGGCTGACGCCCGTCGGGGCTGCGGGTTGTTCGCAGATACCGCGGCCTCGACATGAAGGGCTAAGAAGGAACATGGGTGGTTTTTAGTCAGTAGAAGTCTGACACTCCCTTTCGCTCTGCCCAAGAGCGGGAGCAGTTATTTGATGATTTCCCACCCCCCCAAAAAAAAAAAAAAAGGTAAGTATGACTGTAAAATTTGTCGAGGAGCTCGTGGCATTATAATAACTGCTACTCGGGTCGATCTTTAGGTTATTAAGCCGTGCTTGCCTAGGTTGGTCCAAGTGGTTGCCAAAGGGCAAGGCTGGTTGTCAGACTTTCAGACCACTGACTGAGTACCGTATTACCCAGTACTTTGAGGATCGTGGAGGTCCGATAGGAAGTCGATCCGTGTTAAATACTGGTATTTAACTGCAAAGGGTAAGATTGGAAAAAAGGCAAACATTTGGGAAAAGGCTTGGCAGATGATGATGACTGTAAACTTTCTTAAATGATATAGAATTATAGAGAATATACTAGAACATTTTCCTAGACAAAATAAATAGAGGCAAGTAAAGGAAAAAGAAGATTGAAATTTCCTCGACAAAGATAAAGCAAAATGAGTGAAAAATCTTTAATGAGCAGCTTGGCAGGGTATTAGTAAGCGAACAAATTGATTGACTGCCACATCCTGGCTTCTGCCAATATTAATTAAATGCCCTTTTATTATGTCTCTTTCAGACTTATCGATGTTGAGAACGTTCATGATTAAAATTTCACGAGATCAATCTAGATCTTGTGAAATATAAAACGGTTAACACGTTAACACGTTTAAGTTCAACATTTTGCCATTGGGTACACCTCTACCTAACCCTGCGGGGATAACAGGGGTGATGTTATGTTATTATGACATTAGAAATAAAGAAAGAAACATATTTACTTGTCGCAGAAACCTGACGACATTAAAAATATTGAATTTCCATTTAAAATTCCCGCAGCTGGAAACATTGATTAAATCGATGCATGCTATGCATCTTCATACTCACGTTAATCATCATCATCATCATTTCACACAAAAGACGTCCACTGCTGGACATAGGCCTCCCCCAAGTGTCGCCACATTCACTGGTTCCGTGCGTCTCGCACCCAGCGGATTCCCTCAAACTTTCTATACTCACATTATGAAGATGGAACTAAAATATTAATTTTAGTCTTCAGTATATGTCTAGCAAAAGCTCTCAATGATTCTGAATCCCTCGACAATATCATCAAACGCTCCAGTATCCTACAAACAGTTCAACTACTACACTACTTTATCCGTCATATAACAGATCGTCCATGTAATTCTATTCTAACAGTATTACTTGTCCCTTTTGTATCCTTGTATCCTCCGGGACCCAGGTGGCCATTGAATTGTTTCAGCACAAAAGCATTTAGTTCCTTTTGAACTGGACTCTCCCTTACGGTTGTATTGCTATCAACTAGTTCCTTATTCTTTATTTGTACGAGGTTTTTCTTACATTTGTCTTAATTTTTTCCGTAACTTAGAAGTTGTTTAAGGTAAACAACCTGAATTGTTTTTATTTTGTCTTATTCATGATGTCCATTTGGACTGTGAAAGTTTTATTTATTTGAATGTGTTGTTTGAGTTAGGTAAATTGTTACGTTTACTCACAAAAAAGATAAATTCAGGGGCTACTGTTCCCGTCGGGCCTGCGGGTTGTTCGAAAGAGATACTGCGGCCTCGGCGCAAGGGCTAAGAAAGAACATGGGTGGTTTTTAGTCAGTAGAAGTCTGACACTCCCTTCCGCTCTGCCCACGAGCGGGAGGGGGGTTATTTGATGATTTTCCATCCGCCAAAAAAAAAAAAACGGGCTACTGTTGCTCTCAAAGAACCTATACCCTTTTTGGTTTACTTCGTAAAATAATGTCAACCTAACGTTATAGTTAAGAAAAAGTTTGATTTGGGTCCGCTTCTTTCAACAGTCAAAATTATTAATGGCAAGAACCTTTTCAATCCTGCGTCCTAAAACTTTTAACAACATATTTCCCTCACAATACAGAAATGCTCCATCATTTCGACCGCTTTTTGCCTCAATTCCTTCTTTCAAGAGCTCTCAGGTACACATATCAGAATAAACTGCTTCTACTTCACGCCAGCCGAAATCACATCATTTCTGAGCACCAACGCCGTACTAAACTTGAGATCCTATTCATCTTGCCCCACTTTAGCTTGAGAGGTCGAATGCTTTCTTTATGGCTTCGTGTGTGTATAAATTATGAGTAGCTTATTCAAAAGTATTGTTGGGAAATTGCATGAGTTTGTTATGATAACTTCATTGAAGATTAGTTTACCACTTCATCAATTCGTATAAATTAATTTCCTTGCATTTTATATTGATATCGTTTACTATAACTTATAACGCCTGTAATCTCCGAAGGGTTAGGCAGAGGTCTACCCTTTAATACACTCACTGTTATGTTTAAGGCCTTTGTAATAAGGGGCGAGGGGTCTTGTAATAACTGAGAAATTCCTGCTGGAAAACCAAATAATGACCTGGGAATCGAACGACGGATATTATGCAGTCGCACTTTTTGTATCAAGCCTGCCTGTTGTAAAGCTTACACTTTTCAAGCTTACACTTATTCGGGCAAAATTCTAGGTCTGCATACTACGACTGGCCTATAAACCGACTGCAAAACATGAACACTATTGAAGTTGGCACATTAACAAACAAATTCGACAACACCACAATAAGACTAAATTATAATCCAATACTGATACACGCTTCAGCTTTACAGATACCGAAATGCCATTTATTCTGTACGCCATTCTGACTCCTATTGGCATCTGAATGCATTCCCCAATCTATTGTGCGATATGATTTAAACGTTATTCAATTCTCATAGAAACTTGTCAATGGATTTGAGGCCACATCCATTGTGGCTTCTGTATGTTAAAGACTGCGTTTGAATGGATTTTTTGAACGATTTTAAATCCATGGGATGAATTTTAAATTGAAATGCGATGTTGGGTGTTTTGTAGGTTTTTTTTGATCCTGTGAATGTAATTTCGTTTATTTTGGTGAAGTAAAGTCAACAAAAACTGGTGCTGAATGCAGTGCAGTCGAAAGGAAAAGAGTGGCTCAATAGGATTATTAGATTCCAAGTTAATAAAAGGAGCATACTGCGTTGATCAATTTTTAAAGATATAAAATGACATACGTGGAAGGAGAATGTGGGAGTTGTAACTTAATGTCAGACTATTATACTTATTGATAGCTACAGGAAGAGTAGACTTACAAGCAAGCTTTATTACTCCTTTCTACCTTTTAGTAGATGAATAATTAGAAACTTCCATTGTCTACAAGACTATAATCGTTAAACACCATTACAAATCTACCTTGCAAAAACTAGTTTCAATAGCAGTAATTTAACTATCTCTTCGTCTCATAAAATGGTTAGTAGCACGGATAGTACTTGTTAAAGCTACTGTAACACCTCGGGTGGCTATAATTTGATCAAGTCTTGGACACGGTGTCTCAATTAGTCCGCAGTTAACAATGATGAAGTTTTTACGTCGAAACTTGTACGGACGTTATTCGGGAAGTTTTATAGCAGGTACGGGTAATAATGTCGGATTACTGGTTGGTTCAGTGGTTGTGAGTGTGACTACTGAACATGAGGTCCTGTGTTCGAATACCAGTTTGGACTTTATTTAGTAGCAGCCACGGATTCTGGATTTGTGTCCGTTTGATCGCAAGGCTCTATAACACGGTACTTAAACATAACTCTCAAAATGTTATTATATATTAGTTACATGTCTGCATAACCCTTCGGACTTATTACTTCGTTATGTTATGGTGCCGGTGATTGATTCATTTCTGTTTGGTGTTCATGATTTATTTGTTCTCTCTGTTTTTTATTTATTTATTTAAACTTTATGCACAATAGTGATACATAGGCGGACTTCTTTCTAGTATGTTACAATAACATGTTTGTTTGAAGATACAATATTTACTATAGTGAAAATATCAAGATGAACTCTAATTTGCCTTTTGTAAATATTCTTTGATCTTCGATTCTGTCTGTCTATAATATTCTCTATACAATAGATTCCAAAGCAGCGTCTACTCGAAAGATTGCCAAAGATTTCCACATCATTGACTAGGCAGAGATTATCTTTCATCCCAGCTTTACGTAACCCAAGAAAAATCTAGATCCAGATTTTAATATTTCCAATACTTCGAGTATCTTTGCGGGCTTCAAGCAAACCATTGTATAAATCCATCGGACGAACGCTTTTATCTTTGTCTCTAAAGTAAATAGGAAGATGGAGTCTTGGTAACGCCACGGGTTTCATCCCCCTCCCCCTCTAGAGCTGATAACCATCTGCTTTTATTGGATTTTAAACTTTAGGCTTGTTATTTTAAAATCAATTTTGTGTTAAAACGGTTAGGGCTAGTTGGTTTGTTCGTATTTTCTTCTTGAGTGGAGTTTTTGTTCGATCTTTGATTTTGCTTTGTGGTTTGGAAGAATGCGACTAATGTGGAAACGTTTGAGAATTAGTAAATCTATATCGACTTAAAACATTTAACCAAGGATATAAGGTAGGTATTTGAAATCCAATATTATCAAAAACATGTAAAATGTTTTTTGTTTTTTTTTTAAAGATTCTGTCGTGTAAAAATATCAGTAGCATTGGACATTCGTATACCATAGCCCGTTATCCTCTAACCGTTATCCTTTAAGGAAACCTCAACGTAATTGGGTAATTAACAAAAAAAATCTAATTAGTCCGTCAGATAGATTTCCAAAAAATATTGGACACGTATTTTTTCTTTTTTCACGTAAACAAACAATGAAGACGATACAGTGCTTTGAAAACTCGTGTGACGTCATTTTCTAAGACACATTTTTTACCGGTGAGAGACGTCATAAACCCCCACTCAAATCTTTGACGCGTTTTATCTTCGTCAATTTTTATTGATTTGATAAAACAAAAAATACGTATCCAATACTTTTCGATAATCTAACAGACGGACTAATTAGAATCATATTTTGTGTAGTCAGGAAACATCCCTAGAAGTCCGTTAAAACATACTTCACAGAATTGAACAAATAAATAATTCACTATCTTTAAAGGGCCAGTCTGATGAAAGGAAACAAGTGTGCTTGGTCAAAGGGTTCCACTTCATAATGGCTGACCCTTGAACTCAATACATTATTAGAGAATAGCGAGTAATCCGACACTACCCGTAGGTACCACGACATATAAGTTAAACCATCCAGTATAACCTAACCTGTCTTTGTACTGAATATCAATGCAATGCAAGGTCAGCTTGTACTGGAATGTTTTACACGTGGAAGGTAACATTCAGTATTTAAGTTGACCTCTCATCGCACTGACAGTCAATGCAATGCGGGGCCAACTTATATTCAGTAACTGAACAGCTACCCACGACGAAATATCAAGCTATCAGATTCGCAGTATGACCTGAGCTCTCGTTGTAAAGAAAATCTGTACAATATGAGGTCAGCTAATGTTGTACCATGTTACATTACATAAGGTTTCACTCATGAGGGTCGGTGATGTACTAGTTCATCATCATCATCTGCCTATTAATAATAATAATAATTTATTTATTTGTCAGAAAACATACGACATACCAATAACACTCTGCCCGACCCGGGAATCTAACCCAGGACCTCGTGCTCAACAGTCGCGTAAACCTATAATATGATTTGACATTGTATGGAATGTAAAAAATAATGAATCATTAAACTATACGAATTCTAGGATACACACTAAAATACAACTTATGCCAAAAGATTTTTACTTCTTTACAAAAAAAATCCTCTATATCCAATCTTCTATGTGACCAGACCTTCATCCTTAAAAGACTCCAGTACAATAATCTTTGCTCTATAAATCTGGTGGTCAGACAAGCGCTGCGGGTCAATTTACTCCAACATCTGAGCCCCGAACAGACAGACAACTTTGTCCGCCATTTTATATTATTGGTTTTATACGTCAGTTATTGCTGCCTTCTTCTATCTATACGTACAAATAAATAAAATTGAAGTGTCTGCTTGTAACATCAAAATGTCAGCTTTTTAACGAATGCATAATGAAAGTAAGTATTTTTTGTTTGTTCCGCCTAATCTTCGAAACGGCTGGACCGATTTTGACGAGACTTTTACTGGCAGATAGCTAATGTTATTAGGTAGAACAATTGCTACTTTTATTTTATAAAACTAAATAGGGTTCCGTGAAAAAAATTAAGACTCTCGTTAACAAAATTCGATTCTAATAAGGAAGTAAAATGTTTCATGATAATTTCATGCGAACGAAGGTCGCGGGCTTTACTTAGTATTTCCTATTCCTTTATAATACACTGTATTGGGAGTAAAAGAAAGAAAGAAAAAAAGTATTTGTTTCGCGGTTAAGCCACTTTAAAGTTCTTTCGTACGCTCTTGGAAATCGTGAGTTTGAGGAGTAAGCGAGTAGTTCGGAGCTCGTGAAAATGTATTGGTTGAAACGGTTTTATATTTTGTTGTTTTTATTTTCTTGGATATTCTTTTTCATACTGTTCATTGTAGAATAAAGGAAGATGAATTTCATATGAGAGTAGTTGGAGGCCAAAGAAACGATAGATGGGCTGTGTGTAGGATGATATGGCTAGAAAGGAGGTGTCTGTTATGATGACGAATAATAGAGAAGTATATGGTAGAAGACACATTTCTCTATGGTTCGATTTTTGTCGGACAAAGTGTCATCATTTATTTATGTACTTACACACAAAATACAAAAAAAGAAAAAAAAAAAAACATAAAAAATGGAATAGCACAAAGGTACTGCTTATTTCATAAGAAATTTCTTCCAGCAGACCTGCGAGAGGAGAGTTGGATTAGACATGTAGACACAGTGTGTAGAAAAGACAAACAATTTTAATTAGAATTTAGAACATTGAGTTTTTTCATAAGGAATTTCGCAGTCTACCACTGCGAAATCTCTGCATTTCTGCCCGGTTGATACCAACAGACTCGCCTCCTTATAACATAGGACTTAAACATTACTTAAGGCGAGTGGTGACCCCGTCGGGGCTGCGGGTTGTTCGCAGATACCGCGGTCTCGACATGAAGGGCTAAGAACGAACATGGGTGGTTTTTAGTCAGTAGAAGTCTGACACTCCCTTTCGCTCTGCCCAAGAGCGGGAGGGGTTATTTGATGATTTTCCACCCAACATAAAAAAAAAGGAGGCGAGTGGTGACGCTGCGGGTTGTTCGCAAGAGATACTGCGGCCTCGACATAAAGGGCTAAGAAGGAACATGGGTGGTGTTTAGTCGGTAGAAGCCTGACACTCTCTTTCGCTCTGCCCAAGAGCGGGAGGGGTTATTTGATGATTTTCCCAAAAAAAAAAGAAGGCGAGTGGTGACGTAACCCTTCTATAGTAAAAAATCTATCGTATAATAGGTTAAAAAGAGACAAAAAACCCAATAGAAAAGGCACTCAACTACTTTGTAAAGCCATAATACACAGTACTTTCTTATAGCTATCTCATCGCGAACTCGATGGCAAGCCGTTTCTCTAAGTGGACTATTACAACTGCGCAGCTCAGTTAAAGGCTTATTGCTACTCTGTTTTGTTTCTTACATTGTCTGTATACTCCTTAACAATGGGAAAAGGTAGTTCGTTTAACACTGTTAAAGTGCATTGCATTCAATCAGTTCTAGTTAGAGCTGAGCTTACACGTTACATGAATACTAACGAAACTGTTCTTTGAAACTATAAGAAAAGGAATTAAAGTTTTAAAGAGACAAAGTTAAGCAATAGTTATCGAGGCCGGTCCGTGGATGGCTTCCATGAGGAATTTCTCAGTAGCACCCACGGAGTCTCGATTTGTGCCCGGTGGATGGCAATATTCCAGCCCCCTATTACATAGGGCGAAATGTGGGTGAACTATTAAGTACACACCTGCTTAGCCCTTCGGGGAGTAAGGTGTGATGTTATGTTATGTAATCTATTGAAACTAAAAATCTTTTACGTAACAAGAAATAAGTAGGTAGCATTTGATTCAAAAGCTGAAATAAAAATAGAACCCTTTAAGTCAGACCTAGAAAACTAAATAGCACGCTATGTGGAATACCGGTCAAGGCCACGAAGGCAGTTCTAGGCGCTACACTCAGGCATATGAATAAACTTCTTACGAAGAACTAGGTTTGTGGTCTAGATTATTTGCAAGGTCTCACATTTGAACGATGTTTCAAGAAGAACACTCTGAACTAGTTAGTCTTATCACATCATGTCTTTCACAAGCTCTCATCATCACTATCACATCATCAGCCTGTAATGTTCCCACTGCTGGGACAGGTCTCCTCTATATGAGAGGGAATGGGCTATGATCCACCAAGCGGGCCCAGTGCGGATTGGTAGATGTTATATGTCTTCGAATTTTTGGTTCTAGTACATGTCGATTTCCTCACGATGTTTTCCTTCACCGTTTTGAGAGCAGTGGCGATGAAATAAATTACACAAAGTATATTATAATGCGCCTGCCTGGGTTCGAACCCACGACTTACTGCTCGAGTCTGGTTCTTCTAACCAAACAGACAGATGTGTTGCTGGAGAGTTTGTTCCGCCACTTCTTCTTTCCAGCAAAAACACTAGGAAGTGTCGAAGGGTGGGCGTTTTGGGGGACTGTCACTTGTAAATAAGTAAAGTAAAGTAAATTTTGACGTTCGAAAAGTGCTGATTATCAGCCTAGTTTGAATAAATGAGTTTTGATTTTGATTGATTTTGATTTTGTAAGTCGGAGCCGCCACCCCTGGGCCACCGCTGCTCTCCTACATATCACTATCACTACATAGTATAAAACAAAGTCGCTGTCGCTGTCTGTCCGTCCATATGTATGCTTAAATCTTTAAAACTACGCAACGGATTTTGAAGCGGTTTTTTTTAATAGATAGAGTGATTCAAGAGGAAGGTTTAAGTATATAATTTGACTGACACCCACGCGGGTGAAGCCGCGGGCATCAGCTAGTTTAAAATACATTCAAGAAGTTGCCATCGATTGTGTATCCGTTCCTAAAGATGCGAAGATATCTAGCGGACCGATCAGCAAAGCTTGACAGATATTTCAGTACGTTTTCTATCAAAGTCCGCTGTCCGGAAGCGGGTCCCCTCAATTTGAGTGGGTTGTGGTGGTGGGAAATCTAGTTCTTCTAACTTAACAGACAGATGTGCTGCTGTAGAGTTTGTTCCGGCATTTCTTCTTCCACCACTTCTACCAGGAAATGTCGAAGGGTGGGCGTTTAGAGGGACTGTTCCTTGTAAACTTAGAAGTTCAAAAAGTGTTTATTATGAGCCTAATTTAAATAAATGAGTTTTGATTCGACGGTCCGCCGAGATTACCACGACTCTTAAATGCTGTAGTCAAAAACCTGAAACATAGAACAAATATTACCGCAAATGAAATAAGCGTTACTTGCCCCACCATACCACCCTGCTTTCATCCCTCATAAACACTTACCTACATACCCACAAACATCGCAGTAAATCGCAGTATATTTATTACTGCTTTTCTAATAAAGCCTGCAGAATTTTATAGTCGCCGTGAATTCTCATGTCCTGGCTAAGTGCAGTGGGTGATTGGAGCCGGTAAATTTATCGGCTCCTACTTACACTCGATACAGAAGTAAGGATGGCGATAAATCTGGGTGACGTAGTAGAGTGGTGACATCGTGCCGAGGGAAAAATTGGAAAGTATACCGGATTCTGGATTAATCTGGAAAAAGATTGGAACGGGGATTTTTAGTTTCTGCCGCACGTGGTTTATAGAGGTTTCTTTTATAAAATCTAGCTCGCTACCTTCGTCTATATGGTGTAATGTGTAGGTTTCTGTGCTACGTCTGGTTTTTATAGGTTTTAGTACTACCAATATCCATACATTACCAAGGCCTTTTACGTAACGACACAGATTAAGTAAGTTACGTAGTTTTTCTTCGAGTTGGTACCTACACGTGACAATAAGGTGACAAGTACGTAGGGCGACTGGCATTGAAAAAAGCCGGAAAGATTCCCGTTTATTTCCAATGCCGTGTATTTTCAACCGACTTCCGAAAAGGAGGAGGTTCTCAATTCGTCTGTATGTTTTTTTTTTGTATGTTTGTTCAATGTAACTTTCGAAAGATTCAAGAACATTGGCTAGTATTTTTTCCAATAAAACGGAAACATTCCCGTTTCTTTCGTATTTCCTGAAAAAAATGATTTTTTTTCGGAAAAAAAAACAAATTGTAACTTTCGATATTTTCAACGCTAAGGGCGACCAATCGAGCTATAAGTAACCAGCTTATGCGGATCTCTCAATGTACGGGAAATCTATATAAAGCGAGGTCATGTTATTCTGAAAAATACTAAAAATGTATCGTGTAAATGTCGTAAACTACCCAAGCGTGGACTAAGCAAAGGGTCATCCTCTACCAAATGAAAGAAAACACGAAAATCAAACTGGTAATCAAGCAATGAAAAAAATACCTCGAATGAGTATAAATCATAATTTTCCTCCTTTTTAGATAGTCGTCCTTGTTTAACAGAATTTTAATGAATCACGTCAAAGCGTAATTTACATTTAATTTTAAATATCAACCACAGAACTAAAGTAACGATCCATTCCACAATTTTCAACAAAACATCAATCGTATCGATAATCTTAATCGTCCGTAACGGAACAAATTCACACAAAAGACACTTCCTCAGTTTTTTATTTCAAAACTATTAACCGCGAAGAAAACTCCAGTGCGGATAAACAGGCCATTCCATTATGAGAATGGCCGGCAGCCGGCACAGATGCGGGCCGTAGACTGTGTCGAGAAAATACTCCGATGAGCTACTAGTGCTTTTCGCCTGCGGTTTGCTAAGTCCTCAGTTCTTTGGTCCGTTTAATATCAAATATGTAGTCTTTGCTCTCTCTGATTTTTGTACACTATCAATGAACACTTTTCTAATTTTGTTGCGAAACTAGCTTTTGCGCTTGTCTTCGCTCGCGTTATGGTATTAAATCATCCCACGGGTTTTAAGTAAAAGGTGAAAATACCCTTTACTATGCCAAAAGGCACTTGGTCTCTTAGTTCTGGACCTTATATGGTAATGTTACGGAGATATTAGAGGTCGAAGTTCCAAAATTTTCACAAGTTTTTTTGCTTTACCTCCATGGCCCGTTGACTATTCAAATAACCATCAGCATAAAGTTTTGAATGTGCTTCGTTCAGTTATAATAATACTAATCAATTTATTTCAATCAACAAGTGGATCATAAATAGCATTAGTTACATTAAATAAAAATATTAGAAAATAAGACAAAACACAACACACAATTACATTAGTACAGTTTACAAATTGAATTGGTCGTGGGTTCGATTCCCACCCAGGACAAATGTTTGTGTGATGAGCACGATCATTTGTTCTGTGTCTGGGTGTAATTTATCTAACGAAGGTAGTTCAACCGTTTCGGGTATTTCGTTGTCAGAGTCCAAGTTCGACATGGTGGAGGTACGAAATAATAGTCTCCACACTGATTACAACTGCCTATTTATTCACTTCCGATAACAAATTAACAAAATCTTAAACAATCAAGCCGATGGAAATGGATTTAGTAAAGAAACGCGGTAAGTTCGATACAGGCGGGCAGAACGACCGTTCGCGCTCGTGTCTCACCAAAAAGTAACGTCCCTCAAGTCAAATGCGTCTAATGTCAACGACAACCGAACACTGACAACTGACAACTGACATCTGACAGCCGTCAAACCAGACCTGCCACCCTCTGTATCGACCTCACCCAAGCACACTGCTTGACGTTTCTGACAAACGATGATAGATGGCGTTATTCTAAATTAACAATAATCAATAACAACTCTATTAATTGTGCCTCTGTGTTGATTCTGCGACACGGCCATCTTGACATTTCACACGTCCGCGTGTGAGGCATCTGCAACAAGAATTTAGGGAAAGTATATCGTCCCTTGCTCGGCCTCCCTGACCAAGACGTCGGGGAATAAACACACACGCACGCACACAATTCAGAATTAAATTTCACATTCGCATCAAATCTTTTAACGAAAATCGAACATCGAAATCAACACTCTTCAAGAATCATCAATTTTAAACCAATTCAACTTTCCGATCAAATCTAGTATGCAATGCTCTACTCGGTACCCAACTTCGCCACATACAACACACAAAGCCTCCATCAGGCAACCATGGGACCTCCCTCCGGTACCCAACCTCAACACATCTCATTGCCTCCATCAGGCAACCATGGGACCTCCCTCCGGTACCCAACCTCAACACATCTCATTGCCTCCATCAGGCAACCATGGGACCTCCCTCCGGTACCCAACCTCAACACATCTCATTGCCTCCATCCGGCAACCATGGGACCTCCATCCGGTACCCAAACTCAACTCAACACATCGCATTGCCTCCATCCGGCAATTATGGGACCTCGATCCGGTACCCAAACTCAACTCAATACAATGCCTTTATTAAGCTTCTTGAGCTATTACCTACATTGCCATGCTGGACGTTGGTCACCGCCCTTAAGTAAACACTTACACGCGTGCAGCAACGGACAGCATTGCAATGCATGCAATCCGAGTCACTTGCATACTACATTTGCATCTTTCACCTCTCACTTAAGGTCTAACACCTTCATCATCAGCCGGTCTCATTTCGTCAGTCTTGCTAGTGTTAGGGTCAGAGTCGGAGTCGGAGTCAGAGTCCTTGTCGTCAAAATTGTCGCTGTCAGGCATTTTTCGAAGACGGTCGTGCGCATATTTGTAGGTTCGATTTGAATTAAGAGCTTTGAGTACGTACCGGTCACCTTCCAGTACCTCTATAACTTTGAAAGGCCCTTTGTATTTAGGATCGAGCTTTGTTTGATTTCGTTCTTCGTTCTGCAGCAATACAAACTCTCCAACAGAAAATGGTTTTAGTTTAGCTTTGGTAGAATCAAAACGTACCTTATCATAAGCTGAGCCTTTCTCCATATTCTCCACTGCCTGCAACCTGACTTCCTCAATGTCAATTTCGGGGTCGTCATCAACCACTGATAAAACATCTAAAGGCCTCGCAACCTTTCCAATGAGAAGTTCCAATGGGCTAGCTTGCGTGACTCGATTCATCGTACAGTTAAGAGCGAGCTGCACGTCGGGCAGAGCATCCTGCCACGAACGACTACTCGTTTCTATGGCAGTAAGCATGTTCTTTAAAGTGCTCATGACGCGTTCTACCTGGCCGTTAGCCCTTGAACTACCTGTCGCTATTAGATGGAGTTTAATGTTAACGGACTCACAATAGTCCTTAAAGTTTGTACTGGCGAAGCACCTACCTTGGTCAGCGATAACGCGGTTGGGCGCACCAAATAGTGAAACACTAGATTTTAAAGCCTTGATACTACTAGCTGTATCGATGTTAAGCGTATGGTGAAGTAATACGTACTTAGTGAAGGCATCTATGAGTACGAACACATATTCCTTCCGGTCATTCTTGCCACTTAATTTTCCCGTAGCGTCAATATGTATAGTGTGCCAGGGTATAGCTACCTTAGGGATGGGATGCATTTCTGCCTGTACTTTACCGGAGTGTGACTTAGAAATTTTGCACGTAGCACAGCTGTCTACGAACTTTCGCACAAACCTCGTCATTTTGTCGAACCAATAAAGTTCGTAAACCTTTTCTAAGGTTTTTTCCCATCCCAAATGCAGCAATCCTTCGTGTACATTATTAACAACAGACCACCGGAACGTTCTAGGAATTATGGGCAAGCACAGAGTCTTACCACGTCGCTGAATTTTCCGATGTAAAACATTTGACCGAAGCTCGTACGTCTTAGCCACATCAAGAGGAAGCTTTCCATCCTTCAAACCACACACGAGTTTTGAAAGGTCTCCATCCTTCTGCTGTTCCGCAATTAGCCAGTTGTCATTAAGTTCAGCTAGATTAATTTGTTTGAAGTTTAACCTTCTCAAAAGAAGCGCTCTCTCCATCGTCTGGTAATGGATTTCTTGAAAAGAAATCTGCATGAGACATTCGCTTACCGCTACGATGAACAATGTCAAAATCAAAGGCTTGCAAGAATGCCCACCATCTGTGAACACGTGGCATTAAGTCTTTTTTCTTACGGGTAGACTGCAATGAACTGCAGTCAGTCACCACGTCAAATTTGCGACCATGCAAGTAATGTCGGAAATGTTTTACCGCGTTTACAACAGCCAGAGTTTCTAACTCGTACGAGTGATACTTGGACTCTGCAGCAGTTGTGCGCTTGCTGAAATAAGCAATAGCGTGTGACTTACCTTCTTTTAGCTGAATAAGAACTGCTCCATATCCAACCGCGCTCGCATCCGTATGCAGTTCCGTCCTTAGAGCTGGATCATAAATCGACAATACTGGCTCACTAGTTAGAATAGAGATTACCTGCTGTCTTATCATCTCATACTCGGATTTCCATTCAATTCGGCCATTACCGGAGGTTAAGGCATATAGCGGGGCCATAATCTGCGAAAATTTTGCTACGAACTGACGAAAATATGACGCTAAACCAATAAATTGGCGCAATTGTGTCACCGTCTGGGGTGGTGGTAACAAAGTCAAACAACTAACCTTACGAGGATTAGGCCGTATCTGCCCTTGACTGATTTCGAACCCAAGGTACTCCACTTTCTGTTTGAGGAAGGCACACTTTTTATGATTGAGAGTAAACCCTTTCTCAGAAAGGACCCTAAGTACTACCTGAAGTCGCTCAAGTGCCTCGTCGACGTTTTCTGCAACGATGAGCACGTCATCCATATAGACTACAACGTAAGTATTTACCAAATCCCCAAGTGCGTGAATGAGAGCTCGCTGAAACACCGAAGGGGCGTTTCGTAGTCCAAATGGCATGGTCAAATACTCGAATTGCCCGTCAGGCGTCACAAAAGCTGTTCGCTCTATCGATTCAAATGAAATGCGAATTTGGTGAAATCCCGACGCCAAATCTAAAATTGTAAAGAAATGACCTCCATGCAACCTAGCTATTTGGTCAGAGATAAGCGGTAGTGGAAAACGATCAGGTACTGTATTATCATTTAGCTCGCGGTAATCCACACACATCCTATCTGTACCATCCTTCTTTTTAACGAGAAGGACAGGACTCGCAAACGGTGATGAACTACAGCGAACTATATTGGCCTTAAGCAATTCATCAATTTTACCTCGCACAACCTGTCGCTCCTCTGGGCTCAACCTATAAGGGCGTCGATTCACAGTCTTATGAGGGTCTATAAGGCGAATTTGCATGGGTTCAGTATCTGCAGGGGATGTAGGTACACCAGTAATAAAACTATGTTCGAAAGATAACAAAATATCAAGCAGTTCAGTTTTTCTTTCAGGGGGGATGTCAGTGTCTATCGTGTCAAAGTCAAATTTACAGTCAACAATTGCGTCACATGTCTGAACCAACCGTATTTTCTCAAATCGTATCTTATTTGACGACATATGAACTGCTAAGCCAATTGATAAAACTTCGCGTCCAATCATGATTTCATGTCGCAAATAATTGTCGGGTAAAACGTGAAATAGAATTTCAAAAACAATTCCATCGATCTCAACAGTAGTCAAAATTTGTACAATTGACCTTACAGAAGTCTGTCCAATACCAGTCAATGTTACATTTTCAAAAAGTCGTTTACCACTAAATTTACAGGATAAAGTTTCTTTAACAAGTGAACATTCAGCACCAGAGTCATAATAAAAATCAAATCGCTCACCAGAATGTCGTAAGGATCCAGCAGGTGCGTCCACAAGGCACACATCAACTCGCTTTTCCCTGACGGGATCAATCGCCGTGCTGCTGCTGGCCTCCTTGGCATTCCTCTTGGGGCAGTTGGATGCGTAGTGTCCTTGCTCACGACAGTTGAAGCAAGTGATCCAGTCTGTTTTTCCTGTTGCCTGGTTACTCTTGCCACTGCTAGACGCCGTCGATCTCGATTGCTCTTCGTGTGCCCTCGAGTTTCTTTTCAGGCGACATTGCATCGCTCTGTGGCCTGTTTTGCCGCAGTTGAAACATTTAGGTCCAACGTAGGGCTCATTGGGGCGGTTCCTCTTCGCGTCAGGACCTTCACGTTCGTCACCAGCCGACGGGGTGCTCCTCTTCAGAAATGAAACAGCCTTCAGTTCACGTTGTAGGTCACTGCGGGTTTTGATGTCCGTAGTGAAGGATAGACGCTGGACACGTGTATCGTTCTTCGCGATATGAGCTAACACGGTCGCGATGGCAATCTGCTCTGTTGTGAGGCCGTTCCATTTCGACATAATGGATGTCATGAGGGTGGCTGCATATGCGGCCAAACACTCATTTTCCTTGGGTTTACTTCCATGCAAATTGATTAAAAAAGAAGCACTAGTCTCTGGACAATCATACCTGGCTATAAACAGCTCCTTAAAATCGCTCCATTTCATCCCAGGATAAGATATGGACGACAGCCATGATGAAGCTTCTCCCTTGAGTGCGCGGCTCAAGGCAATCATCAACGATGCACCTTGACTATTCGGATCGATAACACACATGTCTGCTGTTGCCAGCCAAGCACGCGGGTCGATATTCCGTTTTTCAGGGTCGTAATCCGGTAGGCGAACATCCATACTAGCAAAAGGTGATTTCATTGCTTGCACAATAGTCATAAAGTTTTTGTTTTGCTGCTCTAACAGAAAACGCCATTTTTCCGTTTCTGTGTCACTTTCAAACGCACGCGCATTGTCTTTACACTTTTCCTGGCTAGCACTGTCACTTACACCATGTAGGGCGTTTGAGTTACATCCCACTTCTGATAACGAAGGTAGTTCAACCGTTTCGGGTATTTCGTTGTCAGAGTCCAAGTTCGACATGGTGGAGGTACGAAATAATAGTCTCCACACTGATTACAACTGCCTATTTATTCACTTCCGATAACAAATTAACAAAATCTTAAACAATCAAGCCGATGGAAATGGATTTAGTAAAGAAACGCGGTAAGTTCGATACAGGCGGGCAGAACGACCGTTCGCGCTCGTGTCTCACCAAAAAGTAACGTCCCTCAAGTCAAATGCGTCTAATGTCAACGACAACCGACCACTGACAACTGACAACTGACATCTGACAGCCGTCAAACCAGACCTGCCACCCTCTGTATCGACCTCACCCAAGCACACTGCTTGACGTTTCTGACAAACGATGATAGATGGCGTTATTCTAAATTAACAATAATCAATAACAACTCTATTAATTGTGCCTCTGTGTTGATTCTGCGACATATCTATAATATGTATGTATTTAGAAATATATAAGTATGTTTATCAGTTGTCTAGTACCCAAAACACAAGCTCTGCTTAGCTTGGGACTAGATGGCGTTGTGTGATAGTTGTGGAATATTATTATTATTATTATTATTATAATTGGAAAAGTCAATAAATTGAAATCATAAATGTCACTTATTTAAAATTAAAAAATAAACCAATTTAAAAATTATGAATAATTATCATTTACAAAAATATTTAAAAAATTAACATTTTATTATTGAGAAATAGCAAAGACGGACAGATAATAAACAGTAATGTGTGGTCATTATTTCATTTTATTGTCACCACATTAAGCATGCAACAACGGTTGCAACCATACAACATGATTTTTCACCCCAAAAAGAAGTTGTAGTTTGATGTAGGTACATAATGCTTGGTTAACGGCTTCATGAAAGGTCCGTCTACTGCACCCTGTATGAGTAAGAAATTCCTACATCCAAACCTATAATCTTTACAGTATTATGGGTAGGAAGAGATTTATTTTCAGTTATGACTTCGTCTTTCCAAGGATTCAAGTCAATGACCAAGGACTCCGTTGGAGCGTGTCCTCCGTTCGTTCATCGTAAACCTTCGGCTAATTTCGCACTGCAAAATGTCTGCCACTAATAAGTCTTCGTGTTGTTCCAAGGCGGGGTGAATTTGCGTTAAATTATAAAGCTTATTAACCATTGTTCCCCTGTGTGTCGTAACCTGCCGCAATGAAATGCTCCACTGTAGGTACGTTACTTCATCCAAGTTTCTTGACTTCACGTGAATTATGTATTTAGGTACCTTAGTATGGCGTGAGATTTTGATTAATTAAATTCTGAATGCGACATTTTTCTTTGTCTTTGTCTACTCGTCTAGACGGGAGTTATGAGACTCATTCCATTTTATTTGTATTAAATTCTCAAAGAATCCAAATGAGTTTGTCTCTGAAAGGTGTAAGCATGCCACGGTTTTGTAGAAACTTTGAGCGTTTTGTTTGGATTAAAAACTCATTCGTTACGACTCATTTCTTCTTAAAAAAATGTGCGTTTAAATCTGTTTCTTCTCTTTGGTCCAATGTCAAAATGCAATATTTCTTCAAGCCCTTCACATGAATATATTTTATACTTTTAAATTAAATGCACAAAATTCTAAATGGAGAAATCAAATAACGAGTCAGAGAAGCAAGATTCCAAAGATGAGGTGGGGGGAGGAGGGATGGCTGATAACCAAGGAGATGACCAGCCTACAACGTCAAGGGTAGAAAATAATGCCGAACGCAACTCGTACAACATGAATGATTTTAATTCACTGGATTTTAATTCTGCTGATGAAATTAGGTGAGAAATTAGAGCATAATATTCTACAAAATTTTGTTGTTACTTTCTTTTGGCTTTTATCTTGGCCAGAGGCTAAGTGTTGCCATACAACGTGGGAATGCCGCCAGTCTTTTAGGCACATTACCGGCTGACAGCGTTGAGGAGCAGTTTTTTGATGCCCTTTTATAGTTTATTGTTAGTTTATTTATTGATTAGTTTTTAATTAATGTTATGATTAAAAAATAAAACAATTGGTAATAAAATTTTCAGGCAAGCAATGAAAGTTATTTTAACCGGTGAAATGCCACCACAATCATTTTCGGAAGAAGCCAATTATAAAATGAAATGCCAAAGTAAATCAGAACCGGCCGCAATGAACCAACTGGCAAGCAACACACATAACCACGATTTTCGCAAAAATGTTCAGAGGCAAGTCCAGCAAAACTTAAACCTCAAAATCATGCCTGCAGCCACAACATATACGGGTAACGTTGTTTTAACGGGTGGGTCGTCGGACCTGGATAGACACCGAAAATTAATGAAAGCAGGCCCTTCAAGGTTGGTTAGAAGACCAAAGAAATCATCACTGTATATCGGGAAATTGTCTAATGTTGTCCAATTTAAACGCCGCCGATGGGCTTCCGAGACCGGCTCTGATGCAGACTCAGAAGTATATTACTGAACACTTTTGACTGCCTTTTCGTCGCCTAGTATTTGTATTGAATGTGATTGTAAAATAAAATTGTCCTTTAGGATTAAAGCGTTTACTGTTACTGGTACCTGCAACATCCCACAGCTGGGCAAAGCCAATGTTTTAAAGTTAATGTCGCTGGTTTAGTCCAACTTGACCATCTATCCAAATCCCAGATCCTATATTTCTACCGGCTGAGCACATCATTCACTTTACCCATAAATTCGCTAAATAATAAATGCAATATTGCACACAGCAGTGATCACTTCGCCATCACTACATTTTATAAAACAAAGTCCTCCGCTGCGTATGTCTGTTCGCGATAAACTCAAAAACTACTGCACTGATTTTCATGCTGTTTTTACCAATGGATAGAGTGGTTCTCGAGGAATGTTTAAGTGTATATCGCAATCCACGCGAGCAAAGCCGCGGGCATCAGCAAGTTAAAGATAATACGATACCCCGCGGTGTGTGTACCCCTTGGCCTTGGTGAGACTGGTTGTCAGAGTTTATGATTAAAGCGTTTACTTGTTAATAAATTGCGGGATCAAAGATTTGTATTATCAGCCCGAGTGGAGATCGTTTACGTTCGTGTATCAGTGAGCGGTGCTATCGTCTTTCAGCAATCTCTTAGCGGATCGTATCATATCGGAAATTGAATTTCCGATTGGCTCTCGAGTGCACAGCAGACTGTCTGTAATGGATGGTCCCGTGGTCCCTGTTTCGCGGAGTTCATCGGAATGATAGATAGAAATACTTGGAGGCGTATTTCAAACGTTCCGATGTGGAAATTGAGGAATATTGATGTAGTCCCTTCTTCGTTTCTGTTTATTTTGCTTTTTTTCGAATAAATGGTGTTTATTTTGGCGAGTTCAAAGTGGTGGTCGGTCTGGTTTACTGTTTATTGATTAAAGATGAGGTCAGCACTGTTGAAAGGCCATCAATTTCCACAACATTTCGTTCTTCAAACATCTGTTTATTTCGTTCTCAAAGAATTTGGTCCACACAAAACGGAACATTATTTTAAAATGTTTTATACGCTAAAGTGGCAAAACAAGATATAGTTGAGTTAAATTCACAACACGTTACAACATGGGACGCGTTGTTTGTACATGTTTTGACAGGTAATGTAATATGTAGTGAGAGAAATTGGGTTTGAGCCTCGCAGTATTGACGCGGGCGACGATATTGATGTTGACATGTTCCAAATAAAACGTGCTGCGTCCTCCAGATAAGCCATTATTTGAACATGTTTCAGTGGAGCGTGGTTTAGAGACGAGATAGATACTTTGCTGTCACTGGTTTCGGTTCTAAGAGGGTTTTCTTTTGAAAACTTTGCTTGTTTTCAGTATCTTACACTAAGAGACACAAATAATGTTTTCTCGCCATTCAATATTTGTTACAATCATGGTGCCTTCTTCAGTATGTTGCTCCATTTAACAGAATTATTACTCAAGACGTAATGAATTCCCCGTCGGGGCTGCGGGTTGTGGGTTGTTCGAAAGAGATACCGCGGCCTCGACACAAAACGCTAGTAGTCAGTAGAAGTTCAGACTTCTACAGACAGTTTTCAGTGTATCAGTACACTCCCTACCGCTCTGCCCAGAGCGGGAGGAGTCATTTGATGATTTCTCAACCCCTAAAAAAAGGACTTTGACGGCGCGGTTTTCGCAGTAGCTGAGCGATTGACTACCGCGTTGCGTTTCGTGGGTTCGATTCCTTTTGTAAACGTACCCATATATAGGAGGAATTCATAGTGGAGGGGCAGGAATAAATCATCGTTTTGATCAATGAATACAAATAAAAAAATCAACATAATTATTAAACTCTCAGATTTGAGTCGAGCGTAGGATTCTAACATTGTGCATTTATGAAGGCATACTTGTGAGTATTGCGTAAGTCAAAACAGACGTGAGACAATGACAAATTCCTTTCTTTATTCTTTTAAAGATTCTCATTATCCTGGAAGATAATTGATAGATTGTTTTATATTGGTAAGTATTCTTTTAGTGGAATTAGTAGAATTTAACAGACACAAAAAACTGTGAGAAGTGTGGCAGTTTTTGAATGATATTCAAAGCTATCTAGAAAGTTATCTTTGCTATCAAAGTTGGTAGTCACGGAGGACAGTTTATGCTAATTAGTTTTATTTGTCTTTGAGAATCGGCTGGAAAATGAGCTGGCTCAATTCCGGCAATGGGTCCCAGGTTGTGGAATGTTTCAAGGTTTTTTTGTGCCATGTTTTTGGGGAGGCTTTGATTTTTGTTTACGATCCTGCGACATTAAGTTTTTTTGCTTGGACCTACCTACGAAAGAAGTTGAGTAGACAAAGACCAAATAAACGATGGATAAACTGTGTAAAGGATGATAAGGCATGAAAGGAGGTGTCTGATGAGATACGCGGGCCTGTGGACGGTGAGAGACGGGTAAGCTCGCCGTCCGTCCGTCTTATGACGACGACAGGCCGTGTCGACGGCGCGTTCGTGTTCCACGCGCGCCTCAAAGAGATGTCAACAACATGGAAGAGGCTGCGGGTGTTCGCAAGAGATACCGCGGCCTCGACATGAAGGGCTGAGAAGGAACATGGGTGGTTTTTAGTCAGTAGAAGTCTGACACTCCCTTTCGCTCTGCCCAAGAGCGGGAGGGGTTATTTGATGATTTTCCACCCACCATAAAAAAATAAATAAAAAAAGGTGTCTGATGAAATGACAAATATAAGAGAAGTCTGGTAGAAGAAGAAATTGAATGAATTGTGAAAATGGCAAGAGAACGAAGATAATGATGTATGAGAAAGAAATGACAATTCTGAATGAATAGCCCCCCTAACCCTGAAATTGCGAAATTAAACTTATTTATTTATTTATGTACACACAAAATACAAAAAATGAAAATACATAAAAAACAGAAGAGCACAAAGGTACTGCTTATTTCATAAGAAATTTCTTCCAGCAGACCTGCGAGAGGAGAGTTGGATTAGACATGTAGACACAGTGTGTAGAAAAGACAAACAAGAAAATTTTAATTAGAAAATTGTATTGACATATTATGATATATTGACTTAGCTACATGATCGCCGCCAGAGTTCCCATATAATTATTAATATTACAAATGACCTTTGTAACCGTTGCGGTGTACAATAAAGTATATTCTATCTATCTGCTCCATTGTTTAAGATAGCATAAGAAATGTAGAAAACATCTGATTTTTTTTACAATTCTATCGTTGCAACTGTATTAGAGTCGGTTTGGACAAATTTCAGGTTTTCAGTTATATAAAATTCATCTTGTACGAATTTGAACTGTTTAATTTCTTATTGTTCAAAATCTAGTGCCACACATTAGGTCCAAATAAATGTAACTCCGGTACTTACGCCCCTTTCCACTCGTCCTAAGAACCCTACACGATTCCAACCCCAAATACTTCCGTTGACAAGCAGAACTTAACACAGCTTACTTAAATACACCGCCGTGCATACATTACAAGAGCTAAGTAAGTAACTTATCGCCCATCACCCCGTCCCTTGACACATTTTACAAGGGAAACTCATGCACCTGAAGAACTTGGACAATGCTTTGGACCCTTAAATTTGGGCCTTCTCGTTGAAAATCCAACCTTAGCTTTTGTAGTGTAGAGTTGTTTTTTGGGTTTGGAAGGGCAGGTTTTGGGCAAGTGAACATCGTTCCCCAAAATGTCAATGCTGTGGACCCGTAGCACCGTTTCTATTGCAAAACGAATCTTAACTTTTAGAGGGTAAGGTTGTTTTATAGGTTGGCAGGGCTGGTTTTTTGACAAGTGAACTGAATATACTTGCTCAAAATTAAGTCCCCGTAGTGAGATGTTCTCTAATAATGAACTATGACCCCTGGTCCTAATCTGCGGACCCTGAACAAGTTTAAATTGCATCGTCCGACCTAATTGGGACACGTCACGAAATGGACAACGTGTGTTAATCGCTGCTTTTATTTATATCATCACGCTGAAGCCCTGAAGAAGGGTGGTAGAGTGCTTTGATTAAGATAATTTGAATTTAGTAGGTTTTGGGGTGTTACCTTGCTGCAGGTGCTTGCTTATTTTAATTTCTTTGATAATTCTGTAAAGCATCATTTTGACATTGTAGCAATTTACTTTCAATTATTTTTCTTGCTAGATTGTTGGTTTATATGCTAGGTATATGAAGACACATTCCTGAAAAAAAGTCTATGTTGTGGGCGACTCGAATGATTTCCAACCGTATCCAACTCACATCATCAAGAAACTTAATGCAATGAACTAACAAAAGAATGCACACATAAAAAACGTTCAAAACTCTCTATTTACCCTTTACTGAGCTTGAATTAATAATGAATTAATTAATGCATCGCCTCGTAAGTTCCGAGACGGGGCTGCGAACTTGCCTCCATCGGGACCCGGGGCTCCGGAGTGTGTACAGCGGCGTCAGTGTGATAAGGGTGTAACCGCCATTTTGGCCAAAATGAGATTGTAATGCAGTAGCAATGCTCTTTCGATTGGTACTTTAAAATTTCGCAAAAAAGTGATGGATACAGCCATAGTTATGGGATCTTAGGGGCTGCGGGTTGTTCGCAAGAGATACCGCGGCCTCGACATGAAGGGCTAAGAAGGAACATGGGTGGTTTTTAGTCAGTAGAAGTCTGACACTCCCTTTCGCTCTGCCCAAGAGCGGGAGGGGTTATTTGATGATTTCCCACCCACCCAAAAAAAAGGGAACGCATTGTTTTTTTTTTAATTTTATTTTGGGTCGTAAATGAAAATAAAATTTCTTTAAATGTTTCTTTTACTTAAAATTCTAACAACTTTTGTCGTTTGCTTTTATTTTCTAGCTGTAAGCACACAAAAAAGTTATGTCGGAAAACTGTTTTGGTTTTTGACTGTCCTGAAAAGTCGTGTTTTGGTGGATACGCCCTTTGAGGCAAAAGGTATCGAAGTACATGTGTACTGTGTACTTGTGTAGTGGTTGCTGTATGTGTATTATTTTGTGTTTGAAGTTCTCGATGCATGCGTTATTATGTGTTTGCTGAACTACAGCAGTTTGAAATATGTTATTATAAATGCGGGCGGGCGACAGCGGGCGCACAACTAGTTGTTCTATATTTTTGAGCTTTTATATTTTAGGATTTCAATATAGCTGTTTGGTGAAATGTGAGTGAACATTTCTACTCTAAGTAGGTGGGTACTTTTCTGCCTTACCTATATAGAGATTACTCTTTAACATCAATTATTGTTTAATTAAGTGATAGTAAGTAATGTTTTTAGGAGATATCGGACCTTGTTTCCGTAAGATCACCACCAACTAAACCATCTTCCATCTTCTGTAAATTTTTTTTTTTGTTCCATTTTTTTATTTTATTTTTATTTTCTGTTTTGTAGCTTATTTTAATATTGGTTGTACGTTGTATGTTTACTGCTTTTTTATTGTCTCTCATGTTTCTGCGACAAATAAATATTTTTTCTTTCTTTGTAATAAGCCTAGTAACTACAAGTTGTTGTTTTTGTTTGAATTTTTTTACGCAAAATACGCGTTTTGGGCGCGGAGTTGCGTATACCAACCCGTTATGCAATACAATACAAGGTCTCTATGTACTATATATAATTATATGTTCTACCTTCTACGTCAGTAACAAACTGCTTGAAGCCTATCTTCAAGCAAACCGTCTGAAACACAGCCAAGGCAACACTAAATAGTCTTGAGCGAATTTGCGAACTCAAACACTACGGCACGCAATTACTCAGTACATGTACCTACGCAGCGTTTGTCTTAGCAAATTAATTCAACACAAAATCAACTCCCAAGTCCCTCCTCATGCGTCATGCAGTAAATTCCATTTGGTTGATGTGTTGGCTAAGCGATTCTCGCACAAAACATGTTTGAATTACAGCCTAAAATTGCTTCAAGATTCACAAGCTAGGTCCATTAAAAAAAAAATGTTATTATTCTGTCCCAGATTTCATAAATGATAATTTTTAGTTTGTTTTTGTTTTGTGTATTTTTTTTTCTCATTGTTTGTATTATTTAGTTTTTAATTACAATTTAATAAAATATTTGTATGCCTTCACGGCAAAGCATAGCGCTCAATTATATTGCTTTAAGACCTTTATGTAAATACCTATGTTTTACAAAAAAAGATTGATTCTGATTCTGAACAAAATTAGCTTTTGTACCAAAATTGCAAAACACAATAACACTGCTCGACCCTCAAATCCAAGACCACACCTTACTTGCGGCCATCAGACTATCAAATCCGTCTGCTATTATAAATCATCCCTTGAAAAACCCAGTTTACAAACCCCACTACTGTCCTATTTTCCTGTTCCACAAAAAAAAACGAAACAACCATACTACTTCTCCCTCCAAACTACATATTAAACGATCCGTCAGCCCCACGATTTACGTCTGATTGTCTTCCTTATTACGAAAAAAATACATCCCTCGCCTTACATCAGGTAATCAGTTACCATGGGGCACCATAAAAAATATTCCATCATGCCAAATAAGGCGTATTTACTCAATATAGCCATAGTAGCCTTTTTCACGGTATGAAAAATTGTTTACGGTGACGGCGACACGCTCGCGACTTAGGGTTCCGTTGTAAAAAACCCTAATTTCCGTGCACCCTTTCATTTATAACCCGGCAATCTGGAGGCCCCGTAGCTTATTTATAGGGGTCTCGGCCATTTGATGGGTAGGAGTCAGAATGTGTAATGATAAAGGTTATAAAAAATTTCGTAGACTTGCGATTTTGGGACGCGATTTTTTCCGTGTGTTTTAGACTGAGTTAAAAGTCTAAAGTGAGATCCTTGTGATTTATCTTTTTTTAGTGAATGGCATCTCGTAGTTCAACACACACTGATGTCTACCAACACGCACTGGGCCCGCGTGGTGGATTATAGCTCATCCCTCTCCTAGGGTGCGAACATTATAGACTGATGATGATGATCTCGTAGTTCAACCTAGGAGGTTGTCCTATGTCTAAGTGTAAGGTCTCCAGCCAGGGCCTTGTGACTTTCTCACTTATTTGGTTCTAACGTGTTACTTAGTAGCGTCTCGGTACTTATTTATGCTGATTGAGGTGTAGGATTAACCTCTAGAAAAGGCAGTCACAAAATATTTCAGGGGAGTACAAAATGCAATCGACAGTTTTTATCTTCGTAACATTTTCAGTGTTTACATTTCCAATCGTATATTTTTTTTACCCTTTAGTATTTAAAAATTTTGATGTCCTTTCGCTAGAAGATTCCCTGTACGACAAAACCACACGACAAACAGTCGCCCGTCTACTCACCCACAAAGCCCGCTGCATCTTCATGTAGAAGCAAGTTTACGAGTGTTAGTTTGGCTGTTTGGCCGTCTCAATGATATGTTATCATCGTTCGCTGTTTTTGATGCCTCGTCCCTAACCTCGGCTCCCCTATCTAACCCGGTATTGTGTCGCGACTCATAGATAACCCTGTAAGTGGTTCTTTTCGTCACGTCACTACGAAGATTTTGACGAAGAATAGATTCGGTTTTATGATTTTGCGTTGAGACTTCAGAATAGTTGAGTCGTAAAAAGTGTGGTTGAAGAATGTGGTGCAGATAGGTGTGGTACGGATTTTTCACTTTCATGGAGCGTATAATGTCATTAACTGTATGCGAAGGAGGAGCTCTTGGCTAAGTAATAATAGCCGACCGGATCGACGTTATTACGACGATTATTTACTAACAATAGGTTAAGTTTACTAACACTTTATGGATCTATGGTCTGAACTAAATCTATACATATAATAAATCTGTAGAGAAATCGTTTTTGTACATCGAAAATATTTAAAAAAAAAATTGTCAGGGTATTAAAGTATAACCAACAGAACACATTTCCAGCATTTTTGGAATTTTTGTCTGTTTGTCTGTTTATCTGTTTCGATGACTAAGCATCACGTCAAATTTACGAAACGAATGTAGGTAACTTTTATACATAAATATTGTGCGTAACTTGGGCTATTACTTAGTCTTTGTTTCATCGTAATCGGTGCTCTCTATCAAAAGATATATGAATTTATAGTTTTCAAGAAGAACTTATCGTTATGGTCAAGAATGAGACAAGCAACGACATCTATTGAACGAATATGGCACTTATTACTAAATGCCTTCACAAGATAACTTTAAAAAAGTTATGATAGCAAAAGGTACGTAGATATAAGTCTAAATGACGCTGCTTTCAAAATCTACATAGCCTAAAACTTATAGTGTTTGATCGTTTTTTTTAGCAGTTATCTTCGTCTTCGACAGATGGCGTTATTCATTTGATGTCATTTTCTGAACCGCGATGATAGTAAACATACACACATTATGTTTCGTGAATAGTCAACAAATAAAAATTTACCAATTACACAGTATTAAAATACTATTTTTTTTTAAACTAAATTAAAATTAGATAAAACCCACGACATATTTTTTTTATGTACCGTGTGGGAATTGAACCTGCGACACGCAGTGCTACTATTAATCGTCCAGCTATTGCGCCAACCATGTCGTCATATAGATGTGGTGTGTTGTTAGCCCTATGTGTCGAGGCCGCGGTATCTCTTTCGAACAGCCCGCAGCCCCAATGGGTGTCGGTCTTTGGGGGCCCCTTCAATGTTGCTGACATCTCTTTGAGACGCGCGTGGAACACGAACGCGCGATTAACTAGGCTCACTCACCGTTCACAGGCCTGCGCCTACGGTGGCCGGAAGCCATCACGTGGCCCCCGATGCCCGGAGCGTCTCCCGCGGCGGCTGGGACGAGAGGTTGTCTCCCTCTCACGTTCCGCCACCTCTTTCGCTAGCATTACTGCTTCGCAGAAGGAGGTGGCGGCCATTTCAGATTCGATGTCCCAGATTCGGTACAGGTACCCTCTCGAAACACCCTCTAATCCCCCCTTTTTTTTGTGGTTCGTAAATTATCAAATGACTCATCCCGCTCTGGGCGGAGCGGAAGAAAGTGTCAGACTTCTACTGACTAAAAACCACCCACGTTCCTTATTAGCCCTTTGTGTTTCGGGGCCGTGGTATCTCTTGCGGACAACCCTCAGCCCCGGCAGATGTCCCTTTGGGGCCCCTTAATTGTTGCTGACATATCTTTAAGGCGCGCGTGGAACACGAACGCGCCAACGATAATCTGTCTGCCTGTCGACTATAATGTACCTGTTTCAAATTTCTTCAAGATCCGTTCGGCCGTTCTGACGTGGTTGATTAACAAACACCCATCCATCTAAACTTTAGTATGAGACATAGTCAGTACTTTGCATTACTCTCTTCTTATTTTCTACAGCGTCAGTAAGTTAACGCAGGGCAATGATTAAATGTACTTTTATCTAAGCGACGCATTTTAGTTTCCGACAAGCACGCGAACGAAGTCGCGGGCACAGCTAGTAAATAAATAAAATAAAATTATACCGTGCTTGCTTAGGTTGGACCAAATTCCTGGTGATTTAACACAATAATACGGTACCCAGAAGTAGCGCAAAGATATATATTTAGATATATGAACCCATTTCCACTTCAACATCAAGGCAATCAGGGTCCATGATAGACCACAACAATAAAATAATGAAAGGGGGACCTAAAGTCGTCATGAGTGGCCAATTGACGACTCCGAACCATCTGGATATGTAGTGTGAAATAACTAGTTATGACCGTCTCTCACATTGGGCACGCATCCAGACTCTGTGCTGCTACTGACATCGTCATTTCTCTTGCCCTTATCCCAATTCATTTGAGGTCGGCGCAGCATGTCTTCTTCTTCTATACTTCTCTGTTTCTCGTCGTCTCATAAGACACCTTGCCATATCATTCTGAACACAGTCCATCCATCGTTTCTTTGGTCTTCCTCTACTCTTATACTCAAAACCGTGCTGCTACTGACAGACACTGTAAAAAAGGACAAAAACTGAATAAAAGACTGGACAAAAGGTGAATTGGTCTGGTCTGGGAGTTGAACCTAGATCTGCTTAGCAGTCGCTGTTAGCAGTACCGAGGACCTCATCCTAGGTTCGATTCCCGGGTTGGGCTAAGTGTTATTGGGTATTTCCATCAGGAATTTCTCAGTAGCAGCCACGGAGTCTGGGTTTGTGTCCGGTTGATGGCAAAAGGTCCTATTACGAGTACATGGGACTTAAACATAACTGACGAAATTTGGGCTTAGTATTAGGTAAACCTCTGTCTAACCCTTCGGGGATTTCGTGAGGCGTGATGTTATGTGGTTTTTCACGACATAATTAATATCCCGTAAGTGAAAGTATAAGTCCAGTTGTTCATGTTATCAACAGGAACATAAACATTTATATTTCCTCCAGCTCTTCGAAAAGTTTAAATCCTCAATGAATTTTAAAGCCATTCCTCACTACGGCTAAGTCTGGCTTATTTAGTCAACTTTTTCCCTTTTTCGCAACAATATATTAAGTGAGACCTTTTCGCGAAATCCGTTCAAATTACTCGCACCCCGTATCCTGAGGGGGTGAAGGGGGGAGGGGGGGGGAGTAACCCACGTATTAAAGAAGGGATTTTAATTATATTTGGACTTTGTAACAGTGTTCCTGCAAAGTGATTGCAGTGGGTTTTAAAGAACTTGCTGATTTTCAAATTGGGTCGTTTTTTATTGCTTTTGTGGGGTGTGTTACATAAATAAATATGGTGTTGAAATCAATGGTATATTTATGCAATCATATTTTAATTGAAAATAAAGCCACGTGATTTTTTTAATCAATAAATCAGCCGCAGTGATCAAGAAAAAGCAGCTTGTACTCTCACTTCAACCATTTATCCTATAGACAAAAATATTCGTAGATTTCTGCAAGTGCCTACCTAGTTGACCTTGCATATAGATATAGTCTTATGGACACCTACTTATTGTGTCTCTTCATCTTTTCGAATCGATGACTCAGATTTTTCAGTCCAGGCGGAACGTAGCGACCTGCACGCGTAGTATGGCGATTCTATCTCTATTCTACCAAGAATAGACAAAGCTTTTTCCATACAATTTGACATTAAATTTTGCTACAATCTGTCATTTTGTCGATTCTTCCGTAGACAAAACCCGTTTCTACGGTGGCATGCTAGGCGGGCTGGACAGCTGCTTGTCAGTCAAGTCCTGGAAGTGCAATTATTTGTGCACGACGCGACAGGCAGAAGAGAATGTGTGGCATATCCTGTGATGGTGGTCATTCATGTCTTATTGAGGTACCTAAAGAACATGATGAGGTCTCAAATATATTTATATTTTTTCATCTATTATCATTACATCACTACATAGTATAAAACAAAATCGCTGTCGCTGTCTGTCCGTCTCTATGTATGCTTAAATCTTTAAAACTACGCAACGGATTTTGAAGCGGTTTCTTTTAATAGATAGAGTGATTCAAGAGGAAGGTTTTAGTATATTATTTGACCGACATCCACGGGGGTGAAGCCGCGGGCATCAGCTAGTACTCGTATATTATAAATATATTTATATTTTATCTATCTAGGTCACAAAACTCCTATATTCTGTTGCCATTCATACAACTCTATACCGAAACCTATTTATCTACATCGCGGGGCATACAAAATGACATGTATAACGCCTCACTGTCAGAGGGTAAGCAGATATGACAGGTCAGATAAGAGTTGGACAGGCGGGGTTCAAGATAATGTCGGTTTGGTCCAGTTTTGTCTTTTGTTGATGTGTAGTGGACTTGAGGGACATTTTTTGGGGGAATTTTGATGTTATGTCATTTTGGGAAGTTTTGGGTGATTCCTATCTACATTATTATTGTGGTGAATATGGAACTATGGTTCCATTTATAACATACTAGCTGTTGACAGCGGCTTCGCCCGCTACAACTCGTAAATTATCCCACGGGAAGATAAAATCGGAAACTATCCTATGTGTTAATCCAGGTTATAAACTATCTGTGTGCCAATCTTTATCCAAATCCGTTCAGTAGTTTTTGCGTGAAAGAGTAACAAGCATTCACACTCACAAACTTTCGCCTTTATAATATTAGTGTGATAGTGTGACTAGCACTTCGCCCGCGGCTTCGCCCGCGTGGTGTTAGGTAATTATCCCATGGGATCGTACTAACGGGATAAAAAGTATCCTATGTCATAAAATAAGTAGTTTTTGCGTGAAAGAGTAACAAACATCCATCCATCCTCACAAACTTTCGCATTTATAATATTAGTAGGATGGTAGAATAGGATATTACTAGGATTTATTTTCAGGCAACTTTGGCCCATAGATATATTATATAACTTACAGACTAACATACGTATGATATGATACAGTTAAAAGCTTTGGTCAAATTAGGGTATTCTATGATTAGTTCATGCACCCCGTTTCTCAAATACCTCGATATAACTGGGTAGACCCGATTCTACGTGATACTTTCAAGGTATTTGAGGACCGGGTGCATGTCTTTAAGACGTCTCTTAAACTAAGTTAAATTTAAAAATAAACCTCTATCAGGGCTCGTTTACGGAGACGCGGGGCGTCGCGCGACGCGTCCAGATGGCTCGTCTCGAGCTTTTTTATTTATTTAGTGTGAGGCGCGTCCACCGCAAGGAACGCTGCATTTTAAAGTAACGAGCGAAAAATCCATTGTCGTAAAATCGACGTCTGAAATCGTTAACGTTTTCATACATCGCCATATTGTGTTCGAATTAAAAACGCACAAAGCGCCGCGCGACGCCCCGCGTGTCCGTAAATGAGGCCTTAAGAGGTTTTTTTAAGAGTGCATATATAGGAAAACATCTGAGTAATAGTGCCCACTCTTTCAATTATAAACTCGTGTCTGCAAAAGAATACTTCATTATTACAATTCTACGATTTAAAACGTCCTATGGAACTGGAAAGATGCTCATAATATGCTAAACAATGCATTTTTCAACCTCACCTCTGACATATTTACTGCAACTTTGCCTACCCTTACCCCATTCAACTTCAAGTACTAAATCATTATTCATAGAGTTACTTTTATCGCTACAACAAACTATGGCAGTTGTTCTTTAGGAACTTTGATCAGAAATACAAACTATTATGGCTAAGTTCATCGCCTCTAGTGTATCTTTCTGCTGAGTCGGTTAGTGCTTTATAACTTAAAGGAAAATTGGCTAAGTTGTAAGTTAGTTTCTTAGGTAAGTATGGTTATTAATTGGTATGCCTGTTATGAAAGTTGTTAGTTTATTGTCCTTTGAGTTTTCTCCTTGTCTCGGAATGCACGTTAAACCGTTGCGCGTTGGTCCCGGCTGCCATATATAAATTGGCGCAGTCGTTACAGGTTGTCAGTGTCCTGAAAGTATAACAACCAGTCCTACCTAGTACTAACTGGGTCGTGGAGGTCAGATAGGCAGTCGCTCCATGTAAAATATTCAGCGGCATTCGGTTGGATTGCAAACCGACCTCAACATAGTTGGGAAAAGGCTTGGTGATGATGATGATAATGAAATACACGCAGACAACGGCGCGTAGTTTTTAATAGAAATCAATTAGATTTTTGCAAGAGCCGCAATTTTATAACGTTAAAACCCGTTTAAGTTTAATATAGCAAAATTGCAAGAAAGAATTCATAAGTTACAATTAACTGGCGTTTTTAATTTCCTTTCCTATCTACTTTTTATCCTTTCCAGGATTAAAATGAGCTGCAACAAAATACTTTTAAACCAAAGGATTTTCTTAACTTGGTTCTCATTACTGCATAGGAGGAACTATCAGAGAGAATATCTGAACGCAGAGATAGCTTAAGAGAATAGATAAGGTTAATGAAATCTCTTCATTGCAGCTATTAGATTTAAATCTATTCATTTAATAAGATCAAAAGAGGTATCTTCTTGAATGCATTTTGAACAGTGGAAGCTTGGTGCTTAGAATTGCATTTGCATTTCGGGCGAGAGGAAATGCTCCTTTTTAGTTTGACTGGTTTCAAAATACAGACATAACGCCTGTAATTCCCGACCGGTTAGGCAGAGGTGTACCTAATAGTACACCCTTTTTTCGCCAGTTATGTTAAGTCCCATGAATTAAGGGGCGATCCTTTTGCCATCAACCGGGCACAAATCCAGACTTCCTGGCTGCTAGTTGGAAATTCTTATCATTAACCGATATTTAATGTCAGAACCATGTCAGTTTAAAAACTTATATTGGGAAATTCTTAACGGAAAAACCCAATAGCAATTTGCCCGACTTGGAAATCGACTCCAGCGTCTAATGCTCTGCAGTCGCGCTTACGACCACTAGTCCAACGAGGCAGTCCTTATTATGTATGTGAATAATCAAAAAAAGTGTGAATTGTCCCAATGAATACTATGTGTTAAGTAATGTAGACGGCACGGTTGGCCCAGTGGCTGAGCGATTGGTCTGCTGCGCTACGTGTCGCGTGTTCAATCCCCGCACGGAACAAATATTTGTATGGGCTACAGATAGTTGTTTCGGGTCCGGGTGTGTTTGTGTATGTGATTTTAAATGTTTGTAAACGCACCCACGATACAGGAGAGTACAGAATTCCTAGTGTGGGACAAAGCTTTCTTTAAAAAAAATATATATAAATTGAGAGTTAAACATGATTCTTGAATCATGTTTAACTCTCAATTTATACATTTTTTTTTCATATCGTTTGGTTGCATTTGCTGTACCGTCATTCTACTAGGTAAACAGACACAAAAGTGAAGGTATAAAAGAAAGTACGGTAACAATGAAAGTTAGTTTTATTCTCTGGAGGCGTGATTGTGTGTCCGGCGACAATTAATTATAGTCTTGAGCGCTTGTCGTGTGTTCACGACACGTTGTTAATCGCTCCTCTAGATGACATTGTTTGATTTTCAAATCGTATAAGGCTATGTGTAGACTTGAGTTTTTAACCTACTTCCAAAGGTTTCTATGAAACCTTGAACTGATTTTGATGATTATTTTTATATTAAAAATGAAAAAAAAAAAACTTTTTTGCAAATTATAAACCGAGTTCGGGGACTAGGTATTGTTTGTTTCATTTAATTTTTTTGCCACTGAGTTCTGAAGGTAAAATTATTTTTAACTTTTTTGTGTTTTTGAAGTCGGTTTTATTTTACTTTTGATAGACTTGTGACGAAAATGTTGGAAAAACTAAGATCTCATAAAATCATCTACCTGATACTGTAAAAGTTGGTTATTATTGTGAAATGGTCTTTGGAAATCGTATAGAAATATCAAGATGGCTCCACCATTTTTAATTTTGATTAGTTTCTTGTGTAACCACGCGTCAAAACATCTATAAGCTTATACTTGATCATGAAATTCTTTGTTTCTCAAATTGCGAGTTATTTTGTACAGAGATGTTCCAATCCAGCAACCAATTTACAAGGCGATTAAACAGCAATCGAGTCGAGTATTTGTAGATTGTTCGTAAAATCGTCAACACGGCTTTCACACTCTGTCCAACAAACGAAGCTACAGCTAAAAAAAAAAAAAAAAAAGATGGTGAACTTAAATTCTGGGGGTTACCTATGTTTAGAGCCAAGAAATAAAAAGTAGTGAGAGCGTGACGAAGACATTTCTCTGGAGTTGGTGGTTGCATTTGTGTATTTATGTTAATCTAAGGACATGCCAATATATATGTAGTAGTTTAGTGGGCTCACCCGGGACTCGAAATCAGGACCTCATGCGCAGCAGTCGCAATTGCCACTACTAGACCAACGAGGCAGTTCTAATAGTAGGCGGAAATATCTTGCTTTCTTTTTAGAACAATATATTGCGCATCACTATCTAATACATTAAGAGATATCTCATTTGTTGGGATCCCTGCCTGCCCGGCCACCGCATAAAGCATTAAGATAAGACACAAAGCTAATTGATGAGATTCAATAGAAAACAATAACGCACCATATCTTGATTTACTGAGTATACTTAGCGACGTAAGGGTATTGATAAGACGAGCTATACTGCTAATTGAAATCTTTGTTTTGACCGTTGGTTTGTAAGGCTTTTGCATCTTAGGTCGCAAAGTACCTACGTAAGTAGCTCTTTTGAATATGGATAATATCATATTTAGGAGATTTACATAATTTTTTTTTTTTTTTTTCATTATTTGAATGCCCTGTTAATTGGAAAACGAATTGGTTTTTACTATATGGTAAATCATAACTTAAGACTTAAGATACCACACAGGACTCCCTGTGTGTTCTATTTTCACCTAGGTGAAATTATATCATGGTGAATTGAGCACACCGGTGGGTGATATCACCTAGGTGATGATGGACTAAACCACATAAATATCTATAGATTTAAAACTTATCCGCACATCACTAGAATCAAATTGTTTCCATTAATGTGGTGAATGTGGTGATGCACCTAAGCCAGCCCATGATGTATTTATTTATTGTATGCACAATGTACACAACCATAGTTACAGGCTAGGCTTAAAACTAGTGAGAAATGAAGAAATTTAGAAAACATATGAGAATTCCTATATGTAGAACTGTAGATACATTATATATTTGTTCCGGATCATGAGGACTACACTTCCTCGTTAATCCTAACAGCCTGTATACACGGCTCTATAGCTTGTCTAACAAATACCCAAAGGCAGCAATAGTAAATCACGCACAATCAATAGTAGGACAAGAGGTTATCAGCGCAGGAGCCCGCGATTATCTAAACGATTTCACTGACTAATGTATCTGACGCTGCTGCGGTTCCATCCAATTTGTTCTCAAATAAGGAGATAAACTTCTGCTAGCTTAATAAACTTCGGACACGAGGCTGGCCTTGTCTCCCGTCGGGGCTGCGGGTTGTTTGCAAGAGATACCGCGGCCTCGACATAAAGGGCTAAGAAGGAACATGGGTGATTTTTAGTTTTTAGAAGTCTGACACTCCCTTTCGCTCTGCCCAAGAACGGGAGGGGTTATTTGATGATTTCCCACCCCCCAAAAAAAAAGTGGTGGCCTGAATGTCAGTTCAGCTTACAGTTCCGCCACTAACATTTGAAGATCAGGAGATACTGACTAGCACATGTTTTGTAGATTTCGTCTGCCGCTTTTCTGGAGTTTTACTTGTCAAGGCTTGTTCGCAGAATAAGTACACCTGGTAGACCTTAAATAAGTATTTTTGAGACTAGGGCTAAAATCAAGACATGTAAATAGGTATATACCTATACATAATGACTAACAGCTCAGCCTAACCAGATCTATTGCTCTAAATAGGAAGTCCAAACTGGCAAATGTATGAAACTAGTTCACACACAGGTACTTCTACAATAAAAGAAAAGTCGTCATCTAAACTTCTTAGAGTTTTTTCCAATTTACACCTCCCTCATGTTCTATAACACTAACAAAAGTTTATTTACCTCGTTTAGATAATCTAGATTTTAGTGTTTCCAGTTATCTACAGTTTTATTCGCTGTAAAAGTGTCGTGAATAGCGTAGTGTAGATGGGAACCATTCAAACTGCACGGAGGTTTTATAAGGAGCCCCTTAACTTTAGCCTCTCGAAAACACTTAAGCGGAGTTTAGAGTAGAAGGAAGTTGGCTGACTTGCGTGTGATGAGTAGTTCAGAGATAGGAGAGATTTTCAGTCACTTAAGGCGAAACTTCAGTGTTTAGTTTTTTGGTAGTTGCAGCTTCATTTCATAAAGGTAATGATGAGTCTTCATAATGTTATGAAAACGATGACGACAACGACGACGATGACGATGTTGTGATGTTGTTGTGTTGTTGTTGTGTTGTTTGTTGTGTCTTCATTACTAGCTAATGCTCGCGTGATCGCCCGCGTGGATGTCGTTCAAATTATATACTAAAACCATCCTCAAAAACCACTCTATGCAGTGGTGAAAACATTGGTGCAGTAGTTTTTGAGTTTATCGCAAACAGACAGACAGACAGATAGACAGACGCGGCGGAGTACTTTGTTTTATAATATGTACCTAGTGATGTATAGTCCTCCTGAACGTTTTCGGTATAGCCAGCCAGTCTTAGCGTAGATTAGGAGTTAGGAGAATCTTCAAGTATATAATTATTACAAGGAGTTACATGGCGTTCGGAGGATTTATCTGCCCTAAATAGAAATGAAACATAACTTTGTATATATACATTATATACTGTGACCTAAGACACCTGAGCAATAGACCCGCCCCCAATACCATGACACTTAAATGTGAGTGTACGCATGGCGACCACCAACCATTGTACGGGAAATCTATAGCTTGATGTCTCCAAATGTACTATAGAATGCTCCTGTACCTATCCCTACAGGCATTACCGGAGTCATGTTATATTACAAAGGACTCCGTCAGAAACCAAACACTGCACCATAAAATGTACATCACATTTACAAACATAGACAGTGTGTAAATCAACCTATCACACAGCCGTCAACCAAGCATTCTGTACATCAAACTAAGTACCCCTACGCAAAATTTTTGCTGGGAAACGACTTTTTTTTTTGGGTAAAAAATCACATTTTACGGTAAAACTTAATGTGGCACTGTTAATACATTGTGCTAGTGGATGATTTGAAAAGTAAACGGGTCATGGAGGTAATTTAAGTAAAGTTATAACCTGAAAAACTAGTATTTACAAAAACAGTTCATATAACCCCAATCTATTTAAGTCGCGAGTAAATAGGCTTCTTCTGGGTAAACTCGTTCCATCGTCGACCTCATCTTTGCCCTTAGGGTAAGATTGAGGTCAAGAGCAAGCCCATTGCAAATAATAAAAAAAAAAAAACAGCTGTGAAAAATTTGGAACTTTGACCCCCAATATCTCCCTAGGAGGTTCCCAGGTATGGTCTAGAACAAAAAAATGATCGTAGTGGTGGGGAGAACAAGTGCCCTTCGTTTGCGTTAAGGGTACTTTTACACCCTATATGGTACGCACACTCTTCCACAGTGTAATAATATACCTAGCACGTGATCGCAGTGATTGTAGAGTTAGACCGCAATTGGCGAAGTTTTTATTGAAATGTCCTCCCGTGCGATACATGTGCACTTTGATACTCCGTGTCTAGTGGACTATGTTGTGATGAATAAATGTACCGTGATTTTTTGGAAAAAAGTGCGAGATTTTGGAGTCTAGGATATTGTGTTAAGTGTGTTTTGTTATTCTGAGGATCATTAATGTGACTTGTAATTATTATTGTGCCGGGCGTAATACAGGTGATACTTATTCTTTTTTTTTTACAAATTGAATAGGGTAGTTGACAAAAAAATCTAATTAGTCTGTCAGATAGATTTCCAAAAAAAAAATGGACACGTATTTTTTCTGTTTTCGCGTAAACAATAAATGAAGACGATACAGTGCTTCGAAAGACGTCACAGTTTCGTACATTTTTTAGCAGAAAGTGACGTCACCAGCCACTCACGACCTCATCTTTGACACGTCTTATTTTCGTCAAAAACAAAAAACAGGTATCCAATATTTTTCGATAATCTAACAGACGGACTAAACAGAATCATATTTTTTTTAGTCAGTCAACTACCTTCTTTATATAGGCTCTTGACCTCACCTCGTCTTGAAAACAGAGATGAGGTCGCCGATGGAACGAGCTAACCCAAAATAAGTCTATTAACTCGAGATTGGTGAAGGTTGGAAGGAAACATTAACGTGTGTAAGGAACATTTTAAAAACAACATAACATAAATAAATAAACACTATCACGTCTATAATCCTCGAAGGGTTAGACAGGGGTCCCAATTAGTTCACTCACATTTCATCATGTGCTCGCCTGAGTAAAATTCAAAATCAAAATCAAAAGTCATTTATTCAAATTAGGCTGATAATCAGCACTTTTCGAACGTCAAAATTTACTTTACTTTACTTTACTCATTTACAAGTGACAGTCCCCCAAAACGCCCACCCTTCGACACTTCCTAGTGTTTTTTGCTGGAAAGAAGAAGTGGCAGAACAAACTCCCCAGCAACACATCTGTCTGTTTGGTTAATTAAAATAATGTCCAAAATAAAATATTGATCTCGATCCAGGTGTTGCGGTTGTCAGTGAATTGAAGATTTTTTCGAAAACCTATAAACAAATAGCATCCACGTGATGAACTCAAAAGGTATGACGCGTCACTTTTTAGGCTTCCGTACCCAAATGGCAAAAAACGGAATCCTTATAGATTCGTCATGTCTGTCTGTCTGTCCGTCTGGCCGTCTGTCCGTCTGTCTGTCCGTCCGTCCGTATGTCACAGCCACTTTATTCGGAAACTATTAAAACTACACAGTTGAAACTAAGTACGTAGATGTATTCTGTGAACCGCTTTACGATTTTCATACATAAATAAAAAAATAAAAGATTAAGAAAAAAAAAGAACTGAAATAAAAAAAAACTTTTTTCATTAAACCTATACTATAGGTGTCTATATATAGACAGGTCTTAAAAAATGACATGGAGGTTCTTAAAACCATTTTTTCACAAAGTCAATTGTTTGAAAGATATACACTTCCAAAGGGTAAAATGTGTGTCCCACCCCCTCTAACTTTTAAACTAAAAGAGTGAAGTAGATCACAATAAAAACTTTCAACCAAAATTGATTTGAACAATATATAGTAAATAGTTATTGAGATATAGCACATATAAAAAACCACACATACAACTTTGTCATTCATACAAACACTATGAAAAATAAACTTATCACAAAATATGTTTTTCTGTTACCGCTTTAACTAGAAATAATACAAATTAAAGGGGGCTTCCCTACTACGATGGTACGGAACCCTTCATGTGAAAGTCTGACTAGCAATTGGCCAGTTTTTGTAACTACATAGTTATCTACTTTTGTGTTATTATAATATTGTACATTAGCAGTAATGACGTCATGCGGTCGTTACTCTGTATTGTCATTTGGTCTGATGATTCATCTTCCTATTGTCGCACTAGTTCGAGGTTAGGTTAGTAACGAGATCAAGGGTCAAGGGAGGTCACTGTCTATACCTAGTATCAATATGTTTTGATCTTGGCTAAACAATAACAGTCACTGGGGGTACATCTTTAGGTTAAGCCGCACTTGTTTAGGTCGGTTTGTGGATGAGTGACCACCTCTTACATACCAAGTTTCCTCCGTGTCTCGGCAAGCACGGTAAACTGTTGGTCCCGGTTGTCATTAGTAGATCTTTGACATTGACTACAGGTAGTCAGTGGCCTGAAAGTCTGTCACCCTTTCGTACCAATGTTTATCGTATAACTTAGTACTAACTGGGTTGTGGAGGTCAGATAGGCAGTCGCTCCAAATAATGTAAAATACTTGTATAAAGCTGTATCCAGTAATATTGGAAGCCGACTCCAACATAGTTGGAAAAAGGTTAGGCTAGGATAATGATCTTGATGTGCTTTAGAAAATTTTTTGATTGCAAATATTTGTTTCGTCGGTAATCGAACCCTCGACACGCAGCGCAGCTACCAATCGCTGAGCCATTGCAACTAGGTACCCTCATCAAATGAATACGAAGCTTGAAGCTAAGTTACTTTATGAAGACCCGAATAATACAATTTGCTTTACAAAAATAGTACTTTTATTGGATACACAAAGTCAAATGATTTTTTTTTAAACTGTAGCTGTTATAATAATTAAGTTCGAACATTTTAATGCCTTGAAAAGTATAAAGAAAGTATTTTTCATTATAGAAAGAAATAGACTGTTAAACTGTTACTGATAGTGATAACAATACAAAAATGTAGGTGACTTTATAGACAGTAATAGTTTACTTCTTCCCGCTGCTAGTCCCACTGGTTTGTCCGCTAGTGCCCGCAGTGCCTGAGTATCCTGCTCCAGCTGAAACATGAAAATAGGCACATCGTCAGTTTGGGTCATAGCTGCAGCAATGCCATTAAAAATGGGAATATCAGAAATCTGAGATAACCTTTTTTTAAATGACAAAATGTAAAAATAATACTCGTTTCACGTATTATATATTCATAATTTTAAGAATTTATTCGTAGCTGCGGAGACTGTGCTTGTTGCATTTTACTAAAATGTTATAGGTTAATTTTAATGCGTATTTCAAAATGTTAAGTTCTTAAACATTAATATTGCTAACATACCTTGAGCCCCCATATTCGCACCGACTCCAGAACCTGAAAAAAATGCGTTACAGCATGTTTAAATACATTGAAGTCATTCGAGGAAATGTGACATCCATTCAAATCCACATTACACACTAGTGAGGGGAACCTTGAGTCAAAGCCGTAGGAACGTTTATAGGCTAACTAAAGTAGGGCTAGGCTCCGTGGATATCCTATGTGTTAATCCAAGTTATAAGCCATGTGTGTGCCAAATTGCATCTAAAGCCTTTCAGTAGTTATTTCGTGGGAGAGCATCAAACCTCCATCTATACAATCCATTCTTACAAACTGTCGCATTCATAATACATCATTTTGCTTTAGTTAGGCTGATTTTACTTATGTTACATCGGCAAGTATATGGGACGCCCTCAGGCTCGGTGGTGCAGCGATTCTCGCAGATTTGCTGGTAGCAACGTGGCGTGCTATTGAAGAGGCCTTTGGGTACCAATGGATTGCTTTAGGCTGATGATGATAAACAAGATAAAATTCTTACTTGCGCCGGCCTGACCTCCGACACTTCCACCAGCGCTGCTACCGGTTCCTGCGCTTTGCTGCAAGCTCTGTGAATATAATAATGAATTAGTTATAAAATTGATATGTTCTTTGAGTTTTTGTGTGTGTGTGTTTGGGTTATGTGTTTGTGTGTGTGAGTTTATTTTTTTAAACTGGGCACAAGTAATTTACACCGATGACCTGTATTGCCTCATACGATTTCAAATGGAGACAAAAGATTCGGAAACAGTTTGAGAATACATCCTTAAATTCTATTATTTTTTGACACACGCTACATTATATAACTAGATAATTAAAAGAAAAAAGAAAAAAGCATTCATTATTTACGAATTAATTTAGCCTGTTAATTTTCTGGTAGCATATGACTAAAATAATGATGAATATAAATGTTGATGGATGGAGAGGAAGAAGAACACCGGATTAAAGAAAGATACATGGATTGTGTGAGGAATAATAGGGGAGAAATAAAAACGTGTTGTGACGACCTCAAATAACATGGGACAAAAAGGAAAGATGATGATGAATTTTTTCGTAGCAAAGCAATAAAAAATATATAATCCACTTACATTTCCGACCATCATCACAACTACGAAAAGAATGAAGAAATTCTTAAACATTTTGATATCAATTCTGTTAACCGTTTAGTTCCAAGGGACACTCTGGATTGACCCACTGCCAGACCTGCAACCTTTTATATCTACATATCTCGACCACTGTGAGATATTTTTGTTAGTAAATTATGATCGCAAAATGATTGTTGTGTTGTATAAAAGTGGTTATAATAATTTAGATACAAGGACAATTTAATTTAACACTATGTTTTGGTCCCGACTGCACCTTCTGTTTGAATGAATCGCCTTTTTGCAACGGTTTTAGAAGGCGCTGAAAGCATAAGGCAAGGCAGTAGCAGTTGGAGCATTGCAGTAGTAAAGTAGCCTTTCGAATTAAGTTGTAACATACACCATGGATCTGTTAGTGCTGGCAACTATGGCGCTGTTATCTTTTATACTCGTCATCATCATTTTACTGCTGGAAATTGGCCTCCTCCAAGTGTCGCTACATTGACGAGTCCCGTGCGTCTTGCATCCAGCGGATCCCCGTTAACCTTCAACTGGTCCACCTAGTGGGACACTTCCAACGCCGCGTCTTCCGGATTTTTAGACTATATTTTTGACTTTTTAAAAGGAGGAATTAACTGTCTAATTAGTACCGTTTATTGAAGTTTTGGAGGTCATACTACTGCTGATTGGTGGTCTTTAAAAGAGGGGTAATACTCCATGAAAAAAGAAATACATGCGGACAAACATTGTATTTTCTGAGTAGAGAATCTATTTATATTATTTTAACAACTAAACGATTGTCGCTTCCTAAACTATCATATAATTTTAGCACTCAAATAGTATACGCGCTCATTTGTATTATCAAAACAAATTATAGGTAAGTAGCTACTGCGTAGTATTTTCCATATGTATTGGAAACACATAATAATGGGTGTAAATTGTGGTATAAGCGCCATGCAACATCTAAAAATACATATAATATACGACGAAAAAATATATATACAATAAATAATAATCGTTTAATCGTTTATCTATAAGAAGGGGCACATTTACAATAACATTTTGATATGTTTCAAGGATAAAGGAAAAGCCTGTGTATATTCCCAGAATATAATTTATTTCCTTGCAAAATTTTATAACGATCCAATCAGCCGTTTCGTCATGAAGAAAGTGTAATAAATAAAGAGTGACTTTTGCGAGGTCAGATAGGCAGTCCACTCCATGTAAAATACTGGTTTTCAGCTGCATCCTGTTAGATTGGAAACTAACCCCAACATTGTTGGGAAAAGGCTAGCCAGATGATTATGACACGGTCATGCAGTGTAAGTTTTACTGACAGTGAAATTATGACGGGCATAATACTTTTCTATTGGCCTCTACATCACGCCTGTAATTCCCGAAAGGTTAAGCAGAGGTGTACCTAATAATACACTCACATTCCACCAGTTGTTACGTGTAACTGGGGGCGAGCCTGTTGACATCAACCGGGCACAAATCCATACTCCGTGGCTGCTATTGGGAAACAACACACATACACCACATATCACATACACATATATTCAGATATCCATACGCTGATTAACCTTTCGTATGCCGTGTTATGAGACACAATTAAAAAGCCATTGTGTCTCGTGTAGATCTACGTTCCGGCATACGAAAGGTTAATAATAACATTAACTCCTGAATTGCAATGAAAACCATGCAATTTGAATGGCGGCAATGCAATCTCCTTCTCTTCAAAGACGCTATCATTTACGTGAGATGAAAATGTTAGACTAGTAAATTAGATGTCTTTACATAAGCAAGCCTGATTGAAGCTATTCATATTCACTCAATTTTCTTTCTAACTTTGTAAAGATAGTAATACTCTCAGTCTGTCGCTTGTTTCATGAAGGTTAAGCAGAGGTTTTCTGCCGTAGAAATGGCTTTCTCTTTTAAGCACTTTTCATGCCTTAACATATAAATTTTGAGGAAAATTCTTTTTCATATTAATTCAGATATTTTACAGTTGGCATGGCCATTATCACCTTTCATGGCTAACGCTAGAACTTTCGAAGAATTTTCAACCGACTTCTAAAAAAGAAAGAGGTTGTGTATTCGGATCGGCATTTTATTTTTGTTTTATTGATGTACATGTATGTACACACACCGATTATTTTGTGACCACTGGGCTGATTTACAAGTATTTTTTTGTGAAAACCAACCCACACTTTAACAGATCTAACTACTTGATTGACAGTTCCTATATTAGACTCCATGATTTTTTTTTTCTTTTTTTAATAAAACGTTGCCCCACTCTAGGAATTTCTCCTGTATCGTGGGTGCGTTCACATACATTTAAACTCACATACACAAATACCCAGACCCGGAACAACTATCTGTAGGCCATACAACTATTTGTTCCGTGCGGGGATCGAACCCGCGACATGCAGCGCAGCAGTCCAATCTCTCAGCCACTGCGCCAACCGTGCCGTCAAATGATTGAATGATTGTGACTCTCTTCTCTCGTTCTCGTGTGAAGCAATAAGGAAATCTCACACAAAATAAACGCCATTTTTTTAATCCCCTCTCAGAGGGCCGGTCTACTCCGCCTTGCCACTCCTGACACATGTTTATGTATGAATTCTCTTCATATTTTATATTCTTACGAAAGTTTTGGCTCTCTCACCCGTTTGTCCTTTCTCTGAGAGCTATTAACTCCCACCAGAGGGCTCTATAATGGTCTTGGAGGGCATTAGTGACCCCGCTGTGCTAAGGACTTCTGGCGTTTTGGCCCTCCCGGAGTGCTTCCGGCGGAGGCACTATGACGTCATATCCGCCCTTTTAAATTGCTATTAATAATTTATTTGTTTTTGATGAAAACTTTGTGGAAAATTGACGTTTCGTGATTGAGTGGGGTTAGTGACGTAATGTTCAGGGACTTGGTAGTTGACACAAATGATCAGATTCTAATAAACATGACTTAACATCACGCCTATAAACCCTGAAGGGTTAGGTAATTATTAGGAAGTACCTATTAGGGCGAGCCTATTGCCATGAAAATCCTGTTGAAAAAAAAATCAAATAACACTGCCCTACCCGGGAATCGAACCCAGATCCTCATGCTCTGCAGTCGTGCTTGCGATCACTCGACCAACGAGGCAGTTAAGTTATGAGATTATAATTTGTCCTTTTATTTTAGAAACTGTTTACCTTAACCCTCGATTAACATAATGATTCCTCGCTCCAAAACTTCAACAAACAAATCCCTCAAAAACCAAAACACGCAACAAACATTCTAGAAACTTCGATCCAAAAACTAAACGCGAATCGTCTTCCCATAACAAACCGCAAAAGGTCAAACTATTGACCAACTTACCACCATTTTATCCAAGAAATAAAATGTACCATATTTACGTGGACCATTCTTTTCACACACTATTTCTTGGGATGCAATCCGATCCCCGTATAAAGTTTTTATTTCTCAAATATCCCCTTGGTCCATCGTTCGAAAGAAATAAGCGTATACAGATCCTAATATACAATTTAAATTGTGTGTCCCAAACTCGTAAATGGGAGGTCCCGGGGTTTACGTAAACCTTTTAGTTTTTACAACCCTCAATATTTTGGCCCTAAATAAGTTTCGCGATATGATTTTGATGAGCGACTTACATTATTTTGTGGGTTGTTGTGTGTTTGCAAACCTTCGGATGATAGTCTGTGTGGTTGTTGTTATTGAGGATTTTTCTGTTTACATTGTGTATTATCGGTTATATTACGACTAGTCTAGGATAGACTACGTAGATTTCGTACGCGCACTATCTTACTACTATTAAAAATATGAAAGTTTGTGAGGATGAATGAATGTTTTTTACACTTTTACGCAAACACTTATGACTGGATTGGGATGCAGATAGGCAGGTAGCTAATAAAACTTTTTATCCCAGTGTACATTTACCGAACTCTGCGCGTGCGAAGCCGCGGTCATGAGCTAGTAACAATTCACCTAACCTGTAAATATTTCTTACTGTTTCAGGCTTTCATAATTTAATTTGATTTGGTGTACGTGGTATATTTTTGCTTGTTTTTGTGACACAAACTTTTCTTCCCTTGATTATCATCATCTTCCTCCTTCTTCTTTACGTGTCGATGATCTCAAATTGTGTTAGACCAGTATGTAGCCACCTGCACAGCTCTATCATTTGCTTCGAGTAAATCCTGAAAGGTGCAAGTGGTTGTGCAGGATGGGCAGGATAGAAGGTGGTGCATATCCTGCAGAGGGGCTCCACACTGGCAATTTGTTTCAATCTTCCTCCTGCGGCTATCCCATATTTTCGTCTTCCATGTTTCTCTTTTAGTCGTTGTGTCTCCCATCATTTATCATCTTTTACACATTTACCTTTTCAAGAGAATTCTTAAGAGAAGAAGAGGATTCTTTGCCTCTTCGTGTAATGTATGAACATTACCAATCGGATTGTTTCTTGAAAAGGTATGCGGTAATTATTATGTGAACATGTGCTTTGGTTCCTTATTGATCTGCGTCTATGAAATATGTGGTTGATTGATATTGATCAATTGCCAATGGACCTCTTGTGAACTCTGTTTCTTGTGATTGTTTGTAGATAGGGTTCAAGGTTTTAGTTTTTAGTGTTATTATATTATTAGAAAGACGATGACCATGATCGTGAGGCAGATGTCAGTGACTTTTGCAATGGTTTCATGGTTGCAAGTGTTACTGCTAAGCATAAGGTTTTCGGTTTGATTACCAGGTCGGGCAAAGCTTTATTGTGTTTATCTATTACAATTTTTTTTTTGTCGCAATCCGATATCTGGATTTGTCCCTAATTGTTGGCAATAGGCTCGCCCCCCTGTTTATTGGGACTTAAACACAACAACTACGTTCTACAATATTCTATATAACTATGTTGTATAATATGTTCTTTCTCTTTTATTTATTTTGTGAATGTTTTCAAACACTTGAAGCATTCTGTCTGTCTCAAAACTTTGATACCACAATAAGAAACATGTTCCAACATTAACAAACCAGAAATAAATGTAAATACTGTAAATCCGCGGGGCGTTTGCGAACTTAATAATTACTGTAACAGCACAACTTCACCAATGTTAGTCTAGAATAATTAAAATATTGCACTTGTATATGGAGGGAAACACCGGCTTCTTGCTTTGAATAATTGTATGGTGCAAGTTATAAGCGACGACGGGGGCTTTAAGCCAACCGCGCTATCCGCTCTTTCGAGCGACGTCTTACCCATTTTAAACTTACACACAAAATAAGAGCACACTTTTAAGAGCATGAAAGGTTTACCAAAAAGTGCACACTTAGAGAGAGGCATTGATTTTGATTGAAAATATCTATAGTTTAAAATAAATTAATGTGGGGTAGGACAAGAGTGCAATTTGTGGGATGTGCAATTTGTGGAATACTATTTGTGTTCTTAAAATTGTATTTTTTGGTGGTTTGGGTGGAATATCTCATAGGTAGATCATAGCTGAAAAAAAATAGTAAGACTATTCTCTGTACTTTGAAATGCTAACGAATCTTGCTTTTAATATAAAGGATTTTTTAGAATAGGGAGAGTCCCATATTTCCAATAAGCTTGTTATTTTATAGATCGATAGTTGACGACTAATTACGTCACCAGTTATTTGTAAAATTTAAAGCTAACCACAAGTTTTTTTTCTTGGCTAGAGTTGAACACGTGGCTCCAAATATTATTATTTGCTATACCGGGATTGCCTTCCCCGCTTTCATCTATCCCTTGGACCTCCACAGAAAGGGTAATCCTAGGCCCTTTCGCAAACTTTGTCAACTGCTTCCCTGGGAGCGATAGCTGGAGTTCGGTAATTTTAACTAATGACACTTCGCGAACGCTCGCCAAAGCCTGGTTTAGGCTGACATTTGGTGGCACAGGATAAAGGATTCCCTCTTCAGTCCCAGATTTGAGAAATTACTCTTTGTTGGGACTCCTGTGGCAGCAAGTCTTAATGAAATGTGTGTTAATGATGAATGTTGTGTGAACAGCATGTTTAGCGAGCTTAGGCTACGTAGCTTCGACTTCATTTTGGCGTTTTGTGTTTATTTTCTGTACGAGTGTTTAAATGCTGATGTGAGTTGGTATTTGAATTTTCTCTTGAGTTTAGTGTAGTTCTTGTTCGGTCAAATGCGCTGGCTGATTGTCGGAAGAGTGCCCACGATGTTACAACCACATAACATAACGCCTGTACTCCCGAAAGGCTAGCTAGTGTACCTATAGTAAAGTAGTTAAGACTGCGTGATTTGCAGTGAGAGATATGCATAAAACTAACCAATCACATAGCTAGCTTAGCTCAAAATGTGACAAAGTAGCCTCACATTGGTAAGTTTCAAATCCCTCGCTACGCATCGCTCATCTTATGTAGAAACTGCTTAAGTCCGATGTAATAGTGGACGAGCCTATTACCATCACCCGGGTAAGAGCGCTGACTTTGGTTTGTTTCTGTTTAATACTTTTTATTTTATTATTTTATGAAATAGGGTAGATAACTAAAAAAATCTAATTAGTCCGTCAGATAGATTTCCAAAAAATATTGGACATGTATTTTTTCTTTTTTTACATAAACAAACAATGAAGACGATACAGTGCTTTAAAAACCCGTGTGACGTCATATTCTAAGATATTAGTATGAAATTTTTTACCGGTGAGTGATGTCACAACCCCCCACTCAAATCTTTGATGCGTTTTATCTTCGTCAACTTTTATTGATTAGATAAAACAAAAAATACGTATCGAATATTTTTCGATAATCTAACAGACGGACTAATTAGAATCATATTTTTTTTAGTCGTAAACATCCCCATTTATGGTCTTGGTCTGAACTTCGATCACGCCTCATGGAAAGCGATGGATGAGGTCTATGATAGAACGCGCGAATCAAATTATCAAAGTTAAAGAATACTAATAACACCGATTGTTCATTTCAATTTCCGTCATTTCTACAGCAATGAAAACATCGTTTCCCAACGTAGTGGATCACAAGAGGTCTCGTTACTCATCGACCGACATCGACAATATGATAAACTTGTCTAATTTACATGTAAATAATTGTAACAGATTGAGTCGTCCGTTCCAAGGTAAATTGTATTCATTTGTATAATTCGTCCTCTGAAACTCTGGTTGTTATGTAAAATGGTTCTAATTTCTATATTGTTTCGTTTGTATTCATTTTCGCGTTACAGCCATCGTTATGATGGGGTTCATTTATTTATTTTTAATTGTGTTGTGACTGCCTCGTTGGAAGCGTGACTGCTGAGGCTGAGGTCCTGGGGTCGATTCCCGACTCGGTCAAAGTGTTATTTCCACCAGGAATATCTAAATACATAGCAGTCTGGATTAATAGCTTCGCGCCCTATTACATGGTATTTCAAACATAATTGGCGAAATGTGATGAATTACAGGGATGATGTTATGAGAACATTTGTGCAAGGCTTGGCGGTAATTTTCCATAATTGTGGTACAGTGCGATAAATATTGCACATCGACCTTTGGAAAGAGACAATCGGCTAATTTCGGCTTCGTAGAGCGTTATCTCTGTCGCACGAAATACAAACAGTCCGGTATCTATTAGGAGCTTTTAAAACAATTATGATTTGCTTCTTTTGATAATTATTTTTATTCTTTGTATAAAATACACCTCTTTTCAAAGGTCGATGTGCAATATTTATCGCCGGGTACTGTACAGTCTCATGTTGAAGACTGCGAAGAGTGTGCTATTTCTGTCTACCATACATGCCTAAGAGTCACCCCTTGCCGCACAGAAGTGTTCTCTCCTGACATAGAAACATCTACATCTCATCAACTTTGACCTTCAATTAGTTACAGTGCAGACATCTCTGAAGGTCAACATTTGTTTTAATTGCCGCATGCCTAAAATAAACTTGTTCACTGATGAAAAATAAATGGGGTTTAGGTATGATTGTTAGTAGTCGACACAGTTGTTGAAAACGATGGTAATACTTTAAAATAGGGTGTTAGAGACATGGGAGCACAAACTCATCATTGATTTTCTTGCCATGATCCTTATCTTTTGGGGAGCACAAACTGTTAGTATTAATTCCCGTCGCTGTTCCTATTTTGATTTTTAGTAGTCTGTACTACCCCACTGCTGGGGAATGGCTTCCCCCAAATCCTTCCATGTCTTATTTTCTTGTGCCTCCTTTTTTATTTTTTTGGTGGTGGGAAATCATCAAATAACCCCTCCCGCTCTTGGGCAGAGCGAAAAGGAGTGTCAGACTTCTACTGACTAAAAACCACCCATGTTCCTTCTTAGCCCTTCATGTCGAGGCCGCGGTATCTCTTGCGGACAACCCGCAGCCCCTACGGGTGCCTATCTGACCTCCAAATCACAGTTAGTACTAGGTGATACCCTTTGGAAAGACTGGCTCCTCGAACCAAGCTTTGCGGTACGCGTCAGGCCCCCCTAGACAAAATCCCTTTTCTGTTTGTATGGAGTTGACATTAGCTTTAGAGATGTCACGTGATGTCATCTGTAAAGCTAATGTCAACTCCATACAATTTGATCTTTCCGTTGGCGTTAACGCTTACAGAAAAGGGATTTTGTCTAGGGGGCCAGGTCGTCTCACTGTCCTTTACATCATATATAACTATGCATGTACAGAGGCCAGCATATCAAGCTACGACAATTTGTCGACACCCTTTAATCAATTTTCAACTTTATTGCTAAAGCATTAGTTTCAAGGTTGACAGTTTCGGGTGGCCTCATTTTCTGGCGTCTGTAACTAAGTATTTAAATACTACATCCCGTTTACTTCCCCTCTGTGTAAACGAGACTGTAATGAAAACTAACGTGTATTTTATTTCATTTCCAGATGGATGCAGTCGGTGCTTTGTTTGTAAGTAATACATAGATTGCTTTAAGTACGAGAAACTTCTTCCACTACAATTCCTTTGATGAACAACCTTTTCATTTTAAAACTCTCATTTCCTACCTTTGTCTGTGTTTCATGTTTCTACTCGGTTCGGTTTTTCAATTCTTCCGTTGTTTTTAATGTTTTCTAATAAATGTTCCGTTGTTCGCGTTTTCTGATTTTCTTTCTCCTCTTTGTCTGTGCTTATTGTATCTAATTGGGAGGAATTGTACGGATTTGTTATTCCTCGGGGATTTTGTTTAGATTTATTTTTATTTTTTGAGCGTATACTACCTAATTAGAAAATGCAAAGGTTTTGTTTTTATTTCAACTTTTTTATACATCTCGTCTCGGGCGTCACTACTAAAAATCAATGAATACTTCTTAGATTTCTATAAATTGAAATGTAATTTGCTAGAATAGTGGAATGAGACGACGTTTGACGTTGGCGTTATTGGAAAAGAAAACTTTTGACTAATGCTTTTCATTAACGATATTCAATCAGTTACGTACGAAGAGAGACAAAGTACTTTCAAAAGACAAAATAACGAGTTTTAAATTAAAAACCATTTTAGATGGAGTTAAAGAAATAAAGAAACTAAAACAAAGACACCCACTAAATATAACGAAAAACAAAAGCAACAAGAAAGCAATTAGCACAACCGGACACATCTTATAATTGTTTACAGTAGAAAATTGGCGAGAAATTTCAACCGGTGTAATGAAAAATGTTTCCGGGACTTTGTCCTCAGTTCTTTATGGCCCAAGTTTTGCGGGTAGGACTTAAATTATTTTAAGTGCGGCCATTTCTGCACGCCTTGCGGTTATCGTCTGTTCTCGGTGATTAATGCAGCCAACTTGGCTTTTGAGGGATTTACACTGGGATTCTTGTCTCACTCACTTCAATCAAGAGTGTTGGATGATCCAAGTTTTGGCCGTTTTGGATTCTCTTAATTGGTAGCTGTTTTTCATTTTGGCGGGTTTGTATTATTGGGTGACTGGCAGGCTTGTCATTTGGGTTATGGGGAAAATCTATTTGTTTATACCATCTGGCCCGTTATTCATATTTTTTGTTTCTAAAATAAGAAATTGGAGTAGTCAATGTCAGACATAATACTGCTGTAGTAGTTATCTCTCGTCCATATTTAAATTCTTCGGTAGACATCTTAGGACGACTCTTTAGATATTTTGATGTCCCAGCGTGTGAAGGATTCATAGTGAGACAAGCAATCATAGAGCTCATGGACCGAGTTATAGCTATACAAGTGTAACATTCACAGAAGATACGGTTTACAGTCGTATAACATGGCTGTAAAACTCACCGAACTTCAGAATATTAAGTAGGTTTGTTATGAAAATTCACTCTTATAATATTCACGATAACATTATTGCCCCACGTTGTTTAAATTACTCGTTTCAGTGACTTCTAATTAATGACAAAACAATCCGTTGTGTTGAGAACTTAAATTGTTTACGAGCCCATTCCGATTGTTCACTTCGTTGTCTACTCCAGTAAAGACTTTATTGTCTAAATAAACTTCGGGATCGTAATTCTCTTTATTAAAAGCACAAAATTAAAGGTCCAACAAAATTTTCGTATCAAAAGATCTACTTAGGAAAGGGTACGTCATTAGACCGGTCGTAAATCTCGTAGATATAAAACTGCAAACAAGTAATTACTCTGACCCAAAGATTTGGTACAAAGGGATCCCAGATTAAAAACAGTTTCGGCGGTGTCCATAGACGAGGAAGTAAATCCGGCAAAAAACAGATAAGCGGACGTCGGGAGAACTTAATTCGAACCGCTTTTAAAGCCGACCATAATATTTTTCCCCCGAATCTGAGATTCGTTACGTTATCTAAAAGCAGGTTTTAATTAAATTTTTCAACTATCAGATGGGACAAGCGTTTTCGGCGAAAAATACGACTAATAAACTCTGCTGTTTCGTTTATTCGAGTTGGAGCATTTGGACGTTGATTGGCGATTCGATAAAAATAGTCAATTTAATGAAAAATCGTAAAAATCCCTGTTCTCGAATGTAAAGCGGATAGAATTAAAATTTTATTTTACGTTCAGCTACGAACCATATAATGCTTGTATATTTTAATAAAACGGAATTGCAAAGGACGGTTGTAAAATTTGAAGACCTTTGAATTAATGGGGGGATTGTAATTGAGTCAGGATTTGCATTACTAAACATCGTTTTATGTTTACTTCATTTGGGGAATTTTGAAGTGTTCCTTGAGTCGGAATGCTTGTAGGAACTGAAATAGTTGGAACCGCTTGTTCGGGAATATTCCTTAGTTCTTATGAAGAGTTCTGTGCCTTTGCTATTCCTGCCTCAGTTTGTAACTCAGTTTCATTTCATTCGGCAGTTTGTGCAATCATTTTTGTGTTCGGTTAATTAATTCACGTTTATTAAAATGGTAAAAGCGTTTTTGCTCTTTCGTGTCTGTGTGTTTTATTGTATCAAGAATTGTTATTTTTAAAGTTTGTAGTTTTTAAGTTTATGCAAGCATAAACTTAAAAACTACAAACTTCACGATGTCGTGAGGAAACCAGCCTGATGTTTTTGAGATTATTTCCCATGTAACGCCAAGTTAGAGGCGGTATTTATAAAACTCTGACATCAGGTTAGGCACTAACTACACGATAAAGAAGAAAGACAGCGAAAGTGAATAATTTTCTTCTAAACAAGTCGGTATGTGGGTCCTCCATTTCAAACAATATCTCTGCCTATATCGCCCAAGACAAAAAGGCAAGCCTATCCAAAAGCAAAAGAAAACCAGCAGTAAATCTCTCAAACACTTGAACATTATTTACCGCCGCCGAAACTGGTGCGAAATAACAACAATTATTAGTTTTCTTGTTCTGTTTAGCGCGAAACTTTCATACATTGGATGTTGGTGGTAGTTCTTCTGATTTATAGAGTCGGCCATTACCCCCAGTCGGTGTGGGACGTGATGTGGTAATGTTAGTGGATGCTGGAGAGATGTTACACGATTGTTGCACTTTCGGTTTTGTTGGGATGTTACGCGTTTAAGTGGGAATTGAATTTGATATGGTAGAAGAGAGGTTTTATCTTACTGAAATCTTTATCTAGCACCGCGAACATAAATTAGACCAGTTTAACGGTGCTAATGATCTTGGTCTGGTCTTGCGTAGTATCTTGAGGGTATGTCATTAAAACGTCCCGAACTTTGAATTTCTCCTGTGTCGTGGGTGACACACAAACAGCCATAAAAAGCCATACCCGGAACAACTATCTGTAGGTCATACAAATATGTTCCGTGTGGAGATCAAACTGCAACACGCAGCGCAGTTGCCAGTCGTTCAGCCACTGCGTCAACCGTGTGGTCATCCATCCATGCCGTGGTGTCTGAATCAAAATTGGTGAACGACATACTGTAAATTGAAGTAGTATCTGCATCCTGGTAATGTAACCCCGAGCCAGATGGATAGGAGATCTACGGAAACCCGTGGGGTACGAAGGGATGAGACTCGTACAGACCGACGAAGTATGGAACTAAAACGATGGCGCGGACGGACAAACTGCAAATTAATGAATGATGATGAATTTACACTGTACACATCTAAAACAATGTAAGATTAAAGAAATCTCATTCTTGTCATAACTTGTTTAAATGAACATGTATGAAAACCTCTATAGGTAAAAAGTTTTACTGCATTTCTTTAACGTAAAATACTTTAAGCTGTAAATGCCTCTTCAACAACACTATATTATGCAGCATTAATGCATACCAGAAGTGCGTGGTTAGTTTTAATTGCAGCACTATTCATATTCCTTTCCTTTCCAAGTGTTCCCTTGCCAACTATAACAGTTATACTGTTTTCCATACATGTTTTTACACCAGCCAAATATTTATCATGCTCGGAAACTTCTTGAGAACTTTTACTATACGTCTGCCCGCAACTTTGCCTGTGTTTTGTTTTTTAAGATATATTTTAAAGTTCGCCGTCTGCGTTTGTGTTCCGGGTTTTTTATAGGTTTTTTTTTCATTTGAATATTAATAAACGAGTGTAAGATGGAGAAAGGAAGCTTTGTTTTGTTTTCCTTTTGAGAATCCTGATGAATTGGAGAAGTTTTTTAGTGTTTTTATATGGCTGCTGATTAACATATAGCATTGGGATTTTTCTACGATTGTGTTACGGGTTTTTTTTTGTTTTGGCGTTCCACAAGGTGGCTATTGCTTTCCAAAGATGGTTTAGGTCTTACTATGGGATATGAGAAAAACACCCAGCGGTTAAAAGGACTCATCATCATCGTCTAACCGAATGCACCTGAATATCAGTAGGTATACAGGGTTCAGGTCAGGGTTTTTAAGCAATTTGTAGTCCATCGAGGACCCTTCGAAACTGAACAGAATTTTGGAGTGAAGCTTTTTATAAAGCTGCCATACAAAATAATACCGAACACTGAAATTCCCACTCAAATTGAAAGTTTCACAACCCATATTAACAATCCTCATTAAATTAAACTTTATTTAACTACGACCAATGAAATGGACCAAATTCAAATTGAACGACAATATTCGACCAAAACGGTTCAAAATAAAATAAACCAACGGGTTATTTTATCCCGAGTCATACGTAATGGGGGTCATTAAGACCGGAAACGGATGCAAAGATAACGCCAACCAAAAATAATCGTTTCATTTGTTTGTTAGATAGGTTCGCTATTTTATTGGGTTGGGTATGGTTTTTGCATATTTTGGCGATTACTTTATGGTTGGTACGGTATTGGTTTTAAATTTTTGGGTAATACAGGGGAGTGTTTGGGGTCCTTTTCAGTTTTTACCACCTATTTTGCACAAATACGGGATGGCGGCCTCGACTGACGAACAGTAAGTCGTGGGTTTGAACCCAGGCAGGCGCATTACTTTGTGTAATTAATTTCATCAGCGCTGCTCTCAAAACGGTGAAGGAAAATATCGTGAGGAAAATGTCTGAGAACCAAAATTCACATACATAATATCTTTCTTTCTTTTCTTTCTTTCATTGGATATGTGGCTATCATGTCATGGAGTAGTGTCATTGGGTTTTTCCATTACGAATTTCTCAGTAGGAGCTATGGAGTCTGAATTTGGGCTCGGTTGATGGCAGGAAGCTCACCCCCTATTATATGGGACTTAAACATAACTTGCCAAATGTGAGTGTGCCCATGTAATATGAAAGGCAGTAATCGTCATTTTTACGATTTTCTGTTTTTGACAAAAATTATATCTGGAGACTTTAAGCTATAAGGTAATTATTACTTAGCGGCGTTTTCTTTGAAACCGCCATTTAGCAAGAACAGCATTTCCTGTGACGAGGGTAGTATAGGTGCATCTCTGCCTAAACTCTTCGAGGATTACGGTCGTGATGTTTTGTGTATCGAAGTGTAAACAAAATTGCATGTGTTAGGAACTGGGTCAAGTGTTACAATCTTTATTACAGCAGGGCAACAAAATATTTCACAAGGGTATACCCCAAATACCGTCCCACGTTCCCACCATAAAAATGTAATTAAACAAAATATTCCACTAGCCCTGAGATAGCGAGGGATCGTCGTGATAACGCGTCTGCAGCAAACCATCCATCTTTGTCTCCCAAATCCTTATCGCTGACGACGACGGGACTTTCACCTTTCTTTTTTATTACAGTCTGATAACATTTTTGTGTATTTTTTGTGACGAAGATACGGTGTCTGTACCCTAATATGTTTGAGCAGGAGTAGGTTAGCATTAAACTGTAGGTGATAGGTTGGCCCTTTTTTTGTAGTACTTACTTTGTAGACCTAAATATATGTCAGTGTTTATTTTGTCTGAAACTAGGGTTCTAAGTGTTTGTTTAGTAGACTTTATTTTATTAGCCTTGCTAGGATTACAACAATTGACATCACGTTTAGTCAAGAACCTTCTTAAAAGACATAAATATATCTATGTCTTGCCGATGTTTTTGACTTGGCATAATAAGAAAATAAAACACATCAATAACTTTAAAAGATACACTCGTGGTTTTGCATAAAATTGTACCTCGAAATCTGCCTCAATTAACGCGTCTTTTACACTTAATTGTAACTTTTCTCGCCCCCATCTTTTATAACTCGGCTTAGATTTGCTCTTTGCAAACAAAAATACGTGATACAAGTTCAAATCACCTCCTTAAAATAATACACATAAGTGCATATCAAATATTGTGTTAACAGAATCACATCAGAAGTTGGTCTGACTTCGTTTAACTGAAGTCAGACCAACTTCTGATGCGTTGTCATTAAAATGTTGAACTTAGGATTATGACAGTAAAGGTTAATGGCATTTGTGGTGAAACGATAATTAAGATGGTGAAAACACCCATGAATGTAAATAACTTTGAGTGTCTTTGGAATCTAAAGACACTTAAATATAAATAATTACGGAAACATTTTGAAATGATTACTATGCTTTGTGTGCATCTAGTTACCACTCCAGGGTTGCGAAATTTGTTCGAAAGAGCGCAAACGGCATAAGAAGGAATATGGGGGGTTTTAGTCAGTACGAGTCTGACACTCCTTTCTGCTTTTCTGTTGATTTTCCATCGTAAAAAAAGACCAATGAGGCAGAAACTGTACAGTATAACAGTACCCGGCGATAAATATTGCACATCGACCTTTGGAAAGAGACAATCAGCTAATTTCGGTTTCGTGGAGCGTTATCTCTGTCGCACGAAATACAAACAGTCGGGTATCTATTAGGAGCTGTTAAAACAATTATGATTTGCTTCTTTTGATAATTCTTTTTATTCTTTGTATAGAATACACCAATTTCCAAAGGTCGACGTGCAATATTTATCGCCGGGTACTGTACACTAGCAGTTTCGGTAATTTTGCACGTTTGATTATACGATCTTCGTGTAGCTGATGGTTCCTTTTTCTATGCCCTCAGGTTTCTTCACATCACATAAACCATATCGGTATCATCAAAAACATTTTCAAAGTCCAGTATCTATCTTTCCAACAAAAGATAAAAAGGTGACTGCTCCAACCCTTTGTTTGAACAAAACGAAACTTTTTCGTTTTATCTTTCTAAAATAATTGTATCCGCGTTAAAAGAATAAAATTTTAACAGAAAGAAATCTGCATGAAACCCATTTCCTATTCAATTAGATAATCCTTTCTGTTGAATATTTAAATGCAATTTTGAATTAAACTCTGCGTTTCATAGAGAACTTTACAACTTTGAGCTAAGTATGAAAAAGCGGGTTTTAAGTAAATAATACTCTTAAGTTGGATTAAGTTTTGCGAGATTTCGTTCGTGAGCTCTCACAATGCTTAGTTTCAACATAATAGTATTTTAAATCAGGCTATTAAAACCACGTTAGATTGGAATTGATTAAAATCTAAATAATAAAAGAGATTATAGTTAATTAATAGCTAGATTATAAAAACAAAATCGACTCTCGATAGGGTTTCGCCCTCTAATTTATGGGACTTAAACATAATTAGCGAAATATGGGTGTATTATTAGGTACAGTCACGAGCAATAATATGTATACACTTGGCGAAGTTCAAACGCGAATTTCTAGTGAAATAACGATTGCAACTTTGAGTTATGAATATAATATGAGTGCCAACGTATTAGTTTCGTTATGTAACATGAAAATTAAATGAAATCACTACCTACTACTGTGGCGAAAATTTCTTCAAAACTTTTCTAAATGTATTACATATTGGTGCTACTGACTGTACACCTATGTCGAATTGATCGTGGCATGATTTTATATAATGCCACTGTCTTTTTACTGGAAAAGTTCCTCATTTTAAACAGATATACAGCAAGCATTGATCAATTGTTAGAAACGTAAGATACGTCCAAAATGCAATTGAACCAAACTACCCCATTGCTTTCCGGAGTTCAAATAGTGGAATAGTTTCAGCCAAGACTTCTGCTACGGTACTACTAAAGCTTAAGGCTAGGCTTTGAGAGTAGCCACATTTCAGTCAATATGGCTAGGTCAGCGTCCAGTAACTTGTCTAGTGTTTGTATTCCGTCAGTTTGTATTGTTAGGTGTACATACGCCCCGTCGGGGCTGCGGGTTGTTCACAAGAGATACCGCGGCCTCGACGTGAAGGGCTAAGAAGGAACATGGGTGGTTTTTAGTCAGTAGAAGTCTAACACTCCCTTTCGCTCTGCCCAAGAGCGGGAGGGGTTATTTGAAGATTTTCCACCCACCATAAAAAAAAAAAAAGTTGTACATTTGCAAGTATGGAATTGGAGATATGCAGGCGCATTAATTAGTAGTGTGTTGTCGTTTTTAGAGTACAAGTTCATGTGCCTGGTGGAGTTTTTTATCGGCTTGCTCACCGTCTTCATAAAAGGAATTCAAATTGGCACAATGGCCCAATCAAGAGGCTAAGTGCGGATAAAAGCCCAGTTAAACCAAACTAAAAATGAATTCACGAGCTCTAGATGAAACGTTTTAGGATGTGTATTATCTGTCAGTAAATTTATTTTTATATTCATATTATCACGCCTGTAATACGAAGGGTTAGGCCGACGTGTAGTACACCCATATTTTGCCAGATATGTTAAAGTTCCATGAGATTGAGGGCGAGCCTTTGTCATCAACTGGGCACAAATCCAGACTCCGTGCCAGCAGCCAGGAAAATTCCCGATGAAAAAAGCCAATAACTCATTGCCCTACCCGGGAATCACACCCAGGAAGGACCTCATGATCAGCAGTCGCGCTTGCATACGAGGCAGTCAAATAAAAATACAGGTGATTTTAATATATTATGCATACTAGCTCATGCCTGCGGCTTCGCCCGGGATCATACTATCTGGATAAACAGACCTCCTATGTGTTAATTCAGGTTATAAACTACCTGTGTGCTACATGTATTTTTTCATTAATTCGTTCAGTAGTTCTTGCTTGAAAGAGTAACAAATATCCATCCATTCTCACAAACTTTGGCATTTATAATATGAATTGGATTAGAATGTAGAGAGTGGAGGGAGCCTTATTATAAAAACCTGCCTGTACTTTTTAAAAACCAAAACTTTTTACTCAATTTAAACTTGGAAACGCTGCAACCAAATCGCACCTAACAAGTCCGCACGCAACTTAGAACTTACAACTTTTTACACATTACAAAAGCTACATAGCCCCTTCAAAGTTCAAACATGCATAAATCACAAAGTCTACACCAGTCGCAGTTCTAACATAGCCACAAGTCTATAGTTTTCGAGTTCCACTAGAGTTTGCGGACAACAATGAAAGACTTGAGTCTTGCGACTTGCGACTTGCCGAGTTGCGACCGCCCCGCGACTTACTGCGAATAGCCCGCCTTGCAACTTGTGCGGCTTAATGTTGTATGATTAAATACCGTAGTTTAAAGTTTTAGAGTGAAAAGTTATATGAGTTATGTATGCGTCATGTTTTTTCTTACGAATGAATTTATTGTTACTCAAAATTGTGTAGGAGAAACCAATCATATCATCATCATTTAAGCCGGAAGACGTCCACCGCTGGACATAAGCCTCTCCCAAGTGTCGCCAGATTGTCCGAACCTGTGCGTCTCGCTTCCAGGGGATCCCTGCAACCTTTACCGGGGCATCGGTCCATCTAGTAGGAGGCCTTCCGGTTCGCGGTCGCCACTCCAGAACTTTTCGGCCCCATTGGCCATCTGTTTTGCGAACCATGTCAAAATACCTGCCCTGCCACTGCCGCTTAAGTTAGGCAATACTTTAATCATAATTATTATGGTATAATTATATTTTATTGTGTGTATTTTATTGAAGGTAAGAAAAGAGAAAGTTAAGATCTTAAGAAAGTTTGTTTTGTAACTGTAGAATTCCACAGTTGATGCAATTATTAAACGGTTCCACTTTCAGATTCTGTACAAACAGTACTTATAGAGAGTTAGAAGCTTCAAGGATGTTAAACAGATTCGATTATGAGTACAACTGACACTCCGCTCCCTCTACTATTAATTCTTAGTGTAACCTTACAAATTGCATTAGTGCTACTAGGTCAACCAGTCTCCAGCTCCAAGCAATAACAGTCTCTAAAGACACGGTGCACCGTGCAACTAAGATAATAATCCCTTAAGACAGCATCATCCTACCTACAACCTAGCCTTTTCCCAACTATGTTGGGGTCGGCTTCCAGTCTAACCGGATGCAGCTGAATACCAGTATTTTACATGGAGCGACTGTCTATCTGACCTCCACAACCCAGTTAATACTAGGTAATACGATACCCTTTGGTAAGACTGGTTGTCAGACTTTCAGGTCACTGACTACTGACGACTGTCAAAGATCTATATATTAGGGCAGCCGGGTCCAACAGCTTAACGTGCTTTCCAAGGCACGCAGGAAACTCGGTATGCAATGGGCGGTCACCCATCCACAGACCAACCTAGGTAGCGCGGCTTAACGTAAATGTCGACCCGAGTGGCATTTACTTTTAAGCCACGAGCTCCTCCTCTCTAATATTCCCTTAAGGCACAATTATAATATTGCCGCAGCACTATAGTTTCACGCTACCGATAGCCATACGAGTACAAGCCAAGACACAGATTGTAACGAGAAAGGAGATTATATGCAGTGCAGCAATGCGGTGAACATTGCTGTTTATTGCTCTGGGTAATCCTATGGTAGGCTATGCGCAGCGTGTTACTATAGATCTGTAGGAATGGTATCACGTTGACTGTAGGTAGAAATTTCTTCTTAGATAATTTTGATACTAATAAGGAAATAATTTGGATGACACGAATTTAGAGTGAAACACTTCTGACATTTTTGAAGCATTTCGTCTTAATGCTCCATAATTTCGTGTCGTATTTCTCTGGCCAGCGTGTTAATATGGTAGTAAAGAAACAATGTAGACGTGAAGTTTCACTTTCCAAGAAGATAGACTAGGTATATTGTTAGTTCGTTGGTCAGATTAGTTGTCAAATATAATATCCAATTAAATCAAAAAAAGTTGTGGTAGAAGTTTTGTCCAACAGATGCATCTGCGTGCTACGACTTCATTGTGTCCTTTTCCCGTCGAAAAATATCGTATCCTGTATTCTTGTCGTCTCATGTACGCGACAAATTACTGGCCAGTTATCTCAAGTGCAACGAAAACACTAGCGATCGCGACCAGAATAACTATGAGTTTAATCACGGTGTACACACAAGTTAAGATGTGTGAATTGTTTCAGACAACAGTGTACATTGCACTTGACTATAAGTAGCGGGACAACATATCACTTGGCTGCTTTGTATATTTTTGTGGTGATAATTAATTTTGGTATAAGTAGGATTTGTGCATATTGATTACAATGAGGAGCCCATTATGCAAAAAATATCTGTATGCGGAATGTTACTCCAAGGAAGTAGCTTTCTCCGTCGGGGCTGCGGGTTGTTCGAAAGAGATACCGCGGCCTCGACACAAAGGGCTAAGAAGGAACATGAGTGGTTTTTAGTTAGTAGAAGTCTGACGCTCCACCCAGAGCGGGAGGATTCATTTCATTTTATGATTTCGCACCACACCAAAAAAATTTTTCAATATTTTTATAAGAACTATGGTAATTTTATTATTCTGTAAACACGCTCTAAATAACTAAGAAACTTATCACGCTGTGCACTTGTACATACTACATAGTTACGACGTAAATTACGGCGATGTAGATTGTGTGCACTGTTCTTATTGCTCTGTGCAATGTAGGGGACTCTAGAAAGCGTGTTTATCTGTTAATTGTAGGTTTAGTGTAGCTTAATCAATAATTACAGAAAGTTTTATTGATTGTTCATTATGGTTTGGTCACAGATTATTGATTGATAGATGTGATTATCGTCTTCTGAAAGCGGTTTCAATTTATAGTATGTAAGGAACTACCCTATAAAGCCACAGTCGCCATCTATATCTTTACATTACACTTTGTCTTCATCCAAAACCTTGGTGATAAGTGATAAATTGATAATGTTCCGAAAAAATAAATTCTAACTTCTCGTCTGGTTTAAAAATATTGCCCATAAAAAAGACAAAATCCAGAAAAAACCAAGGCATTTCAATTAAAATAAATAAATGCACCTGTGATGTACGAAGCAGCAGAATAAATTGAATGAGATCATGTTAACAAAGATGTATGTCTGTGCAAGCAGTGTTCACGAACATTCTATCCGCATTGACATACAAATTGTTTTGTTAGAGAAAACTTTTAATTTCGAGATAACTTCATGTCGACTACTAACTGTTTTCGAATGGATGTCGATATCAAATTTTAAAGTACCTATCAACTTTTTGGAGGATTGGTCACTCGGTAACTAGGTGTCTGATACGATGTCGAGTAATAGAGAAGTATAGAAGAAAAAGACAAGAAGATGATGGTGATGAAGGTCAATTGGTAACCCACTCATAAAGAGGAGCCCCCAGAGGAAGCACTGCAGTGGAAGCAGTAGAAACGGACCAAATTGAGGACTTCCTTCGGTCACCGGACATTAACTGATACCTCAGAAGTATAGAGCTTCAGACTCGTGTCCGCAATCTGACCGAACCTTTCATGTGATTTATGTTCGTCACTTTAAGACTTATCTTGTTAGAAGTTTTTGAGTTCTAATTTATGTTTGTTCGTAAAGTTTAAGTGATGAAAAGTGAAAATAAAGATAAGTTTGGAATCTTAAAAGTTTTTAGAGCTTTAGTTTGGTCTACTTTAGATTGATGGAAGTATAAGAAATGTGATTCGTCTTGCTTTTGAAAGGTTTAAAGAATAAAATAGCCACGGGTTTACTAGGTAAATGTATGAGTTACTGGGATCGTATACCAGGTTTTCCTAAGTGTTAATAGGTAATCCAAGAGAAATATCCTAGCAGTATATAAATATTTTTTCTTTCTTTCTTTATTTTTTCAGTAGCAGCGTGGGGTCTGGAATTAGGTACGTTAATTTTTTGACAATAGGCTGGCCCCCTATTACATGGCACTTAAACGGAACTTGTAAAATACGGGTGAACTATAGGAACATTTCAGTTTATATCCTTCGGGGGAATACTGGTGTTGTGTATGTAATGAATTGTTGCCAACAGTGTGGTTAAAATAAAGATTTTTATCCTCACAAATTCATTATTTACTAACTACACAGACTTAATAATAAAAAATATGATTAGGCATAAAAAACAGAAAAAATGGAAAGGGGTAAAAATTCGTTCGCAACGCTGTCAACGAGGAAAGTGCCCAGAAGACTTGCAGCATGGCCACAATAGATGGCATGCTAATTTGACCAAGAATCAACCTTTGACCGTTTATTTGAAAACAATATTCGAATTCTTGAAATTCGAGAACCGTTAGTAACCTTCGAGACTTGCGTGACTATATTTAGATTCAGTAGCATGTCCTGAATAAAATTAATTATTGACTATATTTTACTTCCTAAGACGCTCTGAAATATTTGTTCTTTTTGTTGGTTTTTGAAAACTTTAAAGTCAATTTGGCTAACGTCTATGTTGACTTAAAATTCTTTAGCGTGTGTAAGAATTCTTTGATTAAGTTTTGATCTGTCGATTTTATTGAAACACGTACAGGTTAATAGGCAATAGCAACTGCTAGGAAATTTATTTTTATTTTTCAAGCTTTATTTAAAGGTTGGTTTGTAAATGTAATTCATGAATTAGTCTGACTTGTCACACACACACCATTTCAAGATCAGTTCGGAATCGGAGTAACAGTATTCGCTAGACGCTTGTTATATCAAGTTTATTTATATTTCAGGCAATTATATTGATACAAAGACTTCAAAAATGGTTATTTATAAATAAAACAGCTATAAATAACCCATACAAAACGCATCACAACTCATCCAATTCAAATTCCATTAACACTATCACTTTCCTTATTTATCTACGAAAATAGTCAAACAATAAAAATTAAGCGGTTTCATGCACTATTAGGGGCACGCCATACCGAAAAAATTGTTTAATTATTTCAATGCCCCGGTATCACCGATAAACTTGGGTTATATCTAGATGTGGCCCACAAATTACTGTAATAGTTTTTGTGCTAATAACCCTGTGACATGCTAGGGTCTGGAGAACTTAAATTTATGGAAGGTGGCTCTTTAAGGGTTGTGATTGGGTATCGGAGGGTGATTTTTGGGCGACATGTTAGAACTTAGGGGTTTCTTGTAATTACGGTGTTTTCTCTGGTCAAAGTTCTGTGGTTTTTTTTCGCTGTGGTAACAAAATCATATTCTGTGTTTAAGTATTTTGATAAATGATATGATAGCATGAAACTCAATTGCCAGTATATTGGTAATATGTTCCCATACGTTTATTTTCTAACATCGTCGTTCCTTTTTTAAAATTTCGGTGCGAGAAACATGACAGCCTCATATGGTGATGATGGATGGATTGTGTGAGAAATTATATGAAGGATAAAGGAGTAAATGATGCCATGACGACTGGCAGAGGAGAATGGAAGAAGAAAACGTTTTGCGCCGACCTCAAATAGAATGGCCAGACAAGGACAATGCAACAAACGCACAAAAAAACCGGCCAAGTGCATGTCGGACCACGTTCAATGTAGGGTTCCGTAGTTGCCCATCAAAATATGTGAACTTACTAAACTGATTAACCACCCTGCCTACATACCTCCGAACGATGATTTTTATTGTAAAAATAAATCAAACTTACATTTGCAGTTTTGAGACATGCGCTCCCTACATTATGTATAGGAAAATATTTCATAAAAGTACATTTTATAAGTTGGTCGGCTGTTACTCGTAAACTTGTAAAACCTACTTAGCTGTGATAGTTTTTCTTTTATTTTCGTTATATATTCTACAATCATGAATTTTTTTTTTAACACAACCCGTATAGGTGATTTAGGTTGCCAGACTTGAGCCTAACAAAAATTTGCACTTTAATATTTCAAGCTTAATATTTCACAAACGCATCCCTTAATCGAAAAAGTGTTTTTAGCAAACTCGCAATATTTTGTAAAGACCTATGCAACGATACCCCACACAATAGACTTCGCGAGAAAAAAAAATCAACCCCACTTTAATGTGTACTGGAGAAGAACCTTAAATTTTTTTTTTTCAATATTTTACTTTAGCACTTTGTCGGCGTAACTCATTTGTATATTCATGCCAAATCACAGCTTTCCAATATTAAGAGTCATTGAAATATAGTGCGGACGGACAGACAGACAGACGGACGGACATGGCGAAACAATAAAGGTTCCATATTGCCTACGGAACCCTAAAAAAGACAAGAGGAGAAAGATGATGCTGATCCACGTCAGTCTCATCGTTTTTCCGAGACTCATCGAACTTTATGAGCTATGCACTTTTCTTGTGTCCACTACTTCTCTGCTTTCTCTTGGCTTTCAGGAGTTACAGTGGCTGCGAAAAAACCTGACGGGATTGTCTTAAAAAAAACTATTATTTTCGATTGTTGTCTGGTTTGCCACTTTTGTGAAGTCAAAGTCACCATACTATATTTTTTATAAAGAAATTCACAGTATTAAAAAGCGAACCGATTTTTATGGGATCCATGACCGCAAATGCTCGGTATAATATTCAGATCTGATATTTTTTTACTGCACCTATGGTTTTACGATGTGTTTTATGTTAGAAAATACTCCGCGAGCTTTTAATATCGTAGATTCCATAAACGGCGGTTTCTTTTGAATATTAAAAAGGACGTTATTGCTACTAAAATGTTTGTGTTTATTTAATATAATCTTTATATTATTCTATTGCATTCATGTAGTTATCAGGTTGTTACAGGTAGGTATACAGGGTGTAAATTAACCCTTTACACAGCCGTCAACCAAGCATTCTGTACATCAAACTAAGTACCCCTACGCAAAATTTTTTGCTGGGAAACAACTTTTTTTTTGGGGTCAAAAATCACACCTTACGGTAAAAGCAGTCTTAAAACATTGTGCTAGTGGATGCTTGGAATAGTAAACGGGTCATGGAAAATTTAAGTATAGTTAGAACCTGAAAAACCAGTATTTACAAAAACAGCTGTAAAAAATTTGGAACTTTAACCCCCAATATCTCCGTAACTAGGGGGTTCCCAGGTATGGTCTGGAACAAAAAAATGATCACAGTGGTGGGGAGAACAAGTGCCCTTCGTTTGCGTTAAGGGAACTTTTACACCCTATATAGGTTTCATATCTGAACCCTGCTAGGGTATAGCAATATACTTGTTTTGAGTGCTACAGTGTAACATAATAAACAAACTATTATAATCATGCTTACTTGGATATTGAGATCAAAGGACTGATGCTCGCTAAGTTTAATGAAGTTACGAGTAGAACGCAGGACATCATCTCGATCTGCCTTGCTTTTTCCCAACTACATACGTTGTTGTTTGCTGAGGAGTTGCATAGGTTGGTCCGTGGATGGTTGACCACCGTGTATGACATACCGAGACATACTAGTTTCTTTCGTGCCTCGGAAAACACGCTAAGCCGCTAGCCCCGCCTGCTATTTGTAGATTTTTTTTTGTTTTTTTGGCGCGTGGTAAATAATCGAATAACTCCTCCCGCTCTTGGGCAGAGCGAAAGGGAGTGTCAGACTTCTACTGACTAAAACCACCCATGTTCCTTCTTAGCCCTTTATGTCGAGGCCGCGGTATCTCTTGCGAACAACCCGCAGCCTCGACGGGGCCATTTGTAGATCTTTAACAGTCATTGCAGATCGCGCCTGAAAGTTTGATAACCAGTCTTACCAAAGGGTAGGTATCGCATTATCCAGTATTAACTAGATTGTGGAGGTTAGGCAAACAGTCGATTCATGTAAAATACTGTGTTTATAACCAGCTGCATTCGGTAAGACTGGAAGCTGACCCCAACATAGTTGAGAACAGGCTAGGCAGATGACGATACTTTGGGGGGTATGAGGCACAGGGTGTAAAGTTCCTCATCCCCCATAGAAAAGGGAGGATCCTCCGACCAGACGGGTGTTGTGTCTGGTGGGCTAACTGCCTGACATATGTAAGTCGGGATTTTCTATATAGGCTAATGTCGCGGATAAAGTTAATAACGCGATGAAGGATCTGTCATTTTAGTTTTCATGTGTTGCGATAGATGTCGTTGCCGCCACAATACTATAGGGAAAAACCAATATGAAGCATTTCAGCTTATTTAAATGTACCTAAAGAAAATGATTAACATTTTAATTTTACTTAATTTCTACATTATCAGGTAGTTTCCCGGCAGTACAATAGAACTTGCACGATTTATAGCAATAGGCTTTCTCCCTAATGGAACTGCGTAAATGCACGACACAGAACCCTTTTGCCTAGCCCCTTTGGGACAGGAGTCGTGACGTTTATAATAACGGAGACTTAAATTAAAACAACTTTAATAACTTAGTCCAATGTGCTTTTAAAATAAATAATGCCGGGGATAGTTCTAAGAATTTATTTTCTGTGTTATTTGCTCTAACAATTCTCGTGAGATTTCTTAGATTTATTATGAGACCAAATACTCGGAGACTCGGAGAGATTCGCAAAGAAAGATGGAGTGAAAAGTTTACTTGAAAAATATGGGAATTAAACATTAGCCGTTGTCGTTTGGTCCCTTGCTAGCTATTGTAAGGAACGAAGAAATTCTTTAAGACAGTCGTAACTCGAAGATTATTGCTTGCAAAAAGTACACGCTAATTTGTAAAATATCTGAGTGGTTTAGAAAAACGATATTTGTATAATAATAATAAGTAATTCCGTGGTGGCTTAGTGGTAGCGGGCCCCGACTTACGAACAGCGTGAGTCGTGGGTTCGAACCCAATCAGGCGCATTACTTTGTGTAATTTATTTCATCACCACTGCTCTCAAAACGGAGAAGGAAAACATCGTGAGGAAACCGGCATGTCTTAGAACTAAAAAAATCGAAGACATGTGACATCTACCAATCCGCACTGGGCCCGTAGGCCATCCCTCTCCTAGAGAGGAGGCCTGAGTCCCTGCAGTGGGAACAATATAGGCTGGTGATGATGATTAATAAATCATTTATTAAACAGATCATGCAATGCAATTGTAAGTAATACATACACCATCTTAAACACTAGTGTTGTAAACTAACATAATCAACCTACAGCGTTCCCACAGCTGGTACATTTGGCGTTCGCTGTGATAGGCCATCATCAATTGTTTTAATGAAAGCACAAAAAATTGAAGGACAATTTCTCAACAAGAAAACCAAAACCAAACCGAAAATATGAAGCACACAAAGACAGCCAGATTCATAAGCGCCACCATTTCAACTTAATACATTTTACATTACCGCATTTAAATAATTCCTTTAACCCTCTCAATGCGAGTGGTGCTCGGGCGTGGTTCGCGGCTAAAATCTCACAATCGTGGATGGTATTGTGCGTTGATATTTCAATTCGTTCTGAGTCCCCAGAGTGAGGCTTGAATGCTCCTTTTGTTTCTTTTAAAAGGAGGATGGAGGAGGTAACGGATGGATGTGGTGTTGTGGAGCTAATTAAGGGTGGTTTGGAGGAAGGTTGTTTTTAGTTTGAGGAGGTCGGTAGTTATAATCTAAAAAAAAAATTGAGAAACAGTAATGTTTGTAATTCAAAGGCTTTTTCCCAAAGTATTCCAAAAAGAGTTCTCAAACTACTCCATGAGAAATATAATATATTTTTTAATTAAGTTTTATTCTACTCCATGACAGTTCCCAAAGTACTCCGCGACATTTTAACCCTCTGCGACTGCGACTTTTCGTTTTTTTCTTTTAAACGTATTGACAATATAAAATATGGAACGTTTTAATGTAACCACTTACCGCATCTATTTTTTAGTAAATCAATGTATTTCCTATTAAGAAGCACAGTCTGCGTCTGACTGGTGATTAGATACGCGCCATTCTAATGAATCTCTGATGTTTTGTTGTTAAAACCATTGTTCTTTTCATTCAATTGCCTAAACTGGATTCACCGCATATTCTTACTTTAAATTATGGCGTATTTTAATGGAAACGATCGGTTTTTTGATACCTGATCTAATGACCCAACCGATGTGTTTTTTTAAGTTTCGGTTTAGGCCTTGAAACAGAACGTCACTTTCGCAAAATGTAATCGCGATTTTTTTTTACATTTTCGCAGAACACATTTTTCGGAATACCATTCAAGCCAGTTTTTTCTCAGGAGAGATATTAACACTGCAGAGTCGGGTTAGTAATTAATTAAAAATATATAAACAAATAATCTTTTATTGTATATTTTTCGTCAAGACCTGTTTATTCTAATGTCGAAGGAAATAGGATTTTTCTTTAGTTTTATCGTAATTTAATGTAGTAGACGAAGAATAAGTATAGTTTAGCTTTTTAACCAATGTAACTTAGTTTGTGTTCCGATGAATTTAGGTTAGGTTTAGATGGTGGATAGTGCGAGTACTATAAATACTTACAATCTTAATTGGCCACGACTGCAATTACTACAATCTAAAGCCTTTCTTTTGTTCCTTATTTATTGGGTTCTGTTGTCAGGTCCCTGAGTTTTTTGTGGTTTCTATGTAATTATTGCCAAGAAATATTGGTATGTGGGCTGGGCTACCGAACCTGCAGAACTGTCGTGTTCATAATAACTCAAACATTTCTGAGCAGAATAAGATGACAATTTATTTTGAGCCGGCTCAGAATGTCTTCTTCTTTCATACTTCTCTATTTCTCATCATCTCCTTTCTAGCCATATCATTCGTCACACAGTTCACCCATCGTTCCACAATCATCATAATTATTGTCAAAATAAACACCAACAACGTGTGCATTTTCAAATAAACCATTTTAAATTGCTTCTGGTTTAGTATTTAGTACTTCAAATTTATCCCTAAGGTAATATGTAATAATTTCTCTCGCAGACTCTTAGGAAATTGCCTGCAATTCACGTTGCACCTGCCACCGTTTTGTTCATAGCACAAACAATTGTCTTAGAAATGTTTTTCTTTTTAAATTGTTTATGGTATTATAAAACGTGAGCTGACTGGTGTTGTCTGAAAGAGTGATATACGTGATTATAATATCATAATGCCTGTAACCACAAAATGGTTAGGCAGAGGTGTACCTAATATTATACCCACATTTCGCTAGTTATGTTTAATTTCCACGAAATAAGGGGTGAGCCTGTCGAGGCTGCGGGTTGTTCGCAAGGGATACCGCGGCCTCGACATGAAGGGCGAAGAAGGAACATGGGTGGTTTTTAGTCAGTAGAAGTCTGACACTCCCTTTCGCTCTGCCCAAGAGCGGGAGGGGTTATTGGATGATTTCCCACCCCCCAAAAAAAAAAAAGCCTATTGCCATCAACCGGGCACAAACCCAGACTACGTGACTGCTACTGAGAAATTCCTGAAACCAACAAAAACCAATAAAACCACCAACTAAACTTTGTACGACCCCGGAATCGAACCCAAGGCCTCGTGCTCAACAGTGGTGCTGGCGACACCACTAGACCACCGGGGCAGGCGTTTTTTAAGTCTTTATCTTTTCGTTTTTTCCGATATTTATTATGACAAAACGATTTCCCAAAGGAAATCCATCGATCGTTGATATATTGAAACATGAAGATTGGCCACTTTACCGTAACCTTACCCGTAGTTTCTAGCTTCAAAGTCGTGCTCAAAAATACATAATTTAAACATTAAAATACCTCGTTACGGCTCCACAATTAAATTTTATTGGCACTATAAACAAGCCTAAAGCTTATCTGAACAAAAAATACCCACACACTGGGGGTCGGAACGACCAATTTAATAGAGTTGATCGCGCGAGCCGTGGATGCCGTAATGTAGGTAATTCCATGCGCGGTGCGGCGCGCGGCGGGTTAACAAACGCAGACGGAACAAATGTCGTGCATTCGTCAGGCGCGCGCTCATTTGCACGGGACTAGCGGCTCTAGGGTTACCATTTTAACATTTGTATGTGGGGTAGCGAGAAACTACAAATCACTTCCTGCTTAGACATACTATAAACATACTCCTTTCACCTCGTCGATGTTTGTATTTTCATCTGGCTACAGACAACCACGACAGTAGAATAGCAGGAATGGCTATGGGCTGTTCGAAAGAGATACCGCGGCCCCGAACATGGGTGGTTTTTAATGAGTAGGATTCTGACACTCTTCCGCCCAGAGCGGGAGAGAGGAGTCATTTGATGATCTCCCAACCTCAAAAAAAGAATAGCAGGAATCGCACTTCACGTGGGTTTAATGGCTGGTTCTACCAACCGCCCGGTATAATTATGACGACGTTCGGATGGTTCAAATAACTTTTTTTGAAGAATTCTTTACATTATTCGTAACATCCACTTTTGACTTTGTAATGGTGGAATCTTAATCTATTTGTTTTATTTGGGGAATTGTAATATACTTATTAATTTATTTTTTTGGTTACTGTTATAAAAATGATTTTATTGCAATGAGTTAAGTTTTATAATTTAGTGTAAATTTTTCGATACAATGTACTTTGAGTCTTTGACATCGTAACGGTGGAACCTTAATGTATTTAACATATTATAACAGGGTGAATTTGTAAATGTTTAACCTTTAATTATATATATATATATTTTATGGCAATGTTCTAATAATGATTCTATATTTAAATCTATTATTTTATATCTAAGTGTGATATTTCGATACGATGTAAAAATTGTTACTGAAATAAATGAAATGAAAAAATGAAAACAGATTTAATGTTGTACAGTGTACCTTTAAATATTCGATAGGTTTAATTACTACATAATGACGCTGTACGAAATAAAACCCGTCACAAGTGAAAAGTCCGGAGCAAAAGCGGAATATTTGAAAAAAGAACTGAAGATTTCGTTTTAAATCTCTCCTTTCCAGTGGCCACTGCAATTTTTTTTTTTTTGAATCGGCTGGGGTACCAGAAACCCGTATAATTCCGGTCGTATGGTAACCCTAGGTAGCTCTAGTCGACCCCACCTCAGTCCTAGGTTAGAATATAGGTGAGTTTACGTACAAAGATTGAATAGTGCATAATTTTACTATCAGCCTTTAGAAAATGGAAGGATGAAACCGAAAGCCGGACTCGCTTTTTGTTTTACCTGTGCAAATTGTGTTGTTTGTAGATCTGGTTTGGTTGGTGTTGATTTATTTTAGAAAAATACACAATTCAACATCATTCGCTGCCTACTTTTGAGAAGGATGTGTCCTTCTAAAAAAAACTTGTTAAAAAATTGGAACTTTGACGTCCAATATGTCTGAAAGGTACAGTCCAGCACAAAAACAGATATAATATCGCAATGACGCGGAGAACAAGAGCCTTTCGGCTTCGTAACTTTTTTCTTTTTACGGGACTTCGGCGAAGCGATAGGGTTTGAGCCTATTGCTAGCATCAGGGCACCAATCCAGACTCCATGGGTGCTCCAGAGAAATTCCTGATGGAAAAACCCAAAAACACTTTGCCCGACCCGGGAATCGATCCCAGGACCTCAAGACCAACCACACTTTACTAGACCAACGAGGCAGATAAAAATTCAAAAATAAAAAGGAATATTTATTTCCACGTCATATCTGCCCTACTCTATGTCCGCTCATAACAAGCATCCACGATGTACGACCGCTCATGACGCTATTATTTTTCATATTGTTCGCTACGTCACCGTTGACGGGTTACCCTGCCTTTATTTCGCGATTTCCGTGGATCGTTTCAATAAAGTTTATTTTCCCTTATTTTATGAGGTAATGCACCGTTGACGTAATATTTTTGTATGGTGATTTAATCTTGGGTTTTAAATTGAAATAAAGTTGGTCGTGTTTTTTTATTTTCGGTGATGATTTTTTTACGAGGTTGTGACTTTAATGTGTAGCTGTTAGACTCAACTGTATTGCTGAAATTGTCATTTAATTTTATTCATCATCATCAGCCTATAATGTTTCCACTGCAGGGACTCAGGCCTCCTCTCTAGGGAGGGAGAGGGATGGGCTATAATTCACCACGTGGGCCCATGCGCTTTCCTGGGCCCGAACCCACGACTTACTGTTCTTAAGTCGGGGCCGCCACCACTGGGCCACCGCTGCTTAATTTGATTAATTTGGATCAATTCAAAGTTCCAGTGAATGGGTTCTTTCTAGGCAAGCTCCACCATCATCTTTGTTTCACATAAGGCGAATTGCGGTCAAACGCAATCCTATTGACTAGAGATTTATAAAATGTAAGACTCCGTGGCTGCTACTGAGAAATTTCTCATAGAAAAACCCAATAACACTTTGCACGACCTGGAAATTGAACCCACGAATTGCGACCACTAAACGAACGGGGCAGTTTTTCTTTATGTGGAAGCAATTTTTCAACGGACATGCCTCAAATAATGTCCTAACCAAAAATCCACAAAGAACATATGCAAAATAAAATGAGTACCTAATAGATTAACACCCCTCCACTCTTCAACCCCCCAAAAATTAACTTACAATCACTCTAAATGCAAATTCATTCACAAGAACAGTCTGCCCGAAACTCCTTCATTTTAATCTGCTTTGAATATTACTCTTCCCTTTTTTAATTGCCCGTAAAAACCGAAGTGCATTTTTCTCCTCGTATGAAAGGCTTCCTAATTAAAATTCTCGCCCCCCTCCGCTTGGGGGTGAAGTAGTGGGGGGTGAGAGGGGGTGAAGGGGTCGAAGGAAACTATTTTCCAGGTTGGCGTCGTATTTTCACTTGATAAGATCTGGACATGATTATTTATGTGAACATTAGGGGAGCTAACCCCATCGATATGCCTCTTTATATGCGGTCGCTGTACTGTTGACCGCAGCAGTGGTTTAATTTAGTTCTTGGAATGGGTCTTGTGTTGTGTTGACAATACTTTGCATTAATAATGGTGTGGAGAGCGTATTTTTCACGGAGAAAGGTACAAGCAGACCTTAAGTTTTTATCACGCAGGCTTTATATCACGTTTATATTGCAAATGGCCTGCTCTTAACCTCGATCATGCCTGATGGAAAGCGATGAATGAGGTCTACAATGGAACAAGCGTACCCAGAAGATGCCTGGTCACCTTTGCTTTGAAGGCAGAGGGGTAAAATGTGGGACGGAACACTTATGCGGGCAGGGAGTTCCACACTGGCTGTGCGTATGATAAACGTGGAGGAGCTTGAGAATCCATGACTCATCAGGATATCGACTTGACATTTCCAGCGGCTGAAAATTACAAGGAGTTTAGGGCATAAAGTTTTAATAAATAAATAAATACTGACAACGGACAATTTGCGAACAGGCTGCGGGCACCGAAGACTGACAGGTATTTGTATGGTTCGTGTCCAGAGCCGCGTTCGCAATTAGTCCGTACCGATATCACAGATCCTTAATCCATAACAGCATTTTTCTAAATTACAAAATATTTTTTTACTCATATTTTTTATATCCAGCCAAGTGAGCATATTGGGAAACACCCAATTCAACTCTGATAATCACTTTCGCACAAGACAGTACCTACCTACTTCCAAAGAGTTAGATAAGTTTTTCAGTTCATTCGTTAAGTGGGTTGTGAAACAGTTATTTATTACGCCTATTTTACCGTTCGCCTGATAGTTACCGCCGTTTAAAAGGGAAACCGAATGGTTTACTAAACAAATGTATATGGATTTTGTAAGTTATTACCATTTTAGGGGCAGATTGGGTTTTGTTTTGTAGAGCTCCTGAAATAAGTTGCTTGAGGTTAATATGTTTATTGTAAAAATGCCTGGAATGCAGAATTTAACTAACGTTTTTATTTTTGTTTTAGTCATCATCTGCCTAGCCTTTTCTGCATCCAGTCTAACTAGATGCAGCTGCGTACCAGTATTTTACATGGAGCGACTGTCTATCTGACCTCCACAATTCAGTTAGTACGGGCTAATACGATTATCCTTGGTTAGACTGGTTGTCACACTTTCGTGGTTGGGCTTAACGTGCTTTCTGACGCACGGAGGAAACCGGGTATGTAATGGATTGTCACCACAGATATAGATAGACCTAGATAACGCAAGAGCAACTACTTCGCGTGCCTAGCTTACGTACAGAAATCGTAAGTAGTCACTTTCGCGCTCAGTCCGCATCGGTTTTTTTTTTTTTTTTTTTTAAAAAAAACCGATTAAAATTAAATACAACATCAAAAGCATAGTTTCAGGAAATTGCTTTGTCAAATTAAATTGGTTTAACTAAATTGTTGTTTCAATCTATCTCCGCTGATTAAAACCTTTGAGATTCGACCTCCTTTCAAAGGAAGTAATTAGTGGGAAGATTGAATAGTTTACGATTCTGTATGAAAAGCCTCGAAGGTTCTTATGTCAACAAAACAGAACGTTTTTCTTATCTTTTGTAGTTGGAGAAACTCGTCCTGTTCTGTTTTGTCTTCTGCTGATATGGAGGGCAGTAGAAATTATGTTTTCCTACTCCTCCGCTATTCTTTTCTGATTAATTTCGTTGCGGGATCCATGACAGGTCAATTATTTTTTGGGTCTTCGTCCAGCTTCATTGTCTCGTTGGTTTCCTGGTGGCCTCCACTGTTGATTATGGGTTTCAGGAGTTGCAGTGGTTTGGGAATAGTGTAGCGGGCTTACCAACAGAAAATTAATTTCTAATTAAAAGAATTTAATTAATTTAAAATTAATTAAATTATTTATTTTCCTTACCATTATACAAATGAATACATCAGCTGATGTACGTACCTACACTAAAGCCTTATCAGCCTAATCACGTGTCTTGACGTTCCCCTAAGATAAAATAGCGTGATAATACATCTCATATAGGTCAGGATGTCACAAAAAGTCACAATAACTGGAGCTCTGGGGCTTTTACCTTGTTAGCTACGAGATGACACTAATTAATGGGATGGTAGTATGCGAGAGTGAGGCAAAATATGTAAATGGGGAAAACTTCGCTTGTGTCCCTGTTGTCCTGATTTTTTTTTGTAACTAATTCGGTTATCTGTTTGAGAGATATGGAAAGAGTAGAGAGAGGCGAGGAGGGAGGAGTCTCACTACTAGACAAAGGTCCGGCAGTGAGACTCCCGGTTGACATTGTAATGATATAATAAAGCCCGAGTAGGCCACCTCTCTGCTAAGGGTAGTGGACCAAGTGCAAGTTTGTGTATACTATATAAAAAAAAAGTAAACGAAGTTAAGTAAATCAAATAATACTTAACTAATATGGCTTGCAAACTAATCAAACACAAGTCATTACGCATGATTAGTTTTAACACTTACAAACAAAAAGTAATGAACAAATTTTAAAACACCTCCATAAAGAAATACTTGAAGCCTTTTCTATAAAACTTGCGTGTTTGAACTAAATCTGTCTAAACACATGTAGAACGATTTAGTACGTCTAGACCAATATTATTATGACCGTGGAATATGAATGAAATGACTTTCGCGACCTTTTAGTTTTTCTAAATAACTTTTATTTCTACGAATTATGTGGGTTTTTGCGTATTTTTTTGCTATTTTTGAGCTTGACATTTGTTTGTGATGTAGGTTAATATTTTTATATGTCACTGAGAGATAAATTATACGCTTTTTCTTTGAATACAAAACAACAAAAAGCAAAAAGAACGTGACGTTTAGTCGTAAACTGCTCTAATACATCACTTGTTGAATGTAATAATTTGACATCGCATTAAATTTTGATTATCATCTATATAGCCCAACTTCGCCCTCTCTTTGCTTGTGCTAAGCTTCACATATAGACGACTACATAATTTACCATTATAAGTCAAACAAACAAAAACCGCAGCCCACAAAATCATCATCATGTGCCTACTTTTTTCCTAACTATGTTAAAGTCGGCTTTCAGTCTAGCCGAATGCAGCTGAATATCAGTATTGTACATGCAGCGATTGCCTATTTGACCTCCAAAGCCCAGTCAGTGCTGAGTAACACGATACTAATTTCTTGGTAAGACTGGTTGTCAGATTTGCAGTCTACTGACTACGACACAAAAACAAATAAATAAATGCGTAAAAAAAAATACAATCAGCGATTATATTCTTCTGCATAACCTCATCCTGCGTTGCGCAATATCTCCTAAAAGCCGTTTTACGAGTCCCGTTTATACCCCTCCCCACCTTAATAAATTAAACGGAACACCCCTAAATAGACATGCTAATTTCTATTGTTTGAAATAGTATTTTTTTTCTTTTTGTCGCGAACGTTGAAGATGATTTGTGAAAGAAATTATGGTTTATGTGATAAGGGGGCTTTTATCTGATGTCACCGGTAAATGGTAATAAATTGCTTTTACTTATGAGTTTTCAATAACTGCAAATACTTACATTTTTCACTACAATTTTTTTACCCACAATGGACCGGACATTGTTTTTACCCATGGATTTTGAACATTTTAGCGACACAACTACCTGTACCTAGCCCAGGGTTTGGTATCTGTCTAACTCGGATTTTCACAATTTAGTCTTCTTCTTAGCGTGTCGATGGCAAATTTCTATTCGATCAAATCGTTTTGGCCCAAAATTCAGCTATGCGGACTCCACTCGCTGATGCAGTCATAAGGTCGTCAAGTGTGCAGGTGTCAGGGCATGCAGCGCAAGATGGAAGGTGGGACATTATCTGTGGAGATACGCCGCATACACACTTGAGGTATTAGCCGTCAATGAACCCCCATCTGAAGAAATTGTCTTTGCTACGGCCAACCTGGGTTTGGAGTCAATTTAGTGAAAGAGGCTATTGTTTTTTTTTAGCTTTCACATTTTCTCCTCTATGCAATAGAATTCTGCTACACATAAGAATGTATATCCACAGCTTATGTTTATTATCCCTTACCACATTTTTTTTTTTTTTGGGGAGTGGGAAATCATCAAATAACCCCTCCCGCTCTTGGGCAGAGCGAAAGGGAGTGTCAGACTTCTACTGACTAAAAACCACCCATGTTCCTTCTTAGCCCTTCATGTCGAGGCCGTGGTATCCCTTGCGAACAACTCGCAGCCTCGACAGAATCCCTTACCACCTTACGTTACTTCATCATGATCGTGCACAGAGATCGAAACTTAGTTTCTAACGCCGAAAACGGATACCTTCAACACCGTGTTAAACACACAAAAACACATTCAACTACATATCCACTAATCACATCGCACAGCTAGATCGCAATAAAAATGAGATAATAAAACACTGTGTACCAGTTAAAACGGCACAGCGGTAATCCCGTCTGAGTGGGGCTTAACTGTCAGCCAGTGTAATTACTTAGCAGAGGTGTTTGTTCTCGACTGTACCTGTGTACCTGCAGTGCAATGTATTGATGAATCGATGCTAGTGTCTGTTTTAGCACTTGCAGAGAGATTTTCGAAAATTGTGTTCAGCTTAACCGTATAGCTGAGTCCTTCAAAAAAAAAATAGCTTTAATAGTTGAATTTTTCGTTAACATTGGCATCTAGCTTATAAAAATGTAAGCTCATCGCTTTGTGCGTAATTCTGTAACATTTATTTCAAGTACTAAGTTATACTCTCATCTCATCTTCTTCTTAGCGTGCCGATGACAATTCAAATTGACTCACGTCGAGACGAGTTTGACACTTTCAGGAGCGTCCATCAGTTCCTGTGAAATGCAAGCAACAGAACAGGCAGGACACGATATCAAGTGTCCCTAGTAAGTAGTATGTATCATTTGTGGAGTAACACCACATTCACACTTCAGGGCAGAGTCATCTCTGTATCTCCACCTGAACAGGTATTCCTTGCTGGATCAACCTGTGTCCAGAGTCTATTCAAATACTTCTCATCTTATGTCCATTGGCTTGACTACATATTGAAGTTGTAACCCTCATCACACGGGTAAAATGTCATTAGATGGCAGATTTAAGGATCAAAGACAAACAAAAATTCAAGAGAAATTAGAAAATGAAAGTAGCAAAACAAACCACTAATATCTACAAAATTCAAGCGTTTAATGCTAAGAAAAGAGAAAAATTCCTATGTAATTGAATCAACTTAAAGTTACTTAAGTTTTAAGTCAAGCTCAGACAGAATTTAAAGTGTTTAACTTTCAATTTTAAGCGATCAATCGAGTGGATACGTTACTTAAGGCATACATTATTTATATCTTACTTACTTAGAGCTTTTAGAAGTAAGGACCTATCTGCATTTTGATGGACCTTTTCTTATTTATTCATGCTGAATATTCAATTGAATGAACCACGTGAAAGACCTAAATATACTTTACATTATGTGGACTGATCTTGTGTTAAAAGAGAAGCTGTGGAGTTTCTTGCCGGTTCTTCTTCATAGAAAACGACTTACAAATTTTTTGTTCCCAGCTGCTGGCTTTAAACAGGACAAACAGAAGCAGTGGTGGCGGCCCCGACATACGAACAGTGACTCGTGGGTTCGCAACCAGTCAGGCGCAAAACTTTTTGTAATTAATTTCATCACCACTGCTCTTAGAACCAAACAATTCGAAGACATATGACATCTACCAACCTGCACTAGGGCCGCGTGGTAGATTGTAGCTCATCCCTCTATTAGAGAGGAGGCCTGAGACCCTGCAGTGGGAACATTCTAAACTGATGATGAGGCATCAAACTAGCCAATCGCTCAGCCACTACGCCAACCGTACCGTCATATGCTTTTCGGTAGCTAATTCCACAGAACAGATAAATTCAACCTGTTTACAATTATTTTGACCTTTAATCATTGTCACTGTCTCTAGGTTCTCTGGATGAGAATCGTTTAGACCAAAGAACCATATCAGAAAAATAGTAGGTATTTTCGCACCATTATGTAAAACAGTAAATTAATAATAATTATGCAAGTGATGTTGCGTGGAACATCAAAAGTTCAACCACAATTAATCAAGGATTATTACTCGCACCGATGTAAAACAATGCTACGAAAAACAGCTCTGATATTTTCCGAACCAGCTTACATTCATCACATAACAGAACCACCCCTTAAATTGGCCGCGTATTTACGAAAATACCGACCTCCAAAAATCAATGAAAAAAAAAGTTCACCACATATTTCACAACACAAAAGAATTTTTCGTAACAGAGAATAATGGAACCAGTACCAGTATATTAAATAAACAAAAATATGCCTGAGGGGTGTATGTGAATGAAAATATTGATTTAAAACGTGTAGGTTTTGAACATGGAACGCGATGAACCGTCGATAGATCGTTTAATTTTTCACACAGCCACGGAATGGTGTGGTTGGATGGTCAAATTTTGTACAGGCTGTTACCCCCTGCTTGTTTTAATACTATTAAACTAGGTTGATGAAAATTCAGGGAACGTATCGAAGCCGTCGCTCGCTAGCTAATTCGATTTTTGGCAGACGCCAGAAAACACTACACATACATTAACTCACGCCCTTTTCCCATGGGGGTAGGCAGAAACCAGAAAACAAAAAAAAAAACAGAAAAGGTGTTGGTGGTCAAAAAAAAGGATTGTAGCAAGTGTGCTACAATCCTTTTTTTTTGTCGGGTGGAAATCATCAAATATTATTAATATAATATTAATATTATTCCCTCCCGCTCTGGGCAGAGCGAAAGGGAGTGTCAGACTTCTACTGACTAAAAACCACCCATGTTCCTTCTTAGCCCTTGCGCCGAGGCCGCGGTATCTCTTTCGATCTACCCGCAGCCTACTTACGTCTACTACGTACTTCTTTGTCCCTAATCGGTTATCGTGGTATGGACATATTGGACATGTGATGCGGAGGAATGAGGAAATTTATTGAAGCTATAAGAGTAGAAGACGTCCAAAGAAGGGATGGATGGACTGTGTGAAGGATGATATTGCTAGAAAGGAGGTGACTGCTGAGATGACGAGAAATAGAGAAGTATGGAAGAAGAAGATAAATATAATATATAAAATTGGAATAGGGGCAGCCATAGAAATATAAATTATTATGTCTATGGGGGCAGTAGAATGATGATGGCTCGGTTTACATGAAAATTCTCATTGTTTATGGCACTGTCTACACTTTGTTTTCCTACACCCTACATGAAAGTTGGCCACAATCTAAAAGTAACATAAACACAACCATAAACTTGGTCAATTATTCTTTTTAAATGATCCACCATTAGCCGATTATGAGTTTATTCACAAAGACCATTATTAGTCTTTTTGCCAACTCATAAATTTTGTTTTACAAAACAACTCGCAATTTCTCTCGAGGTGGTGTTCTTTATAACTCCTTCAATTTTATTATGCCCATGAGGTATTCGCTGAAGTGTCTGCATTCAGAAAACACCTATCTTAGTTTATTGTAATAATTTATGGAGTTTTGTTGTTACTCTCTTTATTGCCAATATCTACCGTCGAGTTAGAAATATTACGAAAAGTTTTGCATAAAATATTCAAAGTATTTAGTTTGGTATTGTGTGAGAACTGTTCTTAGTTTTGAATTATTCAGCGCTTTATTTTCTGTAGATTCGCTTGAATTTATTTATTCAGTGATGTTGGTGTCTGCGTTGTGAACGAATGTTTCAGAGTTGATTAATTGTGTCGATTTTATTTGATCTGATCATGTTTAACGGTAAGTGATTTTAATTAATTTATTTATTGAGTGAATTTATGTGACGGTTGGATATAAAATGAATGCAATTTTTTATTTTGGCGTTTTATATGCGTATACGTTCAGTACCAATAAGATGTATTAACACATCGAATATAGTTCTGCTTATCAATGATATCGACGTTGAACCAACACACTATCTAAAATTCTAAACATGCGGACAAACTGCGGATTGCTACAGACACGGGACACAGAAATATACTTCTGTACTTTTCCTGTATCACTTGTGTGTGTTGATTGTGTTGTGTTGTTGTTGTTGTGACCGGAGAAGCTCATGGCTAAATAATAACACGTGCTCGTGGTCGATCTTAAGGTTAAGCCGCACATGCCTAGGTTGGTCCGTGGATGGGTGGCCACCCATTACATGCCGAGTTTCCTCCGTGCCTTGGAAATCACGATAAGCCGGTGGTCCCGGTTGTCATTAGTAGACCTTTGGCAGTCGTTACAGGTAGTCAGTGGCCCTTTTTTTTTTTTTTTGGGGGTGGGAAATCATCAAATAACCCCTCCCGCTCTTGGGCAGAGCGAAAGGGAGTGTCAGACTTCTACTGACTAAAAACCACCCATGTTCCTTCTTAGCCCTTCATGTCGAGGCCGCGGTATCTCTTGCGAACACCCGCAGCCCCGACGGGCGTCGGCCCTTGCATGTTGCTGACATATCTTTGAGGCGTGCATGGAACACGAACGCGCCGTCGACACGGCCTGTCGTCGTCATAAGACGGACGTACGGCTAGCTTACCCATCACTCACCGTCCACAGGCCCCCTTACATCCTCAGTCTCTTCATTCTTACCCATTTATCCAAACCCTCAAACAGTTTCCCGTCAAAGATGCCAAATCAACATCAATAATAATTAGTAAGTGCCACTCATATTTCAAGTCCTATTGCCCAATGACTGTCACTATAAAAGATCGTTCGTTTCCGCCATAGTTCGGCTAACCTATATCTGTATCCGGCCTCAAATATACGACAGCCAATTTTAGTTCATTTTCTAATAACTGTGTTTGTTATTGTCTGGTTATTTCGACAGTAGCTTGGTCAGTTTATTTAAGTGGTTGAGGTAGTTATTTATATTTTAATAACCTGTATTCGTGAGGTTTTTTTTATGTCCCATGTAATACCTACCTACCACAGGCACCAGCGATCCACAACCAAAAATCGTCGACTACTGTTTGTGTATAAATATTGTTTGTATTTTTTGGCTTGTGGTGAGAAATAAACATATTTTTTTTATTAATTAGGGAGCAAGCCTATTGCCATCAACGGGCCAGAATCCTCCGTGGCTGCTACTGAGAAATTCCTGATGATAAAACCCAATAACAATATTTTACTGGGGGGGGGGGGGGATTGGATAACCCAGGACCTCATCGTCAGAATTTGTGCTTGGGACCACCTAGACCAAGGATGGCGAACCTTTATGGATCAACGTGCCAATTTGTTCATTGAGGTCTTAGATCCTTACTGCGGTACTCAGAGATATTTAATGATTACTTAAGCCGTGACTTAGTAAAGATTTTACATACTTTTGTATGGCAAAACTGTCTTAACCTTTACTAGTAGTTAGTCTTTATTGGCAGATAATTAAATTAAGTATTTTCAACTAAAACTCTTTATTTACTACAAAAAAAAAACCTTGACCTATATCGTAATAAATGTTTCAATTCCACGTGTAATTCAAAATTAAAGTAACATTAGTGTAACTTCTGTTGTTGCTGATTAGATAGTAAGTAACTTAAGTAATAAGTAATAGTATAGTGGTTGTAAGAGGTTAATTTTAGTAGATTACATGTTGAACTGGACTCGTCTATCAAACGGTTTCTAATCGAATATGCTTTAAAGTTCGTTGTGGTGTGCCTAAAATATTGTGTAACGTGCCATTGGTTCGCCATCCCTGACCTAGACCAACGTTCTTCTCCTATTTTATTATAAACTCCAGTCTCCAATAGCTATTCTAAGACCTATAAACATTATAAGGAGGTAAAAGGATAGACAAAAAACTTCGACTTTAATTTAGCAGGTAAATAATACTTTCCCACCCGCCACAGTAAGGGTTATTGCACACTTCCTCCAATCTTTTCATTTCGCGTAACCTAAATTAAGACCGTCATCTCCAATTTTACTATCTACAGCTGAATCCCTAATAAAACAGCCATTTATTGCGCAACCCAGCCACAATAAAGTGTGGCAACACCAGTACGTCTGCGAGACGTATTCAATCAAACGTCGCGAATTTTGTTTATATGATCGTACGTCTGGCAGACGCAGACTGCCTGTCAAATGTTGATGTCGTAAAGTTTAACGTGAGCGTTTATTGCCGCTTTTAGGTGGAGGCCATGAAAACAGCGGGTTTGAGGTGTTTCTTTTAGCTAATTTACTGCGAGATTTAGGGAGAGTTAATCGAACTTTCTTTACCTTCTATGTTTATCTGTGTGGCTGGGATTGAATGAATCACTGACTGTCGGTGATTCATTTATATTTAGATTAGACCTTATTTATTATATCTATGGATTAGCCCGTTTCTGCGGCTTTTTGGCCGACCCTTACAAAAGGAGGGCAAGGTTTTCACACTCTTTATTCGAGTCTTTCTGTAGAATTTACACATTGAAGGAGAGAAAGATAGACTGATAGACTGGAGATTTAGATACCTAATTTGGAAATTGGATTAACACTCACTTATGTTGCCAATGCTGGTGTGATAATAGAAATAACAGAATCGGTGCTGCAGCTAGCTTTTCTTAAAATTTCTCTCGCTTTTTCTGAATTTCCCGCTGATTTCCATGCCCTACTCTGTCACGCACCGTAATAAATCATGGCGCCACGGACATTGTAAACGGTGCTTAATTCCTCTCCTCTCCAAATTAACTTTTACTTTTCGAGGAAATATCTACCCGTCTTAATAACTTCCATTTAGTTCTGTATAAATATAATTTTGGCCATTATCTGCCTAGCCTTTTCCCAACTATGTTGGGGTCGGCTTCCAGTCTAACCAGTTGCCGCTGAATACCAGTATTTTGCATAATTTTCCAGTTAATACTGGGTAATACGATACCCTTTGGTAAGACTTGTTGTCAGACTTTCAGGTCACTGATTACCTGTAACGGGCCGTAGCTGGGACCAACGGCTTAACCTGCTAAGAGGAAACTCGGTATGTAATGGATGGTCAGTGGTCACCCATCCACAGACCAACCTAGGCAAGTGCGGCTTAACCTAAATATCGACGCGAGAGGCAGTTATTATTAAGCCACGAGCTCCTTACCTAAAAATATATTTACGGTATGAATATCAATTAGATATGGGAGTTGACTGTACCAAAATAATGTTTAAGAAAAATATTGTTTTAAGAAAATGAAATCTTATCCTCGGTAAGAAATTCGATCTTTAGTTTGAATACTTGATGTAATGAATATTTTATTATTTATACAGGGTGACCTTATTATGGCCCGTTTTGTGGAAAATCCCGTAGGAGATAGGCTTGTTTACATTTTACCTGAGTTTAAAACGCAGCTTGGTTGACGTGGAGAACGGTAATTGTTTCACGGGGCGTTCTGCCGGGGTAGGGAATTAAAAGTTCTAACTTACAGATTACATTATTTTTTTCATCAGCTGTTCAAAAATCACATTTTACGGTAAAAATTAAAGTAGCACTCTTAAAACGTGCTAGTGGATGCTTTGAATAATAAACGGGTCATGGAGGTAATTTAAGTAAAGTTATAACCTGAAAAACTAGTATTTACAAAAACAGCTGTGAAAAATTTGGATATCTCAATATCAGAGATATTGATAAAGCACAAACCATGTAAATCCCATCAATAAGTGAAAATCAAACACTCAATTTACATGAAGCACGGACAAATATAAACGTCTGCGTTGTTCTGGCCAAATGAAAGATAAATACAAGCGCAATTAAAACGCGGCGCCGCCAGGGGGCGCTGTGGCGACAACCACTGTACAACTAACTGTACAATAGTGTACAACTAGCTGTATTGTACAGCGTAGTGTTTTGTAACTATTTGTTTTGTTTCTAGTGTATGTGTGTATTGGAATACTCGAGGGATTCAGCGAAACTGAAAAAGCAAACTGAAAGTGCGGACGTTTTAATAGTTAAAGTCAGTTCAATTCAGGGGAATTCAGGACGCTTCAATTCTATATTACACTTGAGTGAATCACTCAAATTAAATACAATATCAGTCATGATTCAAACCCTCTATTTTGTACGAAATAATTGCTCAATTGCGTTGTTGAAATTTATTTTTACACAATATATAAACAACCGCTGCGGACCATAAATAATATATGGTTCGTTAGCCAAAAAAGAGTAAAGTTTCGGATATTTCATGTTTTTTTACTTTTTCCACAAAATCAGGTTTGCGAGAGAATGTTATGTGTGATATCGTCAAAATCGAGACATCGTACGAGACAGCGTGCAGCATTCCGAAAATCGAGATTACCTGATTTTTACCTCAATAAAAAAACCACATCAAAAACAACCACACGTCAATTATTCCCTCGCATCTGGTTTCCTGTATTCATTCATCATCGGTATTTCGAATAGATCCGTATAAAAGGTTGTGACAAATAATGGTTGGTCCTGTTGTCATTTGGTACGCATTGTTCTGCGAGGGGGAAAGTCCTATAATTTGTGCGTGCATTGTCGGACAGGAGTTGACAGGACGACAAAACAAAAATAACTGCGTTTTCATAATAATAATAATATAGTTCCGGAATGATTCGTGTGTTTGGTATTTGTGATGTTTTATTTGCGGAATTTGAGCACAGAAATTCTGACTGTTTTAAATCGGCTTTTTTTATCAAACATTTCTCTGGAGCTGCCACGGAATCTGGATGTGTGCCCGGTTAATGACAAAGGCTCGCTCCCTATTACATGGGACTTAAACATAACTGGTGAATTGTGGGAGTGCTATAAGGATCTCTGCCTAACTCACCGGAGCTAACAGGCGTGATGTTATGTTACGAGTATGTATTAGAATGCAGCTGTATTTCAGTTGCTCCACTAATAAAATCCAAATATAGCCTAACTTAAGTGTACTTTTACAATTGAAACTCTAACTGCGGTACTCAGAGATATTTAATGATTACTTAAGCCGTCACTAAGTAAAGATTTGACATACTTTTGTATGACAAAACTGTCAAAACCTTTACTAAGTGATGGCCTAAGTAATCATTAAAGTTCTCTGAGTGCGGCAGTAAGGTATGATAAATAAAATTTCATTTCCACCATATGACTTTCAAGCCACAGCTCCTAAAACACAGTTAACACAAATTCGGCAGTCTGCAAACGAAATCCAGTTGTTTCGCCACAAACACGGGAGATAGGGACTCACAAACAGTCGCACACGGCACAAAGGCACAATGGGACTTCAAAAGCCGGAGGCAGTTTTCGTAATTAAAATCTGCCTTTTGGGTTCTGAGTTCTGAAGCCGGTCGGGTTTTGGTATACTGATGTAGTGTAGTCTGTGGCATGTTTGTGTGAAGAATGTGATGTTTATTTATTTAGAAGGGTTAATTTTTTGAACAGGATTATAATTTGTCTTTGGATTACGTAGAGGAAACAATGTTGTACGGTTAGTTTTGATTATTTTAGAAGTTGAAGCAAAGAATGGTTAGAAAGTTACTTCAGCATCTTTAAATACAAATAAAGTGTATTATAGTGCAAGTAAACTGAACACGATTTTATTTTTAGTGATCTCGTGAGGCTGTTTGACGTTTTCTTTTAAGCACTTTAGTAATCCCGTCCATCCACCCATTACATATTGAGTTTCCTCCGTGCCTCAGAAAGCACGTTATGTCGTTGGTCCCGGCTGTAAAATATGTAGATCTATAATCTACATATTTCATCATCAAGTCACCATTGATTATTGAGAAGACTCGACTGATGAAAAAAACACAGAGCTCATCTTCAACTATACTGCATCATTATCTGCACAAGTGCACACTCCTTCCACACAACATCCATTATTTAAGTTGAACATTACATGATGTTGACTGCCTTTTTTTTCTGGCGGGTGGAAATCATCAAATAACCCCTCCCGCTCTTGGGCAGAGCGAAAGGGAGTGTCAGACTTCTACTGACTAAAAACTACCCATGTTCCTTCTTAGCCCTTCATGTCGAGGCCGCGGTATCTCTTGCGAACAACCCGCAGCCCCGACGGGGAGCATGAGGTCCTGAGTTCGATTCCCGGGTCTGGCAAAGTGTTATTGGGTTTTTCCAACAGACAATCAGTAGCGGCCACGGAGTCTTGATTTGTGACTATCAAGAGTCATAAAAGACTCGGTAATGGAATAGACTCGCCCCCATGATATGTTTAAGATTCTGTTATGTTTAAGACATAACATGAGTCTTAAACATAACTGAAGTAATGAACTATGTGGTGGTGCGGTGTGGTGTGGTGTGGTGGTGTGTGTGGTTTATGTGTGTGTACTATTATGGCGTGATGTAATATTTTTTTTTTTTTTAAAAAAACGTTGCCCCAAACTAGGAATTTCTCCTGTATCGTGGGTGCGTTCACAAACATTTAAATTCACATACACAAATACCCAGACCCGAAACAACTATCTGTAGGCCATACAAATATTTGTTCCGTGCGGGGATCGAACCCGCGACACGTAGCGCAGCAGTCAACTGCTTGAGCCACTGCGCCAACCGTGCCGTCGAATTTGTAACCGTAATATTTGTAACATTACATGATTTTGTAGACGAGGTAATAAATAGCTCGGTAAGTGGGTTAAGGTCCACTTGAAATATTAATTGCCGGTAATAATGCATCGGAATGCAAGGCGACCTAGTTTATGCAAGTACCTATATGCAAGCAAAGTTACGAACGAGAATATCTTGTTTACGTTTGTTGCATTTGTAAATCATCAAGAAAGGGAGTGGCAGACTTCTACTGACTAAAAACGACTCGTGTTCCTTCTTAGCCCTTTTTTTTTGGGGGGGTGGGAAATCATCAAATAACCCCTCCCGCTCTTGAGCCGAGCGGAAGGGAGTGTCAGACTTCTACTGACTAAACACTACCCATGCGAGGCCGCGGTATCTCTTTCGAACAACCCGCAGCCCCGACGGGAAACTGCAGCCCCGACAGGCCATAATGTTTACCTCAAAATCCAATCAACTCACCTCATCCAAACCTACCCAATATTTAATCATATGACATATCTCGTATAATCCAAAACTTAATACTAATCATGTCATGGTAGCCTGGGTATAAGATTACGGTAAGGAAGTGTCGAGGTGTAGGATCTCGGGCACTGAGCCAAATCGATCGCTTCATGCCAAGCTAGGTACCTATTTGGCACTTGGGTAAAGATTTCGATATGACACGCTAATTTAGGAGCGTCTGTTTATATTCCGTAAGAAAATTAATTTGGTATCATGTTCACACTATACTTGTTAGAAGTAGTAGTTACAGATTGCGGTGATGAAGTTTGGTTACCATTGTTGTAGTTATTGATACTGTTTCACAAACAGAACCACTACGAGTCTTTGGTCAACTGGACCCACTCGAACTGGACCCGCGAGATTTTTCAACCAAATCACATTTTAACTTGGTCGACGTGCCGCCGGGTCCAGTAGCAAGCCGCCAGCCTGATTTCAGCCACAAAATGTTGATGGTTAAGCTCAAAATCGAATGAAATAATGTGACAGTTTGTGGTAACTTGGTGGTGGCGAATGTACCTATCTATGTATAAAGATTCACAGACAGAAATTATTTTACTGCAACAGCTGTAAAATAAGAACAACGTCCAGCTGTAATTCTTAACCAAACAACAAACAATACGAAGAATATTGATATATAAAAACGTAAACATTTACTACCAGAAGCCTGCCTACCAATGCAATACCACACGACCCCCTTGCGGTTGAAAATCCACACATTCACTTATGTTTAATTCACCTAACATTCTGACCCTTCCAAATATTTAATTAAGGGTCAAACATAGAAAGATTCTTGCTTGACCCCTGTTGTTTGCTTTAAGCCACCGTCAGATTTGTTACATTTTATACATTCCAACATTGCTACAGGTACGCAATTCCTAAAAGGTTTCTTTAATTGAGAAAAGGTTGTTTACCTCTGCCTAATGACCAGAGATCGGGCTAGGTAGGTAGTGTTAAATTACAGGAAACACATAACATAACATCACGCCTGTAATTTTTTTTTGTTTAAGTCCCATGTTATAGGGGGCGAGCCTATTGCCATCAACCGGGCACAAATCCAGACTCCGTAGCTGTTACTGATAAATTACCGATGGAAAAAGCCAACACATACAAGAAGAAACAATGGTTATTTCGTTCATTTAATTTTATACATTCTTTGAAAACTTCACACATACATTAAAAAAAAACGTAATTAACATTTAAAAAATAGTAGCCTACCGTTACCGGGAACAGGGTCCGACCTACCGGTGGTCAGGGCTCTTGAGAGAGGAACCTCCTAACAATATGCGCCGTGTTCAGAAGTTCTGTTTTCATCTGAATCAAGTCGTAGTCTTCTTCTTCCATTCTTCTCTATTACTCGTCCCTGCATCAGACAGTTCAGAGTTCAGACACCTCATTTCTTGCCATAGCATCCTTCATACAGTCGTTTCACATAACATTTTTTTTTCGATTTTTTAAAACGTCTGTTGTTTTATACCCTCACCCAACATCGTTCAAAGAATACAAAAAATACCCTGGATTTATCGTGTTTATTGTTTGAATGATAGCCGTTTTGCCGTTTCCTCGATACGGAATCGTTTAAATTGCTTACGTCAGCTACAGACATCGGGACCTCGTCAATCTTGTTTCGGTATTTTCATTTCCCCCTTTTTTTTTCTAAACGATTTTGTGTTTTTCTCTTATTTCTTATCTGAGTGATTGTTTTTATTGTGTTTTAAAGTAAATGTAGGTTTTCGGTTATAAGAACTGCCACTCGGGTCAATCTTTAGGTAAAAGCTGTGCTTGCCTAGGTCGGTCTGTGGATGGGTGACCGCCCGACATACCGAGTTTCCTCCGTGCCTCGGAAAGCACGTTAAGCTGTTGGTCCCGGCTGCCATATATAGATCTTTGGCAGTCGTTACAGGTAGTCAGTGACCTGAAAGTCTGACAACCAGTCTTACCAAAAGGTATCATAATAATATTACCTAGTATTAACTGGGTTGTGGAGGTCAGATAGGCAATCGCTCCATGTAAAATAATGGTATTCAGCTGCATCCGGTTAGACTGGAAGCCGACCCCAACATAGTTGTGAAAAGGCTAGGCAGATGATGACATTACTTCATCATTATCATTCTCTTGCCCTTATCTCAATTCATTTGTGGTCGGCGCAGTATATATCTTCTTCATCCATACTTCTCTATTGCTCGTCATCTCAGCAGATACCTCCTTTCTTGCCATATCATTATTTACACAGGCATTCCAGACATTACTTAATCAGGCCAAACCAATTGTTAAGCTTTATATTCAAATAAAATTAAAGATGTCATTCTTTGGCTGCGTTGTATGATCACGTCAAAATAATTATTGTACTTGACACGTAAATTATATGACTTTATTTTGCATGCAAAATGATAATTACTTTCTAGGACGTGAACGAAGATGAGATAAAATGAGTATGCAAGGATCGTAGCAGGCGATCAGTTCTGCCCACCTCCATGGTAAAAAAGCTTGAGTTAATGTGTTTCTAGGAAAACAACAGAATATTTAAACGAATTATAACCCTATTAACATTAAGACGCTTAAGTTCCATAATAATAGATTATTATTTCCTCCCCAAGCCATATCTAACCTCATTTTATTTCCATGAAAAAAAAAAACTCCTTGGTTCCGCACTTACGACAAGGTGGTGTACCATTAGAACCACTTGAAACGGCTTAAAAACCCCCGATAAAGCTATCAGCGCTCCCTTAAAATTGTTCCTCATTTACCCCGCCAAGGATCGATTACCCTAATTTTAGGGGTGCCTAAATATCTCGCGATACGGTTAGCCTATTTATTCGGCCGTATCTCTGCTGCCACCCTTGGGGCTCACTTACCTTTAAGTATGTTCACGATAACGTGATTGACCTTATCGATAGATGGTCGATGCCTTTAAGGAGTATTGTAGGTTACCATGAAGTAACCCATATGTGTTCGCCCCCACACATGGGCCACTTCTTGTTAACTTAAAACGGGAAATCTGAAAACTAAGCTGTCATAATTTCATTAGTCATCTTACTTCCCCGTCGGGGCTGCGGGTTGTTCGCAAGAGATACCGCGGCCTCGACATGAAGGGCTAAGAAGGAACATGGGTGGTGTTTAGTCAGTAGAAGTCTGACACTCCCTTCCGCTCTGCCCAAGAGCGGGAGGGGTTATTGGATGATTTTCTACCCGGCAAAAAAAAAGTCATCTTACTTAACACGGTGTCTGGATATGTACCCGGTTGAACGCAATAGGCTCGCCCCCTATTACATACGATTTAAACATAACTGGCAAAATGTGGGTGTACATAAATACTATCAGGTATACCACTTTGCTTAGGCAAAGACATAAGCGTGATGTTATGTCATGTTACTTAACCCGATATTGAATACCCGTAAATACTTCGTGGAATAGTCTGGCGGCCTAGTTCGCATAACACCTTTATACCATTTCATATTACTAAAATTAATTCCAATACACCAGTGCCGGACATGAGTTTGGTAACTCACCAAAGGTTAATAACTGCTAATAAAGTGACTTTAATATGGCAGTAATTTGATGGGCTGAAATAAGAGCAGTTCTTGAGAATTGATAGGCGTCCTGATTTGCGCTTTTAGGCGTTGTGCCAAGGTTTTCACTTGAGTCTTGATTGCTTGAGAGGATTTTGAGCACCTATAAAACGTTTTAGTAAACGTTCGTTCATAATTATGTTGCCAAATCTGAAGGGAAAACCAACTGAAGAATTAAGGTGGCGGTTGCGTCCCATATTTTAATCACAACAGAAAACGCAAGAAATTTTTATGTTCGCGAGCTACCCTGGGTTTTATAACCACACTATTTTGAAAGATATGAAGGAAAGAACAAAACAAGGTTAACATACTAATAATAAGTTACGTAACATCACCAAACATGGAAAAGAAAACAAAACAATAACACATCCACATTCAACACCAAAATCACGTCACTTCAGCACAATCTCCCCCAAAAAAGAAACACATTTCCTAAAAATAGCCGCGAATTTTCTCGAACAAAACGTTACAAATTCCCCTTGCTACCTGAACAATCCATCTCTAACAGTTTGTGCATAAAAAGCGCTCGTCCGCCATTACGGACACAAAGACAGTAATGACGGCTAGCATTCAGACGGTCTAATGAGCGCTGTTAACGCGGACAAAAAGTGCTGGCGACACAATAGTGATATGGACGTGTTGTGTGTCACTTCTACTTTTTAAACGTCTATGGTAGCTTGTTATTAGCTTGTATTGTAGCATTGGTCTAGGAGTTATGTAATAGTCAACTCGTTTTAATTGTTCGTTTTCCTAATAATTATAATGGTGCAATTTTGACTGCCTGATACAAAATCACCATTTTCTCAACCTTTTTCAGAGCGGTCTTGCTACTAAAGAGAGCGATTGCTAGTGTTTCTATTACTATGTCCTATTATTATCTGTAATTTTAGAATTATTTGGTGAGTCTAAGACTACCAAGAAGGTGGTGGTAGCTCTCCTCTCTACGAGAGGGTGTAGGCAAAGTGAGGGTTGGTAGATTTTATATTATTTTTATTTATTTATCTTTTTTCCAAAAAGGTAAGTAACTTATAAGCTAAGCCCCACAAAGCCGCTGCAATGGTTTGACTGTGGGGTCGACGAGTCTCTAGACATACTTAAATGTACTTAAAACTATATATTTTTTAAACTTACACTAAACTTAAATGTCTTCGATGTCACATGTCTTCGAAGCTTTAGTAGCTTATCATCATTGTAAAGCAAGGAATCAAGGAGCCGTGGCATCGTTTCCTTAATCGTCTTACGGTGGAGCAATTTTGAATATCTGGTAATTATTTTAAGTATTTTTGGAGCAACAATTGTACCAACGAGAACAATAGCTGGTGTGTCTTGTATCTGTTGCTATGGTCATGGACTGAATCTGTGTGGTGGCAAGGCCAGACAGATAAATGAGTTATCGCAGTTATCGTCCACAGAAAAGTGCCATCTTCACAATGCTGACACAGATGTGCCGCTTCTGTTTCTGACACATCTATGGTAGATTGGTAGCTCACAATTTTGTATTATTAGTAGCTATTAGGGGAGATCCGGCGAGATTTTGTCTTTTCTTGTCTGTGATTTTGACCTGCATTCAGATAAAGTGTTGACTTTTTGTCAGATTCGCGTTTTTGGAAGCCTAATTCTCAGACATTTGACTGAAAACCCAAAAGTAAAATTCTGCGTTGAATTTTTGGTTTCCATAGGGCTAAACAAGTCTTTAATCCCAAATTATAATATCTTTAGTACCCCCATATTTTGCCACTGCCAGCTACTTATAGTCAGATGTAATAGGAACAAGCTTATTGTTATGAGCCGGGTACTATCCACACTCCAGACTCCTATCGAGATCGTCTTAATGCAAAACTCAGAGGATAGAAATCTCATTATTTTATAATATTAATCGGGAAAAAGGTCTGAGTGTATGCACCTATGTTAGTATATAAAATGCTCCTTCATTTGCAAGTCGTCACACCAGCCACCTTGACTACGCAACAGAAGTCATCTCAGCAAGTACCACAGCTTCACTAAACATTCCTCCACTGTTACCCAACAAAGCGCCGTAAAGTGTGCCACTAATGAGACGTCGCCCGCCCATCACTCATTAGTACCGTAGCACGCGACTGTACTATTTTATGTAGCTTTGTTCGCGACTGTACTGCCAAGATGGTAACGTTTTGGGAGATGTATGTTGTTATGTCACACTATCAGTTATAGCCGTTAGGTCAGAGTTTCGTCTGTAAGTGTACAGAAAAGGAAAACGTGTAGTCATTCTATCACTAAAATTATTAGTTAGCACGCGACTGTACTATTTTTATCAGGGTCTCACCACTGTTTTGCTAGGATTTGTACGTTTTGGGATATATAAGCATGAATACAGACTAGTGTAATGTATTGATGTCACTGTAACGGTCATACATAAATCATTTGACCAGACAATAGCACACAGGATTCGCCTGTACTTTGATATTTTCTATTCTATGTGCTTTGTTAACGAGTGTACTGCGTGAAAAGACCTGAATTATCTCCATAGATGTAGGTTATTAGGTACACATTACTCATCACTGTCGCAGTATTAAAATGAACTGCATTTTTTACTTGACAGACCAAAAAAAGGTGTACGAACCAACGATCAATGATGCTATTCGAAACCAGTTTATGAGGATATTTCATTGTACGGAAAATCTATATAAAGCGAGGCCATGTTGTACTAGAAATGTATAGCTTGAAGTGTTGCCGTATATATGTATGTCTATCATGTTTTCAGTGTACATCTACGTTTGTGTGTGAGGTTTTTATATTGCGTTGTGTTTTCTCTTGAAAGAATTGTTTATAAGAAAACAATGTGTTGTTTTGGTAGATGTCCTACAAAGATGTTTCAAATAGTTTCTGATTGACGAAGGCTTGTCTAATTTTTTTAATCTGACGGAGATCATAAGCATAAGATTAATCGCCTTTTAGCTTACATTGCACGTAAAAGATTTCCATTTACACTAGCCTCATTGGTCTAGTGGTAGCAATCGCGACCGCTGAGCACAAGGTCCCATGTTGTAATTGGGTTTATCCATCAGGAATTTCTCAGAAGCAGCCACCAAGTCTGGATGCGTGCCCGTTTGATGGTAATAGGCTCCCATCCTATTACTAAAACGGGTCTGAAACATAACTGGTGAAATGTGGGCGTACTAATACCTCTGCTTAACCCTGTGGGGATTACAGGCGTGATGTTATGTTTAGGTTTTCGCAATACTAAAACATTTTAGAACAAAAATTCAGAACTCACAAAGCAATAAATATCTGTCTTCATATTTAGGTACAACACTTTAAGCCCAGCGCTAATCTTAAATACCCATACCGACGTCTGACTCAAAATTAATTATAACAAATATGCACAATGCACGAAGTCAAACAAGCTGCAGCAGGCTACACGACAAATCCGATATAATCTGCCATGCTGCCATAAGCCACGCTGGTTGGCATTGGCATTTGTTGGCAAAGTACATCGAACGTCTCAGCTCTGGCTTGACAAGTACATCGTAGGGCTTGCGCGAGAATTAATGAAGAAAATGAAGAAAAGAAAATTAATGTGAACGAATTTGGTTGGAGAAATTTTGTTTGGGTCGATTTTGGAGTCATTTGAAAGTCTTTTGATAGATGGAAAAACAATAGGACACTGAAAAATTATGGAAAGATGCTTTTTTCAGCAGGTAAAAAAAATCTGCCTAACTTTTTCCCAACTTATAGGAGTCGGCAAGACTAATGTGTGTTACAGGATGTAGCTGAATACCCGTATTTTACATGGAGCGACTGCATAATTGACCTCCACAACCCAGTTAGTACTGGGTAATACGGTACGCCTTGGTAAGACTGGTTCTCAGACTTTCGGCCCACTGACTGTCCGGACATGACCGATTGTCGAAAGTCTACAAATGACACCCGGGACCAACGGTTTAACGTTCATTCCATGGCTCGGAGGAAACTCGGTTAAAAATCGGTGGTCTCCAATCCACGACTTAACCTAAACAAGCGCTGTTTAACCCAAAAAACGACCAGTGTTTTTTTAGGGTTCCGTACTCAAAGGATAAAAACCCTATTACTAAGACTTCGCCGTTTGTTCGTCCGTCTGTCTGTCACCAGGCTGTATCTCAAGAACCGCGCTAGCTAGACAGTTGAAATTTTCACAAATTATGTATTTTTGTTGCCGCTATACCAATAAATTCTAAAAACCATACAACAAATGTGATTTTTATAGATATTGGTACGGAATCGGATATTGGCCGGTTTTTTTTTATTGTTTAGCCAAGATCGCCTCTGCTATATTCAGACTGTTTGGTAGAAAGATCGACACAATCTTTTGATTGACCCAACCGTTCCTTCGCTGGAATCATTAGAAAAGCAGTATTTATCCATGTAAATATCTAGGCTGGTGGTGTGGATGTCTAAATGAATTTGTTTGTAATAAATAATAACAAACGATTGACGGCACGATTGGCGCAGTGCTGCGCTGCGTGTCGCGGGTTCGATTCCCACACGGAACTAATATTTGTATGACCTACAGATAGCTGTTTCGGGTCTGTGTATTTGTGTATGTGAGTTTAAATGTTTGTAAACGCACCCACGATACAGGAGAAATTCCTAGAGTGGGGCAACGTTTTTTTTTAAAAAGAAAAAAAAACAACAAACATATACTGTGTAAAGTGTAAAGCGTATGGCAAGAAATTAGGTGTCTCATGAGATGATGAGTAATAGAGAAGTATGGAAGAACAAGACATGCTGTGCCAACCACAAATGATTTGGGTAAAGGAAAGAGAATGATGATGAAATAATAAAGTTTAGTGCACGTTAATATTATGTCTTCTTAAATTCTATTTTGAATTACGATACAGCAATCGTAATTCGAAATTAAAACTTTGATGAATAGTGGCAACATCGAGTAAATCTACTCTAGTCTTTTTTTTATCTTGGATGGTGGGAAATCATCAAATGACTCCTCCCGCCCCGGGTGGAGCGGTAGAGTATCAGACTTCTACTGACTAAAAACCACCCATGTTCCTTCTTAGCCCTTTGTGTCCGAGGCCGCGGTATCTCTCTCGAACAACCCGCAGCATGTACTCTAGTCTAAATGCCAAAATATTACAACGAAAGGCGCCTATTATGAAATCTTTATTTAATCTATGTTTCTGTCGTGTTATGTAAATTGTTTCTCGCTGTAATAAACCACATATTTCAATGCTTGTTTATAACTGCTTTGTAACTAAAGTAATAACTCCTCTAAAGTCTTTGTTATCTAGGCCGTAAGTCTGCAAAGTTTGACAACCTGGGATTTGACTGACACGTTTCAAAATGAGAGACTAATTGGATTTGAGGATGGAGCCGTTTGACGTCAGTCGTGTTTGATGTCAGTCTGGATTTAGTAATGAAATTGTTCGCATAGAACTATAAACTAGGTTCTGAAAACTGTGGCAGCTGACCAACGCTCTTTTCGTATAGAAAACCAGTTTATAATTATTGATCCAGTGCTTTAAAACAATTTTATGCTTGTGATCCTTAATTGCTTTTGATTGTTGGACATGTTATAAAATCTCTCAATTCAGTGTGCCTTCTGGCAAAAGCCACCTCTAGCTCTTTCCACTGAGCTCTGTCACGAGTCACTCTCCTCCAATGAGGGCCTTTTTTATGATGGGTGGAAAATCATCAAATCCCTCCCGCTCTTGGGCAGAGCGAAAGGGAGTGTCAGACTTCTACTGACTAAAAACCACCCATGTTCCTTCTTAGCCCTCCATGTCAAGGCCTCTTGCGAACAACCCGCAGCCCCGATGGGCGTCTGCCCTTGCGGGCCCCTTCCATGTTGCTGACATCTCTTTGAGGCGCGCGTGGAACACGAACGCGCCGTCGACATGGCCTGTCGTCGTCATAAGACGGACGGACGGCGACCTTACCAATCACTCACCGTCCACAGGCCCGCGTCTATGGTGGCCGGAAGCCATCACGTGGCCCCCGACGCCCGGAGCGCCTCCCGCGGCGGATGAGGGCCTGCTGTAAGCTTTAGCTCATCCTCCCACCCTCACTTGTTTTCCCGTTCTCCTTTTACTATTTCCTGGGAACCAGTCTGTTAATATTCTCACAATACGATGATGACTTATATTGATGGCCAATGTTTCGATCCTTCGTCCCAAAAAGAGCAAAGAGCTGGTACAATGGTTCAGAAGACCAATAAAGCTTATACTACATTATGGTACTGTTACTATTTCTTTCAACACATAATTTCACCCCTGAAATCCCCGAAGGGTTGGGCAGAGATGTTCTTAGGTAAGGTAAAGGTACATAGGCTCACCCCCTAATAAATGGGGCTTAATTATAACTGGACAAATCTGGCGAAATGTGCGTGTACTAATGGGTACATCCCCCCCCCATCCCCATCCCTTCGAGGATTACAAGTGTGCTGCTATGTTATGTAAACACAATACACTTTCGATGTCCAATCAAGTGCCAAGTGCCAACCCTAGACTGAAGCTAATAAATTAATCTAAACATCCTGAACTGGCGTTAGTTTCAAGCCGAAACACTTGCAGCAGTCATGGATCGGAGCTTAGATGTGTTTCTTACAACTTAGAGCCTGGAGTTAGCGCAAGAAGATGTGGTTTGGTCCTAAGATGTTGACTGGAAAGCTTGTGTATTTACGGTATAACCAATGGGTAATGTTTTGTCGATACTTTAGTGCTGTCTTGACAGACCGTATGAATGAACCAGTTTTTTTGTGATCCTGATACATTGTCATCAAATTGAATTCTAGTCGTCTTACTGAGACTAACTCAAACTTGAAGAAATGTACTCATAACATAACGCCTTTAATAGGCAGAGGTGTACCTAATAGTACACCCTTTCGCCAGTTATGTTTAAGTCCCATGTAATAGGGGGCGAGCTTATTGTCATCAACCGGGAACAAATCCAGACTTCGTGTCTGTTAAAAAAAGTCCCATACGCAATAGCACTTTACCCGACCCGGGAATCGAACCCAAGATCTCTTGCTCTGCAGTCCCGCTTGCGACTACTAGAAAAACGAGGCAGTCTTGAAGTTATCTTGTAATGCAATTCTAAATTTCCAGAAGCAAAGTAAGTACACAAGTAATAATAAAATAAGTAATAATAATAATCCCATAATCAACACGAAAATAGGTAACTTCCTGGACATAAATAACAAAAAAAAGGTTTATAACTTTCCTCAAAACAAAACAAAAACATTCCAAAATAAAATTAAAACAATCGTTAGCCCAGAATAACTCTATAGATAAAAATTTCCTCGGATGGCCCCAAAAAAGGGTTGACCCCAATTTAAGGGGTGTCCCCAGATAACCGCCTTGATAACATTAATCAAAGGACATAACTGTAGAGTTTTCGGGTTCCGTCGTCAATTTTCTGGTCAGTGCCCTTGTAATTTCAGTTTCCTTGGCAATTTTTCAGGTCAACTGTTGATAAACATTATCGAGTTTCTTGTGAGCACGGGGCAGGTGGGAAATAAATCTTGTCTTGGCTTGTGGAGATTGTGAAATGCAATGCTGAGGTTTTGGTGCAGATGGGACATTGCGAGAAACGATTTCGTGGGGTTTTGCCCAAGAAAAACGGTTTTCTTGTATTTGGTTACTGCATTTTAACGAATGTTTTCTTTCTAAGTGCCAGTTTTCATTGATAATTTTGACTCTCTTTCTTTGACCTCGCGTCGTTGGGGCTCAACTTGTTGTCAGTTTTTATGACACTCATGGGCCTCTTACATGGCTCTTACCTGGCTTCAAAAATATGTCTCAGATATGCTAGTTTTCTCACGATATTTTCCGTCATCGAAGCAACCTAATAATTGTATAATACGCACCTGGATCCGAAAAATCAGACGTAACCTGGGTTCGAACTGGAGACCTGTGACTTCCTGTCGCGGCTGCGGGTCCCGTCGGGGCTGCGGGTTGTTCGCAAGAGATACCGCGGCCTCGACTTGAAGGGCTGAGAAGGAACATGGCAGGATTTTAGTAAGTAGAAGTCTGACACTCCCTTTCGCTCTGCCCAAGAGCGGGAGGAATTATTTGATAATTTTCCACCCGCTAAAAAAAAGCCCTGTGACTTGGCAGTCTGACCACCAATTAGAATACCGCTGCTTAGTTTTTTGACTAATTGAACTAAATTCATGATTAACCAATAAACGTATTCCTATAATTAAAATATCAAATTACACATACCTACATCAAAATCTATTGTAAATGACTTATGAATCATTCCAATTCAATGAGTTGTCTCAAGGCCGTAAATTCTTTTAAAACACCCTAACCTACCTTATCTAGATTCAATTTAAATTCAAACTGCCATCTAAAAATCCAAGCACTATAGCATTCCTTCATAAACAGTAGCCGATAAAAATAAGATGAAAAGGACGCTAGTAATATTTCACTATAGGTAACGTTACATAAATAAAAATCTTTTGTGAGAATTCTATACACATTCGGTAGTTGTATAGGAACGACAAAAATGTGACTGCACTTGTTTATAGGGTGTATTTTGTTGAGGAGCTCTTGGTTAGATAGTAGATAGTCGTTCGGATTAATATTATTTATTTATTTAAACTTCATGCACAAACGTGGTACATAGGTATTAAGGTTAAGCTGCGCTTGCTTAGGTTGGTCTGTGGATGGGTGATCTATGTGACCATCCGTTATATACCGAATTTTCTCCGTACCTCGGATAGCACGCTTATGCATTGGTCCAGGCGGTCATTTCTAGACCTGTAGCTGTCGTTATATGTAATCAGTGGCCCGAATGTCTAACAACCAGTCTTCCCAAGGAGTATTGCATTACCCAACATAGTTAGGAAAGGGCTAGACAGATGATGAACTGGGTTATGGACGTCAAGTAGGCATTCGCTCCTTGTAAAATACTGGTATTCAGCTGCATCCGGATAGACTGGAAGCCGACCCCAACATTGTTAGTGAAAGGCTAGGCAGGTGATGACTTGTACTTTATAGGGTGTAAAAGTACCCTTAATGCAAACTAAGGGCACTTGTTCATACATGGGAAGTAGTTACGGTACCCCTAGTTACGGAGATATTGGGGGTCAAAGTTCCAAATTTTTCACAACTGTTTTTGTAAAGACTAGTTTTTCAGATTATATTTTTACTTAAATTACCTATGAACCGTTCACTATTCAAAGCATCCAATAGCATAATGTTTTAAGAGTGCTACATTGAGTTTTACCGTAAAATGTGATTTTTGACCCCAAAAAAAAAAATCGTTTCCCAGCAAAAATTTTTGCGTAGGGGTACTTAGTTTGATGTACAGAATGCTTGGTTGACGGCTGTGTGATGGGTTGATTTACACCCTGTGTAGGATGTTTGGCATGGAGTGTTACTGTCTTGACACCACACCGTAGTACGATAAATTGATGACTCTGGTGTCGTCAACCTGGTATGATATTTTTTCTGTTAATTTTACTCAATAACAAAGCATTTTAGTGTAACTGGAGTATTGTATGCATTTTAGCTACTGAATATAGAGTAACCGAGGTATATTATTCGCTAATTATTAGGCAATTTTACTCGTTACAGCGAAACAAATTATGATATATTTGCATTGGTCACAGTAATACCAGTAACAAATAAACATACATATGATTAATTTCATTTCATTATTGTGAATGTGAAGACCACGTGTCGTGAGGTGTACAACCGCATTTCGCCAGTCATGTTAAAGTACCATGTATTAGCTCGCTTTCCTATTGCCATCAACTGAGCAAAAATCCAGACTGGTGGAAAACCTTATTATGACTTAACCACATTCCAAACACCTTTTATACGAGTAGTAAGTATATGCCCTTTCATTGAAATGAGTCCGCACCAGTTAAGTCGCCGGCCAGTGCGCAGTGTGCAGAGGTTCCCAAAGCGTTTACACTTCAGAATAAAATATGTATATTTTAGTGAATGGAGTGTGAAATTTCAGCAGTGCCGGCTTACCACTTTATCTGAGTAGATTTTGTGAAAGGGATAAGCTGTTGCACTTTTTGAAAGAAGATGAGATTTTGATTTAAGTCGTTTTTTGATTATTTCACATAAAAATGTTTCATATAAAAAATTTGAAGATTGCCACGGAGTTTGGATTTGTGCCCGGTTGATGGCAATAGGCTCGCCCCCTATTACATGGGACTTAAACATAACAGGTGAAACAGTTGTACTTTTGAATTAACCCTTCGGGGATAGCAAGCGTGATGTTATGATTAAAAGAATAATGTGACAGAAAATAATTTCCTCTGATTGTGAAGCTCGGATCCCAGCGAACGAGACAAACCTATTTAACAGGCATCGGATACTGAAATTTACAAAATGAGTACTGTTTTTGCACGATTATTTGATTCAGTTGCAATTTAATTAATTAAGCATTTAAACAACGCTGTCCGTAAAAGTGAGACAAATCAATTACTTCACAATTAACTCACGGTCATGTTTTTACTGGAAGATTCACTTACTGATGTTTTTGTAGTTACACGCCTTGTCTGTGCTTTTGGTTAAAATCTACAGAATGACTAAATCTATACTTCTGTACTTATAGTCTAACTGCCGTACTCAGAGAGCTTTAATGATTACTTAGGCCATCACTTAGTAAAGGTTTTGACAGTTTTGTCATACAAAAGTATGTCAAACCTTTACTTAGTGACGGCTTAAGTAATCATTAAATATCTCTGAGTACCGCAGTTAGTATCTGTATTATTCTGTATACTATTAGTACAGAAGTACATGGGGGGGGGGGGGGTGATGAGGGTGAATAGTTATCATACCCAGATCAACATCCACCTGTGTGCCAAATTCATTCTAATATAATAATCTTTGAGTCGTACAGATATAACTATTTGTTCCGTGCGTGGATGAAACCCGCGACACGCAGCGTAGCAGCCAATCGCTCAGCCATTGCGCCAACCGTGCCGTCAATTTGGCCTTGCCTGCTCCTATCTCAATCTCAATTTCAGTTAACACTCTTGCCGGTTGTAAGTACTTCCTAACCGATCCTTCCTAACCGAAAAAGATTTTTATTCTTTAGTTATTAATTGAGAATCACTGTTCTCCAAAGGTGAGACGAACTAATTTAGAATATCAAAGAGTTGTCGCGTTATTTATTTGTTTATTCATCGGCTAGTCTACAACCGCGTCTGGGATGAATAACACGACTTTGTACAAAGTTCACAGTCTTGAATAACACCAGCTTTTACGTTGTGCAAAGTTCAATGTTCAGTGTACAAGCCGCAAATATGATTGTGAATATTTAATATCAATTTTAGTTTAGTATTCATGGTTTTATTCGAGAGTAAATTAAAAGCTGTGGTTGGTTTATTTTTTGTAGTGTTTTACGTGTTGTGGTTTAATATAGTGCAATAAATAAGTGAGTGTTGTTGATTTGATTCATGTTAACGTTCTTGTCAAATAAAATGAACACGACTTTATGATGTGAGTTTCTGAAATGTTATTCTAAAAATATTGGGAGCCTGAAAGTTGTGCAGGTGACTGAAAAGTGGTGTGGTAATTGGTTATCGTGGTATGGACATGCGATTAAATATAGTGAGGAAAGTGTTGAGTATGAATGTCGATAGTTATTTATTTATTTATCACCTTTTTTTTTTTTTGGGGTGTGGGAAATCATCAAATAACCCCTCCCGCTCTTGGGCAGAACGAAAGGGAGTGTCAGACTTCTACTGACTAAAAACCACCCATGTTCCTTCTTCGCCCTTCATGTCGAGGCCGCGGTATCCCTTGCAGACAACCCGCAGCCTCGACAGTTTATTTATCACCTTACAACTACCATTACAGGTTTAACCAAATTCGATAGTACTTTATAATTAAAACTAACAATTATCTATTAACAACAATACAAACTAATTATAACAATAACATACTAAGTATAACAGAACTATTACGAATTCACTCAAATTGCACGAAAAAACATCGATTCTCTCACGAAGCTCGTTAACAATGTAAATCGTTCGGGTGAGAGGGGCCTTAGCCAGGAGATTGGCGGATTCGTGTGTTGTTGAATTGGTGGTTTGGTTATAAGAGAAAAGGAAGACCAAAGAAACGATGGATGGACTGTGTGAAAGATGATATGGCTAGGAAGGAGGTGACTGCAGTCGAGTAATAGAGAAGTATGGAAACAGACATGCTGCGCAGACCCCAAATAAATTGGAATAAGGGCAATATTGTTGAAGCCAACGTTGTATTTTGGTGAGCAACTAGTACGGTACGGTGGAACCGGTCAGGTCAAATTGCTGACTGTAGATCCGTGAGTGTCCGCTGTCGGACGTTCGGGTAACGCAGGATTGACTTCACATGACTGACTCAGATTTCTAATAAGATACTGTTCTGTAAGTAGATCGTAAAATGTCATGCGTAACGGAATTAAAGTAACAAAATATTAATATTTTACTGCGTCGACGTCTTAACTCTCATAAAAGCGATTTACCGAATCAACATATCAAAGGTTTCCCTTTCCTCGTCCTATTCAAAGAAATCTTATATTTTCTTAATTACGTAACGTTAGCTTAGGATTATAATTTACGAGGATACATTAAAAAGAAAAATAAATAAAATATACTAAAAGGTATCATTTGTACAGTTTTATTCGATGTTAGTTAATGGACTCTGAAATAGTTTTATAGGAATCGTTAAAACCGGTCAACTGTGATTAAAACCGTTTTTATTTTCTTTCTTTTTTATAGAGCTTTGGCGGTGGGTGTGTTATGGCGTATGGTACAGCATCTTTGATTTTTTTTAGACTGAAACGTGTGGTTGTTGTTCTTATATTTTTGGATTTGGTTTCCGTACAATTCCTTCCTTGAATATAAAAATATACTTTTCCTATCAACGTCTTCTAATTAGGCACGTAATCCGAAGCACAACAAATTGAGTGTTGAAAACAATCTCGACTACAACTCGTTTAGTTAACGACAACCTGTCATCATTATTTTGTCACGGCTCCAAAATGTCGGCCAGAACCAATCTCTAATTGCATTAGCTTCCCTAATCTCCCGTCTAACCACCTAATGATGACACCTCAACTGATACCTACTTATTATTTATTTTCCAGCGTTCTAAATACGGCAGCGGCGCAAAGGCAAATTAAACTGTGAAAAAGATCAGACGGACAAGATGGCGGCGGGGATTGCGCGCCAAATCCTGCGTCACCGGCAACGCCATCTGTTATCGCCCGGCGGCAACCACTTCCGCAGTTTGAATCATTCGGACCGTTCGAAATAGTCATTTGTGATAGTACAGTGACAGACGACAGTGCGGGGTCGTAATGTGATATAATAGTTTGTAATATTTTTAGTGTTGTGTTGTGTTTGTGTGTTTACGATGTCCGAGGAGAGGTCGCGGCGGCTGTCGCAGATCTTCGACCCTCTGGCTCGGTTCACGGACCTCAGTGGGGCTGGCCACTCGGCCAGTACTCCGAACAGTCCCCGACTGATGCCGAGGAGGTCGCGAGATCCGCCGCCCCCGCCACCTAGGTGAGTTCAAATTGTTTAACACCTTTTTATCTTACCTATTCACACCTATGCTCAACAACAACATTCACTTGTTCTCTCCGATTTTGTGTCACTTGACCTTTTCGGTTCAAAGTTTTCTCACACCTTTGGTAGAGACACCTAGTCGAGGAAATATTTGATCAACAAGTATATCGATCTTTTTTACGGTTAAACTAAGAACATAGGTGTTAAATCGCTAATGACTCACTCTTGGACTAATTCTTTTGTTTCTTAAAAAATGCGGGTACAACAATAGGTGCAATCCTTTTATCGGTGAAGATTTCATGACTAATGTTTATTTTCTGTCATCCGATTACGTTTGTAACCGTAACATTCTATTTCTGTGTCGTACACTCCTGCGCAGATTTGAGATACAAAAGGCTTTGTGCATGTAATTGTTACTGGAGTAGGTGTTGCTCAATTTCATACTTTGTTGTACACTGTTAAGGTTTTTATTACTATGACCTGGATGTATGATGATTTTTCATATTGAGCGAATTTTCACGGTGTCTTGCAGAAATAGAAACATTGGGACATCGCTTTTTAATTTTCTCAACAGCTGTTTGTTTCATCAGTTGGCGCCACGAAAAATATTGTTATTTTCATATTTCGTTACGGTCAATTTCAGTTTCTGGCAGTCTTTACATAGCAGTATCGTTTCTTTCTTTGACGATAGTGTGGTAGGCTTGTGTAGTTAAAACACAACCAATGCACAAGCTAGAATCGATAAAACTAGGACCTAAACAAGACGGCTGCTGTTAATAACACTAAAGCTAGGAATAATGCCCTTATCGGTAACTGGCACATTAATTAGTGTCTCAATCAACTGTGTTCTGTAATAATTAGCATATTGGAATCAGATAACTTCTAAAAGTTATTGCTGATATAAAGCCCTCAAGGCAATTGTAGGCGTTATGTATTTAAACTGGATTTGTAAACATGATTGGTTGTTAAAATTCCATTAGTTGCAATTTGTCTTGTTGTGAGATAGGAATCAGTACATATTCATTAATTGTAAAAGGGCAACAGTAGCAATGGGTAATTCATTTTTCTACTTGTATTTTAGACGCCATACGCGAACTTTGCAACATAATGATGGCTTATTGGCATCGGCCCCAACCTACGGCCTACCTCGGTTGCGATACCTGTCTTCAGGTATCTACTGTGAGACTGTTCCCTTCCATCTGTTCTGATCCATTAGCATACACTGTGTTACTTATTTCACGAGCACTGTTCTGTAAACTGTGAAGAAAACCATCACATTTCAACCGGCATGTCCGTTTTTTTATTGAGTGTGGGAAATCATCAAATGACTCCTTCCGCTCCGGACTAAGCGAAAGGGAGAGTCAGACTTCTACTGACTAAAAACAACACATGTTCCTTCTTAGTCGTTTGTGTCTCTTTCGACCAACCCGCAACCCTACCTGCATGTCCCAAACCTTAAAAAAATGAAGACGTGGTGCTTTATGGCCAAATCCTCAAAGAGGAATCCCTCTGCGAGGGATTTGGCCACCTCCGTGCCATGTAAGTTTTGATGAAATTATTAATATCAAGACGTCAAATAAATTTCAGATTAATCGTGGAAACTCTTGTTGAGAGATGTTATTGCACCGTTGTACGCACGACGACAAAAAGCTGTAAAAAACCAAATTTAGCTGAGTTAAGAGTTAAGTTGAGGTCAGGATATACTGCATCCAGTATATCGGGTTGTTCGCAAGAGATACTGTGGCCCCGGACACAAAAGGCTAAGAAGGAACATGGGTGGTTTTTAGTCAGTACAAGTCTGACACTGGATCTGTTTAGCTAGATATGTGTCGCCGTGTGTACTACCGCCTGCACTAATGGTCGACTACATTACTCGGCGAGTGTCAGTGATTGCGACAGTACCTTTTTCAAGAAAAGTATGCCTGAAAGAGCTTAAAAGTTTTCCCGAGAAACCTTGACAACTGTTGAAGTTCCTCACAATACCCATGAAAGTTAATCTATAAGCTGTAGTCGACCCATTACTTTGCCCTATTTTAAAATAAAATGCTTTACAAAAAGTTTCGCAAGTTCTAAGTTTTATTTCTCAAATAAATGCCAGGTGACTAGGTAAGTCAAGATTCAATTTTTCTTTCTGAACTGAAATATAACATAACTTATGCAGAGGGTGTACCTAATAGAACACTCACATTTTCCCGCACTTTATGGTTAGGTCCCATGTTATAGAAAGTGACGGCCGTCAACAGTGTACAAATTTAGACTCCCTGGCTACGACAGAGAAATTCCTGGAAAAGATTATGTCATTGGGCTTTTCCAAAAGCCAATAACATTTAACCCGACCTGAGAATCAAATTCGCTTTCAAACGGCAGCTAAAAGTGTCTAACCGTATATCCTCTAAAAAGTCAATTTCACACCAACTTCAAACATGGCTTAACCAAAGAATCACCCAAAGAGTTTTGTATCAATTCAAAAACAACAACACTAACAGAACTGAATTGAAACTCCGTTTACATTTCCATTGAGGTGGTGAGTATAAAATTATGGCCGTAAAAAGGGCACAAATTCAGACTACCTGGCAACGACTGGTAAATTCCTAAAAGAATAACTCGCATATTAGTCATTAGATTTTTCCAAAATAGCAATCGAATCTGGGACCTCATGCTCAGTGTACTCGATATAAATTCACTTTCAAACGACAGTCAAAACTGTCTGACCGTACATAAAAAAGCCAATTTCACATCAACTTCAAATATGACTCAACAGAAAGTTCCACGCAAGTAACCTAACCTTTTTTTTTTTTTTTTTTTTTTTTTTTTTTTTTGTTCCGGGGTGGAAAATCCTCATGGATGTCCCCCGCCCTGGGGGGGCGGAGGGGTCTGTCAGACTCTTACTGACTAAAAACCACCCCGGTGTTTCATCTCACACCTACGCCGGGTGGCCGCGGGAACTTAAGATACTACCGCGACCCCCGGCTAGTGCCGGCCCGCCTCTGCGGGCCTCAATCTCGGGTCGGCGGGAGGAGTGAGGTGTTATACTCCCCCCGCGCGACGTCTAAGAGGGGCGCGCGTGGAACACTTCGCGCCGCCACCTCGGGTCCAGATGTGTGGGGGGCGACGGACGTCCCCAAGTCCGTCGCCCCTGGACCCAATTAGGGGGGCCGGAAGAGGGCGTTATCCGCCCTCCGCCGACGCCCGGTGCGTCTGCTGCAGATCGGGTGTGGGGAAGAAATCTCCCTCTCCCTCTCCGCAGCCTCCTTCTGCGACACGACTGTTTCGCAGAAGGTTACCACCGCGTCCCAGGCCTCCTCGCTGCCGACCATAGACTCGACTACGGCCGGCAGCGACAGGTCACTGCCTACTTCTGAGATGAGGGCACGGCGCGGCTCCTCCCAAGCGGCACACTCTGCCAGCGTATGCCGCACCGTGTCCTCCCGGCAGTCGACGCAGTGGTGACACCGGGCGTCCGGCCCCCTGTTTATGCGACACAGGTACTTCCCGAAGCAACCATGCCCCGAGAGCACCTGCGCCACACGAAACGACAGGGAGCCGTGCCTTCTCCCGAGCCAGGGCTCGAGCACTGGCCGGACCGCCTCGATGGTATCGAGGCCGGCGGTAGGGCGTGAGAGCCTGTCCCGCCATTCCGCCACCAGGACCTCGTGGAGCTGAGACTGACGCAACTCCATGTGTCGCTGCATCAGCCCTTCGCCCCGCGCCCGCAGTTCCTCGCGCCACTGATGCAGTGACGCGTGGACTTTTGCCTCCAGGTCCCAGGGCGGGGATCCGGCCAGTACGCAAGCCGCCTCGTAGGAGATCGTGCGATATCCCCTGATGACTCTGACGGCCATAGCTCTCTGCGGTTTCCGCAGAACAGCTATGCTACCGGCCGTCAGGTCAGCCGCCCAGATCGGAGCCCCATACAGGGCCATCGATCGCACGATCAAGTAACCTAACCTAACCTAACCTTTTCCCAACTATGTTGGGGTCGGCTTCCAGTCTAACCGGATGCAGCTGAATACCAGTATTTTACATGGAGCGACTGCCTATCTGACCTCCACAACCCAGTTAATACTAGGTAATACGGATACTCTTTGGTAAGACTGGATGTCAGAATTTCAGGTCACTGACTACCTGTAACGACTGCCAAAGATCTAAATATGGCAGCCGGGACCAACAGCTTAACGTGCTTTCCGAGGCACGGAGGAAACTCGGTATGTCGGGTGGTCACCCATCCACAGACCGACCTAGGCAAGCGCAGCTTTACCTAAAGATCGACCCGAGTGGCAGTTCTTATTAAGCCACGAGCGAATTCCACGCAAGTATCAATTCAAAAACAACAACACTAACAGAACTGAATTGAAACTCCGTTTACATTTCCATTGAGTGAATCCCATCAATTCAGTTGATCTCGTCAGCTTATCCCGTTCGTTTCGACCCCTGCTAATTAATCATTTAATATTAATAATACCTCATTTGTTCGTATTAATCCTATGGAGCTTCCGACCTCGTTCAAGTATTTATAGTGAAGCGCAATATTGTGAATTTAAATTAATGAGTAGTACTGGAATATTTATGATACGTTTCTGCATATTTTTGAGGGAAGATCCGGTTCGTGGGTCGCATAATGGGTTGATATCGTGATGTATGAATTTCGGATTATCATCTGAGTTTGTTTACAGCTTTAAATAGTGTTTTGATAGTTTTTAGGGTTCCGGACCTCAAAAAGAAAAAAAACGCAACCCTTATAGGATCACTCGTGTGTCTGTCTGTCTGACCATTCCCCCCCCCTTATCTCCGAAACTACTGAGCCTAAAATTTTGAAAAAATCCAGAAATTAGTTCAACACTTATCGATTACAGGAAAACCTATAACAAGTCTATGGTGCTAAAATAACACGGAAAATCTCTCAATATCTACTACAATGGTACAGAAACCTTCATGTGCAAGTCCGACGTGCACTTGGCCAGTTTTTTTTAAGATCATTTGACGAGCCTATTTGACCTCCTCAACCCAGCTAGTACTGGGTAATAGTTGGATACGTCATTTTGTGTCTATTGGCCTTGTTTTGTTCTGTCTTCTACTGCCTATGGCAAAAAGCCATACATGGCTAAGTGAAAATTATATTTATCCTACTTTTCCGCTATTTCTTTTTGATTTATTTCGTTACGGGATCCAGGACACTTAAATTAATTCTCTGGTAAGCTTTCCGTGCCTCGGATAGCACGTTAAGCTGTTGGTCCCGGCTGCTATATATAGATCTTTGGCAGTCGTTATAGGTAGTCAGTGACCCGAAAGTCTGACAACCAGTCTTACCAATGGGTATCGTATTACTTAGTTTTAACTGGGTTGTGGAGGTCAGATAGGCAGTCGCTTCATGTAAAATACTGGTATTCAGCTGCATCCGGTTAGACTGGGAGCCGACCCCAACGTAGTTGGGAAAAAGAAAGAAAGAAAGAAAGAAAAATATTTATTTGGGACAAGCACAGGAACTACAAAAAGAATAAAAAAAAGAATCTAAAACTAAATAATAAAAAGAAGACCTGTGCGAGGCCAAAAAGGCTCCTATCTCAGCATGGTGCTGCGATAGATGAAAAACAAATACCGCAGCGCTGGTATTCTGAAAAAAAAATTCTGGAAAAGGCTAGTCTTAGTGTTTTTCTGGTCGCCACTATTTATTCCGGCTTTCGGAAGTTAGTAGTTTGGGAATAGTGTGGCGGCCTTAATAGATTTTGTGTGAATAAATAGTTAATACTGGTTAGTGTTTAAATTGATTCTGAACTTAATGTATTTCTGATAGGCTAAAAGCCAGAGATACAAGATAATTATGTAGTTTGTGAGCTGCACCCATAGATTACGAACGAGCCAAGAATAATTATGTTTGGTTTCGTACGTAAATCTGCATCCACTCCAAATTTACTTTAGTTGTACCTATTTAATGGGTGCACCCATTAAATACCGAGTGTCCTCCGTGCCTCGGAAAGCACGTTAAGCCGCTGGTCCCGGATGTAATTTGAAGATCTGTCTATCTGACCTCCTATCCACAACCTAGTTAGTACTGGGTAATACGAAACCACTTAGTAAGACTGTTTGTCAAAATTTCGACTTGGAGGAAACTCGAAAATTTTATAAGGTATCTGATAAAATCTTCTATTTTACTAACTTCCAATAATCGATCCCTTAATTCCGCAGGCCGATCGCTCACACCTCTCGCTTGGACCCCTTGGAGTACGAGCTGGCTGCAGCAGAGGTCGGGTCTATCAACTGGCAGGAGAGGTGCCTGGAGTTGCAGCTAGAGCTGCATCGCAGCAGGCATCAGGCGACCAGGGTTCGGGATATGCTGCGTGATAAGGTAAGGTTATATTTAAGTGCAAACGCCTGGAGAGTCACAATCTTTTATTTTATGTAACTGTAGTGTGTATAGACACGTTTCTTGACATGATTTTATTTTGTAAGTATTACAACAACAACAATTTAATGACAACAGCAACGAATTAAGTAACAATTAATATTAATTTAACACTTAAATATGTTGAAGATTGTTGATCGATTGGATATTTCTAGAACATTTTTAAAGGTCTCTACCTTTTTTAGGAATCGTTCGACTTTGTAACTGACTGAGCTTTCTTGCCGTTGTAGAATCTTGACTTACACTTATTTAAATTATGTTTTTTGCTAAGCCATGATTACATTTTCAGTGCTGTTACTGCACTGAAATCTTGATCAAGTTGCAGCTGGTGCAACTTTACATTTGTATTACCCTTACATAATTACATACACCATTTTACCAACCACAAACAATTAGGATGTGATTGGGCATCCAAATCAAAGCTATCCGCTACAAACCGGTGATACGGCCAATGTGTTCTAATTACCTCTCCGTAATTAATATCGAGTTAACAAGGAGATATCGATGACGTCATCGCGGTGACGTCGACTCGTGTCACTATACGTCACAATTACGTGGGACATGGTAATGTTGGTGGTGATGTATAGCAGGTTGTGGACGTACATTTGTCGGTTAGAGATTACATGGGAGATGAATGTATTGACACTGATTAGTGATATGCAATGTATGGGGCAATAGACTTTTATTGCAGAACTAGCGACCTGCCCGGCTGCGTACGGGTGTAATGTAAGTACTACATATAAACCTTCATCTTGAATTACTCTATCTATACCTAAAGATCTAACCGTACAAACAGCGGGAGTGACTTTGTTTTATAAGTACTATGTTATGTAAAGATGTTCAAGGGAGGTTTACTTCCCGTCGGGGCTGCGGATTGTTCGCAAGAGATACCGCGGCCTCGGCATGAAGGGCTAAGAAGGAACATGGGTCGTTTTTAGTCAATAGAAGTCTGACACTCCCTTCCGGTCTGTCCAAGAGCGGGAGGGGTTATTTGATGATTTTCCACCCATCATAAAAAAAAGGGTGGTTTACTTGTAAAAAACTTAAACATAATGACAAGTAGAAGTTTCTGTTTAAGTTTTGAAACTGACATACTCACTAACATTATCATTAACATTTAAGTCGCGAGTAAATAGGCTTCTTCTGGGTAAGCTCGTTCCATCGTCGACCTCATCTTTGCCCTTAGGGTAAGATTGAGGTCAAGAGCAAGTCTGACGGCTCACACCATTAGACAGCTATCAACATAACATTCTTTTCTAGACTTGCCATTTAATGCATTTAAAGCCAAAGTAAAATCTAATCTTTGTTTAAAAGCTTACTATTCCATTAACGACTACTTAAATGATAGGAATAGTTGGTCGCTGAGTTGAACACAAGACAATGTTTGTTTGTTATTTATGTTCTTTCTCCAAAATTAGTTTACTGACATGTTATGTCTTTTTTATGTTTTTATTATTATATACATTTTTATTTTTGACTTGTGTCTGTAATCAATCGTAATATTAAGTTACACCTTTCTATTGTATCGAGTCTGGTTCTTCTAACCAAACAGACAGATGTGTTGCTGGGGAGTTTGTTCCGCCACTTCTTCTTTCCAGCAAAAAACACTAGGAAGTGTCGAAGGGTGGGCGTTTTGGGGGACTGTCACTTGTAAATGAGTAAAGTAAAGTAAAGTAAATTTTGACGTTCGAAAAGTGCTGATTATCAGCCTAGTTTGAATAAATGACTTTTGATTTTGATTGATTTTTGATTTTGATAACATCGCGCCTGTAATCCCCGAAGGGTAAGGCAGAGGTGTACCTAATAGTACCTACACCCACATTTCGCCAGTTATGTTTAAGTCCCATGTAATAAGGGGCAAGCCTATTGCCATCAACCGGGCACAAATCCAGACTCCGTAGCTTTTACTGATAATTTCCTGATGGAAAAAGCCAATAACACTTTGCCCGACCCGGGAATCCAACCCAGGACCTCAAGCTCAGCAGTCTATTCAGTCCAGTCAGTTCTAGTCTATTTAGTTTTAGATTCTTTTTTTTTATTATTTTTGTAGTTCCTGTGCTTGTCCAAAATAAATATTTTTCTTTCTTTCTTTCTTTCACTAGACCAACGAGGCACACACTACACACAGCTATCACTGCTTTTTAATAGTACCTAGGTACTAACTATTTCACATTACTAAATCATAAAAACAAAAAACTACCGCAGTCTATCCACCTACCTACATATTACCAGAAGCCCAAAGAAGTTAGGCACCCGTCATCTGTTCTTTATAGCCTACAGATTTCATTTGGTGCGACGTTACTCATGAACCCCTGAGTTTTTCTGTTCTGCTGACTATACTGCCGAGGAGTTTATGATATATGGCTGATACATTTTTCATTGGTCCACTGGATATTTTGTGGGAATCGAATGGTTTTTTTTTCATTTTTTCAGACTGGGATGCGTAGAGGGAATTTTATGTGTTTTGGTAATGGGAAAGTAAAGTGCACGTTTTTGGAGTTTGTTTTTGGAATATCTGTTATTACTTTATGCCCAACGTTAGTTTGTACCGGGCAGATTGAAATACTTACATTAAAAATGCTTTGTTGTGGGCCAAAACTTCTGAAACGTAAAAAAAAGTTATTAGGAAAATAAGAAATTTTATACATACAAGTAATTTAATGCTTTTAACATCTCACTCTAATCCTGAATCTCTTCTATCTTATTTTCATCATATGAAAAGACAATGCAATTGTATAAACATATTGGACACTCACAGTCATGATAACTTATTATATTTCATCTTCAAACTATCCATATCTAAATTCCCGTCGTCACATACCATTTACCTTCATAGACGACCAAATGTCCCATAGAACTGCATCCCCATACCTACGTAAACTCCTCTATAATGCCTGGCATACACCAGCCCAGTGACTTGTAAACAGTCCTTCATACGTCACTGGTCGTGGTATGAAATGCCATAAAATCAGTCGGCTATGAGAGCCGATATGGACGTGTAACAAGGGGATTTACACCGACGTCTATAGCTGTACGTATCAGTGTGAAAGTTGTTTAGAGCTAGTTCACACTAAAAATAAACAAAAACTTTTTTTAAACTAGTGTTATGAATAAGCATAGATTCTAATCTTGTATATCGTCATCATCATCATTCTCTCCTTTATCTTAATTTATTTGGGGTCGGCGCATCATGTCTCATTCTTCATTCATGCTAATGTTCAAAACTATTCATCCGATTTAAAAAAATCTGTCAATGATAGAAAGCTAGACTAGGAAAGATGAGAAGTACCGTAAGTGTCAAAAGATAAATTTTGCGCGAGTGATATTACACAATATACATATGGGATATAGTCATCACATATTATGTATATTGTGGTTAGTAAGCGGATTTCACCCAAGTGTTGTGCACCAATGTCTAAACGAATTGCGCACTCCTAAACGTGGTGCTGGCCTTTCATGATATGACTGTGGCTGTACTGTGTTTAAGTAACGTTAATATCTGGCAGTCCGCAAGCATGCAAGCAAGCAAGTAACAAACATGAATACCAAACAATACAACAATTGCCATTTACTTGAAAATAATATAACATTCCACATATATAATATTATGGGTGTAATTTTGTAAGGGTAGAGACTACATTAGAAGTGGAACACACACGCTAGAAAAAATGCTTAAGAGCATGTGAGTGTGTTCAAATCTCTTGTAAATAATAATAAGTAGTCAAAAACAAGCTATACAAAGTTCGTTGTATACTCGTGTATCATACATAATATAAAATAATACAAAACATTTATTTATTGTCAGGTAAGTATGACCCATACATATATTATATATCTTACAGACTAACATAAAAATAATAAACAATACAATTTGTGTTAGTAAATAGGAAGTTAAAACTATATTAGTATCACTCCACTTGTGCGCTTATGGCTTGGTTTGAAATCCTGTCATCTGTACGCGCCCTTATATTGTTGGTACACTGCGCCATTTATGAAATCACTAAGCCTGGATAAAAAGGGCCGATACCCTGGATTTTTGTCATAACTCCCGGGCAAATTAGTTTTTTACCGGGATATTGCTGGAAAAGTAACGTATGGCCGTTGTGGCAGGCTTTGAAATATTTTTGTTTGTTTTAACATCGTTTCGACTACAAATATAAAACCTGTATTAAATATTTTTACTGACATATTGTTTGTGAATGTTTGAGGAGCTTCTGGATAAATAAACACAGCCGCTCGAGTCGATCACCAGTTTTTTTTTTTTATAGATTAACGTTGGCCGATACTAGGAGTTTGTCCTGTATCGTGGGTGCGTTCACAATCATTTAAACTCACATACACAAATACCCAGACCCGGAACAACTATCTGTAAGTTATACAAATATTTGTTCTATGCGGGGATCGAACCCGCGACGCAGCGCAGCAGTCCATTGCTTGAGCTACTGGTGTAGAAAACACTTAATGTGGTGACCACCACATTAAGTGTTTTCTATCGTACCTCGAAAAGTACGTTAAGCCATTGGTCCTCGCTGACATTTGAAGATCTTTGTTAGTCGTTATAGGCAGTCAGTGGTCTAAAAGATTAAAAATATATCAGTATGGTGTTATCCCACACTGATTTGGTTGTTGAGGTCAGACAGGCAGTCGCTCCATGTAAAATACTGAAATTCACTTATTCAGCTGTATCCGGTTAGACTGGAAGCCGACTCCAACGTAATTAGGAAAAGGCTAGGAAAACGATGATTGTTTCTGAATGTTTCATAATTTAATAAGTTATTTAATCATGATTTTAATATCATTTCAAAAACTCGTTTCCGAACTTTTCCCAAATTTTTCGTAACAGATGTCGCAAAGAACCAATTTGCATTTAGTTCAAAACAAACAATTATTTGCAACAAAATGACAATCAAACAATTCGAATTTGTTAGGCGACTTGTAAACTTATGGACTTCAGACTGAAAAGTTTTAATTAAGTAAAGGGAATTTCAGTAAACGACGTTTCAGCCAATTTGTGAAAGTTTTAACGACTGTCAACATTGAGCGGCGCGGGACCGATTTAAGTCGACGGTGATCGATTTTGAAGTGGCAACATTGAAAAAATGGCGACGGGAGCCACTGTGACGTCAAAGGAAATGGTTTTCGATTAAAAATATTGGACTGCGTAAGTAACAAGTGGGATGAAGGAAATTGTTAATATTTGGGAGGAATCTTTGATGTTAATATTGTGTAGGTAGATTATAACCAGGAAATCACAAAATATTTATAGAAATTTATATAATTTTGTTTCGGTGAAGCTCGAACTCATCGCAATCGAAGTTGACAGGTTAACAGGTTCACTGTCCACAGACCACATACGGTCTGTAGAGCAACTTCCATACCAGCCCATAGACCGTATGTGGTCTGTTTGCCGGTACAATTTCTAGGCCATCTGACACCATGGACGTTAGAGGGAAAGTCTTTAATTTAATGCGAACTACGCAGGACACATCATAAGGATTATAAAAAGTGCTGGGACACAGGGTAATACTGGTTTTTTTTTAATCAATTATTGACGTTTAATAAAATTATAACGGGACTTGTGGACCTTTACCACTCTGGAGCCTGGACAGTGAACCTGTTAAGCTCGCAATAGGGTAGTTAACAAAATAAATCTAATTAGTTCGTCAGATAGATTTTCAAAAAACCATTGGACACGTTTTTTCTTTTTTCACGTAAACAAACAATGAAGACGATACAGTGCTTTGAAAACTCGTGTGACGTCATATTCTAAGACATTAGTATGACATTTTATACCGGTGAGTGACGTCACAACACCCCCTCAAATCTTTGACGCGTTTTATCTTCGTCAATTTTTATGGATTTGATAAAACAAAAAACACGTATCCAATATTTTTCGATAATCTAACAGACGGACTAATTAGAATCATATTTTTTTTAGCCAGTAAATATCCTTATTTTACCTACATAAGCTCTATTATTGCAATTTGTATGTAATTTTTTTATTTTGTGTTTAATAAATAATAAGACATAATTGGTAATCGAGATTATGATTCTTGTCTTCTGAACAAAAGTTTTGCTTGCTGTTAAAGCGATACGTTTAGCCAGACAAGGCTAGTTTTCTATAAACAATATAGGTCCTGCATACTGAATCCAGTGTAAAAAGGTGTGTGTTTTTTATCTTTTTGTTCTTCACATAATAATAATGTCTACCTATTCAAACAATTTTGCATATTCACACAACATTGATGTCTCCCAAAACACCTCTAAAACTTCAACATTTCAAACCGAACTTGTACCAAACTTGCACTCCAGCGCAAGATAAGTTCTCACCTCGCAAAACGTATCCTTCACTTTAAATCTGATACCGGTGTAAGATCCCGGGAACATGGTGCATAGTTGTCGGCAAATCCCGGGAGGTTCCGTAGCAAGAAACTGCCATATATCTAGTGGTGCATAGTTTATAGTGAGGGCACTTAGTGCAGGGGAATGTTTCGTCTCCTTTTTGGTTGGCGTTGGTTTATTGTTCGGTTAAGTTTTCGGGATTTTGTGTGTTGAGATTTTTGACGCATATATTTACGGTAAGACAAGTTACAAATTGCAATTACATTTTGTTTAACTTGCGATGTTTGTTAAGGTCACATCTTGCAACTTAATTTTAAAACCGTTATCCCGAATCGATTTAGCTGAGCTTTTGCATACACGTTTAGTTCGATGGCAATGCATGATCAGCTAAGTGATGTCATTCTAATTCTAATGTATATATTCCAAATGTCCTCTAGTAAACTTAAAGAATATAATTTCATCTGTTAATTGAAATAAAGCTTGTTCTTCTTCTTACCGTGTCGATGAAAATATTTAAACTGAGTCAGCCCAAAATTTAGCAACGAGTGTGGCATTTTCTGTTCCGTCCATTAGCTCCTGTGATGTGCAAGTAACGGAACAGGCAGAACACGATAGAAGTGTTCCATCGTATGAGAGGCTTGTTAAGTTGTAGTCGCTTAGAAACTACATAGATTGCTAGATCACGGAAACATTTTTTCTAATGTATAAAATTAGTTGTTGTGTATGTGTAAAGCGTATAATGTATGTAAACAATAGTTTTCTCCCGCGTGGCAGTATTTCGCGAGGCGCTGCAATGTTTTACAAATCGTATGCGCGCCTATGCACGTACGGCGAATGACGTAGAGTAGTGAACGACAGATACTACAGCGTTAGGGAATTTAAGGAAGGAAATCAATGCATGTTAGAGAGGAATGTAGGGTTTTTAACGAACCTTAAATAGAGTACTTTAAACACGTGGAAGTCTTGCCCAGTGTCGCTCAAACAGCTATCCAACGTTTTAATCTAAATTGAAAAACTAAAAACTAAATCTAAATTACTAAATCATAAAAATAATAAACCAATATAATAATAATTAATAAATCTGAATTACTAAATTAAAAATACTGAATCATTGTGACGAGTTATTGTACTTGACTTGTTTGAATTGGCATTAAGACAATTCAAGCTTTCGGTAAATAAGAAAAATTCAGTCATGTTTCAAGTTATGTTTAATATCATAATAAACAAACTGTATACATAGTAACTGTGTTTATTATTTTCAGTAATTAGCAAGATAGGTAGGGTTATCGTGGTATGGACATGTGATGCGGAGAAATGAGGAAAATTTTGAGTATGATTGTAGATGTCTACAAGAGTAGAGAAAGAGCAAAGAAACGATAGATGAACTGTGTGAAGGATGATATAGCAAGAAAGTAGGTGATTGCTGAGATGACAAGTAATAGACAAGTATGGAAGAAGAAGACATGCTACACCGACCCCAAATAAATTAGGATATGGGCAGAAGAATGAAGATGTTCAGTATTTAGCAAAAGTGACGACTCTCTCTTGTAATCTATCTCGCTCATAAGAAATCTCATTAAAATATACGAAATGGTTCTAAAAAAGCTTCAACGTTCTTAGTACCCATGTTCTCAATATCAAAACTAAAGCCCAAAAAGTTTATATAATATCCCAAAAAAACCGAACCACATTTGATTTACGAACCCGCCTCTGTACCCAAATTGCTCTGTGCAAATCTCTACAGAGTAATTCATCACGGCTCTCTCTGCAGGTCGCGATAAATCAATCGACTAACAGTTGCCGAGTAAAACAGATATTTTACGTAAAAGACGATGACCATATCCCTATGTTGTATTGCTTGTCTTGTATGATTTATTTGAAACTGTATGAGGAATGGGTGATGGGTTGTTTGGAAGGATAAACGTGGTTGGGATTTTGAAAGATTGGCTTTTGTTCTGTTTGAATGACAAAACAGGCTGTGGGAATCTCTTTTCTGTTTGAGAAACTTACTTCATAAACTTTTCGGCTTGAAAAAAAATTATTGTAAAGAACAACTTGTAAAGAAATTATAAGTTGTTGAAACAGAACTTTTATATCGGCAATATATTTTTAAATAGTGAAGATAACAAAACGTTGACCTATTCATAAAGCACTAACCCATAACTCTTTCAATACTTCTACAGCCACTCAGACACGATCTGCCAATAATAAAGTCCATTCAACTAACTTGAAACCCTATTCAAGTAGCATCTGTCTTGCTCACGGTATCTCCAAGACATCGATTAATTGTCAAATGGTTCCATTTTGTACCAAACCATAACGATTTGACAGATTATCGATGGAAACTATGATAGCCACTGACATTTAAAAAGATACGCAATAGCCCTGCTGGATGTCATAACCCTACATTGTTTTACGGCCACAGTCCACAGTCAAAGATAGCACGGACCCTTCAACAACCTACCAAGTTTGTTCAAAACACACCTGTTTTACCCACGGTATCTTCCATTACAAGTACCCAATAGAAGTCTAATGGATATAGCCAACTTTATTCAAATTCATACTCATACTATATTATTATTCAAACCAACTTACACTTAAAACACACTTGTCTCACAAACACTATCAACCAAGACAAGTACCAGGGCGCCATAACCCTGCAGTAGTCTAACGGCCATAGCACGGACTCACAGACTGCACTACGGTGCTCGCTCAAACCCACCTCGGCAGGGCTATCAAATCTCCGTCAATATATTGAAGATACTGCAAATGGAATAGATATCGCACCAATAGCGTTCTACGACGCTGAGGTGACCAAACGAGGAGTTTAAACCGTCTTGTTTGTGAGGGATAGATTGAAATATAGTGTATTTCGGACTGTGTGGTGAAGAAGATATATGTACGAACAAACGGCTGTAAATATCTGTTTACATACTGACAGCTTAAAAAAAATGCATATTTTTGCACTGTATGGATCAAGTTATCTGAATTAAATGAATTTAATTAAATTTATAAAACAAGAAAGTTTACTGCTGATCTCTACATTATTTGCCTTTGAATGTATAGACAGCATATATATATTTCTATAGACAGCAGATGCTCACACTCTTTTTTTTCAGTTTATTTTATAATTTTTATTGTTTTGTTGTGTGTTTTCTTGCTTTCTGTTGTTGTCAATGAGATTCGTCCTTAACATAGTCTTAGATAATACTAAGGTCATATCAGGTCTACCAATTAGACAAAACCAAGGTGTACTGCAATGGGGTGAAATGACTTTTCAACTTGCACATTTTATCTGCCTAGTTTTTTCCCAACTATGGTCGGCTACTAGGATCGGCTTCCAGTCCAAGAACTCCAGTTGGGTTCCCAACGTCACTCGTGACACGATTGGGAATCCACCCATATAAACAAGTTTTGTAAAAAAAATACACAGTGAATGTTTAAAGCACTCAGAATGTTTAAAGAGCACGCACTTGAGAGTGCTCTAAACTCTCTCACTCACTACTTTTCTCCTAATGCCAGATCACACAGAGTAATCCACAAATATATCCCAAAAACCACCAAACGCATGGCCACCACAGACGTAGTCGCACAGTGTAGCGAGCGACACGTCCCTCGAACGTCTGGACCGACATTATTGTCACACTACCTACAAAGATAATTTTGTGTCTATTCTTGAAAGTTTTAGTACTTCTCAAACGTAGGGGGATTTAATCCATTATAGTATCGAAGACTCCGGTCATATTTTATGTTAGGGACGATTTTCGGTTGGTTTTTCGTTTTGGGAAATTTATGGAGGGTTGTAAAGAATGGATAATATCTTTGGATGACACATCGATGTTAACCAAGGACGAGAAGAGATTCCTAGTATATGTTTGCAGCCATACTCTAAGTGATAAAAAAGCACAATCTGAAACCCTCGTTCCTCAAACTTCTTTTCCATTTCCTCTAAATATCTTTCTTTTATCGAAATCCTACTATTTTTGAAGTGGTCTGATGATTTGGTCACGATTCCGCTACTATCACTGAGTAAATCTACCGGCTTTTTACACGACTGCCCCAAAAAAAAGAGTGTTATGTTTTTTACAATAAGAAATAAAAGATTTTTTTCAAAAGAGTTAGTGTACCTATTTCCAGCCCATGTTTTACCTCTAGGAATCCAGTTTGGGATACCTATGGGTGACCACGGAAGAGTAAGTGGATTCTCTTTAGGTCCCCTGAAAATATTTTAGTGTTAAATCCTGGCATTTCCCTGTACATTTAGTGCGTATAAAATATTCGAAGTATGGTAGTAAGTAAATAGCTACGTGTGTGGTCTAAACCGCAACAGAGCAGCGATTACTTTGTTGATAGTTTTTTTTAAACAATTTACTTGTTGTGTTCTATTACCTGAAACTTTTTGTGTTTTGTTTACGTATTCAAGTACAGTAGATGTTTTATAAGCAAGTGTAAGTAATATTTCTTACTTAAAAGGACTAATAGAATTTGGGAGCTAGGGATTCACATGAAGTAGCCTGTTCTGTCACACTCCGGGATTCGAAGGCCTTCCTCCGCTCTTTCTATTTCTTGCAAACTTGCGCGTCCTTCTTTCAGTTCTGATAAAACTTATCTAGTTATCACTTCTAATTACACATTTGGCTTGTTTCTTTAAAACTCGTACAAAAGATTTCAATAACAGCTCCCAAAAGACCGAGTGGTAAACTATCTCCGCAGTTTCTTGTAACTTGTACCAATATTATGAGTGCAGACTGTTCCGCTGACCGCAGGGCATGCAAATTTATACGCTGAGCATGCTCTGTTAATTACAATGGATAATTATTTTATTTAAGCGCAATCCTTTACCGCCGCATGTGTCCGTAAGCATTTAACTGGCCTGGGAAAGTTTAAATTCTACGACCTGTGACTTTTATTAAGGCCTTATTATACAAATATGGGTAAACTACCACTTCGCTCGCGCCTTTGTCCGTAAAAATGGTGATAGTTCAGCTAAAATGCATCATATAAGTATTCTTTATGGCAACCACGAATAATGTATCTGATCTCATTAGCAGTGAAAAAAAAATTGGATCATTATTCATTAGTTCCAAATATTACCCTACATGCAAACTTACAAACTTTAACTTCTTTATAATGTTGTTATTGATATACGGCGCCTAATCTTTCTCGGAAGAAAATGTTTAAAGGTTCCGTAGCCTAATGGCAAAAAACGGAACGCTTAAAGATTCGTCATGTCTATTGGTCTGTCCGTCCATACGTCACAGCCACTTTATCCCGAAACTATTAGGACTACACAGGCACAGTGTAAAACTTGGTGGGTAGATGAAGAACAACGTCTTTAAAACTCCATCTCCTATAACTTACACCTCCCACTATACCTAGACACAGACCTCTGACCGCCGGCCATGCAAATTTATCCGCTGAGGACGCATGCTCTCTTAATTACTTCTTAATGCTTTTTCGATTACAGCTAACGTCTAATTGAAACACCGGTGTTTCGGGTTTGCGTTAGGGTTTAACCTATTAGGGTGTTTTCGTCGTCTTTCGAGGTGATTAAGGAATTTAGGTCGGTAGGTCGAGGATGGGGATAAGGAACGTGTGTTGGTAATGTGATCATGTCTTCGAAAGGGTTGGGTGTGACTTTCGGAGGTGTATTTTTAAAATGTTTACTAGAAAATAATGGTAAATGCCTCCAAACTCTTCCTTCAAACTTGCTGTGCGAAAGAAATTAATAAAGATTTTTGTTTTCTGTAAATATATTCTGTATTTATTAGACAAATAAATATATGACTTAGAATGTGTTTTTCATGTGATTCAGAGTATCCATATGCACATTTTAGATTACTAGTATGGAGAAAGAAGACATGCTGCACTGACCCCAAATAAATTGGGGTAATGATGACATCATCATCAGCTAATCACAGTCTTGTCAAAAAGGTTAAAAACTCTAGCAAGCAACAACGAATCCGTTGTAAAACAAGCATGATGGTTCAAGCAACGTTTGATAAATCAAAAACTTTGCCTTGGAATTGAATAAAAAAAAGAAAAACCACGTAAACTTTGTGTATCCGTTTGTGGTACACTGTCGGCCACAATAAATTACTGCCCCGTGTCACCGATAAAGCTAATTTACTCGTAAGTGGTATTTTTGTAATTAATGTTACACTATCCGACCGTTACACTGTGCGTTATTATACATTCCGCGATTAGATTGTTTTATTATGTTAATTTTCTATTTGAGCTATTATTCGTGGCTTACGGGGTTTGGGTGGAAGTTTCGTAAAAATGTGACTGAGTAAGAAATGGTCAAGTAGCGAGAAATGCCTGAGCTAATTCCTATTTCTGGAAAATCTGATCAGAGCGTTGAGCCGCAAAAGTAAAATTATTAAGATAGAAAATTACATTTTTCTGTCATAAGAAAAACACTAAGTTACTTACAAAAATATGTTAAACTCACGCCTTTTTTCCAAGGGGGCAGACAGAAACAACTGAACATGGCCACCGTGGCACATACTACGATCCTTACATCCTCTCTCTTTTGCATCGTCCACGTTCATATGTTGTACATCTGTTGCTTGTCTCGAGACACTGAAGCCTGAAGGATACGCCTGATTTATATACAAGTACAGTACAAAAAACTAACACATTATTTCATAATAAACCCTTTTCAAACCAAGCCTTCATCCAACATCATCGAAAAAACCTCCCCTACAACCGATACGAGCAAATTAACGAACCCACCCTGAACTCAAAGAATGAACTGATCAAAGGAAACAAGGAGTGAACTAGGTGAACGAGTAGGTCATCGGTTCACACCGAGGCGTCTCATTCACTGGAAAGCAATTACGCCCAGAGGGATTATGCTCCAATCGGGATTCTGGATTCTGGGAGGTTTTAGACGATGTTTGTGTGAATTGGAGATCTAGTACTTAGTGTATTTGGTCTATTTTTATCTACTTGTGATAATAGTGTTGGTAAGCTAAATGATATTGTTTTTATGTGTAATTTAAAAAAAATATGCTGGGCTGTTTTTATGAAAGTGAGTGTATGAAAGAATTCGTGTAAGTTAGTGGTGTTTCAAAAAAGTACGGTTTGTCCACATTTTAATATCAAAAGAATATTTTAAAAATGATGAATAAAATGGGAAATGAACGGTTTGATTTCACGTTATTTTATGAATAAGCAGATTTGGTACGTAACGCCAAAAGGATTTTCTTGAAAACATGTTATTGAACGAAAGGAATGTACTTTAATTTAAAACTTGGTTTGGGAATATTACTTCAAAGGTTCATTGAATCGGAGAGCAACATAGTTTTTAACTACCTCGTGTTATTGTCAAAGTGACTTTCAAAAGTAATTCTGCGCTTAAACTCGACCCATAAAAACTTTATTAAAAATTCACTTACAGCAGCTGTTCGGACGAAAAAACATGTTGCAAAAGTGAAATAACAACTTTTAACTGTTCTAATGTCGGTCGCAGTCGTGTCGGAGTCGTGTCGTGATGTCGTGTCGCGTTACGTAATCACGTAATGATCATGACTTTGTGTTTATACACACTGCTGTGAAGTATCCCATGTAGATTTTACGACATTATTCCTATGTAGATTAGGTTTACTGGCAAGCATTTTTTTCCAGAAGCCAGATTTTTCTGTTTTGTGACTGAACTGCCGAATATTCGGCCTAATTTACATATGGGTGAATATGCTGAATACCGATTAGTAACCGAATGTTCTTAGCAACTCAACTAATTCAGTAACGGTAGCTGACAGGTATATTTAAAAATGAGATCTATGCAGACCTTTACTAAACATTCGATGTTGTAACAGAGCTGAAAATGTCTTAAATTACAAGACCGTTGAACATAGGTATCTACTTGAATACGTTGCCTTGTTATGTTCACGTTATGTCGAGTAATCTCGACCTGAATATTTCTGATTGAATATCGAATATTCGGCCAGTTTTGGGGACGAATAATGAAACTAACTATTCAGCCTGATTGCACATAGACGAACTAAAAAACCAAAGTGAAATCTATGCAGAACTTTAACTAAAATCCTACTTATAGCAGAGCTGAAATTGTCATAAATTATGTTCCTGTTGAACGTAGCTACTTATACGTCACCATGTCGTGTTCACGTCAGGTTGAGTAATCACTACCTGAATATTTCGGACGAACATCATGTTCCTCCAGATTGCTGCGAACATCAAAGCTTTTAAATTAATTCGTTATTTCATGCATTGCTGAAATTAAATTGGTACTGTAGGTCAGAAATTGTGACTTTATGAAGGATAACTGCATCCGGTTCGATATACCTCGTTACCTTGTTGAGATAGACCAGGCAGATGATGATAATTTATTTGACGACACGTTTGGCGCAGTGGCGGAGCGATTCGACTGCTGCGCTGCGTGTTGCGGGTTCGATCCAAGCACGGAACAAATATTTGTATGGCCTACAGATAGTTGTTTCGGGTCTGGGTGTTTGTGTATGTCAGTTTAAATGTTTGTAAACGCACCCACGACACAGGGAGGAATACCTAGTGTGGGGCAACGTTTTTTTTTAAAAAAAAATATATATATTTAGGGAGTTCTTTACGCTACTTCTTGCCAGTGAAAACATTTAGAAGTGGCAAAGAACTGGCGATAAAGTTAATGCTAGTTCTTCAGGTTTTTAGAATAAATGATTGATTTTGCATTTGGCTTTGTTTACGGTTGGCGTTATTTGTTCAGGTTTATCCCTATTGGAAAAGGGTGTAAGTTGAAATATCATCCTTAGTATTTTTGCTTATTGTGTGGCCAGTACCGCTTTATTTCAATCAAAGAGTAACAACAAGCCTGTTCCACTGCTGGGAAAAAGTCCCGTTGTCACTTTTCTACACTTATTTGTCTTTGCTTAGTGTTAGCTACTTCTTTTATCAGGAGTCATATCGTCTCATAAGCAAATACAGGTATATGGCAAAGCATTAGACTCGCCCCCTATTACATTCAACTTAAACATAACGTGCGAAATGCCGGTGTACTATAGGTACACATCTGCCTAACCCTTCGGGTATTTCAGGCGTGATGTTATGATATGTCATATCAGTCCCCTGTGTTTACCATGCTCTTTGCTTCCCGCGTGTAGCGGCGTGACATGAAACGCCAGACAAAATCAATAATTATAAATTATCAACGAATTTAATGCAGCTTCAGAACACGCACTGACTTCCTTGAAATATTAGTTGCCCAGTCTTTCAGCCCGTATGTCAGACATGCAAGGTTGCACGAGTTTCAAACATGGCGTCCCTTTAATATTCCATAGCTGGCCCTTGAATACTAATTATTATTTAACTTATATTCTCTGCCTACGCCCGTAAATCATTAGCGTGATAGCGTGGAACTTCACAGTTAGACTTAACTTATAATTTATTGCACTTACTGAATTATGTTGTTCCAACTATTTTTATTGCGTTCTGTTTTATTTATTGGTTGGAATTAGAATAGTTGGTTTAAGGAAGTGAATTTCAGGGGTGGCAGTAAATCTTAAACTTATCACTTCTGGAGTATTAAGTAATAATAAAAATAATTATTTAGTCTACGGAGATGAGGCATCTATTTAGGTATCCACTTTATGTTAAATACATTCACTCACGTATTTTATTATGGGATAGGCAGAGACTGTAGACACACACTCGACTACAACTGGAGAAGCTCGCGGCTAGATTATAACACCCGCCTGGATCAATCTTTAGGTTAAGCCGCGCTTGTCTAGGTTGGCCTGTGGATGGGTGGTAGTAGGCAAGCGAGTTTCCTCCGTGTCTCGGAAAACACGTTAAACCTTTGGTCCCGGTTGTCATTTGTAGATCTTTGACCGTCTTTATAGGTAGGTAGTCAGTGACCCGAAAGTCTGACAACCTGTCTTGCCAGGGGGTATCATATAACCCAGTACTAACTGGGTTGTGGAGGTCAGATAGACAGTCGTTCCATGTAAAACTGGCATTCAGCTGAATCCGCTTAGCCTGGAAGCCGATCCCAACATAGTTGGGAAGGCTAGGCAGATGATGATGACACATTTAGTTAGGCTATCACAAAAATATTGCCATAGTATTTATTGTCCTGAATAATATTGACCGCATTTAAAATGTGAAGTTTTTCTTTTATCTTCTCCTGGTTCAAAGTAGGACACAAGTCTCGTTATATTTTTATGTATTTGAAACATCTTTATTCCATTTCTGAACTTATCGGAACATCGAGTTTCGGAGCTTGTGCCAAGATCTTGTTGCCGAAACCATGTTCCGATACAAATGTGCGAACAAGGCTTGAAATGGGTCGCAGGATACATGTACTGTGACTATTGATAAAGTGTTATGTAACCAAATATCACGCCTATGTGCTCAGGAGACTTACAGTTAAGTACCCAGAAGGTACATCCACATTTCACCTATAATTATTTTTTATTTTTTTAATGGGGACAAGCCCGATACACTTTTTTGAAACCACAACTGCAACTCGTCCAGAATCAACAGTGGCGACCACCAGAAAAGTGCTAAGACAGTCTTGGATCCTGTAACAAAATTATTCAGAAAATAATAGAAAAAGTAGGAAATGCTTAAATAATTTGCACTTCACCTATTAAATCCAAGTCCCATGTAAAAGAAAGCGGGTTTTGCCATTGGATGAGCGATTCAGACTAGTATTGAAAGTTGTTAATCCCAGTATGTTTTTGCCCCAGTTGAAATATAATCCTACCCGCTATACTCAGCAATGTCGCTTTCGTTTCCACTGGACTAACTAAGACTTCTATCTATCTTCCTGAATTTCCTGAATTTTCCACAACAATAATAAAAGAAAACAATGATTTTGAAAAAGATTCATCAAACATAGATACGCCTCCCTTCCACCATCTTTGACAAAAAAACATTCGTTTGTTAGATTTTTTTTAAAACTTTTGATGTGCAAATTAACCATTCAAAGTCTATGAGACTTTTTAAAAATGTGCATTGCCATGGTGTTTACTTTGAGGGTGGGCAGGACACAATGGAGGCTAATCAGCATTTCTCTTTATTATGTCGGCTAAGGCTCTGGTGATGGTGTCCCAAAATCATTAAAAGTTTAATTAGAAATTGATTGTATAAAGTCACGTTGGTAGGTATTGTTTTGTTTTTAATTTTTAGCTTTTTTAATTTTAAGGCGATTATTAAGTGCCAAACGGCTTGCGTGTATAGTCAGATGTAAGAACATGGACGAGGCAAAATGAGTGTTGAAAGATCGTAGCAGGTAGCGTTCTGTGATGTCTACCTACCCCCATGGAAAAAGGCGTCAATTTATGTACGTATTTGTACAAATTTACATTAAATGTGTTAGTTTTTCTTACAATGTATTTTAGATTTTCAGTGGTAGTGTTTCTTACAAACAAGTTATGTATTTAAGATTTTCACTTACTGAAAAAACTCATTACCATTCCTTCAACTGGAACCAACCGATTACGTCCCCAAAGATTGCGTCGAGAATCAAATTGGACCGCCAACCTTCGTTGAGGGTAAATTAAAAAAAATACCGCGTTAAAATGATTTCCTTTCATCAAATTTGAGCCAGCCAGGGCGTTTGATTGAATTAACATGGAAGTTTTTGGCCCCGTCTGACAAATTTATCGCCATAGGATTTCTGCGACCAGCCAACTCGTAAAAAAGGCAAGTTTAACTTTGAAATTACATTTTTATTTTATTGGGATTCTGGGCGGTTTTATGTTTTTCGATTTGGTTGTTTTCTTTTTTGCCAGATTGCTGAGACTATGATTATTGCTGTTGGATTGGAGAAAGTTTACAATGTTTCTGTTTTTCGTTATTCTCGAATAATATTAAACTTTTATTTCTATCCGTGTAAAACATATTTAACATAGTATTATATTAGTATACATAGTATATAGTTGGTACAGACTTGCTGTTTTCACCCTACTTCCTATTTAATATTATAAACGCGAAAGTTTGTAAATGAAAGAGTAACAAACATCCATTATTTGTAACTCTTTCACGCAAAAACTACGGAACGGATTTGGATAAAATTCAGTACATAGATAGTTTGTAACCTGAATTAACACTTAAGATAGTTTTTAACCCGATTTTATCTTCCCGTGGGATAATTTTCGAGTTGTAGCTGACGAAGCCGCTGGCAACACCTAGTCTAAAATAATCATAAAACTTAAGCAAGCAGTTGGTTTCAAAGTCAAAGTCAAAGATCTTTATTGTGAGACAGTGGTTGCAAAGTTGTTACTGTGTTAATTTTGATGTGCGGTTGCACTGCTCCACCATATTAGGCATACAATAGTTTTAAACAATTTGTTTTATTTATATATTAACACACAGTAGTTTCACAATATGAATGTATCACTTTTATTTAAGTACAGTTAAACCAGTTAAACCAAAACAAGTTGACAAGAGCTACGCCATGAAAAACAGCCTGTCAAGATTGGTAGCTAAACATTGGACTTTAAAACGTTTTCTTTCATTCCTTTTCCGCGTTATCCAAGAGATTTCCCAAAAGAGGTGAGCTCACCGAATATCTCCGCGTAAACAATTATGAAAATTTATCAATCTTTCCAAGACATTAAAACGTGGAATCACAATTTTTTCATTTAGGAAGAGGAGAAAAAAAGAAAATGTTCGGTCGAATGGAGGGGTAGAAACGTTCTTGGCTATAAGAAGACGGCTATTAAACATGATCGCTATCATAATTGAATTAAAAATTCCGACACGACCGGTCCTAAGTGTAGGAGGGGACGTGGCAGTTAATGCTATTGCAGTTGCCAGTTCGCGCCAAACTTGACATCATATATATTTTTTTGTATCGGCGTTTTTTTGGTAGTTCGATGGAATTGGTGCGGAGTTTTTGTGTTACTGGATTTCGGTTGAAAATTTTGTAGAGCAGTAGTTTCGTTTGTTTATGAAGCAGTCATGGTCAATGGTCGTCTTGCTTGCCACAATTCCACGATATGTGAGACGTTTGGAAGTTCGGTATTTCTCGATTAATAGGTAGTTATTCCATTAAGTATATTTTGATGATATTCTGATCCAGCATAATTGTTGTCAAAATGAAATAAAAACATAATCTTTATCGCATGTCATCATTTTCTGATCCAAGTCGACCCGTCTGTCTGTTATCTTTGAACGCTGTAATGGCTAAACCAAATTCAATCATATTTTTCTAATATATCTCTCTGGTACTTTTATAAGGGGATCTCATTCTCCTAGACAAAGGTCAAACGAGTACATTCCAATTTCTGTTTACAACACACACACACACACACACCTACCTGTATTCCTAACTTATCTCAGCCGCTTTCTCTCTAATATATTCCTGCGTACCCCAAAACGCATCTTGATTATACCCACCCCTCTATAGTTTGAACTATTTGAATGAAAGTTTCGGTTATCTCCGCAGCCTCGGGGTGTCTGTCAACTTGACAGACAGACTCTGAATGCTCAAGATTACCACCATTGACTGAAGTTCAGTTCTGTGTAGGCGTCATTGTTTGTTTGAAGTGTGGTCGTGAACATAGCTGGCATTATTTTGAATTTTGTTTGTCATTTGTAGATCTGGACCGTCATTACAAAACAGAAACTCAAAGCATTATTTCAATTAGACTATTAAAGGCACTTTTGAATATCAGAAAAACGAAGAAAACCAAGGTACAGTCACAGTCACAAGACATAATTACTTTCCCCCCGACGCGGCGACGACGCCCTCCCGAGCCCCCGGGGCTGCGGGTCCCGTCGGGGCTGCGGGTTGTTCGCAAGAGATACCGCGGCCTCGACATGAAGGGCTAAGAAGGAACATGGGTGGTTTTTAGTCAGTAGAAGTCTGACACTCTCTTTCGCTCTGCCCAAGAGCGGGAGGGGTTATATGATGATTTTCCACCCGCCCAAAAAAAAAAAAGGTAGTCAATGGCAAGGAGGTCTGACAACCAATCAGTTACCAAGGAGTAATGTATTTCCAGTACTAACTGGGTTGTGGAGGTGAAATAGGCAGTCGCTCCATGTAAAATACTAGTATTCAGCTGCATCCGGTTGGACTAGAAGCCGACCCCAAGATGTCGGGAAAAGCTAGGCAGATGATGATGTATCGTTTCGCCTTTACAGGTGGTAGGTTTATAACTCTACAAAGAAAGGAATACCTGGTCTAGAAATAGAAACTAGAATTGAACTTATGTTTTTGTTTAACAAGAACTACTAAATATGTAATAAGAAATAATAACTGGCTGTTTCATTCATCTTGTGGTCCCAAATGCAACTGTTGAACTTCAGATCCTGTTTTTTAGAGTCGAAAGTTTTATGTGGTTAGTGCTGCGTGGTGTCAGAGACCCCCTTTTTTTTTGGGGGGTTGGGAAATCATCAAATAACCCCTCCCACTCTTGGGCAGAGCGAAAGGGAGTGTCAGACTTCTACTGACTAAAAACCACCCATGTTAATTCTTAGCCCTTCATGTCGAGGCCGCGGTATCTCTTGCGGACAACCCGCAGCCCCGACGGGGTGTCAGAGGCAGTAAAGTAAAGTAATTATTTATTGGGTTTTTCCCTTGGTTTTGTTAAGCTTCGAACATTTTCTCAATAGTTTAATAGTCCAGTCTTAAACCCAGCTTAATGGTAAAATGCCCACCTTCTATAACATGTTTTTATAATCTCTTTTGCTCGTATTCCCTTCAAGACCAGATCTTCATCATCATCATCTACTGTCCGACTTCACCCACTGCTGGTTATAGACCGCTCCTGGGCAGACCGAAATGGAGTGTCAGACTTCTACTGACTATAAACCACCCATGTTCCTTCTTACCCCTTCATGTCGAGGCCGCGGTATCTCTTGCGAACAACCCGCAGCCTCGACGGGTGGTTATAGACCTCTCTTTAAAACTTTTACGGGCTATTCCCGCGATGGCAACAATTTCGTCTGCCTATATCACCGCTGGTCGACCAATACTTTTCCAGTCTGACGATCTTACTTTTCAAATAAATATTCAATCTTTCAGTTGTTCTCATTTATAAGTGTTAAGGAATTAATAATATAAACTTCCAATTCATTGCCCACCTGTAGAACAATTTATAACGAGTATGACGTATAAGTTCATATTTCTCTTCATAAATGTTCTCCTCATTTCGCCAGTCACTGTACAGTCAGCAGCACAAATATGTATACACTTGGCAACGTTTATAGACGAATTTTCAGCTACTTTATGGATATCATTGTATTGTCGAAACTAATATTGTGGAACCAATCCTTACTATATATTAATATTATAAATGCAAAAGTAACTGTGTCTGTTTGTCGCGCTGTCACGCCAAAACTACTGAAACGATTTAAATTAAATTGTGTACACAGATAGTCTAGAGCCTGAAAAAGGACATAGGCTCTTTTTAATGCGAAAAAGGTTTGTAAGGGGTTAAAGGGGGGGAATGAAAAGATTACCCTTGGTCGCGATAACCGACATCGGTCGCGATTACCGAAATCCACGCGGGCGAAACCGCGGGCATCAGCTAGTATTATCATAAAGTAGGTCATATCTCAAAAGTGCAAGGGTTATTTTACGATAAATACGCATTTGAACTTTGTCTAGTGAATACATGTTATTGCTGGTGACTGTACATTGTACAACATTGCTCCGTGTGTAAAGTCGTTAGTATCTGAGTGCCTGGGGCTGCTTTGTGCTGTGACAAGGTGACATGCTCTCGAGTACTTTGAACACTTTAGAACTTATGTTTTGTTTAATTATGTCTTTGTGGGAGATAGGAGGCTAAGGGAGCGATATGGCTGAAAAATAGTTAGTATTTAGTTATTATTGGTTTATGGACGGAATGGTCTTGAATATGCTGTATAGAAATTAGCATGATGTTGAGATTCGGAGGCCTTTTTGTGGGGGGGGGGGAATCATCAAATAATCCCGCCCTGGGCAGAGCGGAAGGGAGTGTCAGACTTGTACTGACTAAAAACCACCCATGTTCCTTCTTAGACCTTGTGCCGAGGCCGTAACTCGCAGCCCCGACGGGAGGTCAATGCCCCTCAAGTTCAAACCTAGGATATCGTTAATGCAAAGTTATTGCACAATGTTGAGATTCGGAGGCCTGCGAGAGTGTTCTTGTTATTGATTACGATTGATGGCAGATGAAATAGTGTTTGCCTAGGTTGGTCCCTGGATGACCACCCATATCATAAGAAGTTTCCGCCATGCCTCTGAAACCGTTGGTCCCAGATGTTGTTTGTACATTTTTGACAATCGTTACTGGTAGTCAGTGGCCCGAAAGTTTGACAATCCAAGGGGTATCGTATCACTAACTGAGTTGTAGAAGTCAGATAGGCAGTTGCTCCATGTAAAATACTGGTATTCAGCTGTATCCGTTCAGACTGGAAACCGACCCCAACATAGTTGGGGAAAGGCTACGCAGATGAGGAAATGATGTTTAAAGATTATTATATTGTTGTATTTTTAGCACAGCCAAGTAAGTTTCTACACCGCTTTTAGAAGTAATCTCTTAGTGACCTTTTAAGAAAAGGTTGAACGTTTTAGTGCAACCTTTTCTAGATGAAATCCTACTCATATTATAATGAGCAAGTTTGTGAGGATGGATGTTTGTTACTCTTTCACGCAAAAACTACGAAATGCATTTGAATGAAATTTGGCATACAGATAGTTTGTAATTTGGATTAAAACATAGGATACTTTTTATTCCGGTGGTATGATCGCTTCATCTGTCTGTTCGCGATAGATAAACTTAAAAACTACTGCACCGATTTTCATGTTGCATGGACAGACTGGTTCTCGATAAAGGTTTTAATATATAATTGACCGACATCCACTCGGGCGAAACCTCGGGCATCTACTAGTTTCATATAATTTATTCGACTAATTTAATGTACCTATTAGATGTTCAACAATTCTGGAGTTAGACAAAGTTGTCTGTAATCTCTGTAGCCGCGGGGCTTGTCTCCGATGTTTGACAACTTGACAGACGTCTGTAGTCTGCATTGTTGTAGTTGTTGTTGAGCAAGAATGCTGTCTTAGGGCTGACAGAGCTCTGACGTCTATGTGTGACAGGATTTCGTATTGCGTGATGTTGTTTAACTTCTATGTACCTATATAGTTGTCAGTTTATAAGGCACGTAATTTAATTGCCATATCTAACTGTATGCAAAATACTAACCATATTTTTCTTAACATATGATGTGAACATCATAACATCACGCCTGTAATCCCCAAAGGGTAAGGTAGAGGTGTACCTAATAGTAAACCCACATTTCGCCTGTTATGTTTATGTGTCATGTAATAAAGGGCGACCCTATTGCCATCAACCGGCACAAATCCAGGTTCTGTGGCTTCTTCTGAGAAATCGCCCGACCCGGGAATCGGACCCAGAGGGCCACATGCTCAGCAGTCGCGCTTGCGACCACTAGCCCGAGGAGGCAGTCTTAACAGGGGACTGAAAGCGGTTACGGTTAAAGGTTAAGATAGCTCAAAAATATACCGGTACCGGTTTAAAATAAAGGTTGAGCTATACCGGTACCTTTATAAATAAAGGTTGGGCTAAACCGTTATTTAACCCTTACACGATTTCGGTACCGAGATGCATGCGAGACGGGGCGCGGCGCGCGTGTGCGCGGTGGAAAACGTTAGAACTTGTGTATTTTGTACATTTTGTTTGCTACTCTTTTACTTATCTCTTTGTTGTGTGTGTGAGTGGCGAGGTGGTGCGTCAAAGAAAACCCCTATTTATTAAGGTTTAGGTACCGCTACCGATACATTTATAACGGTTACGGTACTTCTACCGAAGTATACCGGTATGCATTTCCAACCTCAAAATTTCGCTACCGAAAAAAATAACGGCATCGAAATATTTCCGTAACCCTTATTTAACGGTATGACGTCATACCGAAATTTAAAGGTACCGTAATTTTTCGGTAATTCAGTCCCTGGTCTTAACATACCTAAGTGATTTATGATTAAACTTACAATTAGTTTGTCAACTTACTGCAGCACATTATAATTTCGGAACACTTAAACGTAAACTAACCTAACTTCATTCCTATTTCTGTAGACACGGGGTTAGTGTCGACCTAAAATTTCTCCTCTCACACTTTACCTTTTATGTAGGTACTTCCATCTTGAAGCTGACACATATACTATCGGCTTAAATAAAATTATTTTCAGGAAACATTTATTTGAGAAGAAATTGTGCGATTTTACGGGCGTTGAGTTTCATTTTCAATTAGGATAAGGTGCTAATAGGATAGAGGATTCATTTCGAGAGTTATTTTTTTTCAAATGCTTATAATTTCATGAGATCAATTGAAATAATTGCGACTAAAAGAGAACTTTTAATTAATAATTGACTGCGAGGTAAGATTGCGACCGTTTCAATAACATTAACGACATCTTGTCTCTCGTCTTAATCTGTTGATTATTTAACTTTTGTTTGGTTCATAATCATCATCATCCAAAGCCTGAATTCACCTACTTTTTTTAAATTTTTTATAAAAACTTTGCCCCAAACTAGGAATTTCTCCTGTATCGTGGGTGCGTTTACAAACATTTAAACTCACATACACAAATACCCAGACCCGAAACAACTATCTGTAGGCCATACAAATATTTGTTCCGTGCGGGGATCGAACCCGTGACACGCAGCGCAGCAGTATAATCGCTCAGCCACTGCGCCAACCGTGCCGTCAAACCTACTGTTAGGTATCTCTGTTTGACCGACAAAAAAAGAAGGAGTTTTTCAATTCGTCACGTCCTCCCTTGGCACCTATGTCGTTTGTTTGGTTACTTTCTTGAAGTATGGAATTTCCATATAAATCCTTTTAGTTATTGCTGCATCTGCCCAAACTATTACAACAATTTTGTTTTACAAAAAAATAACCCTATGCGTGCCCAATCACTTACAGTAACGTGCTTAATCCTAACTCCATCAAATAAATCCAGAAACGTCAAAAAATTTAACCAATCCGCTCGGGTCTGAACTTTAGTACGAATATCAAAAAGTTATATCTTTTTTATAGAATCCAATGCAGCTTGCTGCGTTTTCATTTTACCCAGTGGAATACAAATCGGTATTGCATTGTATTCAATGCCTCGATAGAATTCAATGTGTTTAGCCGCAGGCGGTTCTGTTTTATTAAAATTTTATCAAGATTCAACGATTGTTAAGTGTTATTTTATTGTTATTGTGTTTCTATTAAATAATACAAGGGGCTAAGTGTTCGGAGTAACACACGTGGATTGAATTTATTGAGGACTTTAGCACGTACATGCCAGTCTTACCAAGCGGTATTGTATTACCGGTAATAACTGGTTTGTGGAGGTCATAGGCAGTCAGTCTGTTAAGAATGAAATGGCAAAAAGGAGGTGTCTCATGAGATGAAGAGAAACGGAGAAGTATGGAAGAAGAAGACATGCTGCGCCGACCCCAAATGAATTGGGATAAGGGCAAGAGAATGATGATAGGCTCTCCATGTAGTTTAATGGTACTCAGCTGTATAACATGGGACTTATACATAACTGACGTAGGTGTACTATAAGGTACACTTCCGCCCAACCAACCCTTTGGTGCAGGGTGAAGTGTTAGTGTTGAAAAAGAAATCTTACTTACCACGCGAAAGTTCTTAAAACTGCAAAAGTTTAGAGGGATGGATGTTTGTTATTCAATTACGCCAAAACTATAAAAGTTAACACTGGAATAGATTATATTCAGGAATATTACATAATTTAAGCTACTTTTTCCGTAAGTACGATCCAATAATAAATAATAAATAAATCCCGTAGGCAATTCCCTAGCTCCAAGCGAATGCGCTAGTAACATTACAAAATTGCTCAGGATACACAAGAAAACTTTATTCTTTTTTTTTTCTATTAAAAAAAAAATTAAAAATTGCCCCACACTAGGAATTTCTCCTGTATCGTGGGTGCGTTTACAAACATATAAAGTCACATACACAAATACCGAGACCCGAAACAACTATCTGCAGGCCAACTAAATTCCACTCATATTTCTTATCCTTGTATCATATCTATTTTCTTTGAAAATTCACGAGTTCCAAGTTTTCGTTTCAGCGTCGTTGCCTCATGCAATATTTCTACGTTTCAAATGACTGAAAGCTTACAAATTCGCAGAATGAGTCTCCGATGGAAATGTGAAAATATTCAGGTTTCACAGCATCGAAATAGGAATACATTGCTTCCAAGTAGTTGATAGGTTCGTTTTACGAAGACATCCCACGTTCCTGATGTTGGTTTTCTTCGATAAGAAACTTTGTAAGAAAGTGTTCCTATTCGTTTTATGTTTTTATTTTGGTTTTCATAACCTGCTATCTTCTTTATGGGTGTATATGGTACTTTTATAAGTTGTGCCCAACAATTGTAATACTGCCTTATATTTCTCATAGCTAGTTATCAAAGACTGACGTACTGAGATTTCAGTGTTAACGATTTAATCTAAACTCTGCAAACTAATTTGTGCTAAAGTTGGCAATATAATTATCTATAATGATTGCCAATCTACTCTGATCATCATCATCATCTGCCTAGCCTTTTCCCAACTATGTTGGGGTCGGCTTCCAGTCTAACCGGATGCACCTGAATACCAGTATTTTACATGGAGCGACTGCCTATCTGACCTCCACAACCCAGTTAATACCTACTAGGTAATACGATACTCTTTGGTAAGACTGGATGTCAGAATTTCAGGTCACTGACTACCTGTAACGACTGCCAAAGATCTATATATGGCAGCCGGGACCAACAGCTTAACGTGCTTTCCGAGGCAGGGAGGAAACTCAGTATGTTGGGCGGTCACCCATCCACAGACCGACCTAGGCAAGCACAGCTTTACCTAAAGATCGGCCCGAGTGGCAGTTCTTATTAAGCCACGAGCTCCTCCAATCTACTCTGATATGACAATTAATTTACACCCGGCGAAACCAGGATAGGATCCAGCTTTTTACCCTTACAGCACGACAAAAAAAATTTGATTTCAATCAACATACATATTCCTATAGCCACATATTTTCCACTGTAAATTATAAACAACGACCAGTCATACTCGTTTGAGCATCTCATCATTTCCACGGCTTCCATGAAAACGGAACCATCCTTTGTGCCAATTAGAGCTAATACGTGGTATTACGCCATTTCCGGCTTTCATCTCTGTTATAACAGTTTTGACGTCACATACGGAAATCTGTAATACCTGTATCAGCTTAACGTTTAGATTTGGAATACTATTCTGGAATAAGCATCACATTTTAGCTTTGGAATACGATCATTTGTTGGATTTTGGAGGATTTCGGGGTTGTTATTGTGCATGGCTGGATTGACCTGGTTTTGTAAGCAATATACGCAAGCTGGTTCAACATTTTGGTGTTTTGGAAGCCATAAACACTGATTACACTTCAACCAACTTACTTATGCAGGTAGAGAAATACAGAACTAAAATAAATGTACCAAGTTTGACATAACGATGCATTAAAAAAAAAAAAAAATTAAACAATAATTAATTAATTAAACTTATAACTGTCACTGTGTTATTATGAGCTCCTGATATTTCGACGCTGTTGCAAGGGTCATGATCGCAGGATGACTGGAGAAGGCGGGTGAATGATAAATAAATTATTAGGTGCAGATAAATCTGTCTGCCCTCTTTCTTAGTCTATTGCTACGCAAAAATAAACCGTAAAGGCTTAATGCAGTGTAGGATGAAAATTTCCTTGACAACCAACGCCCCCTTGAACTGCACACTTAAAGTTGTCGTACTTTTATTTTTAATTTTTTTTTATTTATTTATTTCGTCAAAAGTTACATGAGTAGGTATCATAAAAGTTTTCTGCCAAACTGCAGAACAGTTTGTCGGTACTTATAAATGTACGTGACGTTTGACCGTCAAATAATGTATATTAAACAACCGCTCCTGCAGTTAGTCATGGTAGACCAGGTCTACCATGACTAACTGTAGGAGCGGTCCAACCAGTCTTACCAAGGTAAGACTGGTTATGTACTATCATACATAACATAACGCCTATAATCTCCGAAATGTTAGGTAGAGGTGTATATCTAATAGGGATTAGGCGCAAAATGCCACATTCTCAAAATGACACGCACGAATTTCGCAAAATGTCATTTTCTCAAAATGTCACATTCTTAAAATGCCATTTCGCAAAATAACATATGATGGGACGAGCCTATTGCCATCAACTGGGCACACACCTAGACTCGAGTAGGGCTTACGAGCACTAGACTTTTTTTTTTTGACAGGTGGAAAATCATCAAATAACCCCCCCCTCCCGCTCTTGGGTAGAGAGAAAGGGAGTGTCAGACTTCTACTGACTAAAAACCACCCATGTTCCTTCTTAGCCCTTTATGTCGAGGCCGCGGTATCTCTTGCTTGGTTCTGCATGTGAAAGCACCTCTCACCTTGCTTGAGTATGAATATGCAGGAGCTGCAAAGCTTTTCTTATGCATAATCTTCGCATAAACTTGACAACTGTTATTGTAGAGCTTAAAGGTCAGTTTAATAGTAACTAACTGTAATAATATCAACTATAGCACTCTAACTGCCGCACTCAGAGAGCTTTAATAATTACTTAGGCCATCACTAAGTAAAGGTTTTGACAGTTTTGTCATACAAAAGTATGTCAAATCTTTACTAAGTATGTCAAATCTTGACGGCTTAAGTAATCATTAAATATCTCGTGAGTACCGCAGTTAAAATAATAAATATAATATGGTATTGACTGCCTCGTTGGTCCTCGGTGGTCGAAGTACGACTGCTGTGTGTGAGGTTCTGGGTACGATTACCAAGTCGAGTTTGTCATTGGGTTGTGCCATTTGAAGTTTTTCAGTTGCAGCCCCGGAGACTGAATTTGTGTCCGGCTGATGACAATAGGCTCACCCCCTTTTACGTGGCACTTCAACATAACTGTCAATATGTGGGTGAACTAATGGGTACACGTCTGCCTAATCCTTCGGGGATTAGAGGCGTGATGTTATGTTATGCTATTATAGCAGTGCCAAGCTCAAAAGTCACTTCATAACTGTACCTAATAACAACAACGACAAAGGTCAACAACATGCACATAATCGGAAACACGAAGCTTTCACAAGCAACGTACATTGAATAAAATGATCACCTCAATGCTCTGCGATTTAATCAATGCAATTACAATGACATAAAGGCTGTTACACACAGACGGTGCGGCGCGCTCATTACCATTTCAAACCGCGCGTGTCATTATTACCGTGCCGGCCGTATACGCGATCTTTGCATAACCATCCCGTCTTGTGGGATAGTTTACGCCCTGAACGTTGCGGGGAATTCAATTTTGTAAGCTAAACGCCTCGAGGGTGAAGGGTGTGAACTCAGCTTAAGGTGGGGTAGGTGTTTTCATAGATTTTGTGGTTATGTTTTTTTAAGTTGTTATGGTGAAAAGATTCGCTGAGTTTTGTTAGCGTGGTTTTGGGATAGCATTTTTGATAGGTAAGGGTTTCCGTGAAGTGTAGGTAAAGATTTGCCTTCGGACAAAATATTAAGTTCTATTAATATAAAAATCTAATTTACAAATCCTCGATTCCTTAATTCCTCTGTCATTCGACGAACCTATTTAATCGGTATTTTTTTTCTCAAGAGGCTAAATAAGTAGAAATATACGACCTTCGTTGAAAAGATCACCGTAAAAAACAATATTTCCTAAAAATCACTTACATTCTGTTGAAAAGTACAGGTGAAAACGAACTGCAGGTGAGACGTCGATCATAATTCAATAAATTTTGCGTACGCGATGTACAACAAAACTCCTCCAAAAATGTTGTTGAAACTCAACCGAAAGCTTCAGGTTTTTCCAACATTTTAACTCGCTATCCGAAATCTGTTGAGAAGTTATGGAGTTTGAAAATTGTTCTGTATTTTTGAACGATGCAATCGATAATGGTAAGTGGGATTCTATTTGTAATTCACGTTTTCCTTCTCGGATTGGTATTTCAAACGTCTTGGGAAAAAGTTAGGCAAGCAAAACATTCCGTTTTATATAGCAATAGGCCTCAAATTGCCTAGAAAAATAAACTGTTTTTTGCAGAGACTAAAAGGACCTACACACATCTGTAGGAAGTAATCTGGTGGTCTCTTTCTAGGTTAGACCACACAGGTAAGTCATAAAAACTGCTAATACTTATTGTTTCAACGTATGCACTTATGTTAAACTTATTTATTACCATCCGTAATAGTCATTACCATCTTTTATCCTCAATAGAAAGGAAACCTCCTTAGTTATTCTCTACTTGATGGTACTTTCTTGAATTTATTATTTCCACATAACTGTCATCAAGGAACTCGAAAAAAGGTTATTCACGATATTAACCAAGTGAATAATTGTCAGCGTAAATAGAACCTTATAATTACGGACATACGTCAAATAAACATTCTAAATCGAATAACATATCGTCACGCCTGCAATTCCTACAGTCGAAATGTGGGTGTATTGGTACAACTCTGAGTAAAGTGTAGTAAATAGTACTCCCATATTTCGCTAGTTACTCGTATGTTTAAGTCCCATGTAATAGCCCCGGGGCCAGCCTATTGCCATCAACCGGGTACAAATCCAATTTCCGTGGCTGCTACTGAGAAAAACGCAACAACACTTTGCCTGACCCGGGAATCGAACCCAGAACCTCATGACGATTAGCCCAACGAGGCAGTCTAAATCGAATAATACGACATATATCACCTTCACCCGTCATTACCATCACATTAAAATTCACCGTCAGTCCATCCGGACGACTATTTTAAGTCTATTAAATACGACAGCCAAATTCAAATTTCATTACATATACACAAAATGTGCATACCATCACGATTCACGCGTATCGCTCGCCGCGCGATGTTTAATCGCTCGTGTGTGACCGCGCATTAATGAGGCGGCTTGCGCACGTGTGAGAGGACCCTTATGTCGGATTATGAATTATTATTTGAATTGTATGGTGATGGGTTCGGGTTAGTTTTAAGTTTAGAGGTTAATTTTGAGTTGAACTTTTTAACTGTGTAATGTTTTCAGTTTCACCTGAAACAAGTTTATGATTACTGCATAGGGACAAAACAATCATGCGTCCTGTATCTACGTGAATCTGCACTTGTTCTGTTGTTAGTTGAAAGCGAGGTAGAAGTACAATTCTGAGCATACCATACCTATGTGAATTTGTGTGTGCAATTGGGTCTGGATTCGCTTCCCAAAGTGCTATTGGGTTTGTCCATCAGAAATTTCTCAGTAGCAGCCGCGGAGTCTAGATTTGTGCCCGGATAATGGTAATGGTTAACGGTAATGGTCGTAAGAGGCGACTAAGGGACTTACCAGGGCCTGCAGTCTCGACAAAGATAGCTATCGCTTTACGACAAAATTCGGTCGATAAGTGATTTAAGGTGCGGATTTAAGGTGGACGTGAGCCGGACGCGACCCGCCGGTATTAGCTACCAACTTAAATCCGCATCGTTATAGCTTTGCGACCGAATTTTGTCGTAAAGCGATCGCTATCTTTGTCGAGACTGCAGGCCCAGAGAATAGGCAGCAGCGTTCTCTGTGCCTTCGTACAAACCATACTGCGATCGCCAACCCGCCTGCTAAGCGTGGCGATTATGCCAATTCTCCCCTTCTAGGGGAGGCCTATGTCCAGCAGTGGACGTCTTAAGGCTGAAATGATGAATGATGAATGGCAATAGGCTTGGCTCGCTCCTAGTATATGGAACTTAAACATTATCGGCGAATATTATGGGTGTACTATTAGTACACCTCTAATTAATCTTTAGGTTAAGCCGCGCTTGCCTAGGTTGGTCTGTGGATGGGTGACCACCCATTACATACCGAGTTTCCTCCGTGCCTCGGAAAGCACGTTAAGCTGTTGGTCCCGGTTACCACATATAGATCTTTGACAGTCGTTACAGGTAGTCAGTGACCTGAAAGTCTGACAACCAGTCTTACCAAAGAGTATCGTATTACCTAGTATTAACTGGGTTGTGGAGGTCAGATAGGCAGTCGCTCCATGTAAAATACTGGTATTCAGCTGCATCCGGTTAGACTGGAAGCCGACCCCAACATAGTTAGGAAAAGGCTAGGCAGATGATGATGATGACTATTAGTACACCTCAGCCTAACCCATCGGGGATTACAGGCGTGATGTTATGCTGTGTTACTATATAAAAAAGTACATACTTATTTAAAAAACTTGTTTCTGAATGACATACCCAAACTTAAGCTTTTACATTTTTAGAGAAAAATCCCATTCGCCCCGTTACCCCCTCCCCTGACCTCTTAGAGGTTTACGAAACACAAAAGGTTCCACAGATGAATTTTGAATATAAACAATCCTCCAATATTTCATCCCCATTCAATAAAACTCTTAGCAATATAGCCTAAGTATTAGCGTGCAATGCTGCAATAGCTAAAAGTCTGGAACTCCTGCAGTCCTGGGCAATGCTGGTCCGGTTCGAATGCGGCGCATACCACGGCCAGACGACGGGAATTCAATAAAGAAAGGATTATGGTACGCGGTACACACGGATATAGCGAGTGCTGCTTTGTTTTTGAGTTTGTAATGGATAAAATAGAGAAAAGTATGAAATAATGCGGAGGTAAAATGAAACAGACAGTGTTTTTTTACCTTTTTAAGTAACCCTGCAAAAGTAGATAATTGATAAGTTTGCAAATTATATCAACGCTCTAAGTGGTTTTGATTGTCGTGTTTTCGATTTTCATTACTACAAAGTGTAAACAAAAGCCGTCAACCGAACATTCTGTACACCAAATAAAGTAACTCTACGCACAAATTATTGCTGGAAAACAAATTTTATTTCGGGGTAAAAACTAATGGTTTTCTGATAAAACGCTCAAGACATTGTTCTGCACGCGTAGTATGGCGATTCTATCTCTATTCTACCAAGAATAGACAAAGCTTTTTCCATACAATTTGATACACAATTTTTTACATTTATGAAGAGGAAGAAGGTATTTAAAGTAAAAAGACTTAAAAAACTTGTATTTTTGACTGGCAATAAACATCAGATAATGATTAAGTTCTTGAACAATATGAACATACCAACCCACACATACCTAAATCGCAATAGGGATGTTTACTGACTAAAAAAAATATGATTCTAATTAGTTCGTCCGTTAGATAATCGAAAAATATTGGATACGTATTTTTTGTTTTATCAAATCAATAAAAGTTGACGAAGATAAAACGCGTCGAAAGATTTGAGTGCCGGTTGTGTCGTCACTCACCGGTAAAAAGTGTCGTACTAATGTCTTAGAATATGACGTCACACGAGTTTTCAAAGCACTGTATCATCTTCATTGTTTTTTTACGTGCAAAAAGAAAAAATACGTGTCCAATATTTTTCGGAAATCTATCTGACGGACTAATTAGATTGTTTTAGTTAACTACAATATTTTTGCTATACGTTTTATCGCGTAAACAAATGTACAGACGTACCAGCCCTAAAAAGAGACAAATTCACTTCAAACAAACGAAACGCAACCCCACACATCAATATACACCCTCACAATATATCTCAATCATTCCCTACTATAATTTCACCTGTAACACTTTATAAAACCCTGCATCCGTATTCCGGGGTGCAATCGAAAGTCCCAGACGATTTACACGGTACACAGTGAGTGATCGCCCCTATTAACGGTATCCATCTCTTCGGGACTGAATTATTTATCGGCAAAGATGCATTTAAGTGCAGCGTTCGACTTGCGAAGGCGATAGAATAGGGCTGTATTTCATTATTGGACGTAGTGTAATTTGAAATTGGAATGTTTAGAGTTCTTTTCGAAATGTTAGTATTAGAAAATAAAGTTTTTGGTTGTGTAAAGATGATCGGTATTTGAAGGAGTAATATTAAATCTTCCAGTAATTTATAAACTGTTTGTGTGATGCGTATTTTGTTAGAGACAAGAGCTTATTTAAAGGATTTTTCTGAAAAAACATAAGATAACTTTGAAAACATTGATCAAATCCACAATATTTCTCCGTTTTGAGTGAAGGATTATTTCAGCCACTTAAGTCAGAAATTTAGGAAACAGAGTAAGTAGAGAGGGCAAGATAGTTAAGAGTAAGTTAATTTAATATGAATCAATATAGATTATTGATCGAATTTGTTTGTTTGTTAACTTACTTCATCTTATTTAACTATTACTAAAGAACACAAATAACACTGAAGCAAAGAAACCAACTCCCATACATAACTAAATGAACCTCATTTGCGGTTAATTTAGAGGGCGCAAACGTAGAACCTTTTATTTACCGTGAATTGATTCCTAAATGTAGCTGAAACAAGTACCCTAGTTAGCACCCTATTGCTAGAACCCTAACCACTTCGAATAAGGAGCATCCCTAATTGAATAACACAACGTGGTCTGTCGGTATTTAGTGCTGGATTGTGACTGGAGGGGGCTAGCATGTTGCTATGAAACTTCCGCTATAAGAAAGGTGGTTATTAAGTGGCTTTGTCTTTAATAGCTTAATGTTTTAGTATTTTCTGCGCTACTTTAAAATAGAACTTTGCCTTAATTTTCTTTTAGATCTGCATGGCTTATTGCAAAGATTGTTTGGCATTACTGGCGAAATGTTATTGGTATTATAGGCAGATCTCTGTCTAACCTTAGGGGAATCACAGTCGTGATGTTATGTTATGTGTGATATTATCGAGTTTGTTTTTTCCTAGTCTTGTCTGTCCTACTCTTGACTCCTCCTCCTACTCTCTTTCTATTTCTCACAAACCTGCGTGTCCTCCTTCCAGTTCTGACGGTATAAAGTTCGTACTACCATCTCCTTCGTGACTAATACACCGAGTTTTTTCACGACTGCCCCAAAAAAAAGAGTGTTATGTTTTTAGCGTTCATGTATGTATGTATGTTTGTTTGTGAGTTTCTTTATTCCACCATAACTTCTAAACGCCTGAACCGATTTTGATGTATATGGTATCGTTATTACCCATGAATTTTGCTTTCAATCATCAGCAGCCCAAAACCATAATATTATAAAGCTGAAGTTTGTTTGTTTTGTCTCAGGAACTACTGGTTGGAACTGAAAAAAATAATTTTGTTGGATAGTCGATTTATCGAGAAAGATTATAAGCTATGTTATGGGACGCAGACGAAGTTGCGTGGGTCAGCTAGTTGCTGGATTTACACACCTTTTCTGTTTTCAATACCATCAATAAATTACGCAAACTTTATTAGTATAATGGCTCACTCACAAAACAGTATCCAACTTTTTAATACACTTTAACGCCCCCAATATTAATTACAGTAATCAATCCGCCCTTAGCACTGTAACCACAACCCTCACAGAGGGTTCTCTCAATCTAGAAACAATATCTGTAAAGTATTCATGACAAATCGGTGTCTAACGAAGAGAAATAACTGTGTAAATACTACGTGTCTTTAGTACGGGGGAGAGTTGGGGTGTGGTGCTAGTGGTAGCGAGTTTTAGAGCGATTAGTTTAACCATGGAATGTCACAATCAAACAGCATTATTGATGTACTTAGGTTCCTTAGTCCTTTTTCATAGTCTATTGTTACGTAAAATTATGTGATTGGTTGAAATATTTGATTAGGATTTCCATAATCTGAGGTCAGTTAGATTTCCTTTTAAATTCAGAAAGGCATTTATTTTTAAATTTACCTATATTGGCATTGGCATTTGTGTAGTTTTGCAACAAACGTTTATCTGATCTTAACTGTCTTATCTACCTTACTATTTTGGTTCCTTTTTAAGTCATTTTAAGACTCTGTATTCGTGTTTAAATAAGAGCAAAACTCACATCCACACACTTATCTGAGATTTCTTTAAATCTTTGCTTGCAATCCACCATATTTCCACATCACATTTCACTTCATTGTATTACATTCCAGATTTTGAAATCTCCAATTCATTTAACGTAATTCTATAGCCTTCTAACGTTTCCGCTTGCCTCTACCACTAAGCCCACACCCACATCCCGACAGTGGGGTCCATAACTACATAACACCGTTTAGATGGATAGCTGACGCAATTTGCGACCGACTTGGATTTATTGGTACTGATAAAAGTACATCGCGGCCTACTGATAATGTCTGCGTGATTCCCCTTCATTGTTTTGGATCAGGTGGTGGAATTCGGTAGGGAGATATGGAAGTTTGACTTGTATAGTTTGGTTTGATAGGATTGCAATTAGCGTAGCAATGATAAATAGGTTTTTTACAAACTCTTTATTTAAGCTAGATGGGGCCGGTGTTTCGTACCTCACTACTCTGAGAAGAAATAGTCGAAATAAACTCAGAGATTAATTAAGACTTTTTCAAGGAACAGACATAATCTTAGTCAACTCACATGACGATCATCCAGAGAAGTGTCTTACTGCCGCACTCAGAGAGCTTTAATGATTACTTAGGCCATGACTTAGTAAAGGTTTTGACAATTTTGTCATACAAAAGTATGTCAAATCTTTACTAAGTGACGGCTTAAGTAATCATTAAATACCTCTAAGTACCGCAGTTAGGTGGTCTTTTGAAGAAAGAACTACACATATTTAAGTGGACCTGTCCAGTAATCCTGCAAGCATTTTTCAGTTATCGTGTAGCTCCACTAATAAAACAAGGAGCTCAATGGTTAAAGTATGAACGTGTGATACCATCACAAGCGGTTTGTTATATTCCTGTTATTCTAAAATGATCACAAACGAGTACCGCGAATGCTACTGCAGTCACAGTGTGCACGTTTTTTCGTGGAAACTTAAATTATTAAGCGATACCTGTAGCATGGACTGTGACGTTAGGAAATGTCACGTTTTGATGTGTTGTGTTTCTGAATTCGTATGAGTAATGAAATCACAAAACAATTTTTATCATTGATTGGAATGTTTGACTGCCTCAGGAATTTCTCAGTAGCAGCCACGGAGTCTGAATTTCTTCCCGAATGATGGCAATAGGCTCGCCCCCTATTATATATCATGGGGCTTAAATAACTTGAAAAATAAGTATTTACTAGGTGTTGCCAGCGGCTTCGCCCGCTACAACTCGAAAATTATCCCACGGGAAGATAAAATCGGGATAAAAATCCTATGTGCTAAACCAGGTTATAAACTATCTGTGTATCAAATTTTATCCAAATCCGTTTTGTAGTTTTTGCGTGAAAGAGTAACAAACATCCATCCATCCATCCAAACAAACTTTCACGTTTATATTATTATATATAGTAACACAGTAAGATATAGGTGTACGATAGTTACACCTATGCTTAACCCTTCGGAGATTACAGGCGTGATGTTATTTTATGCGATATAAACGTTAGGTCAATTCGTTTTATACTATTTTTTGAACTAGTTAAAGTAAACAGATCATAATTAAAAAGTAACAATTGTATCTCCACGAGGGGCAATTAGTCAGTGACTAGGATTAATTGCCATTGACAAAACTCCTGCGGCGTCCTATTTTGATAATACCCGCGTGTTTGGAAGTCATTTATATTGAAACTAAGGACTAACGTAACATCACGCTTGTAAATCCCTGAAGGGTACGACAGAGCTGTGCCTATAATTCACGCATATTTCGCCATTGTACAAGGTGTAAGTGGTCTCTTCTCAAGCATTCTGTACATTAAACCAAGTAACTTTTCACAATAATTTTAGCAGGGAAACAACATTTTTTTTGCGTTGGAAATCACGGTTTACTGTAGTTCTCAATGTAATGAACTTAACATGTTGTGATGTTGGATGCATTGAATACTACACAGACCGTGAAGGTTGTTAAAATAAAGCTTTAACATTAGAAAATTGTATTCAAACAAAAAATAATTAATTCCAGGACAACAGACGTCTGTCCTTCAATCCAAATCAACCGTTTGGTCAATATTACGTTTTTTTTACTTTTTCTTAGTAATAATCATCAAATAATCCCTCCCGCTCTTGGGCAGAGCGAAAGGGAGTGTCAGACTTTTACTGACTAAAAACCAACCATGTTCCTTCTTAGCCCTTCATGTCGAGGCCGCGGTATCTCTTGCGAACAACCCGCAGCCCCGACGGGGTAATAGTCATCCTAAAGACAGAAAATTCAAACAACACCCTACCCACAAACATATGTAAGTCTTTCCAAATCCCATAAAAAACTGCCTAACCACATCACTCTTCCCTCACCAGTAAATCGATCAATCTAATTTCCTAATGCACGTCTATCCGTCGGTCTCCTTTACCTTAAGACTGCAGGACAATTTCTTAATCGTCGGGAGGGTAGACAAATCACCGGGTACGCTGCACTGAGTTGCGGTTCGAATCCCGAGGGGGATACGGCCCTACACTGCAATTGAAGCGGTGTAAGGAAGAGGAGAGAGGCGGGTAATTAGAATAGGTTTTGAGATACATAAAGTTCAGTCTTAGAAAGTATAAGATCCCAGTGTTGTAACGGATTTAGAAGTTGGATAAATCAACATTGATTGTAGAAGTATGTAATGTGTCGACGAGAGAGTTACTTTTAAAGTTACACGTACATATTCCAAGTTTTTGTAGTGAGGGTCTTAATAGCTTTAGCTCTTCTGTTTGCTAAGAAATAGAAACAAAAAATGCATATAATTGGAAACAAAGCAAGCAACCTGTAACTAAAAATGGCGACTTAGAAACCATTGTACCAGTTTGCCAAAGAAAACATACCGGAGTCACCGATCTTGCCCGATGGTCATGATTTTGATGTATTTTATAATAATAAAATAATAATAATAATATATTTTTATTTCAAACAACCAGGTCCATATGGGTTAGTAAACAATAGGTACTTACAAACTATGTTAGTGATAATAAGTTACTTTAATTAAAAATCGTTCTACTATACAAACAAAGTAACATCAAGAATAAAGGTATAAACCGTACCGTACCGTGGTCTATTTTATGTATTATATTTATTCCTTATCGTTTTAAACATCGTGAGAAATTCAGCATGCCTAAGTCATATTTCTCGACGGCATGTAAAGCCAAGACAGAGGACCATAGGCGGTATAAAAATTCTGACACCAAGTTAGAAAATAACCACACGATAAATAAAAAGATCGGTTTCGTCATTCAAAGATCCATGTCATCAATTAAACTACAAGTACTTCAGAACACTGTACCCTCCGATATTTAATGACGCAATCACGTAACACGCTTCCTCTCTCTCCTTACTCCACCCCAGTTAGGGGACAACTGCAAATTGCGGTAAAATGGGTTGTAACCCTCCCGCTGCAGCGACTTTGACGGATGTACGGACGCTTGTGCACCTAATAAACTAATGTAATACGACTGTTTATTTACTAGGACGAGCCCTGAGTTGTCAGCTGTGACTGGGAACGGGGATTTTTGGGGATATGGTCTTTATTGACATACGTTTGTGAATGTCAATTTTTATTGCATGCGATTTAGTTGGTAATGTTTTTGTCAATGTTTTGAGCTTGGGTGAAACTAGAATGACTTAATTGGTTGTTTGGTACATTCAGTATGGGCCTACAATGGGGAGGTTAACCAAGCTACATGTTGGCAACAAATCTTGTTAAACCTTCCTGTGATTGTGATTTCTTTTCTTTACTTTTTTTGTTTCTGCATGTTACTACGTTACTTTTCAGTAAGATGTATCACTAACACCTTATGGCTTGATGCCTGACAATAAAATATTTTTTATTTTATTTTATTAGTCGGTAGTGTCATTACTTCTGAGCATTTCTTCGAAAACCTTGTTTTCTTTGGTTCCGGATCCATATTTAATCGTAATTTCAGTAATATCTATTAACTTAATTTCAGTAATAGCTTTGTTCGCTGATTCACGGTGGCAAAACCCTTGTACAATGCCACCGTTGGTAGGTGGAATATTTGCGTCAAATAGCACTGCATTTTGATAATGATGTGTCTATTTCAGTGCTCTCAAAATTAATACTCTATTTTGCCGTGGGGTACGGATGACGGTATTTGGTTCTGTGAAACTCGTGTTATTATTCGTTGCAAATAGAACTACAGAACCAAATTTTAATATTTTATTTTATTACATTCATGTCTATATTATTGTGATTGACAAATGGCAACGGGTTTAAATTACCTGAATAAATGAATTTATTATTATTATTATAGAACGTATATCCGATACGGTACAATACCGGTTCGACATCATTTCACCTTATTTTAAGAGTCGAGGCAATATAATCCGTTTCGGTGCTAATAAGTATGCGTTGTAGTATGAAGTTCCATAGAAAAATTGGTGGAAGAATGGAGTTGAGAAAATGTTATCTAGCGTAGTGATGAGGCAGTTTTTTGGATTGGGTAAATAGCGCCAATTTCGCGGTCTTGTCATTATAAGGACCTATTTGCTATCCTTCTATTTCTTCTTTGCATGTCGATTGACTCAAATTATATCCGACCAATATGTTGCCTACTGCACAGCTCCATTGTTAACACCGTTGAAATCCCGGAAGGTAAAGGTGGTTGTGCAGGATAAGCAGAAAAGGAGATGGGGTGCTCAAACTTTGCCATTCTTTCTATTTCGTGTGGTTAGTGCCAAACCTGTTATCAGAGTACACAAAAACAACATGCCGTGGAGAAGTAACTTTCAGGCATGTTGCTTGTGTGGCCATGACATTTCCTTCAAAGAAGAAAGTGATCGAAAAATCAAGACACGTGTCGGGTTCGAACTCAAGGCCGAAGGACGACCGACGGCTATCACTGAAGTTACTACTACTAATAACTATGCTATTATGAAGTAAGTGCATTCTAATAAAGAATAACTTCCTAAAACAAGAGACAAACGACACCCACTTATCGTCCCGTATTCCAGCAATCTACATGAGATAAAAAGGCTGGGGTGAGAATCAGGTGCCCTTGCGAATCTATTGATGGCAATAGTAATTGTGAGAAACGTTGATGTATAGTGTGTTCAGGAATACATGAGTAGGTGAGGGTTGAAGTGATGGATGACGGGGTTTCTAAGGTGAATTGATTGTGGATGTAGTCATAAAAATAGGGGTTTAAATTGGTGTGACAGTAATGGTTGTAATAGAGCCATTAGTATAAATGATTAAAGACGTATGGTTTTTGATTTCCAGCTTAACCAGTCACGCTACCATTCTTGCTGGATAGCAAACTTTGTCAAACTATGAGCTACACTAGAAAAACTCAGTGTATCACTACTTTATTTGTAAAAATAAGAAAAGTCGCATTTATATCAGACTTAGCGGAGAGACTTAGAGAACCATAGCGGAAAACCTTAACGGATAAGTTTTTACGTTATGATTCAAAAGGCATTTTCAAAAGGATTCAGTGCAAGTATGACGAAGAAGAGGTACCGTATGGTGTCGGACGTAAAGAATAGCACCATCCCATATCTTCCCGTGGGTGTCGTAAGAGGCGACTAAGGGACTTAGCAGAGAATAGGCAGCAGCGTTCTCTGTGCCTTCGTAACAACCATACTGCGGTCGCCAACCCGCCTACCAAGCGTGGCGATTATGGCAAATCCCCCCCTTCTGGGGAGGCCTACGTCCAGCAGTGGACGTCTTATTTCTGAAATGATGATGATGATGAAGACAAAAAAAATAGGGGTCAATTATCTTCGCTACATGCACTGAGCCCTCTTCCGGCTTTTCATCAAAATCGGTTGTTGCTAAGCGGTGGAACACATACGAAATTGAGCGATGAGAGAAGATTTCTTCCAAAAATATAATAGTAATAGCTACTAAAAGTCTTACCAAAGCAATTTAGCTATGTCTAGAACCACAGCTTACAAAGCGAAGCAAAAATATTACAACACTTAGTTCAACTTGAAACCCTGCCATGAAACACCATGCATCTTGTACCATGAAATATAGCCCAATATAGGGGCTGCAGGTACCTTTTTAAACCGGTTGATGGCTGAAATCGTTCACTCCTGATATATGACGGGTGGTGTCGGAAAAATGCGATGTTGCTTTAGTAGTAGCGGGGATTATATGAAGCGATGGAAAACAAAGATTGGTATTAGAAGAGATGGAGGTATTGAAATTTAATGTTTTTGTGAATTAAAATTTGCGTTACTGCCTCGTTGGTCTAGTGGTCGCAAGCGCGATTGCTGAGCATGAGGTCCTGGGTTCGATTCCCGGGTCGGGCAAAGTGTTATTGGCTTTTTCCATCAGGAATGTATCAGTAACAGCCACGGAGTCTGGATTTGTGCCCGGTTGATGGCAATAGGCTCGCCCTTATTACATGGGACTTAAACATAACTGGCGAAATGTGGGTGTACTATTAGGTACACCTCTGCCTAACCCTTCGGGGATTACAGGCGTGATGTTATGTTATGTAAATCTGCGTTTTTTTGGGCGGGTCAAATAACATGATCAAATAACCCCTCCCGCTCTTGGGCAGAGCGAAAGGGAGTGTCAGACTTCTACTGACTAAAAACCACCCATGTTCCTTCTTAGCCCTTCATGTCGAGGCCGCGGTATCTCTTGCGAACAACCCGCAGCTCCGACGGGCGTCGGCCCTTGCCTTGAAGGGGCCCCCTTCCTTGTTGCTGACATCTCTTTGAGGCGCGCGTGAACTCCACTACCTCACATATTGATCCAGCAAACCAAGCATTAAACTCCTCACATAGAAGAAAAAAAACGTCGCAAGCAAAACAATATCTTTAACCTACTTTATGTCACTACATCATGACCAAAATGTCGTCATCTCGCGCAAGAACACCTGCATCCACTCAATCGCGTCGTTTTTCTCGACAACTTGCGCCTTCGAAGTAATCATTATGGTGAAGCTCACCTGGTTCTTGAGAGATACAATTTGGAGGTGAAATATTGTTGATGTTGTTACGGTTTTCTTGTCAGCATCATTCGTTTGGGTACTTTCTAAATTTTGCTGTACAATGTAGGGATTTGATTGCTTCAAACGGTATACTGTTCTACCTAGTCAATGCTTTCTTAACGTCAGACACCGTCGATTTTGCTATCAACCGGTTTGCTTTAACACTGGATTCAAGTTTTTTTTGTCGTTGATCGGACGACATGTAAAGGTATCTATCACGTTAGGTGTACCTACCTGACTGGTTTGCCTGTACATTTGACGTTTACTGGTAAAACGGAGCGTATATGTTGCAAAACTGTGCCGGTTCTTTCCTTTACACAGCTTACAGGTAAAACTGTCAGGTACACCCTACCGTGTATGGCAACTTTTGAACGATTGGACCATTCGGCGTTTACAGTCTGCGTAGCATTAACGAAAGCAAACACAAGCAATCAGTCTAGATGAAGAAAATTATCTGTCTGAATTTCCCTGTTTGATACCAGAATGATCTGTTGGATAATTAGCATCAGGAAATTATTTCCTAAGACTGCATAGATCGCGGTTGTGAAGGATCTTCGCGTTTAAAAGCGACCGCAAAAAATCGATCTTCGCGTTTAAAAAGCGACCGCAGTAGTAACCAATAAATCAATTATTATGTGTCAGCGCAGTATAGCTCTTGGTACACTTCTAAGCATAAAGGTAATTAAGGTGAAAATCACGAAATACAACCACTTATGGACTAAATGGACTTGGAAGAGGGTTGTATTTCAAGATTTTATGATAATTCTGTAAATACGGGCGCGAATTTTATTTCCGACAAGGTAGAACCTAACACTGACCTGCAAACCGCTAAATAATATAAGCACACTTTCATTTTGCGGGTTACCTTAGCGCTTACAAGCACAATCCATTAATAGTTTCTTTGGTTTGAAGTAAAAATCAACAACCAAGCCAAGCCAAGTTTATTCGAATCCAATGGGAAAATCAAAGATAAAACAATCACAAATCTAATATAACCATCCTCACGTGCACCATAATATCAGGAGTCAGAGATTGTAAGTACAGACGGCTCGTTCCAACGTGCGAGCGTCTCGACAAATCGCATTTACGTCAGCCGCTATCAAGGTGGCGCTCTGGCAACATTAGGACGTTAGTGCCGGGAATTTTGTTACGAGAAACAGTCTGATATGTCGGAACCAGAAGATTATGTAACAGGATTCGAATTTTAGTTTGTTTTTGGTTTAAAAATGTTTGCGTTTTCTGTTTCTGAGGTGTAAAAATTTGAAAAGGTGTCCTGTGAATCAATTAATCAACGTAGCCTATCACAGTTAGACATAAGACTCTTCCCACTTGAGCCACAATACCCCCGGTCCCATCCTGTCTATCCCAGCTACCTTCTCAAAGTTGTTGTCGTTGGACAGAGGTACTAAAAAGACGTATTCTCTGTTGCAGAGCCCACTAGACTAAGGAGGATTTAGAATATTTTGTGTAATTATTAACATTATGATGCGACTGGACTGGTATTAAATAGTTTTGAAAAGGCTGGGCAGATGGTGATGAGGCAACTATGCATTCATTACCCAGTAAGTAATTATTTGAACTCATGACCCATTTCAATTGAACATGTTCAATAGCGCAGTTGCATATTGATGACGATAACGCTATATTGGACCGCTTGTCAGCACTTGCGGTCTCGGTCTGGCTGCCCGGCTGTAACCACAGTCTGCAGCTAGCAAACGAGCTAGCATCAATCTATGCAGCAATGTAGTACATTATGACCACATATAGGTGAATATATTTATTAGAGTAAACTAATTATGCACATTAATTTAAAACTATTAAAAAACTAAACTAACAACCAACTATAAAAGGGCATCAAATAACGATTGAAACAATTAGTAAATCTAGACTAGTAGCCCGGTCCACTGCTAGACATATGCCTTGCATCAATAATTAAATCCAGTTTCCACAATTTATTTTTTCCTTTATTATTTCATTTCTTTACAAATGTTTAACATAAAAAAAACATACCGATCGAATTGAGAACCTCCTCCTTTTTGGGAAGTCGGTTAAAAACGAACAATTCTTATAAAAATCTGTAGGCTACCGGTATTGGGAACAGGGTTCAAGCTATGCGGTCAGGGCTTCAGAGACAGGAACCTCCCAACAATACGAGTGTCAAAGTTATACTCTTGAGTACAGCTTTCTGTGTCAAGTCCTTGACCCAGCCACCTAACGAGAGCCTCTTCAGGTATTGACCGAGGCTCTTGGCAATTAAGTCATAGGCGGATACGACTATCGGCACAATGATCGCTGAGGTCACACCCCACATGTCGACAACCTCGCGAGCTAAGTTGAGATTATTATTCTCATTTTTACATAATTTAACATCACGCCTGTAATCTGCGAACGGTTAGACAGAGGTGTACTCATTAGTACGCCCACATTTTGCTAGTTATGCCTATTGCCATAAACCAGGCACAAATCCTGACTGCTACTGGAAAATTTCCCATTTTTATTACTGCAATATTTGCTTCGACAAGACAAAGCACCCAGCGAAGAAAATCCAAAGCCACACGAAAATATTATTTATTTCTCTCCAAATAATTCCACTTTGTTCTATCAAGCTGGCTTGAAAACCAATAACCGCGCGAAAAAGGCTAAAAGCCACCGAATTGAATCCGGAGCGGTTCAAAGGGGGTTTATCCTCCGGAAGGCGCTGGGCGTCGCTAGCATGCTTTGAAATTGCAATAAAGCTGCAATCACATGTGCATTCAAAGCGACCAGTGTTTTTATAAGAGACGACAGTTGTGACAAGGATGTGAGAAGGTAGGGAGGTGGTATCGTTTGGTGTATAATTTTTCTACTGCTTTTCCTTTGAGGACTCAGATTGGGGGAAAAACAATGATTTTTGGGTTCCCAACCCCGCGGTTTAGCCCGGCCTACTTTCAAAGCAAGAGTGAACAGGCCATCTTCTGGGCACGCTCGTTCCATTATAAACCTCATCGATCGCTTTGCATCAGGCGTGATCGAGTTTAAAAGCAGGCCCACTACACAATAAAAAATAACATAAAACCAGGCTTATATTAAAACGTGACATTCTATTAATTATAAACCTCCGATAAGCTTTGCATGACGTAGTGAAAATACAAACCGCTTGAACATAGAATGTCACTATTTTAGTCTTGACACTTGCTTTCAAATGAGATAATGAAACTAGACCCGTAAAAGAGGCGCCTTTGAAAATATTTTACGAACGCAAAGCATGACCCAATTCATTTTTCGAATGATTTCTGACAACCATTTTTGATTAAAATTCCTGAGTCTTTTTCATATACCTACGAACCAGAAATACTATACCGGATGTTAAGAAATACAGAACAGATAAAATTATCTGTTCTGTGGTAAGAAAGATACGCTCCCAAAACACACCAAGAACGCGAGTCTTCAAATGCAGCCCGCAAACTCAGGACATTGCTAGTCTCACAAAACTTTTCCTCTACCAAAGAGATTTCAGGAACATTATCAATAACTTTTCCCAACAAACAAACTGTCAGCCTAACTTCATAATCCCACAAATTATGAAGAAGTAGGTCACCTAACTTTACCGCATCCAAAGTTCCAACTAGATTTAAGAGCGGCCCAAACCTTTTGCTATGGAAATGTAGAGGAGATGCATGCTGGAACGGTGCATAGTAGATTAGATGTAAAATTTTGATTCAGTATGTCCTTTGTGCTTCGGAGTGGTGGCAGACTTTGTAGATTTATTACTATCTTGCGTTGTGTGGGGTTAATTGATTTATTTATATTTTTGAGAGCCTTTTTCGGTGTTCGGTTGTCTGATTTTATTTTTATATTTACCGAAAGTTAAAAGTCAGGATTTTGTGAAAAGGGAAGGGGGAAGTACTTATTAAGTAGTTAGTTATTTAAGTCCAGAACCTAGCTAAAACTTTATCCGGCCCGGTAATCGAACCTAGTCCCTCATGCTCAGGAGTCGCGATTGCGACCTTTAAGCCAACAAGACAGTTACTTAGTTATAAGTCCTATTTTTGGAAAGACAAGCCAATTCATTCTCAATTCCACATTATCATTAATCCTGAAATTTTACAGCCATTTATAAACTTTGCGGCCAGTTCGTGAAAACTATTCCATTGGTCGCACACTTGCCTCATTTCCCTGCATCGAATCCACTTTCCCCACTGCAACACCTGGAACAAATCCACCATCACACTTAAATTAAACCATCAAACGTCCATTAGTCACAATTAAACTGGAAACTAAACCAGGTGGGGAGCAAAATGGTATAGTCGAGCAAGCTATTTGGTATACACGGAGAAATCTTCATAATTCTAGTACACTGACAATGAGGGGGCCGAAAAGTTTGGAGTGGCGACCGCGAACCGGAAGACGTTGGGTTGGAAGGCATCTCACTCGGTGGACCGATCCTCTGGTGAAGGATGCGGGGATCCGCTGGATGTGAGACGCACGGACCGGTCCATGTGGTGACATTTAGGAGTGGCCTATATCCAGCAGTGGACGTCTTTCGGCTGAAATAATGATAATGATTTTTTTTCTCTATTTCTTTTGGGGTTTTTGTCTGAACGGATATGCCAACCCCATCGTGACTTTTACTATTATTACTTTAAAACTTAACTTAAATCTATACTATTTAGTTAGTTAGCTACTTATTTAGTTATACAAATATATATCAGGTAAGACAGAGGTCACGTATGAAGGACAGTTATTAAACTACATAACTTTTTGGCACTTTCTGACGTTGGTTGGGACAAAATTGATTGAATTAATCCAACGTTAAGCCTATTTAAGTCTAATAATGATAATGATGACAACAACAATATTGATTGCAGTTACGTTTCATAAAGTGTTTGGCATTAAACGACTGATGACAAACGCTGTATCGTGACATAAGTCTCTAACTGCGGTACTCACAGATATTTAATGATTACTTAAGCCGTCACGTAGTAAAGGTTTGACATACTTTTGTATGATATAACTGTCAAAACCTTTACTAAGTGATGGCCTAAGTAATCATTAAAGCTCTCTGAGTGCGGCACTAAATGTATCTGTTTAATTTTAAAAGTAAATGCTAGTTACCTAGCCGTATACTTCTTAACTTGTTCGAACGTACATAGAAAGCGAGGGCTGCAAATTTCCAAATCCTCGGGGCCCTATAACTCTGCCCTTCGGCAATTTCGATTTAAACTCGGCAAAGGCTAATAATTCCTAAAGTTCGGAATATGTTTGTTTCGCCTGACGTTCCGACGTGATTTCCTACTTGATTAATTGGGCTTCTTATTATTAGTTAAGTTGTTATTTGAGTTTTGGTACGGGTAGGTTATTAAATTGTGTTCCAGGGTAGTGATGAAGGACCCTGTTTTTTGAGATCAAAGGCCCATTTTCTTATTATTTCTGTTTTTGTTTGTATGTCCAATGTTACTTTTCAAAAATGTTTACTTATCAAGAAGGTCTTCATCCAACTTTTTAACTAAATATCGTATTCAAACCCTGTTTCCTAACTGTCAGTTTTTCTCAAACAGGAACATGTGTGTGTGTGTGTATCTCCTGGGTTCGATTCCCTGGTCGGGCAAAGTGCTATTGTGTTCTAGATTTATCGAAGATGGGAAACTAAGCTACCTGCCTCGTTGCTCTAATGGTAACAATCGCAACTGTTGAACATGAGGTCCAGGGTTTGATTACCATATCGAGCAAAGTGTTATTAGGGTTTTCCATCAGAAATTGCTCTGCAGCAGCCACGGAGTCTGAATTTGTGCCCGGTTGATGGCAATAGACTCGCCCCCCTATTACATGGAACTTAAACATAACTGGCGAAATGTGGGTGTACTAATGTGAAGCACCTCTGCCTAATCATTCGGGGATTATAGGCGTGATGTTTGTTATGTCTAAAATACAACACATTATTAATATGAGTGTTAATTGTGGACTGTAATTAATTAATAGGATATAGCTGGTCGGGGAAGGTGGGCCAATAAAACGATATATTAATATGACTGTTTACTTACCAAGAAATACACACATTTTATAATTTACTAAACAACACGTCTACTCTTTTCTACTACCGTGACTCAATAAAAAACAAAAAAGAGAAATAAAATAATACTACATTTAAATACATTTCAAAAATAAATTAAAAAGAAAAAGGTATAAAAAGTTTGACCGTCGCCAACAATGAGTTTCCACGAAACAGCAGGATTAGTGTGTCTGCGCTGGTATTCGTGCTACTCATTTGTGGCATTTTAGAATACCTGGAATTTTAGTATTGTCTCGATTTATTGGTTCTGATGTTCTGGTTGTTATGTCTCTATTTGCAAAGCACATTTGTGTTCCATTTGTAATAATTCGATACGCAGCCATATGCGCTCCAAAAACAAGGGAAGATATGAAATAACAAGCTAGTGTTGTGAAATGTCCCGGGATTCGCATGGAAACCGGGATTGTTTTCATTCAGTCTTATCCTAGGCGTATTATTATAGCAACATGTTAGGAAGCTGCTACGAATTTCAATCAGCCTTTAATTAACATTTCAAATGTGAGAAACGTTTGCTGAAATGGGTTTGTTAACGAGTTCTAAAATATATGTTTGGTTTCTAGTTATCCAAACAACTGTAATCCTACTGCTGAAAAATTGCATAATATATGAATATCCTCGGAGTCTGAAAAGGGTAAAAAATATTAATTTACAAGGTGTAAACCCCTTTACGAAGACCCTTTACGAAGTCGCTATTCAGTACATCAAACTAAATAAATCTACGTAAAAATTATTGCTAGGAAATATTTTTTTGTGTGATAAGTCACGTTTTACTTAATGTAACCCACTCAAAACATTGTGGTGATATGACATTGTGGTCATGGTGGTAATTAAAGTAAAATTATAAGTTTAAAAACTATTATTTAAAACATAAACTTGTCAAAAAGTTGGAAATTAGACCTTCAATGCGTAACTAGAAGATCCTTTCGATTTCGTTAAGGTTAGACCACGATAAAATATTCTTACTTAGTAGTTAGCCATCATTGCAGTGCTTTAGTATCGTATCCCCCGAATACTGAAACGTCACTCAAAATTGAAGTAGCACTTATATTTAACAGATACTCAAAAGTGACGTTTGACCATACGAAATTTAAAGTTTAGGAGCTGCTCAAATGTAGCCCTTAAATTTTGAGTGACGTTTTAGTATTCGTGGATATGTCGCTCAAAGCCGCCCCTGAAAAGAATTAAGTGACAAATATGAAATTCAGAAAATGTTCTTTACTCCACCATCGCTAACTTTCAAAATTTTTCCCATTATTGCGTACAGACTTATCCTTTTCCTTTGCTCCTTACAATATTCAATATTTTCCAAGATCCCGTCTCCAACTTATGATAAGGTAGCAACACTACCCGTCGCCGGTGCAGTTTCCCACGGGCCACAAACATGGGCGCCCTTATTGAAAGCAAACACCATTAAACAGGAGCTTCGGGCGTTATTCTTTAGGTTGCTTTTTTTTTGTTGAGGGCCACTAAGTTCGCGGTTTTAAATATTGGGAAAGGATTGAGAAATGCCACATTGTTAGTCAATGTGTGAGAGAAATCTTTAGATAGGTATAAGGAGGTTCTCTTATGAAGACACTGCGTTCTTAGAATATTATGATATAAGTACTTATAGCCCTAGAAGGGCACACACTGCCCTTGCTGGTGAGTTTTGTCAGAAAGGACAGGTGCGTAGTACTCGTACGTGGTAAGGATCGTAGCAGGTGGCGTTCTGTGGTTTCTGCCAACCCCCATGGGAACGAGGCGGAAGTTTATGTATGTTCGTACTTATCTTCAAATTGGATGGATAGTTACAAAAGCATGTGTTGGGTATAGTTAGGAAAAGACTAGGTGGGTTATTTGTGATCTTTTTCATACAATTTGCGTGTTATGCGGTTAAATAGTTCTTAAAAAAAAATACATGATAAGATAAGATAAGATATTTTTTTATTTGCATAAAACATGGTATACAAGGTGTAAAATATATGTCCAAAAAAAGACAAAAATACTTTCTAAAATATATATTGTAGGTGCCTATATCCCGCAAATTTCCTGGCCCCAACAAAAAACGGGATGTTGATTTTGCAAGACGTGTGTACGTGATTTTTAAAGAAAACCGTGTTTTTCCGGGATGTTGTTTTTATCCTTAGTAGTAAGTTTTTTTAAACTTATTATGTTTTCAGCGTATCCTGTTGTTTGTTCACTACAGGAACTGATGGCCACTACCGAAAGTGCCAAGCTAGTATCTCAGTTCTAGGTCGACACAGTTTAGATTGCTATCGCCAAACTAAGAAGAAGATATTCTGATTTCAAAACTTGGAGACAATTCCATCCTTTCGATATTTTTTTTTGTTCTAGACCAAAGCTTCTTTATTTTTTTATTTTATTTATTATTTAATTAAGGTTCACCAACAGTTGTTACAGATATTTTACAGATAGGAATACATAAGTAATTGTGTCTTAAACCTGTAACCCATTACAGGTAAACACCACATGCACAATGCTATTTGTATAATAAAATAAATCTAAATGCTCAATATTGTTATCAACACTCGTAACGGATATATGTACTTAAATTCTAGATAGGTGCTTCATTATATTAAATAAATAAATAAAAATAGCCTTTATTTACTCTGACCTTTTCACAATTTGTAACATAATAAAACAAAACTATACTAACTTTATTTCTATACCTACTAACTATACTTATTTCTATTCTGTTATATGTATATAACTTAACATTTAAAATCAGTTACCGGGTCAGGCTGTCTTGCGACATAGGCCTCCTCAAGTTCCCTCCACGTTTGCCTGTCTATTGCTGTCCTTCTCCAACCCTTGGGCTGATCGTCTTTCCATCTCTTTTTCTGCCTTCCTACACGTCTTTTTCCGTCCCGCGGGTACCATTCTGTTATCTTTTTGGTCCACTTTCCTGTTGTTGATCTCATCATGTGGCCAGTCCATTTCCATTTCAGGGTTCGTGTTTTTACTTTAACGTCTGCTACTTTGGTGATGCTCCTAATTTTTGTAGCCTTCCATTTGTCTGTCAACCTTAGTCCCAACATACTTCTTTCCATTCCTCTTTGACAAACACCCAGTTTGTGCTCAATTTTCTGTGTTAGTGGCCAGGTCTGGCAGCCGTAGGTGAGACATGGAAGTATACAAGCGTTGTAGACGGTTTTCTTTTCCGAGATGGGTATAGATTTATTTTTCATAATTTCTTGGAGGGACCAGTATCTTTGCCAGGTATTGTTTACTCGTCTTTCTGCTTCTTTAAGTGATAAGTCTTCCACAGATATGACTTGACCCAGGTAAATATACTCTTTTACGTATTCGATCTGTTCTTCGTCCACCTCAATTTTGACTTCGGTCTTGTTTGTCATCAATTTTGTTTTACTGATATTCATCGATAAACCTGCCTTTTTGCTTTCAGTGGTTAGTTGTTGTAACATAGTTCTTAGTGTGATAGGATCTTCTGCAAACAAAATGAGGTCATCTGCGAATCTCAGGTGGTGAAGTTTTTCCCCGTTTATTTCAATACCGAAAGTTTCCCAATTAAGTTGCCTAAATATATTTTCTAAGACTGCATTAAATATTTTTGGTGACAGTGGGTCTCCCTGTCTTACACCCTTCTGTATTTTAAATTGATCTCCAACGTTTTCAAGTTGAACTTTTGCTGTGCTATTGATGTATATATTCTTGATGATCTTAATGAATTTACTTTCCACTCCTTGGTTGTTTAGAGAGTCCCATATGTAATTATGCTTCAAAGAGTCATTATATTAATTATACTTAATACTAATTACGTCTGACAAACGTCGCTACTGAGTCAACGTGGACGTCAACCGGTTCGCTGCGCTCGTTTACGAGTTTGCACGTGCGGGGTATTCTTAGAACCTTATATTATAGGTATGAAGACATGAGGGGTCAAAGTTCGCCCGTCGGGGTTGCGGGTTGTTCGCAAGAGATACCGCGTCCTCGACGTGAAAGGCTAAGAAGGAACATGGGTGGTTTTAGTCAGTAGAAGTTTGACACTCCCTTCCGCTCTTCCCAAGAGCGGGAGGGGTTATTTGATGATTTCCCAACCCCCCAAAAAAAAAAAGCGGTCAAAGTTCCAACCTTTTTACAAGTTTTTAATGTTATAACTTTACGTGTGTTGTATGCGTTACATTGAGTCCTATCGTAAAGATATTTCATCTCATAAAAAAGTCGTTTCCCAGCAATAGTTTTTGCAATCAGTTACTAAGTTAGATGTACAGAATGCTAAGTTGACGGCATCGTGAGGGATCCGTTTATACTTTGTATATCACGGATTGTCTTATTTCATATTGAAAATTGGCCTTGATGTCTCTTGTCAGAAAAGCGTGTTAGACCGTTGAGATGGGAAGGGGCGCCAAAATCACATTACAGAGGGTCATTTCGATCCATTACGCAATTAACGTCCTTGAACTTCTTCTCCCAAAAAATAATCATCTTTAACTGAATAAAGGGAAATAAAGTAGATGTCCTCGTACATCTATATACAAATAAATAAAATTAAAGAGTTTGTTTGTTATTTCAAAATAACAGCTTTTCTCTGAATACATAATATATACAATTTAAGTATATATTTTTTTTTATAAAATATATAATTTTAAGTTTGTCCGTCTGAAGGTCTGTTTGTGTGTTTGTTCCAGCTAATCTCCAAAGCGACTGGACCGGTTTTGACGGGTTTTTACTGTAAGATAGCTGATGTTATAAGGACTACCACTACTTTTATTTTAGAAAAATGGTTAGGGTTCCGTGAAACATTTTTTACCCAAATTCTATTCAAATAGGTACGGAAAAATGTTTAGATAATTTCACGCTGACGAAAGTCACGGGGCTCAACTAGTTTGTAGAATATAACACGGACCGAAGTATTTTTAAATTTCCCGAGCCTAAAGTATAACTGCGACCTTCTATAAAAAAGATAGGAATCGCAAATAATGAACGTGACTTTTTAAAATTTCACTATCTTTTGTGTTCATCTAGGTCCTGAAATACTTCTTCTGAACAGTTAGGTTCTAACATTAGAGAATTTTACTTGATTCAATTAGAATTGTTACCTAAAAAGGAGAATTTAAATAATTAAACTTGAATCGTTTAGATCATTTTGTTTAAAAGGATTACAAGATGAGAAATACCCTTTGAACGTTGTATTCAAATTTTATAATAAATTATTTCTATTCTTTATTATGATTAATACCTACTCTATTGTAAAAGATGTTTTTCACGTTGGAAAACACCTTTGAGAATTTCTCTTGATGAAGTTGAATAAACCTAATGTTTCAAGCATAAACAAAAGGTTTATTCAACTTCATCAAGAGAAATTCTCAAAGGTGTTTTCCAACGTGAAAAACATCTTTTACAATAGAGTAGGTATTAATTATGATTAATACCTACTCTTCATAACATCTTTTACAATAGAGTAGGTATTAATTATGATTAATACCTACTCTATTGTAAAAGATGTTTTTCACGTTGGAAAACACCTTTGAGAATTTCTCTTGATGAAGTTGAATAAACCTTTTGTTTATGCTTGAAACATTGGATAGTTATTTATTAATTTATTTTTAAGTAACTACTTTCCCTCTCAGTTAATGAACTATTTTACTTTTAATAGGAATTGTATAAGGGTCAATAAGAGAATAATAAATATAATAGAATAAGAAGAAGAATTAGGAATAAGGGTCGATATCAAGGGAGTGAATTTATCATCATCACCAGCCTATAATGTTCCCACTGCGGGAACTCAGGCCTCCTCTCTAGGAGAGGGATGGGCTATAATCCACCACGCGTGCCCAGTTCGGATTGGCAGATGTCACAAATGTCTTCGAATTTGTTGGTTCTAAGACGTGCCGGTTTCCTCACGATGTTTTCCTTCACCGTTTTGAGAGCAGTGGTGATGAAATAAATTACACAAAGTAATGTGCCTGCCTGCCTACCCACGACTCACTGTTCGTAAGTCGGGGCCGCAACCGCTAGGCCACCATTGCTCTTGAAGTGAATTTATCGACGTGGAATCGAGCTAAGCCGGTCAGAAGAAGCTTTATGTACATACTCGTACAATCAAATCGATTAGTCCGACGTTTGTTTCGGCTACCAGTGTAACTGATTGCAGCTGGACCGATCGTCTAATGCCGACGTAACCCTGTTGCTCACTGCAAGACTGGTTGCCAGATTATTGCCGCTGCTTCTTCTTCTTATAGTGTCGATGACAATATTCAAATTGACTTAGTCCAAAATTTGACGACGAGTTTAAGATTTTCAGTTGCGTCTATCAGCTTCTATGATACGCAAAAAATGCGACTGGCAGGACACGATATCAAGTGTCTCTTCATTTGTGGGTCAACACCACATTTACAATCCAGGGAGATTCTCTTCTATTACTCCTGAACAAAGCTATGCTGCTATCTAAAGGCTTCCAGGTCAGTCATGGTAACTCTTGGCCGCTACTTAATTACTACAAAACAAGAACCCACTTACTGAAAAAGCTCGTAATACGCACCTATTACTTGAATCACATCGTCATTAATATAGCGCAGACGCCGCCACTGTCCCCGGTCCCAGAAGGGCCGTTGTAAAAACGCGCGCATTATCAAATATGTAGCGGCCTTGCTAATGAGCGTTCGGGGTGACGTTAACTATGCTGTAGTGATGTCAGTCATGGCTGTTTCTTTTATTTTTATTCTTTACGCTTGGTTAGAGTAGAGGGGTAGGCGAATTTCGGGGTAGAGAAATATGGGTAGTTTACTTACAGCGTATTTTGATCTATTTCGGCCATATAATGCGAAGGGGAGAGAGCAGCTAAGAAAAGCTAGTTATTGTAGGCATAAAAGTACGAGACCGGTCGCAAACACGATGGTCCAACCAACTAAATAGGTAAAGCTTCGTAGTCAAGCTTTCAGCAGGTGGTAATGGCAACTTTGTCTCACTCCTGGGCAAACAAAGGGCTCCTTATTCTTCTCATCTTCTTCCATCGGGAGACTAGGCGTACTGCAGGTTATCACCCATACCTAGTCAATGATCCACACATTCGAACGAAGCGCTTTGCTAAGTCCTTTATTATGCGCACAGCCAAGGAGTGGAACTCCCTGCCTCCGTCGGTTTTCCCGAGTTCATATAACCCCAATCTATTTAAGTCGCAAGTAAATAGGCTTCTTCTGGGTAAGCTCGTTTCATCGTCGACCTCATCTCTGCCCTTAGGGCAAGATTGAGGTCAAGAGCAGGCCCATTCCAAATAAAAAAAAATCTTCGACAAGCGCAAGTTTCCTTTTTCCAGTTTTGCTAAAATTAAACAGTGAAGCTTCGTATTTCCTTCATGGTTTTATTTCTTACTGTCTCAGAGCCTCTGAGCTACTTTGGTCCACAGTTTGTCTTAGAATTAAGTCATTACTGTGACACAATACACTTACTTCGGTACAGTATTTGATGTGCTTATATCTTATTCATGGCATGTATTATGGCGCTTCAAAGTGGTTTACGGGTTTATGACTTTGTTAAAAGGGAGTTGGATTAATTTATAAGGCGTTATCGTAAAGTTACATAGTCATTTAAGTTTGTACAACAATGAAGGTTCTTCACTTTTGGGTGTGGAAGTGGCGACACGATAATTTGACATGAAGTGTGAATATATTTAATAAGGCAATTAATCAAAAGGACGTTTACGTATAAGATATTGTTAATGAAAACCCAATAGATCGAGCAATGTATTGTTAGGATTTTCATTCAGGAATTACTCAGGAGCAGCTCAAGGACTAGATGAGTACTCGGTTGAAAGTAGTAGCCAACCTAGTGTTACATGGGGCTTAAACAAAACTGGCGAATTATGGGGTTTACTATACAATGTAGATACATCTCTGCCTCACCCTTCGATGATTACAAGCTTATTGGTGTGTAAATTGTCTTCCGTAACAATATTTTTTGTATAAAGAATGAAATGGTTCGTCCTTCGAGCCGGATACCGTTCAAAACTTACAAAATAACAACTCAACTGTATGCAGGCCAGTAAAAATTTGTAATACTAAACGCATGTTACCAACGACAAGTCTATGTCCACTAACATCACCCGTGGGACCTATACGTCACCATGTTTGTAGTGTGTAGGTTAATATTATAGTTGTACAACCCCCTTTGACAAGTAACATGGTTGTTGTTGAGTATATTTCTTTTAGCGTGTGTTAATTTGTGGGCGTGGCTGCCTATTGTTAGTATGCTTTGATGGGAAAGATTTCGTTGGGACTCTAGGCAGAGCGGTAGGGTGTGTCAGACTTCTACTGACTAAAAACCACCCATGTTCCTTCTTAGCCTTTTGTGTTGAGGCCGCGATATCTCTTTCGAACAACCCGCAGCCCCGACGGGGTATATACCCTGACAGTTCCTTAACTACCTTCGGTCTTTTTGACCGTTTGGCCAAAGCAAGGAAATCCGGCTTAGGTAGTTAAAGTTACAAAGGAATTTGACTTGGAGTGTAAATGTAGTCTTGATCCATAAACCATGGGATACGTAATGTTGTGTCCTGTTGGCAAAATCGTTTACAGGATCTAATGTAAATTTACAGGATCTCTCTAATAATGCTACTGAAGACGGATAAACTTTTAGCCGGATTCTAGGCCGACTTAATTTAGGTTGCTATCGGTGGTATGGATTTACAATGCACATTTTGCTACATGCAAAACATACCAAGATACATAGCCAAGATTCAGACATAAAAGTAAATAAATTACGTTTTTAATGAATATTGTAGAAAAATAACCAAACATTGCGGCACAGAATACTTTTTCATAGCTTTGGTCGTAACCAAATATGAGTTATGCATACAAATATTGCATTTTTAAACAATAAAAAGGCGTCGCGTAGCTAGTTATTGTTGGGTACCCTTATATCATCACGCCAGTAGGTACTTTCGAAACTGTCGTCTCCCCGAATATTTAAACACACACTTTATTTCACTTAGCGCCTCAGAGTTATAGCTATAATAATTCGAACATAAACTGGGGTGATGTGGAAATCTACAATTTTCACCCTAAGGCATGTGCCCCACCGTCAGCGGGGAAGCGGGTGGCATCGATTGTATTCTCGCTTAAGAAACTTATAGCAGATTGTCAGTGTCAGTGATAGAGATACATATGTAATAATAATATATGATCCCTGACTTGACACGACAAAAAACACCTAATTCATTTTCAGGTGCTAGCTACTTACTCAACAGCCTATCACAGTTCACTGCTAAACATAGTCCTCTCCCAAAGTATGCCACATCACCCTGTCTTCCGCCTTTCTCATTCTGTCTAACCCAGCCCCCTTTTAAGATCGACTGTCCAGGACTCATTTGCTCCATCAGCCGTCAGTCCCTCGACATACATTGGCAGCCCAGTGCCACCCCTTCAGCTTGCTTACTCTACAAGCTACGTATGTTTACTCGGTTCCCGTTAATCACTAATGGTGGGACCAATGCCGCACAGCCTTACCGCGCGGACGGCGTTATGCAACGCTACACAATTGTGAATAATGAAGGCTGTCGCGTTCAACACACGTCACGACACGACGGCTATTCTATCGTTTTCGTCGCGAATTTGTATAATTGCTGCCAATTAAATTTTAGGGAGCATTGTGGATTTAAATGGTGTGCTGATTCTGAGGATGGAGTTAAAATGTCAGTGGTAGTGTTATTCTAGACGAAAAAACTCTTCATAATTATTTGAAAAGTTTTTCACGAGTTTTTACAACTCGTACATTCTCGTTCTTTTGGTGCACGAATGATTTCATCAGAAGTGGAATGTTGGCTGTTGGGTCTCTATGAAAAAAAAACTTTTAGTTTCGATTATCGGAACTCGCCAAAAGCTTTAAAATAGACGAGGCCATACTTTACATTTAAATTTTCTATAATGATAAAAACCGAGAATGAGTTACATTAATTTATTCAATAACGCTATTTTAAAAAGACGAGAAAAAGCTCTTCTTTCCTCTGCGATTTAGGCAGTAGGCTATGCAGTACTCCACCATTTAGCACCATGGGAGCAGCTGTCTCGTTTAACATATTACCTAAGTCCCGGGACGCAATTCTATTTCGGTTTTAACACGGTGAACGACTAATTTATGCAATTGCTAAAATGTATGTATATTAGGCAGACTGCATAATATACTGTGGACTATTTAGTTGTCTTGCTTTGTTTTGAGACAATCACAGAGAGATTCACAGAATTGGGGTACACTGGAAATCGGTGTAAAAGTAAAAGACTTATTTAATTAAATAATTTTTGGCAGGTGGAAAATCATCAAAAAACCCCTCCCGCTCTTGGGCATAGCGAAAGGGAGTGTCAGACTTCTGCTGACTAAAAACCACCCATGTTCCTTCTTAGCCCTTCATATCGAGGCCGGGGTATCTCTTGCGAACAACCCGCAGCCTCGACGGTCTTGGGTTCGATTTCCGGGTCGGACAAAATTATTATTGGGTTTTTCCATCAGGAATTTCTCAGTAACAGCCACGGAGTCTGGATTTGTGCCCAGTTATTACTTGAAACTTAAATATAACTGGCGTTTGAATTTACTATTAGGTACACTTCTGTCTAACTCTTCGGGTATAACAGGCGTGATGTTATGTTTATGTTAATTTTACATATTAATTGTTCCTCCCAAAAACCAGCATCATAAATGAGTTTTTCTGAACATTTACTTGCTGCAGCACATCCCCAATGCTCCTAACCCATACATCATTACGCACCCTGTGAACAATCAACACAAAATGCAATATTATGCTACTAATTTCCTAAAGCCAGGTACACACAAGCACAACAAATACCGGGAATACCTCATACCACATCGTGCAGAATAACATACCTAACCGAACGCCCGAACCGCTCGCCCGCTGTTGCTCGTAAAACCGAATTGACAATTTAAATTTAATCTACTTTATGGAGCCGGTGGAGTAACGCCTTACATGCACTATTACACTGTTATGCCATTATATTATACTTTTATTTTGATTATGTGCGAGTGAGGTATAAAGTGGCGTGGTTTGGGGGTATCTCGTCTGTGTGTATTTAGCTTAAGACGTCTTAAGTTTTGAAATACTTGTCAGTTTCTAGGTTTACTTTTAGTATGTTCTGAAAGGCTTACAGTACAGCTTGTTAGTTTTGTGTAGTTCAAAAACAAATACAGACACTTTATTTTCTCTGATGTCTGGAGGCCTAGACATAAAGAAAATGGAAAAGTAAAAAATCTATCGGATTAAAGAAAGATTCCGACAAGTTTCGAACATTTTAAAGCCATTTGCTAGTCACTTACATAGGTCCTCTGGTGGCATACGTAACAACATTATATTAAATGTACTCGAAAAAAAAGAAAAAACGTAGTAAATGATAGCTAACCGTTGTCAGAGGAGAATGGAAGAAAAAAACTTGCTGTGCCGTCCCCAGGTAGCATGGGGCAATTGCAGGAAGATGATGATGGTTCTGAAATAGTATCCGGCAGCACAAATAGTTACTAGAAAACCATAAAGTAGGTTTACATTTAGTTTAAGGTCTACTAAGTGTAACTTCATGAAACTTTATTCGATTTAAATTGTCTTCTTAACACAAATAAACCCGATTCCTGTAAGTACCTAAATAGAAACATGGTTCCCATTCTAACGTAGTTAGAACAAGTATTACGATTATTTGTTTTGTATGACTTGTTAACTCGTTAAGGAGTTTCAAGTAGACAATTCTATCAGAGTTATCAAATGAAGTTAACAAAGGGAGATGAAGTGTTTATTCGTTGAAGGTAAATGTTTAAGATGTTTATGTTGTTTCGAATTCATTTACAAGTTTGTTTATTTGTTTCAGGTACGCTACGTAATGACTGCGAGGTGTTACTTAATTAAAAAATAAATTATTAATTGAAGAGGATAATGGGTAAGTTTTATATGAATGAAAGTCTTTATCGCTTTATGTTTTAAAATAAGTAGGTTATAGGTTTGTAGGTGAACTTAACTGCCTACCTAACCCCCACGGTCAAAGATCTACTGACGACACGGTTGGCGCAGTGGCTAAGCAATTGGACTGCTGCGCTGTGTGTCGCGGGTTTGATCCAGGTAATTATGCCTGCAATTATTGGAATTAATCAAAATTTAAATAATTAGTTTGCCTTTTTTATTTTTTTCAATTTTTGGATCGCGGATATTACGAAACTTTGAATTTTTTTTAAAAATCAACTATAAGTCGTATTGAAGCCAGAGTTGGACTGTAGTACTAGAATTGACAGAAACTATCCATTTCTTAAATAAAAACAGGATGACACAAAAATCGGGTTTTTAATGCACTGTGTGTCGCCTTGGATGTGCCACGAGAACTATTACGCATGACGTTTGTGACCCAAGGACCACAGGAGCTCTAAGCTCCTTTGGCGATGTCCGGGCTCACCTCAGACATCGCCATCACTCATGAGGGCCAACCTAGGCAAGCGTGGCTAATGAGCATCGACCCGAGCGGGAGTTATTATTTGAATTTACTCAATTTATAAACCCCTCATATCAAAACTTATCTGCTAAACCATCACGTGATCTCAAACAAAGTAGCAAAATAGTATATCTGTTATTGCCAGACTATGTCTAGGTCTTAGTCTAAGTCTGTCGGTGACAAATGTGGCGCCGGACTGTTTGACTCACCATACATGTCTGTATTTGCTAACGTTTTGATACTATATCACAAAGGATATTTACAATAACAAATGTCTGTACTTTATTTTGTTATGAAGAAGTCTTTGAATGTTATTTCTTTTTATATAGGGTCGACATTCGTTGATAGTCTGTTGAGTTCATTAGTCTGACGACTTTGAAGATAGTTGGTTTTTGTAATAAATCAATATGCTATAAGTACAAATATCTTTGTTACATTTACAATTATTGTAAGTTAGTAATGCCCTCTTAAAAATCTGGTAATTGGCAAGAATGTACTTTTTGTTGTTTAAAAAAAAAGAACCTTAATGTAGTATGCATTAAGGTTCTTTTAACCGGGCTACATAGCTCTTGTCTTGTTCAAAACGGTAAGCTTTATTTTGACTGTAACTTTGTATACCGAACTCAGATAATAGCTTCTTTTTCAAACAAAAATCTATGTAGCATAATCACGCAGCACATTAAGAGTTCCAACCTTTTACTATCAGCAACAAACTAAAAATATGCGCGCGACAAACGAATTCCACTTGAATGGAGACAGTGGCAATATAAAGGCGACATCTCACAAAACATTTCAGCACTTAGAACCAGTGAATAGGTTATCTGCACGTAACGGGCTGTGCACTGCGTTTTATGGCCTATATTTTACTGCAGAATGCTAAGTCGTGAACTAAGGCCTTATCTTAGCTTGATTAACTAATGTGAGTTGTTTGTTTAAAGGGTTTTTGTGTGGAAAAAGGGGTTTTCTGGTCGCTTAGAGGACACAAAGTCTTCTATTAATTATTATTTAAAGTTTCGTTTTTGATTAGCTTTAAACTCTTAAGCGGCTATTGTACTCATAATTTTTATTAAATTTTTGTGAATTTATTTTCTATTTATATTTATTAGAAGTATTCTTTAACAGAAAAAACGTCAATCTTTTCATTATTTTGAAATTTCTTTATTTTTCGTGGCAGCCTTTAATTAAGGCTACTCTATAAAACGCAAAAATAATAAGAGTACTTAAACATTATTTTGGTGTGCGTTTTGTTGGTTGTCTTTAAATAAATAAATAACATTATTTTTCTAAGAAAACTAAACATGAATTTCATGTGTTGTATCAGATGACAGTTCATGCCCTTTTCCCCGAAAATAAGGACCAATTTTCTTTCAAGAAAAACATCGACGTTCGCATTATAACAAGAAACATTTACAAGCCGATACATAAAACGACATCCAAAGGAATCTTGTAAATGACATGACATAAAAGACTTTTTTGGCGAAGGAATCTTTCAAATTGTCAAAAGTTACAACCTTTTCCTATTGATCAAATTCGTTCAGTGTTGCCAACATTTCTGAAAGTTGACATTTGAACAACGTTGACCCAAATTTTTAAAAATGGAATGATGTAGGACCTCTAAAAAACTGATATTGTTTTTGACAGCATTATTATGATACTGTGAAAGGAGGTTATATTTTACTTCTTTATTTAGGTTATTTATAGTAACTGGATCATCTTACTTCGCTGAGTTCTCGAGGGAATGCTGCTTTTCTTGTCCTTTATTTTATTTTAAGATATTTCCAAAAGACTCGTGGCTTAATTGCGAAGAGATGCCATTTAAAAATCCCATTAGGTTGACATCGAAGTGGTCTGTGTACATCACTAGCAATCAGAGTCCTTTACATTCGACATGGAATAACACGATTTGTACTAGAAGGGGCTTTGACTGGATTTATGGCTGCATAATTGGGAGTTATCATGTTAGCAGATTAAGACTAATCTTTTTTTCGTCTGACATGACTTTTCCAAACTCTTTTGTATGTGACCTTCGCAACCCAGTATTTTTCTATCGTATGGGCAGTAAGATCTAACGACCCCACACACTCTAGTGTCAGAGTTTCTAAACCACCTCAAGGGCCTCTGCCATGGTACGCCGAGACCACCGGCTTATACGTGCCTTCCGAAGCACGGAATCATCTTTTTATCAGACAATGTCCTAGCCAAGCTGGAAACAACTTTACAAAGTGTGCTTCCCGAGGGAAACGAACCCACGACCACCGGGTCGCAAGGCAAACGCCTAAACCAGTCGACCACGGAGGCAGCTAAACCAGCGGCGACACCCAGTTATTACTGGGTAATACAATACTCCTTGGTAGGACTGGTTGACACATTTTCGGGACTCTGACTACTTATAATGACTGCCAAAGATAGATCTTTGGCAGTCATACAAGCCGGGTTCAACGTCATAAAGTGCTTTCCGAGACACGGAAGAAACCCGTTATGTAATGGGTGGTCACCCATCCACGGACCAACCGAAGCAAGCAAGGCTTAACCTAAAAATCGAGTAAATTATTAAGCTTCGAGCTCCTCTTTCTAGACGTATATTTTATTCAAATACTTATTTAGAGACCCAAGACCCATTTTCCTCATCTTTTAATTCCGTGTAGCGCGATCCTGTTTTATAGCATCGGACTTCATTATGGTAATAGGGGTTCGATTTCATCCGCCCCTCGCCTGTCACTGATCACTACTGATTTTTGAGTCTACCCAGCGTTTTGGGGGATGACTTATAGGGTATATTGATGATTCTTGGGAATATTGAACCTGTAGGTTATTGTTAGGAGGTTGTGAACTCGTATATATTAGTTTTATTTGGGACAAGTACCTAACCTAAACGTTTGGGGTCACAGGCGTAATGTTATGTTATGTTAGGAAATGTTTAGTTTTGAAAATCGTTAGTCTTGTATGAATGTGAAATTGAGAAGAAAGAAAGTATTCTGTATGAATGTGAATGAAAAAGTAGAAAAAAATATGAACTGTGAAATGGATGATGGAAGAAGGAGGTGTATGATGAGAAGTATGGAAGAAGACGACAACCCTAAATGTATTGAAATAAGAGCAAGAGAATAGTGATTTAATTCTGATGAAGTTCAACGATCTTTGTCTTCAGCTATATTGTTCTTAAACAGAAATCCATTAAAATACGTTTTGTCAGCCAGACATTTAATTTTAATACAATAACAATTTCTTAATTCGAGGAATGCAGACAGACTCGACAAGCAAACAAATTATTTTATTCTTCAAATTAAATCTCGTTTGAAATGGAAAATTCTTTACAGATATTTGAAAAATCTTAATAATTTTATATGTATTAGTATAGTTTTTATGTTATGGTTTCCAAAACTCATTTCTGAACAAATACGAGTAAATTACAATGGTGTCTAGACATAGAGGTATTTCGTGTTCAACGTATGTTATGGAGTTTTATATCACAACAAATGGTATGGTATGTTAAAGTTGGCGAATCGAAAAAGCTTTTCTTATAAGAATTTTTCTTTTATTAGTTGGTTATTATAGTGAAAACATGACATTTGAGTGACAACAGTAAGTAAGTAGGAGTATTTGTTTTGTGAGTTGGAGACAATAGTTATTCTTTTGCGGTCTCTAAGTCCGACTTGGTTTCCAGAAAACGGTCCTAACGATTGCGGTTGGACAGATTTATACAAAACAACCTGTTTTATGAAATTATTACCACAACAAAAACATATTTATTTTAAAATGTCATCAATAGGGATGTTTACCGACTAAAAAAAATATGATTCTAATGAGACCGTCTGTTAGGTTATCGAAAATTATCGGATAAATATTTTTTGTTTTATCAAATCAATAAAAATTGACGAAGATAAATCGCGTCAAAGATTTGAGTCCCCGGGCTGTGATGTCACTCACCGGTAAAAATGCCATATTAATGTCTTAGAAAATGACGTCACACGAGTTTACAAAGCACTGTATTGTCTTCATTGTTTGTTTAGGTGTAAAAAAAAATACGTGTCCAATATTTTTTGGAAATCTATCTGACGGACTCATAAGATTTTTTTTGTTAACTATCCTATTCAGTAAACAATCATAAATTAACTAAATCCAATTTCACGAACTTTCGGACCCATTACTTATTTCAATTGCATCGTTACAAAATAAATAAATTGTCCAATATTTATGCTATGCTACCTTACCTTTTCCTGACACAATTACATTTTTTTAAGGTCTATCGAGTTTAGTAACGAGAAAAAGTTTTCGTATATATCTAGGGTTACCATCCATTCGGGTAAATCCGACCTTTCGTCCAAACTTGGTCTTTTGATTTAAGGAGAACACTAATATGGATTAAAAATAGAAACTAAAATAAATAACGATTTAAAAATCAAATAATAAGTCTGGCGTAAAATGGCTTATGTCACTTTTGTAATAAAAAATAAATTAACTTTTATTTCGGACAAGCAACATCCATAGAACAGTTACAATGTATTATTTGTTTAGATGCACAGTTGTTGTTTGAGATACAGTACGAGAAATAGCCTTAAATAACGAGTCGTACCTCCCCGCTAAAGGTTTTCCAAATTGCAAAATGGTAACCCTACGAAAACCTAGCTTAGTTTCTGGGTTATATTAATACAACCTTCCAACAGTTTTTTCTTCGAGTTTATAGAGTATTCACACGCATTGGTGTGATTTGCTACTGTTTGTCATTTTTGGGTTGAACCGCGGCGGGTACAAGTTGTCCAATAATGTCTCATTTTGGTGTTGAATTTAGTACGATTATAACTTACACGCTTTTGTAATTTTTGGGACACGCATGGGTTTGTGGAATGTTAGGAATTTGGAACACACCGAAAAGATGGGAAGGTTTAGGAATAAAAGAAAAGCTTTCAGAACTGTATTAAAAAGTATTTTTGTAAATGAATTAGAAAGTGGGCGCTTTTTTTCACGATAAAGTAATAATAATAAATAAATAACATCAGAAATCAAGTTGAAACGTCATCTCTCATCTTTTGTTTTTCGTGTGGTAAGTGCCCATCGCGGTATTTTATGCCACCTTCTGACTTAGTTTCACTAAGATGTTGTCCTACATCAAAAACTTTGAACGCCCTGGAAATCGCACCGAGGACCTTACAATCAACAGGACAGTCGAAATGCCTACGCATTAGCAAGTTCTTACAGTACCATGTTAAACATGTATGTATAATGGTGTCACAGTGCCTACATAAAATACATGGCATAGCTCTTCGTCAACATTTGTTAATTTACTCGCAGGCGCTGTTGCTCTGAAAACACTGAAATATTACATTAAAGGGTTTCTGACACATAGTAGTACAAGGGCTGTACATAAAACAAACGTGAGATCACAGCTTTTAATCTTTATCATCATCAAAATTCAAAACTTCCTGTTCATGCCAAGGCTGTATTTCAAATGTAATGTCCCGGTAATTGATCCGTGTTTAAGAAGTTTTATTTCGGTATAATTATATTATTATTTTTGTTGTATACCCGAATTCATAATTATTATCTTCGTTTAATAAAGGAATAAAAAGTATTTGACAGATACATTGACAGCTGAACCGAGAAACGGCGGGAATTAATGACGTTTCTTGCGTTCCATTTCTTACACTTCATATATGAGGTAGAGTGACCACAATGTCCCCCCAAAAATTATTGCTACGACAATCCTCCTGGAAAACTCACCCCAACAATCATATGACACAAGCAGACACAGCTTTTTTCATCAAACAGGATTAAAATATCTTTTATCTCTGTCACTCAATCCGGTCTCAAATCCTTCCACTTGGTGTGCTGTCGCCTTCCTCTATTAATAAAGATTTTCTTAGCAGAGGCCCCTGTAATGCCCCGAGCTTGGGGCTAGCTGCCTTCAGTCGCATAAATATTGGTAGGATTGCGGGTAGTTCGGGTTTTAGAAGCTTTTGGTGTAGGTACGTAAGTGGGTTTTGGAATCTTTCGTGGGAAAGTTGGTCTGTTTGTTTGGTTCCTAGTTTGAAGATTCAAGAGGGCAATATTAGTAGGATATTAGGAAAATAGAGTATAGTTTCTGCAAAATCATGCTGTTTGATAACCGTTGAAAATATTATCAGTAACTATCAAATAATTGTGAAAAGCTCCATGCTCTTGTCGTAGCCTCCACAAAATTCCCACGATGACAACAATGTCGTCTACCCATCTCGGCACCAGATGAACAACGCTTCTCTTTCATTCCTTACCATACCGCTTCATCACTACATCATCATCACTACATAATTTATAACAAAGTCGCTTTCTCTGTCCCTATATCCCTATGTATGCTTAAATCTTTAAAACTACGCAACGGATTTTGATGCGGTTTTTTTTTTAAAGATAGAGTGATTCAAGAGGAAGGTTTAAGTATATAATTTGACCGACATCCACGCGAGTAAAGCCGCGGACATCAGCTAGTATAGAATAAAACGGCAAGTTTACTTTCAATTTACTATCTTAGATTGCCTTTAAACTCACAAAAAACGCAATATTTCGGATTCAAAATACATTCCAAAAAAAATACCAGCCCAAAAATATACCACCATCCATTCGATCTACCGTCACTATATCCCAACGTCAATTACGTCTCACTCCAAATATACCGGCACATAAAGCATGTTCCACATCATTGGCCATACAATTGGCGATACAAATGCCTCCGTGTGTCCTGCCCGTAAGCCGGGCCCACTTATCTGATTGTGACAGCGTTATGGTTATTTACTTTATGGTATGGGGTTGCTCTGGTGGACAGCGGCTGGTTTGGTATATGGGGAAACATTTGTCTAAAGTCAAGCTATATGCTTGTAATATTTTGTGTGTAGCTTGGGTGTAGATGAGTATCATCATTTGCTTAGACTTTTCCCGACTGTGTTGGGTCGGCTTCTAGTATAACCGGATGTAGCTGAATACCAATATTTTACATGGAGCGACTGCCAATCTGGCCTCCACAATCTGGATAATACTGGGCAATACATCTTAAAATAGTGCTTGGTAACTGGTTGTCAAACTTTCGGACCACTAAACCTAAACCTACCTATGTAGCTATCTAAGTAAATAACAAATAAATGATGATAACTGCCGAAATGCAAAGCAAACCGGCTGCGCAAAGCTAGTCTGACTCATTTCAAATCCAAGATAGCCCTAAAAGTTTTAGCGGAGAGAGGGACTCGTTCATAGAATGCATTTCAAAGATATCGTGATGTGTTCATGATTATGTCAAAGTCAATATAACTGTTCCAAGAGGTCTTGTGTTTTTACCTTGTATATTTTATTTTTACTTTAGATCATGTAGGTTTTCAGACCAAGACACATCTTTTAACAAAATACTAATAACACAAACCAACAACAATACTTCCTACAAAACCCCCCGCCCCCCCATACATCGGAACATGCACTCAGTCGTTCCCAATTTTCCAGCTCATCGCTCGCCACTCCACTAGAACTTTTCATTAACATTTCGCATTTGCTCCATCACGCCATTAAGGTGTCCATAAAGAGAGACACTCTACTGTGAGTACTGGAGAACGTAATACCTATCTTCTTAAATCTCGACCGAAGTGAGCGCAGGGAGGGATTTGGGGACTGGATTTGATTGGGATTAAAAGTTTATTTTTTTGTTCATCATAAATGTAACTCTTTAAGTAGATTACTTGAATTATTGATTTTTTTCTTGAAATCATTTCAGGCCATCGCCAGTTGGTCGGCTCTTCTCGTGACCAGAGGGGTGGCCTATTTTTTGGCCAAAGAATTAGTGTTACCATCAAACCTGGTAATGCGGCCAGCATTCTAGACACTTGTGCCGTGGACAGTAATCCGGACGAATTTATGGACGCCTCTTATTGCTTTTCTCTTTTTAAATTATTAATTTAAGCTTTTTATTTGTCATTTAATGTAACTGTATCGTTTTTAATTATACTAGATGCTTTCCAGGGATGAAAATAAGATGGTTAAAAGCAAAAGATTGACACCAAATTGCAAAATTTAGAAACAATTCGAATAGAATATGTACAGAAGAACTTATTATAGTTTTTCCCAGTCACACAATTTGCCGAACGTAATACATAGTTCACTCCCAGATAAGTGCACAAGTGAGCATCCCGCCGCAGCCTCCCAGTCCATCCCTGTGTGGCGTTCCCTCAAGACGCTTTACTGTTATTGCCGCTCAGTGAAAGCTTAAATATATGGTCAGAGGTAGATTTCTTCTCCTCACGTGATGTCGGCGAATCTCACAGGAAGAAATTCACTTTAATTAAATTGTCTTGTTCAACGCTCTTGTAACTTAGAAGAAAATATCTAAGGATTTGAAGAGGATTACAAATTAGGTTTTGACAAAATATTATGAGTATGACAAAATATTACGAGTACGTTAAGATATTATGAGTTGGTCTTAATCCACAGGGTTTAAACAGTAATGGGTAAAACACCCTGGGTACGGCGTAATTTAGCGGTCCCAAGCGTGACTGATGAGCACGAGTTCCTTGGTTCGATTCCCGGGTCGGGCAAAGTGATACTGGGGTTTTTGTGTTAGAAACTCAGTAGCAGCACCGAAGTCTGGATTGTGCCTGGATAATGGGAATAAGCTCGCCCCCTATTACATAACACAAATATAACTGGCGAAATATGGGTGTACTATTAGGTACACCTCTGCCTAGCCTTTTGTGGAATAGAGGCGTGATGTTATGTTTATGATAATATTATGACATAAAGGTTTAATAAAATGCTTATTGTATTGGTGAGTTTCAAATTTTTTCATGCTTTTTTTTTTTTTTTTTGGGGGGTGGGAAATCATCAAATAACCCCTCCCGCTCTTGGGCAGAGCGAGAGGGAGTGTCAGACTTCTACTGACTAAAAACCACCCATGTTCCTTCTTCGCCCTTCATGTCGAGGCCTCGGTATCCCTTGCGGACATCCCGCAGCCTCGACAGACATCCCGCAGCCTCGACAGGTGCTTAAATTCTAAATTAGCCAAAACTCAATTTTAACTTTCTAAATTTACAAGTTAATCCTACTCAAATCTGCGAAATTATTTAGTAATCTTTTGAGCCTATCTCATTTAAATTAGGTCTCAGAGCTCTTTAAGCACAAGATAAAAAGCTTTGTCCTAAGCTTTAGGTAAAATGCGACCTACGAGTATTTGTTGAAATATGAAAAGTCTGCAAGATTTTCTTGTTTCTTTTTGGCACAATCAGGAAAGGAATCTTATTTATTACCTATAAGTCAACTATGTTCAATCATTGCTAATACAGTAAAGCTCCCAAAATTAGGAATCCCTGTACTATGAGACAGAAATTCTCAAATCGCCGTTACATATTGACAGGACGATCGAAAATCTATATTAATGGTGGCTTTGGAATCCGGACCTGTCCAACGTAGCTTGAACTCTCACAGGTCAAATTTTGAGGTGTTCCGGGGTTCAAAGTTCCTGGTGGTTGGTCACTGTTCATATAGCTGACGATGCATTTAGAAGATTATTGTCCTGGACCAAATTTACCGGGGGAAATCTGGAGGCAGTTCTCTTGAGGAGGTTAATTTAGGTATAAACGGTATTTTGGCAATGGAATGGAATTATTGGCGATATCATCTTAGTATTTAGTGGGGCTTCCGTATTGGTTAGTGGTTTTGATTTTGGGGGAATTTTGTTTATGGTTTAAGAACTTGTATTATTTTGTTAAAAAAAAATATATTGCCTTTTTTATATATTGACTACTGGTATGGTTTATGAGAACTGCACGTAAATGTACCACAACCATAATATACAGGCTGTAAATCAACCCATCACACAGCCGTCAACCAAGCATTCTGTACATCAAACTAAGTACCTACCCCTACGCGAATATTTTTGCTGGGAAACGACATTTTTTTTGGGTCAAAAATCACATTTCATGCTAAAACTCAATGTAGCACTCTTAAAACATTGTGCTAGTGGATGTTTCGAATAATAAACGGGTCATGGAGGTAATTTAAGTAAAGTTATAACCTGAAAAACTAGTATTTACAAAAACAGCTGTGTAAAATTTGGAACTTTGACTCCCCATAGCTCCGTAAGTAGGGGGTTCTCAGGTCTAGAACCAAAAAATGATCGCAATGGTGGGGAGAACAAGTGCCCTTCGTTTGCGTTAAGGGTACTTTTACACCCTATATAATCAAATAGATTATGGTTGCGGTACACACTTACGCATTGCCATTCGTTTTCGTAATTCACATACAATATACCGCTCAGATACAGATTGAACCACGAAACGTATAATGGAATTTAAAAGCTTTTGTGATATTGAAGAGCTAATTTAATTACTATAGCTATCAGCTACCATCGTTGATAACTGTTTGTTATTGAGGAAAGCAATGAATTTAGAATATTAAAATACATCCATAAACTCACGCCCTTTTCCCATGGGGGTAGGCAGAAACCACAGACCGCCACTTGCTACGATCCTTCATACTCCTGTTGCCTTGTCCAAATAATAATATCATAATTATGTAGTTGTTTTAGAAAATCATTTCCGCTATGGGTAAGACTATAAATAGTGTTCTATATCGTATTACCTATAGAAAGAAAGAAAAAGTATTTATTGGTCTCACACAGGACAAGAAATTAATAATAAAAAATTGACAAAAAAGAAAACAAGAGAAACACTTAATAAATAAAACAGAATTAAAATAAGTCCCGAACGAGGCCAAAAGGCCACTATCTCAGCATGTTGCTGCAACATTTTTGACAAATGTATCTTAGGTAAAAATTGAAATCAAAAATACATTCTTGATGCTAATAAATCTTGATTTCTAAATCCTAGCCCTGAATAGCTAGCTTACATAAATACCATTTATAAACCCATATTTAACCGACTTCCATTGTGATTTACTAACCCACCTACTTCCATCTACATTCCCAATCAAAACCCATTCTTAACCACTACCCAATAAAACACATAATTGCATAATGCATGACCACATTGAATCTTAAGTATTCTATAATAATAAGATCCTGGAGATTTTGTAAGGAATCAAGAAGGTCATTTAAAGTTGACCTTCCACGTCCCTCAAAATGGTAGTTTTTGATGGTTTTCGGGGGTGTTTACGCAGTGTTTGAAGGGCCAAGTTTCGTAGGTGATAATGTACATCGGTAGTGAATCCCTGTAGGACATTTAACACGGTATTTCGGCCTTAACACTTAACCCTAGTAATTGTTGGGGCAGTGTGTTGATGCGTGCTTCGATGTACAGAAATAGGTTAGCTTAGGACCGGGTCGGGAATTATTTAGATAGTGATCGTTAAGAGTTACTGGCTATGAAGCTTTTGTTGGGAATGGGGTGGGTAGAGCTGAGCTGGTATTGTTGTAATACATGCAAAGTACTGTCTTAATTTTTTCTACTTTACGCGTTGACTTTAAGACTTAAGCCGCGCTTGCCAATGTTGAATCGTGGATGGGTCCAGTCTTACAAAGGGGTATCATATTATCTAGTACTAATTGGGTAGTAAAGGTCTGATAAGCAGTTACTGATATGTGTCAAAATGTTTAATCGATTATTCATTAAAATCTGAGGTTCCCATGTCTTTCCCTACAAAAGTACCTTCACGAAAATCTGGCCCGAGACTCCTTATAAAGTTTAAGTATTTTACGCTCTTCCTCATATTTTCTGATTTGACCATCCACATTCACTTTATAAACTCACCCTGCATAGACGGTTTGTAGATAGCAAACATCCTTTAATCACCCAGTGAGCAGAACCATACAAACACCAAATCCCCCTATTATTACGTACGTAACGCGTACGTACTTAAGTTATTAAGGCAATGAAAAGGTGCAGCCATCGGTGTCTGTGTCTGCTGGATGAGGAAAGCTTTTCATCTTGATGACAATGACTTAAATACGTCGAATTGGACACAAACTTATAATTTGTAAACGTTTTGTGAGAGCCCACTTTGTATAGTAGAATTAGGATGGCTTGGTGACACACTGGGAGGAAATCATTTTTGTATTCTATTGAAATATTATTTTGTTCTATCTTAAGTCGCTCCATGTAAAATAATGGTGTTTAGCTGCATCCGGTTAGACTGGAGCCCGACCCCAATATAGTTAGTAAAAGGCTAGGCACATGATGATATCTTAAGTTTTTAGGTGCAATTAAAATTTTTGATTTAGTACCTACATGATACAAATAATTTTGTATGAATAACTGATGGCAACTGTTTTTGTATTTCTTCCAAGTTTAGTTAGTCGTGCATTCGTTGTTGCGGTGTACGTCAGTGTTCGCTGTTGCGGGCATTCGGCGTGTCGTTCGGCGTGGTGGGTTTCGGGATAATGTATTGCACTCGTGGTTTTGTTTTATGCATTCTTCTGACATTCAAAAGTACCTGTAATGGTTTAATTGAAATAAATGCTTTGAGTTTGAGTTACGTATCGGCCGATGAACTAAAGAGAATCAAATCATTAAATCATTCTGCATGAGGTTTGCACATGACCGTGGAAATTGGCACGAGAAAAGAGAGACCTAAAGGTACCCAGCAGTTTGTGAATTCAGGCTGTGAATGATGACAATTAAATAATTAATTTGATAAATTATGATACATTCGAAAGTAGTGCCTGACTGTTGGCTGTCATAATTAAGAGTAACAACTCTTCATAACATTGGCATGACTTGGGTTAGGGCATAAAATGGCTTCTTATCCCAATATTTCAATCCCAGTAACTGGGATAAAAACCTAATATTCTCTGTGTCGGAAATTGTTAGAGTAGAACTTATGTTCTCTAGCGCAATTTCCGACACACAGTCGGACACAAGCTTTTGCTCCCCAGCTTTGAGCCGCCAGTAAAAGCTAGTGTAGACTTAAATCTCAAACCCACTTCAACTATCAAACATCGCACAGGCTTTAGCCAAAAACTTCCCTTTCAGCAAAGCTGTTCCCATTAAATACTTATTACAAACTTTCCTATCCTTTTGATGTACAACTCATTGTACCTCAGACGTGCACTAAGCGGATTGCAGGCTTACTGGATGTTTATTGTTTTCACAACAATCGTCCGGAGATTACTGGGAAATTCTATTTTTAGTTAATACGTTCCTCCTCACAATCTTCTTTTGTTTCCCTATTTAAGTATGGAATGGTAGATTTGGTATGAGTTTGTTGGTGTGCTTGGTTAAATGATTTAACGATTAAATTATGTACTTATATTTTTTAACTAGCTGATGCCCGCGGCTTCACCCGCGTGGATGTCTGTCAAATTATATTTTAAAACCTTCCTCTTGAATCACTATATCTATTAAAAAAAACCGCTTCAAAATCCGTTGCGTAGTTTTAAAGATTTAAGCATACATAGGGATATAGGGACAGAGAAAGCGACTTTGTTTTATACTATGTAGTGATTACCGTCTTTTCATATTCATCTGCAGTATGTATCTAGGAGTGAGATTCAAGAAGATACGAAAAGAAAACTGAGAATTTACCAAGATGAAAAACAAGGACGTCCGAAAATAATTACATATATCTGATGATAACGCATTTAATAAATTTAAAGAAACTTATTAAGAATATTATTTAGCTCCTGAATTCAAAAATTAAAAAAATGTTTAGCCACTGAAAAAGGAAAAATACTTCATTTTATCAGCCAGTCCATCCCATTTCATTACCATCATAAAACCGTTAAATATTGTACTATGCAAATATGATAATGTCCAAGGCACAGATAAAGCAAATCTCTGCCAAAAGTACATTTCTATCTACCCCCATTCTCTGTTAATCATTTGCAGTCGACGCTTACTCAGAAGTTATTTGAATTTTATACGAAACATCCGTGCTTCCTTGTTTAAAGGGATCTTTTACTTTTTTATGTCATGTATGTTTTGTTGTTTTGGTAATAACAGTTTGTACAATTTTGTAAATGACGGTGTTTTTGTTTTTGCGATATTGTTTACGTTTATTTGCTGTGTGAATTAGTGTAGCCTTTTACCAACAACTACTACTTCAACACAACACAACACCACTACAACTACTACTTTTTCTACAATTTTTGGGTTGAATTACAGTCAAACCGGGTTCTGTCGGCGCTGAATACCAGTATTTTACATGGAGTGACTGCCTATCTGACCTCCACAACACGTTAGTAATGGATAATACTGCACCCGTTGGTAAGACTGGTTGTCAGATTTCCGATATTTTTTCCTACACATTGTCCGAAATAAAGAGGGAAGTAATATGTTTTACTAGCTGTTGCCAGCGGCTTCGCCGGCTACAACTCGAAAATTATCCCATGGGAAGATAAAATCGGGATAAAAACTATCCTATGTGTTAATCCAGGTTATATACTATCTGTGTACCATTTTTTTTCCAAATCCATTCAGTAGTTTTTGCGTGAACGAGTAACAAAACTAACACACTCACAAACAAACTTTCGCCTTTATAATATTAGTGTGATTAATGTGATGTGATGAAGTGTGATAATAATGTCACGGGAACAAAAGTCGCAAGCAACAGCTAGTTGATAATATAAGAAAGGCCACATCAAATATAGTATTTAAAATGTTACAGGTTAATATTTATACAGGTAGGTACCATGATAAACATCGTCTACCTTAAAACACCCAAAATATCGGCCCAAACACAAATACCGTTCGAAATCTCAACATAATCACGGATCTAAGAAAGTTAGTGCCCACTTTCAAGACACTAGAACACCCGTAGTCCCGTATCGTAAGTGCCCCTCCGAAATCCTTAGCACGTAGTTAAATTAAAATACCTTGTGACCCTTTTTCATTAATAAGAGATCTTCGCCCCCACACTGAATATTTATGTTGCTAGTGTGTGGTGCAAACATGTGTGCTTTTGAATAAGTATAGTGGTTTAGTCCATTTGGAAGTGTTTTCTTAGATGTAGGTAAGGCTTTGTGTGAGTGGGATCATTGTCATCATCATCAGCTATTTATATCCCACTGCAGGGCAAAGGCTTCTTTTTCACTTATCCCAATCCAGTGTTGTTGTTCGGCAATCCAGCGAAAACAGTCGATTTCGTCCCGCCATCTCCTTCTGGGCCTGCCGCGTTGCCGATTGCTGTTTGTGACACATTGCGTGTTTACTTTAGCCCACAGCTCCTCAGGCATTCGACAGATGGGGTCAGAACAGTTCCATTTGAGCTTGGCAGCCGGGTGACCTACATCGGCAATTTGAGTTTTCGAACGGATAATAAGTGTTTTTTATACATAATATCACGCCTGTAATCCCCGAAGGGTTAGGCAGAGGTGTGCCTTATAGTACCTACACCCATATTTCGCCAGTTATATAGGGTGTAAAAGTACCCTTAACGCAAACGAAAGGTACTTGTTTTCCTCACCACTGCGATCATTTTTTTGTTCTAGACCATACCTGGGAACCCCCTAGTTACGGAGATATTGGGGTCAAAGTACCAAGTTTTTCAGAGCTGTTTTTGTAAATACTAGTTTTTCAGGTTATAATTTTACTTAAATAACCTTCATGACCCATTTACTATTCAAAGCATCCACTTGAACAATGTTTTAACAGTGCTACATTGAGTTTTACCGTAAAATGTGAAAAACAAGCCAATCTCTCCCATATTACACCACACACGATACAAGAGACGGGGTAGCGGTTACTTGATTTTTCTGATACATTTTCATGAGGATACCCCTCACCCAGTAAGGTGGTACTCTGGCTGTGATTGGGACCGTAAACGGATTAACTCTATCTTAGCTAGTGTCAATATTGTCCGCTGCTGATCTTGTCTCAGAGGGAAAATCCGTCAAATGTTTCTTACTTGTTGATTTGGTAGGTGGTTGTGTTTGTGTGTAAACTTTTGCTTAGGTATAAGAAGTTTCCCTTTATGTATCTCGTCGTCAAGTATTGCCTTTTTTTGGGGAATATCATTGAAAATTAACTCTTGATTGCAAAAAAGAATTATTCTAAAAATTATTACTTCCCAGTTGACTATTCAATTGGAAAATATTTTTAATAGATTTTCTGTTTATACGAGTATTTTCTGAACCTGGGCGAGGCCATTTCCCTAGAGTGGAAAGTCTAGGCTAACAAAAAAAAAATAGATCTAGGTTAAGTTCTTAAAGCAAGGGTTTCTTCTCACACATAGAACGGACATTGTCTATCATCTATCATCAGTAATCATCATCACTTGTCATGCATTTTAGTTCTTTTGAAATAATTGGTTTTGAGATATAAATGCCAAGCAGGGCTATTGCGTATCTTTTTAAATGTCAGTGGCTATCATAGTGTCCATCGATTAACTGTCAAATGGTTCCATTTTGTACCAAACTGACAGTTAATCGATGGACACTATGATAGCCACTGACATTTAAAAAGATACGCAACAGCCCTGCAGGTCTTACAAGGTATGTATGCCAACCGTTCCATACACATGGCTAACATAACCAGAACCAAATATTCAATGTGACGGCACGGTTGGCGCAGTGGCTGAGCGATTGGACTGCTGCGCTGCGTGTCGCGGGTTCGATCCCCGCACGGAATAAATATTTGTATGGCCTATAGATAGTTGTTTCGGGTCTGGGTATGATTGTGTATGTGAGTTTAAATGTTTGTGAACGCACCCACGATACTGGAGAAATTCCTAGTGTGGGGCAACGTTTAAAAAAAAAAAAAAATGAAAGTCGACCAAATGAAACAACTTTTACCCAAAACGATCCTTCAACATAAGTAGGAGCTCTCACCAGCCTGTCTAATAAAAACTAAATAACGACGTTTATTTTGTCTTAGTTACCCACGTAGTTACACGATATAAGAATGTTTACCTTTCTAACTATGCGTGTTACTTGAGACTAAGCTTTGAGTATAAATAAGACGAGGCACAGAGTAACGTTCGAAATGATACAGTCGAATTTCCAAGATTTAGAATTTTAAAGCGATCAAAAAAAGTTTTAAATTGTTGTAATTTTGAATCCATCAGCACCTGTCAAACTATTCTGATTTTTCATACCAAAACAAACAGTCGTTTCCCAGCAATATTTTTATTGCTGTGCTACTTGGTTTGATGTACAGAATGATTGGATGACCGCTTTGTGAAGGGTCAGTTTGCTTACACCCTGTATTTTACTAGTCCAAGCTAGTTTGCAAACGAAAAATAATCGATTTTTGAGTAAAACATGACTACCTCTTCAAACAGACTCTAAAAAATAACATTCCTCCGCAGCAATGCAAAATGCCAGGGCTGAAGTAATTTTCATTTTGTCAGCCCTTAGTCTTCCGCTGCCAAATTCCCGCGTACCACACTTGGCAAATATTAAGTGTAATCAATGTTTTTCTACTTCTCTTGTAACCCTTAGTCCTCAAGAAGTCTACTGGTATCTACTCTTTGTCTTATTTATACTCTTAGAACAAACAGTAATAACAACAGCCTAAGGCGCGTTCAAATTGCTAGCATTATAGTCCAATTAAAGGCAAGAGTCCTAGAATTTTGGCAGACGGAACAGAAAGCCTTAATTTTTCTTTTTTCTTGTCTAGACGAAAACGTCTGTTGTCGAGATGTCGAGAGGGCTAGGTAGTAAATAGTTTTTGTAGAGATGTTAGGTCTAAATGTTATGTCTCTACTAAAGTAGTCAGTGTCAGTTTGTAGATGTTTATTGAGACTTTATAGGTATACGAAGAGGTATAAGATCAGATGATGTTTTGTGGAGTTAGATTGTTTACTCGTATTGAATTGCACGGCAGCAGCGGTGGACCAATGGTGGCGGCCCCGACTTACGAACAGTAAGTCGTGGCTTCAAACCCAGGCAGGCTCATTACTCTGTGTAATTTATTTCATCACCGCTGCGCTCAAAACGGTGAAGGAAAACATCGTGTGGGAAACGGCATGTCTTAGAACCAAACAATTCGAAGACATGTGAGATGTACTAACCAGCACTGGGCCCGCGTGGTGGGTTACAGCCCATCCCTCTCCTAGAGAGGAGGCCTGAATCCCTGCAGTAGGAACAACTGGTGAATTCACTTGCATAGTGAATTATATTGTAGCTGTTGTAGTTAAATTATATTATCTTTTTTTATTAAGCAATAAGTTTCAGTAGAAATTGCTAATTCGTGAATTGGGGAGGAGAAACACACCATCGATAGAAGCGGGAAAAATGAGGCCATCCTTTGCCATGGACTGGGACAAAACGGGCTAACCTAAAATAAAAAGTTTCAATATTATTGCGACGCGTGTATTTTCAGTACCTACAATTCCTAAACTAAAACATTATTATGTATTAGTTTAGCAACTGAAACTTGACTAGTAAATACTTTTATCATGGTATCAAACCTAAAATTCCATACAAAATAACCTAGCGCCAAATTAAAATATACACCACAAACAAAATCGGTATCGACAGTACAGGAGTCACGAATATAAATAGGTTACCACTGGCAACACAGTTAGTTCCACCAGTTCGCAAGTTCGCACCGGTAACACTATTACTTTATGTGTACTCGACTCCATGTATGCTTCCAATTTGCCGGTTATTGCATAACTAAAATGTAGTGTATTACGTTCCCTAACTTCACAGAAATTCTCTAAAACGTACGCAAAATTCATGACTTGTTTTTTTCCAAGAAAGGCATACTTTTTCTTTTTCGTGCGGATAGTCTCTAAGACCGCTTTCACATTAGGACGTTAGCAGCGCGATAGTCGCGCGGCAGAAGCAAATTCCTTCACATTTTATGAGAACAGCCGTAACAACCCGTTAGCACTTGTTACTGTACGGGCGACTGTCGCGCTGCTAACGTCCTAATGTGAAAGCAGCCTTACTCTTACCTGATATCTTGGCAGTCCGACGACGGTCCCATCACTAGGCTATATAAATAGTGATGGGCTAGCTCACCGTCCGTACGTCCTATGACGTTGACAGGCCGTGTCGACAGCAAGTTCGTGTCACACGCGGGCCTCAAAGAGATGCCAGCAACATTGCAGGGGCCCGCAGGGGCCGACACCTGTCGGGGCTGCGCGTTGTTTGACAGAGATACCGCGGCCTCGGACACAAAGGGCTAAAACCACCCATGTAAGGAACATGGGTGGTTTTTAGTCAGTAGAAGTCTGACACTTCCTTCCGCTCCGCCCAGAGTGGAAGGAGTCATTTGATGATATCCCAAACACCCAAAAAAAGGCTTTCACTGCATGCTGGAAAACACACACCAGATACAGACAGATTCCCAAATCTCTAACCTTTATTAACTTAAATAAGGTCACAGATCACCGTTTGAGTCGCTTCGAATCGCCAGAAAAGACACGTAGATCGATTAAATGTGATTCACAGCTTTTAAACCCTTGTCATCAAGTCGAACCTAAAAACAAATATCGATCGCAGTTGAAAAACTATCCATATTGAAATACACAGCCTAGCCTAGACACGTAATCTCAGGACGGGAGAAGGGCAAAGTCTCAAAGTGGTACTGAAAGGACCATTAATATTCACACTTCCAGGCTTACAAGTTTCACAATAACAACTTCTGCTATTCTAGACACCCTTTACACACTTTCTTTGAGTATGATAGCGGGGTGCGTAATACTTTCTTTTACATATCATTTGTCTGGATAAATCTTTGAAGTGTGACCTGCATTTTTATTTATAAACACTGAATAATTTTAGGTTGAGATACCCAAAATTTAGAACTGGTGTAACTGTCGAGCTATATTTTTTTACAGTTGTGTAAAAGCCTTTTTATTTGAATTGAAGGGGTCTATGCCTCCCGTCGGGGCTGCGGGTTGTTCGAAAGAGATACCGCGGCCTCGGCGCAAGGGCTAAGAAGGAACATGGGTGGTTTTTAGTCAGTAGAAGTCTGACACTCCCTTCCGCTCTGCCCAAGAGCGGGAGGGGTTATTTGATGATTTCCCACCCCCAAAAAAATAAAAAAGGGGTTTATGCCTAACATGTTAAAATACCTATTGTCGCCATTTGTTGCAACGTAACTAAGAGGTTAGGTTTTCATTAATTTTCTCCTTGTAGAAAAAAACACAATACAAACAAACAAATTAGTTTTTGTATATCCGGAGGTAATTTACTAAAAATGATTAAGCAATACGTTTGTATTGAGTGACCACCGGAATGACGAACAAAAGTATAGAAGAAGAAAACAAGCTGCGTTGACCACAAATAAATTAGGAACAGCCGGATAATGCTATTGATGAATCATTTAAAATGTCAAGCATTCATATCCAAAAATAGATACTAAAACATTCACACATCACAAAACGTAAACCGAGATATATCACATGGATTTGATGCCGTATTAGTTTCTTTCGAACTTCTCATATTACTTAAAGTACGCGAACGTAACCTAGATAAAATTCTCGGCTACGTTTTCGAACTAAGCTGGGTTTTACCGTCAGTTCTCACATGAATTTCGCGCGATATTGTAATGATTTTTACCTTACTTTGTTCTAATAGAGCACTTGGACACAACTTTATTTACATACGGTACGGTACAATTTTAATTTCAGTAGTAGAAATAACAGCCTTTTGTTTTTGGAGGGTGGAAAATCATGGTGGAAAATCAATCAAATGACTCCTCCCGCTCTTGGCAAAGCGGTAGGGTGTGTCAGACTTCTACTGCTCTCTCTTGCGAACAACCCGCAGCCCCGAAATAACAGCAACTGCACTTTTTACAGGGTAATGTAATACAAGCAGGAAGTAAATGATTTTTATTTATTAATCGTGTCAGCATTGCAATTTTAAATATTTATCCGAAAAAAACTGTACTCTTGATGAGTCAGGAATTCTGTAGTCTATGCATAACAACAACAACAACGCCACTTTTATTTTTTTTTTTTGTGCGGGTGGAAAATCATCAAATAACCCCTCCCGCTCTTGGGCAGAGCGAAAGGGAGTGTCAGACTTCTACTGACTAAAAACCACCCATGTTCCTTCTTAGCCTTTCATGTCGAGGCCGCGGTATCTCTTGCGAACAACCCGCAGCACAACAACGCCCCTTACACCTTGTATAGGCAACGAATAATAATAAATAAAACACGATCCGAACGTAATTGCGACAAAGTACCACTCGAAACATTATATTGTATTTCGAGTATCTACAGCTTTTAGCTAAAGCCCATCGAACTTCCGTTTCCTTGACAACAAACGTTACAACGCTGAACAAACAACGTTCAGACATTTTTGTCCTCAAAAGATCAATTTTTTTTAAAAACCGGCCAAGTGCGAATCGGACTCGCGCTTGAAGGGTTTCGTATAATCGTTGTAGGGAGCCGCCTTTAATTATTATTATTTGTTACAGCGACAACAGAAATACTCATTCTGGGAAAATTTACACTCATCCTCCTGCCCATATCCTAATATATTTTAGTTCGGCACAGTATGTCTTCTTCCATACTTCTCTATTTCTTGCCATCTCAGTAGTCAACTCTTTTCTACCCACATCATCGTTCACACAGTCCATCCATCGTTTCTTTGGTCGTCCTCTACTCTTATAGCCATTTACAGTCATGCTCAACATTTTCGTCATTCCTCCGCATCACAAAATTTCAACTGTTTTCCAAAATTTTAACTGACAGACAGACGCACTGATCAACGGACGGACAGCAGACGCTTAGCAATAGGAATTCGTTAGTTACCATTCAGGTACGGAACCCTGAAAACATCCTCCTTGAAAGGCTCGAGTTACATTTCACTATTTTATTCGCTTTCGTTACAAGGGAGGGCATTTCTTTGTTCAAGAAAAATGCCAAAGTCTCCTTTTCGTGGGACACGAAAGTCTTAGCGAAGCAAACTCTTGAAAAGCACGCCTGTCCAGTGAAAATCCAGTGTCCAGATTTCAAGTAGACTTCTTTGTTAAAAAGTCTTATTTTCTCGGCATTCACGGGCCTTTAAAATGCTTGAAAAGTTTACGTAGGTAAGGTAGAAATGTAGGGTTTGTTAATAAATGTGAAGGATGTAGATTTCAAATGGTTCAGCCGTAGTATTACAAAGTATCGAGTAGCTTTTAGTTTATTGTTACTGTGTTCATACAATGTTGGTATCATTTTATTACTGGCAACACTAATTGGTACGTTGGTTAAGCGTGGTTAAGCGCAGACAGTCTGCTGTCTTGGTTGATTTGTATGTACTAATTGTGGTATCCATTATTATTTCGGGAAAGTGTAAATTCAGGAGTATTTAATTATTTAGGGATATTGTGAGTGAAATAACGTCTAGTTGATTATATTTGCTTACTTATACCATTGTTATTAATGCATAATGTCTAAATGCCACACTCGGAGAGCTTTAATGATTACTTAGGCCATCACTTAGTAAAGGTATTGACAGTTGTGTCATACTAAAGTATGTCAAATCTTTACTAAGTGACGGCTTAAGTAATCATTAAATATCTCTGAGTACCGGGTTCGATTTCCAGGTCGGGCAAAATTTATTACTTAGATTTTTTAATCAAGAATTTCTCACCCCCTGACATGGGACTTAGACATAACTGGTCTGGTAGACTAAGTGTACCATTAAGTACACGTTTCCTTAACCCTTCGGGATTGCAGGCGTGATGTTATGTTATAAATAAAAAAGAAATGCACGATCTTTGAAATCAAATACTTAAAGTTTTAATACGAGTAAAATATTTTTGCAAGTTGTATTTGACGCGTCATTAGATCATTAAATTGCCACTTATCCATTGAGTAGCATTTTAAAGGTCATCATGATTATGCATTGGTACTTACCCATACACTGACTTAAACTCATCACATTTTGGAACGAAGTTCCTTATCGCGCGTTGTGAAAGGGGACGGAAAAAATTCTTACGAAAAGTTGTCACGACACTTTTTGCTATAGTAAGCTATTGTAAGTTGTGCGGCGTCGCATGTTTCTCTGTCTATTTCTCTCTCTCATATAGAAAGCAAGCCAGATATTTTCATTACTACATTTTTTTTTTTTTTTTTTTTAAACTTGAGAGGTGTCAAGGAACTCCCGGATGGAACGAAGTTATTGTTATTATTTTTTATTATAAATAATAACAATAACTTCGTTCCATCCGGGTGTTCCTTGACACCTCTCAAGTTTTTTTTTTGCTTACTCATTCCCACAGAATCATAGTAAGGGCAACTAGAGTCGACATTTCGGTCGCATATCACTTCTTACTACGCTATACCCGTTGTTTAAGACTTCTTCAAAAGTAGTATGCGGGTATATCGAGAGAGTGTTCAAACTGGGCCAGGCAGGCACGCAGCTAGGCTGAGTCTGAATGCTACTCCAGTTGATTGTACGCGCCTTTATTCGCATTTGGGTCATGCTTTTTAGTAAGTGGTTTGTAGACAATAGCCTTTTTTCTTGAAGAAGGCGTGTGATGTGGCGGTGTTGCGAAAATGTGAATTCTGCTGATTAAATGGGTGTTTTAGCGTTACTTTAAGCCGTGTATTTGTGATTTGGGTTAAGGCTGTTTTAAAAATTCTTCGCTTGGGACAAGTTCAACCCCAAAATATTAAATATACTAAACAAAGGGACATCAACGCGACTATACTAAGTGTACAGTACATCGTCATGGAGGGTGCAATTAGTTGTGCACGACGGACAGGAGAGAAGGTGTGTCATATCATGTGTTGGGGCTCTACACTTGGATTGTTTCCGATGTGGGTCGATTATAGGTACTGTATGCTGCATCCGGTAAGATTGGAAGCCGACCCCAAAAAGGTGATGATGATGATGATGCGTCGATTATACTCCATTTAGCAGAATCGGATCTGCAGCGGCTAACTTGAGCCTGCAGTCGGTGTAAAGGTGAAGGGAATTTGTTTCAAAATAATCAAATAGTAAGAGTAACCGACTGTTTGTAATTTTATTCAAATAGTTCGTAATATTAAATTGCTAAATTTCCCTTTATCTCTAGTTATAATAACAGATCATTATCTAAAGGGCTTACCCAAAATCTCTAGCTTGAAATTTCAGCATCATTTTGGGACGAGTCTAGAACTAACAGGGCATTCTATACGCTTGCGAAAATAATGAAGTTTGATAAAATTATATTATCACTGTTTTAAACCCTGGTGTAAAGATTTTTGTTTTGTATTTCTTCCTTGAAAGAAGAAAAGCAAGTTTTGGAAAGAAGTTGCACATAATCGTGACCGTAGGAAAGAATGGAGGGAAACCTTTGCTCAGCAGTGGGACAATATGGGGTAGCTATAATAATATTAATTTCTTCCTTTATGATTATACTAGCTGATGCCCGCGGCTTCACCCGCGTGGATGTTGGTCAAATTATATACTAAAACCTTCCTCTTGAATCACTCTATCTATAAAAAAAATTGCTTCAAAATCCGTTGCGTAATTTTAAAGATTTAAGCATACATAGGGACGGACAGACAGCGACAGCGACTTTGTTTTATACTATGTAGTGATGTAGTGATAGTGATAAAGAAATCTAACCGCTGTGCCTCGGAAAACACATTAGGCTGTTGGTCTCGGCTGTCATTTATTTCATTACTAACCTATTGTCTTTTATAAGTAATATTTTTATTTATTTCTTTTGTACACATCTTCATTACATACACACATCAAAAGTGTCTAGGGATCAACATATATTTTTGCAATAACTTTTCTCCTGATTGATATTAATTAAAATTTTCTTTAAGGATTCATCAAATAAAGTGTTTTCGTTTGTCACAGTAACGATAAACCAAGTCACCTTTGCATTAATAAAGAAATTTGCCATTTTCCTAATAAAGGGATTTTTGACATTTGAACCACTAACATTAAAGTTCGAAAAAAAGACTGAAATAACAGTTTTCTTTAAAATTTTATTGGGTAACTTAAACAATTAATAATCCGTGTTTCTACCGCGAACACTAACAACACAAGAACATCGGTTTGGCATACTCAAAATGAGTTCATCCAAATCACGCTGTGGAATGGCCGCCCATGTTCGTTGCAACAACAAAAAAAGGTCTTCTTGCGACTGGATACCCTCCATATTCGGCAGAGCTCTTCTCTGTAGCATATCCCATGCATGCTCAATCGGGTTCAAGTCTGGCGACTGAGCAGGCCAGGGCAGGACATTGATGTTAGCTGCGGCGAGAGTCTGTCTTACAACTCTTGCGGTGTGCGGTCGTGCATTATCATGCATTAACTGAAATAAGGGACCGATTTGCACTTGTAGAGGAACGATGACGTCTGATACAATCGTCTCAGCATAAATTTGAGCGTTGAGGTTGCCTCTGATCCAAATCAACTCAGTTCTTCCGCCGATCCAAATACCCGCCCATACCATGATGGTTCCACCACTATAAGGATGGACTTCCTGGCAGGATTTTAATCGCTGTTGGCGTCCAGGGGTTCTCCAGTGTCGTATACGTCTTGTATCCGGTCTCATACCAAAACGAGACTCATCAGAAAAGCACACGAAACGCCATTGTTCTTCTGCCCAATTTCTGTGTTCAAGAGCCCATTGATATCGAATCCTACGATTGTGCATTGCTATAGGTGGTACCCGTAGCGGTCTTCGGGAATGAAGGTTCACTTCATGCAAGCGGTTTCTGACTGTTTGGTCGCTAATTAAGTTCCCTGAAGAGTGATGAAGCCTCACGGCTAACATCATGGCGGTTATTGTTGGAGCTCTTCGAGTTAAGATTTGAATGTATCGGTCTTGTCTCCGTGTGGTGCAGCGATACCGTCCTCCATGGCGCTCAGCCACGGTACCAGTGCTTCGGTAACGTGTCCAAAGTCGACTGATAACACTCTGACTTGTATTCAGAGCTAAAGCCACAGTACGTTGCCGGGAACCAGCTTCTATCATTCCCACGGCTCTGAGCATTTCTTCCCTGCTTAAATGACGTCGCCGCTCCATAATAACGTTGGTTTTAATCAGTAGTAGGGAAACAGTAGCACTAATAATGTCTTCAATGCGTTGTATGTTTTTATAGGGAAAATATTGACAGCTGATTTTCATCTTTTACTCGAATTTGATTCACAGTTCCTGATTCAAATTATGAAATGCACCAAAAATGATCCATATAAATTTTTAAAATCATAAATTTATTACAAAGCCACATCTCAATCTCAAGAAATCCGCATAAAAATGCTTGATCCCTAGACACTTTTGATGTGTGTATTTAAGTATATATTCACCACAAACATTGACACAGCATATAAAACTGTTTTACATCCGTAACCACTCTAATTCAGGTTCAGTTAAAAACCAGCGTCGGGCACTAGTTGACTTTGCTGAATTGGACCTTTTTGGCGCAGCCGTGAGGCACACAGTGGCAGGTGTTGTTTAGTTTTAATACTTTTTTTTTATAATATTTTACATCGTGTGTACTTGTGGCATGTGCCAAATAAATGCATTTTCTTTCTTTCTTTCTTCTTTCATTTGAAGATCTATGACAGTCGTTACACGTAGTCAGTGACTCGAAAGTCTGACCAACAGATCTGTCAAGTGTCAGTCTTAACATGGGATATCATATTTCCCAATACTTATTGGGTTGTTGACGTTGAGGGCAAATATGCTGTCGCACCATGTAAAATACTGATATTCAAATGCATTCGGTTAGACTGGAAGCCGACCCCAACATAATTGGGAAAAGGCTAGGCAGATGATGATGATGATGAAGCTTGTTACACAATTTTCTCATTTACAAGCACTGAATATTATAAAGACTTAATTTATGATCAAAAAGCTTCTAAGCACCGTCTTTCCTGAGCACGTAGTACGTACTCATACATTAAACATAGAACAAACCTCATCACTTTTACTTATATACAAAAACACGTAATATAGTCCGTATAAACACATATATACATATTCAAGACCCACATTAGCCAGTAATGAAAAAGCGGCGGTTAATTCAAATTCAAGGGAGGTAAGGAGGTATGACACAACCTTGTAATGAGGAGAGGTAATGAAGTATGAGATTGTTTGAGACAGGCCTTTGCGCATTTAATAAAAAAAAAGAAGAAAGGTCGTCGGTCGTTAACCTATGATGGGGTCAGGTTCTATGGTCTATTCTCATCTGCCTTTCAGAATATATAGTTACTAAAAATATTGTAACTGTAACTCAAAGTTTTAAAATATGTTTTCTAAAAAGTTCAGTCATTGTGATTATTAAAAACCAATACATATAACCGGCATATTTTTTTCATTTGACAACCGAGATGAAATATGGTGTATTTTTTACTATAAGCTTCAAGTAAAAATTATCTTCATCCTTGCAGCAGAAACCAATAAATATTTATTTAGTTTATGCACATTTAGTGAATTATGGGTTCAACTATCGCTGCCATTAAAAACTCACTTTGCGCTGTAATGACATTACATTACAGCGCAAAGTGAGTGGTTCCGGTGTAATGTGGCATACCTCTTTCTAATTTAGAAACTTAGTTCCATTAATCCATAGCTGCAAATCTGTAACTCAGAAAACTAGATGTCACCACATATGCCATATGGCGGCCGTTTCCTCTGTATCGCAGCGTGCGTCACTTCCTCTGCACCAGTTTCCGGCGGCACAAAACTAGATGGTATAATGTTTTAATTTGAACCAGTTGGTAGACGGTTAAACTATATTTTTAACCGTTCGAAGTCGAGACGGAATGTAGGTAACCGCTTATCTTTTGGTTTGCAGAAATATATGGAAAACATTATCTTGCTTTTCACGGATGAAATTCGATTTAGTGACAAGTACTTAAAAAAATAATTTTGAAAATCGGTTCATTAATGACGGAGATATGCGAAAACAAACAAAAAAAACTTACAGACGAATTGAGGACCTCCTCCTTTTTGGAAGTCGGTTAAAAAGAAGGCATGTGAGCCTGTATCGGTTAATAGCACTAAGATAGTAAACAAGGGAACGCATTTTTTATCCTGTAGCTTATGCAAAATAGGTTAAAACTTTCCATCATACTTGGCTTACATATTTATGAAAATATTAGAACACTTATTCATACTATTTAAGATTTTGTTGATTTTCCTAATACAAGGGTGGGCGAATCGAGGGGTGGGCGTTTTGGGGGACTGTCACTTGTAAATAAGTAAAGTAAAGTAAGTTTTGACTTTCGAAAAGTGCTGATTGGCAGCCTAGTTTAAATAAATTACTTTTGATTTTGATTTTTGAAACCTAATAGAAAAATTAAAATATAATTACATGGATACATGTAATTATATTTTAATTAAAAAGCAGAAAAAAAATTAAAGTGCGTCAAAAAGTTCGCCCGCATCGCTGTCAAGAGGGAAAGAACATCATAATATCGATAAAATATCAATATAATGCGTGTGGCTGTAATGTCAGTGTATGTGTGTAATATGTATTGGCAAATCTGCACCTCCATCATTTTTCAAATACGTATATTAAATATACACTACATAGAAACCTACCAAAACCAAAAATGCTCACAAAAAATCGTGTGATTCGTATATTTATTTTAGCCCGCATTTTTTTCGTATAAGTAATAAATATATTTTTCATACAGACACCTTGTTGAACCGTTAACATCGAGCGATATGTTGAACACGCTAACATATTTAACGAGCAAACTTATTCCAAGTTTCGCTGAATATTTTCGCGTGCGAAACATGTTCGATGCTTCAATATTTTGTATTACGAAAGTGGGTGATGATATCCATAATATTGGTCTGGTTTTATTTACGAAGCTACGTAATTTTAAAGTGCATTGGTTTTTAGTTTATGGTTTGACTTAAACTACATTTAAACCTAGTTATATAGAAATACCTACTATTCAATTTAGTCTATTGTCCGATAATTGCCTGTCATTATATCGGTCATCAAAACAGAAGATAATATGGAGAGATAAAAGGCAGAGTTCGGAGGGAATTCTATTAAGTCTGTACTCAGCATTACCTGACCCCTCACACCACTTGCCCTCTTCTTCTTTATACGAGGGGTCAGATAACGCTGGGTACAACCTGTACCCCTGCCCTTTTTTTTTTTGGAGGATAGGAAATTATCAAATGACTCCTCCCGCTCTGGGCAGAGTGAGTGACAGACTTCTACTGGCCAAAAACAACCCATGTTCCTTCTTAGCCCTTTGCGTCGAGGCCGCGGTATCTCTTTCGAACAATCCACTGCCCCGACGGGATGTACCCCTGCCCTTATGCAGTATCTGTCATACGTATAGTTAAAGTTAAGATTTGTTTTTTCATCGCGCGGTTAGTGCCTTTTCGGCGTTTTGTTATGTAATTATCACTTGTTTCGGGAAAGTTTAAAATAGAAAGCTTTTAAAACATCCTTAATGAAGATCTCATACCACAGTTCGAATAACAAATATTCAACTCATCTGCAGAACTACGTATATTCTCAACGTCTCTTTTACTAGCATCCAATACTAAAACAAATTAATTTTCTTCATTACAAAGTTCCCGTGTAATAACAACCGCGACGGTCGAATGAAAGAACATCATCGATGCATTCAATTAACTACGTCTGTAGGTACCGCAAAGAGACTGAACTTCTACTTGGAATCTACTACATTGGATAAGAAATTATTTATTGGAGAAGGAAAGAAACTACAATTTTTTTTTTGGATATGTTAAATGATTATTTACTCGTGGCTTAATAAGAACTGCCACTCGGGTCGATATTTAGGTAAAGCTGTGCTCACCTAGGTCGGTCTGTGGATGGGTGACCGCCCGACATGCCGAGTTTCCTCCGTTTATATATAGATCTTTGGCAGTCGTTACAGGTAGTCAGTGACTTGAAATTCTGACATCCAGTCTTACCAAAGAGTATCGTATTACCTAGTATTAACTAGGTTGTGGAGGTCAGATAGGCAGTCGCTCCATGTAACATACTGGTATTTAGCTGAATCCGGTTGGACTGGAAGCCGACCCTAACATAGTTGGGAAAATGGCTAAGCAGATGATGAAGGAATTGTCAGTACTGGATGAATTGCTAGCCACATTGCTCGCAGAACGGATGGCCGATGGGGCCGAAAGCGGACCGGAAGACGTTGCGTTGGAAGGCCTCCCTTCCACTAGGTGGACCGATGACCTGGTGAAACGATATGGATTGGTGTATAAAACAAATATATAAATTACACAAAACAAGCGCTGTCGACCACATTATCATCATAAATAACAATTTTCATTACGAGTATGCTAACATCAAAATAATAATTAATTTTAACGTATTTATTTTACCGTTAATAACCGAAGTATGTAATAATAACGTACCGCATGCAGTGAATAATTTAATTAACTCGCTGAACTAGCGTTTCATTAAACTGTTGTTTGTTTTAACTTTAATTATGTTTAACCGTCTATTTTGTTTGAACCCTTCGGCGGTTTATTAAACAGAGTTTATGAGATGCAAGCTTTGACGTTGGTTGCAGTCTTTGGTTAGTTGGAGTGAAAATTATTGAGTTAACTAACTCTTAGACTTCTGACATGAGTTTGGTTTTCAAAACGATAACTCTTGTATATAAATTAGTTATAGTTTGGTATAGTAGTAGTCCGTCGTAAAAATCGATCGATCACTTCTGGAGAAAGAGATCACTTCTGAATGCATTGGATGAGTAACTATTAACTAGTATTACTGATGACGAATCAAATTGTAATATATAGGGTGTAAAAGTACCCTTAACGCAAACGAAGGGCATTTGTTCTCCCCACCACTGCAATATTTTTTTTGTTCTAGACCAAACCTGGGAACCTCCTAGTTACGGAGATATTGGGGGTCAAAGTTCCAAATTTTTCACAGCTGTTTTTGTAAATACTCGTATTTCAGGTTTTAACTTTACATAAATTACCTCCATGACCCGTTTACTATCCAAAGCATCCACTAGCACAATGTTTTAAGAGTGCTACTTTGAGTTTTACCGTAAAATGTGATTTTTGACCCCAAAAAAAAAGTAATTTCCCAGCAAACATTTTTGCGTTGGGGTACTTAGTTTGATGTACAGAATGCTTGGTTGACGGATGCGTGAAGGGTTCGTTTACACCCTGTATAGGGTGCAAAAGTAACCTTAACGCAAACGAAGGGCACTTGTTCTCCCCACAACTGCGATCATTTTTTTTGTTCTAGACCATACCTGGGAACCTTCTAGTTACGGAGATATTGGGGGTCAAAGTTTCAACTTTTTCACAGCTGTTTTTGTAAATACTAGTATTTCAGGTTTTCACTTAACTCAAATTACCTCCATGACCCGTTTACTATTCAAAGCATCCACTAGCGCAATGTTTTAACAGTGCTACATTGAGTTTTACCGTAAAATGTGATTTTTGACCCAAAAAAAAAAGTCGTTTCCCAGCAAAAATTTTTGCGTAGAGGTACTTATTTTGATGTACAGAATGCTTGGTTGACGGCTGTGTGATGGGTTGATTTACACCCTGTATATGTATTTTTAGTATTGTTCTCAAGTAAGTTACATTATGTCTTTATTGGGAATAAATTTTCTTTAAAGCGAAAATCTTACGGTACATAATTGTTATTTATTGAACATTGATTGGTTTGTGAATGCGTCAATTTATGAAGGCTTAAATAATGGGTCTTACTGTGTTTTTTAAGAATATTTAATAATTTACATTTTCTAGTGGGATTTGAAATATTTTGGTTCATTATCATAAGAAATAATTTTAATGTTATTTGGTTGACCCACCGACTTTTGCATGTTCGTTTTAAGAAAGAAAGCATTCCAGAATATAATATTATATTACATAAGGAAACATAGTTCTTTACCAAATATTTCTTGAATATCCACATCGACATATTCCAAGAGAAAAACCAATTATCTGGGGAAGCTCGCCTCAGTTGGACCACAGTTCTTTCACAAGTTGTGCCATTAACGCTTGACATTTGTTATGAATTGCTTGCAAGGTGCAACAATAGTCGGCTTAATTAAGAATCATTGAGGGGAGATGGGGGAACTTCGGTATTGGCGTGTTTTCTTATCATAATTTTTGTATTCTTTGGAAGCTTATTTATCTATGGTACTGCCAATGCCATTAGTTTGAGTATTGTGGCGTGATAATGGAGTAATATTTTATTATTTTAGGGTGTTGTTTGTTCTTAAGTGGTCACTTTGTAAATGGTGTGAATAATGTGTTATGTTGTTTTCTGATGTTAAGACTTGTGATTTATTCAGTCTGCTATGTAACTTAGTAGTTTTTTTTATATCTTGTTTGTGATTATGATTGCTAATTAATTTTTAATCTCTTAATATTATATGTATTTAAAATAAATAATATTTTGATCAGACAATTTAATTATTAGACTAATTAAAATTAAATATTTACAAAACAGACTACTTTAAGTAGTATAAACGAACTTTCTAAATAAACAACAGCGCTAGCGCTTAGTCGTCATAATTTTCTTCCACATCGTCGCTGTCATCCAGAAACGGGCCCAGAAGACTGGCACCATGGTCAAATAATATGTTACCCGCTCTCTTCCTTTCGATAAAGCTCCACACTTTATTCAGAATGAATAGCTACTTTAAAAAAAAACACCAAATCCAGAAATATCCCTCTGTATGTTACAAGTTACAAATATGTCTAAGATATAAGCAAAGGGATATTGTAACGGACTAAAACAATCTTAGACAGACTTTTTTTGTAAGTTTCTAGTATCGTTACAACCTCTTTTCCTTTACAAAACTTTATTTTCTCTTACTAACTTTACACATTTTTCTATTTCAGGTAAAAACAGTTTTTTCTTTCTACGCAAAAAAGCAAAAAAACGTAAGTACGGTATTAAGTTTTTCTTTTACTTTAAAAAGGTTACTCTATCTGTAAGCACAATTCTATTGTAAAACAGAGCTCTTTTGTGCTCATGTTTTTTCAGGGAATTTTCTAGAATAGAGGTAGTTTAAAGTACTACCAACCCTAAAATGTTTTACATATTCTACGTAAATTGAAACAAAATACCTACTGTTGGACTATTTTAGGCAAAATAATTCAGTTGTGCTAAACTGAATATTTACATGGTAAACTAAAGTAAAACAAAACATTGAAGCACAAAACGTTACCATGTATTCAGTTACCATCATTCCAACGAATTTCAATGATTCTAAAATGTTCAATGTGGTAGGGATCAGTCATTGAAAGTTTTCATCGGTCATATAAAACAATACATTTTGACGTGTGACACCTACACAGTCAAACGGGCAGTTTGGTAGGTGTTGTAGATAAGTGACCTCTGTTGTGCAGACTTATTTATAACCGACTTCAAAAATTAGGAGGTTATTAATTCGTTGCATCTTTTTTTTTATGTATGTTTTTATAGTATACTTTTCTTTATGTATTACCTAGTTACTTGAAATAAACACTCTTGTCAATGAACATCTTTTTTCTAACTCTTATTTTACAAATAATTTATTGAATACGTTTCCAACTCTTTGGACCAAATATTCCAACAGTAGAAAACAATTGGTTTTTTTTTGTTCGGAATCATGTGCACACGACGTGGTAGTTGTCCATGCGTCGATGTCCCTTTCACCCCGTGTCTCGTGGATAGGAGAAATATACTACAAGAAAATTGGATCAAAAATAAACATTTGACGTCTATAGTTTATTTTGAGCTTGGAAATTATATTTATAACTTCCGCAAAACATAAAAACTAGATTAAAGATTTTGGCAGTGCTACTAGACAAGATATATTTTTGTCTCTGGATTTAATTTTAGACACGTTCTACCTATAAATAGCACTTATGGAAAATACAGAGCTATTTACCGAACTTCTGGTAACGTGTAATCCCTGCAAAGAAGGCAACGCTATTCCGAATTTCCACTTCTCTTTAAATAACTTTGCTTGTTTTATTATTAAAATAACAACAAAGTTTAAAAATTAATTTTATTTTTTTTTATTTTAATAAATAAATATTACTAATAATAGCTCTAAACTCCTTCCCTATAACTCCTTAATAGCTCGTTAATAATTATGCTATTTAAAAAAAAAACTGGTTAGCTTTTTCAACTATCATGAGGACGTCTAACAACTAAAAACGTAAAACTGGATGTAGGTCAATATAATTATATAATATATAATCTTATATTAATAAAAACGACTGCTTAATTGACCTCCGTATGAACTAACTGGGTAAATCATTACCCCTTTTGGTCGAAGTCGTGTGGTCAGACTTTAGGAATTCTGACTACACTTCTCACTTTCACTTTATGACTGCTTTTAAATTACTGTTATTTTTGCAACATTATCATTCTCTCAATCTTATCCCAAATTCCCCATAAATTTTCTGGTCGGCGCAGTATGTCTGCATCTTCCATAATTCTCTTTTATTCTTCATCTGATCAGACACCTCCTTTCGTGCCATATCATTCTTTACAGAGTCGTTTTTTTAGTCTGTCTCTACTGTTTTCCATCCAAGTTTTTACAGAAAACTTTCCTCACGACATTTCCCTCATTCCTCCGCATCACATGCCCATACCACGACAACCTTATTTTTTGCAACAACTTATTAAGGTTGAACTAGCCGGTCATTCTTCCATACAAACGTAGTATGGTGATTACTCGTCTGTTTCACGGTGAAGATTCAAAACTAAAAATTGTATCAACTGGTTTTGTCATTATCTAGCCCTGTATGGAAGCAGAATTGGAAAAAAATCATTGGTTTAGAAGTTATGAGCGTCGAAACTTCCATATTTTAACACTTATTTAAACTCATCTTTCAGCGTAAATAAATAACTTATGTAGAATGAAAATGGAAAAAGTGAAACCATACAGGGATAGATAATTTATTCAAAAGTACAAATAAATTGTTTTAAGTGGATACATCCAGTAGTTTTTCCATAATATCTATACGCCCAAAGGTCAATTTATGAAATTTCACGCGCTCATTTTCGTTATAAATCGTCGTATAGTTCACTAAATCTATACATATAATAAATCTGTAGAGAAATCGTTTTTGTACATCGAAAATATTTAAAAAAAAAATTGTCAGGGTATTAAAGTATAACCAACAGAACACATTTCCAGCATTTTTGGAATTTTTGTCTGTTTGTCTGTTTGTCTGTTTCGATGACTAAGCATCACGTCAAATTTACGAAATGAATGTAGGTAACTTTTATACATAAATATTTTGCGTAACTTGGGCTATTACTTAGTCTTTGTTTCATCGTAATCGGTGCTCTCTATCAAAAGATATATTATGAATTTATAGTTTTCAAGAAGAACTTATCGTTATGGTCAAGAATGAGACAAGCAACGACATCTATTGAACGAATATGGTACTTATAACTAAATGCCTTCACAAGATAACTTTAAAAAAGTTATGATAGCAAAAGGTACGTAGATATAAGTCTAAATGACGCTGCTTTCAAAATCTACATAGCCTACACCTTATAGTGTTTGATCGCTCTTTTTTAGCAGTTTATCTTCGTCTTCGACAGATGGCGTTATTCATTTGATGTCATTTTCTGAACCGCGGTGATAGTAAACATACAAACATTATGTTTCGTGAATAGTCAACAAATAAAAATTTACCAATTACACAGTATTAAAATACTATTTTTTTTAAACTAAATTAAAATTAGATAAAACCCAAGACATATTTTTTTTGTACCGTGTGGGAATCGAACCTGTGACACGCAGTGCTACTTTTAATCGTCCAGCCATTGCGCCAACCATGTCGTCATATAGATGTGGTGTGTTGTTAGCCCTATGTGTCGAGGCCGCGGTATCTCTTTCGAACAACCCGCAGCCCCAACGGGCGTCGGTCCTTGGGGGCTCCTTCAATGTTGCTGACATCTCTTTGAGACGCGCGTGGAACACGAACACGACTCCATCGTCATAGGACGGACGAACGATTAACTAGCCCGTTACTCACCGTTCACAGGCCCGCGCCTACGGTGGCCGGAAGCCATCACGTGGCACCCGATGCCCGGAGCGTCTCCCGCGGCGGCTGGGACGAGAGGTTTTCTCCCTCTCACGTTCCGCCACCTCTTTCGCTAGCATTACTGCTTCGCAGAAGGAGGTGGCGGCCATTTCAGATTCGATGTCCCAGATTCGGTACAGGTACCCTCTCGAAACACCCTCTAATGATGAAAAATGACTCATCCCGCTCTGGGCGGAGCGGAAGAAAGTGTCAGACTTCTACTGACTAAAAACCACCCACGTTCCTTCTTAGCCCTTTGTGTTTCGGGGCCATGGTATCTCTTGCGGACAACCCTCAGCCCCGGCAGACGTCCCTTTGGGGCCCCTTATTTGTTGCTGACATATCTTTGAGGCGCGCGTGGAACACGAACGCGCCAACGACAATCTGTCTGCCTGTCGACTATAATGTACCTGTTTCAAATTTCTTCAAGATCCGTTCGGCCGTTCTGACGTGGTTGATTAACAAACACCCATCCATCTAAACTTTAGTATGAGACATAGTCAGTACTTTGCAATACTTTGCATTACTCTCTTCTTATTTTCTACAGCGTCAGTAAGTTAACGCAGGGCAATGATTAAATGTACTTTTATCTAAGCGACGCATTTTAGTTTCCGACAAGCACGCGAACGAAGTCGCGGGCACAGCTAGTAAATAAATAAATATGTAAATAAATAGAGAAAAACTAGATAAATTAAAACTAAATGAATAAAACTAGATAAATTAAAAACATTACCAAATAACATGCATATTAGCCACGCCCGGCACCGAGTTCGAGCCGTCGGCTTGTGCAACCTAAACATGAAATATATGCGAATTTCAACATTATGTCTCAACATAGTACACAGTTTTCCATATGAATCCCGACGAACCACCACAGTACACAAAGCTTCAAAAACGTCTTCTTTGTCGGGACACGGTTCCTCGCCCCGTCCGTTGCTAAGCAACGCAGTCTTGCCTTTAATTTCGTTCAACAAAGGCTCGCCGTGCCTGTTATTATACATCATGCTCCAATTATTGTCGTCTCGCAAGAATAGAGCACCCTGTAGCGTGGTGTGCGCTGTATAGTTTTTTTTGCGTTTTTTGCACTTGTTTTTAAAGCAAATCGGGAAGAAGAGGTGGGCAGGTAATTTTGGTTTCCGAGTTAGATTTAAAAGAGTAGTGTTTTTTTTTCTGCGGGGAAACAGCATTTTACAAGGAAAGTTTGTTTGGAGTAGATTCTTAGATTTTTAGACCCTTAGATTTTTGTTTTCAGGATGATGCATCTTTGACTGCTTGAAGTAACACTATATTATTTTGCCAGTCAGTTTTGATTCAGTTTCTTGAATAACGATAAAGTGACTATGATTAATCGGAAATTAATTGGCACATATTATGTATCTGTATGGGATTGACATTTAATTTAACTGTTGTCAACCTCTATCTTGTATCCTGTCTAAAGTTTGGGTTAACTAATTACCTCATGATATATAGTTACGACATCTCGTAATACCTATCTGTGTAGTTATAGAATTCCCTGTAATAATAATACGTTTATTTCAGATAATGCAATCCTTAAAGTAAAGAGTAAGAACACACTCATTTTGACTTACAAAGTATTTTGGCACACTTACCATCTTATCGAAGAATGAATTTTCATCCAATAATACAGTTTCTGTTATATTCTTATATAGTTTGTAATACTCATAAATAAGACGATAATTTGTGAGATAAAATTGTTTACGAACAATTTATATTCTATGGCAGACAATTTGGCAACTCTCTGTTGTAATTTTTCGTGTAATGTATTATGTCTTGAGAAGATAACAAAAAAAAACCGGCCAAGAGCGTGTCGGGCCACGCTCAGTGTAGGGTTCCGTAGATAATAAAATATTATGTAAATTATTATTATTATTAAACGTTTATTTCAGATCCATAAATCCATAGAATAAAAACCATAATGGAATCACAATCAAAACAACACAAAATCAAAAATCTTAACACAAAAATTACATAAAAAAAAATTGAATATTTATATAAATGAATCAAAAAATAAATAAAATTGAGTCACTCACATACACAAAGAAATAATTTAAACTAAAATAAAAATAAAAACACCATCAATCAGGGAGCCAGACACGTCACCATCATCCCTATTACGCACGCCAGACACCACCAAACTCCCGCGCTAGTTTGCCGATATCTAGCGTCCCAACACGACATTCATCCATCTCTGTTGGATTGGGCAATCAGCACGTGAAGCAACCATTTTCAAGATGCCGTTGCTGCTGTCTCTCACGCGTCTAAAAATAGACGCGACTTTCTTGCGCAAAATCGCATGAAAGCCGTCTGTGCGTGCCTCCGCAAACATTGCAGATGCACTGCAGTAACGAGGCAGCCGCAACAACATCCTGAATATGTTGTTGTACTGAACTCTAAGGACATTGGCGGCCCGCCGGGTATGACTCACCCATAGGCTGCTCGAGTAGAAGGATTGGCAGTATGCCTTGAACAGGATGACTTTCACTTCTACCGAGCAACGCGCAAATCTACGAGCCAGCATATTTCCTCGCACCGCCAATGCCCTACGTTCCCGTTCCAAATCGGCGTCATCAGTCAAGTCTTCAGTAACAATGTGTCCCAAGTACTTGAAGCTAGCCACCACCTTTAAAGCCACTCCGTTTACCATAATAGGCGGAACATGGACTGGTGCTTTCTTGGTGCTTTTAAATATCAGAACTTCGCTCTTAGAGCAGTTATATTTCAGTCCATGCTCCGCCGCATACGCCTCACATATAGCCACTAATTTTCTGATCGCACCAACCGACGGCCCCAGCAATACCATATCATCCGCGTAGCTTATATTGTTGACACAAACGTCATCTATGTGACACCCTGTATGCGTATTGCTGAGCTCGCCGATTAGGTCGTCCACGTACAGGTTAAACAATAGAGGAGAGGTCAGTCCGCCCTGCCTCACACCACACTCCATGCCATACGCGTCCGACAAGGTTCCCGCCCACCTCACCTGGTTTTTCTGACAACCATACCAGTTTTTCAGTAAGGCCGTAACCTCCGCCGGTACACCCGCCCTTGCCAACTTGCCCCAAAGCTTGTCATAACTCACTGAGTCAAAAGCTTTTGACAAATCCAGGAAGCACGCGTATACCGGCGTCCCCCTATCAGTATAGTACCTGACAGCCTGCTTAAGACAGACGATCGCACTCTCAGTGGAAAGCCCAGCTCTGAAACCGAACTGGGCGTCTTGCAGAGTTATATGTTTGTGTAGTATGTTATTAAGCAGACTGTCAAGCACCTTAGCAATTATGGTTGCCAGGGATATGGGCCGATAATTATCAATATCGGAGATATCCCCCGTTTTGTTTTTTACTATTGGAACGACAATAGTTTTTGTCAATTCCTCAGGCAAAAAACCATGACACAGGCACAAATTATAAAACATGGAGAGTATGCGCGGCAGATGAACCCCAGCATATTTAAGATGTTCGATACTGAGGTCGTCATACCCTGGAGACTTGCGTCTACTCATACCCCTGATAACCTGGCGTACTTCTTTAGCCGTAAAACGAATCGATCTCCGATAGTTGACAACCTCAGCACCTTCAGGTCGATGTGACTTATTAATAATAGGTTGTGGTTCCCCCCTAAAGTGGTCGCTGAAGTGGTTGGCAATCATACTGTGATCACTAATGCCGTTTACACTCACAGGTAGGCCAGGCTTACTATTCATTTTTCCCGTTTGCTTCCAAAACTGCTTGAAATCACTTTTGGAATGATTCGCAGCAAGGATATCCATTTTAATTTGCTCCTGCCTATTTTGACACCACTTGAGCTTATTTTTGAAGGATTTCCTGCTCTCACACATCTCTTCATATATTGGGCCACTTTTTGGTTTCCCATGACTAACCCATGCGCAAAATTTCAGCCTGGCCTCCCTATGGTATATTTAGAAGAGCCTGCTCCTCAGCTAAAACCATTTATTTTAAAAATAAAATCAAAGTATCTGATAATAAAATAAAAACAACCTGGAATATTATAAACTCCGAAATGGGTAGGAACACAGCACGAAGCCGTGACTTTCATCTAAAAATAAATGATCTAGATATTGGGGCAGACATGGAGGTTGCAGAAGAGTTTGATAATTTCTTTACTAATATCCCTAGTGTAACAACTAAAACTCTGCCATCATCCTCCACTTCTGCTTACTCAATTTTGCAGGAATGTGTACCAGAATGTGTTGAATCTTTTAAATTTATAGTTGTTACCCCAAAGGACATTATTGAATCTTTTAAAGATCTAGATGTCAAAAGAACCGCCGATCTTTGGGGATTATCAGTACATACCATGTCAACAATCATAGATATTATTTCACCTTTCCTGGCAATTATTTTTAACTCTTGTGTTGATTCCGGTGTATTTCCTGATTTGATGAAAATTAGCAAAGTGATTCCGCTGTTCAAATCTGGTAGCACAACCGACCCCACAAACTTTCGACCTATTTCCATATTACCTACTTTGAGCAAAATTTTTGAAAAATTAATTCTGAAGCAAATGTTAAAACATTTCAATAAAAATAATTTACTTCACTTGAAACAGTTTGGCTTCACAAAGGGTCGGTCAACTACAGACGCGGGCGTGGAATTACTTAAGAGCATATTCGAGGCCTGGGAGGAATCGCAGGATGCTCTTGGTGTCTTCTGCGACTTGTCCAAGGCCTTCGATTGCGTGCAGCATGAAACGCTTATACGGAAACTATACCATTATGGTGTGAGGGACAAGGCTCTAGACCTTCTGACGTCTTATTTAAATAACAGAACTCAGAGGGTTGATGTTAATGGCAAGAGATCTTCAGGGTCTGCGGTCACTATGGGCGTCCCACAGGGCTCAATTCTAGGTCCATTCTTATTTTTAATATATATCAATGACTTGCCATATCACGTAAGGGATAATCACAAGATTGTATTGTTCGCGGATGACACATCTCTCATTTTTAAAATTAAACGTCAATTAGTAAATTTTGACGAAGTGAACAATGCACTATCTAAGATTGTTCATTGGTTCAATGTAAATAATCTACTCCTGAATGGAAAAAAGACCAAGTTGATTAAATTCTCAACTCCTAATGTGAGGCAGTTATCTACAAATGTTCAACTTAATGGAATAGAGTTGGATCCTGTTGAGTCAACAGTTTTTCTTGGTATAACTATTGATTCAAAATTACAGTGGGGCCCACATATTGCAACATTGTCAAAAAAACTTAGTTCGGCCGCCTATGCTGTCAAGAAAATTAGACAGGTTACTGATGTTGATACGGCCAGAATTGTTTATTTCAGTTATTTTCATAGCGTCATGTCGTATGGGATTCTTCTCTGGGGTGCCTGTGCGGACATCGACGCTATCTTTGTTCTACAAAAAAGGGCTATTAGGGCCATTTACAATCTAGGTCCTAGGGATTCCCTCCGAGAGAAATTCAAAGAGTTGAATATTCTGACCGTAGCCTCTCAATACATTTTTGAAAATTTATTGTATGTTCATAAAAATATATCAAATTTTAAGAAAATGTCCGATATTCATAGCTTGAATACTAGGAATAAGCACAACCTCGCTGTACATCGCACTCGCCTCCACAGAACAGGCAACTCATTCATGGGTCAATGTATACGCTTTTACAATAAACTTCCCATTGACATTAGAAATTTATCAATCAATCGATTTAAAATTTGCATTAAAACTAAACTATGTATAAAAGGGTACTATAAAATAATTGATTATTTAGATGACAAAAAGGCTTGGGATTAAATTGCTCGCTCTGCTAAGCTTTGTGTAATAACAATATTGACGTAAAAATCTGATACCTAATTATATCGTATTGTATATTTCCTTTTTTAATTTTATTAAGTAATTCTTTTACAATTTTATGACATGTAAATTTGACATTATAATTATTATCCTATTTTGTATGCTCAAATTATTATTTAATTAATTGTAACACTTGAAACATATTGTACTGCTTTAAAACAGACTTTGATCCCTGAGTTTGTTTCACCATTTCTTCTCAGGGTAGTCAGATACGAAATGTCGACCCCATCTAGCTTAAGTTTAAAATGTGATGACGTGTAAAAGTGATTCCTACATCCTATTTACTGAATAAACAATTTCATTTCATTTCATTTCATTTCATTTCATTTCATTTCATATGGTACCCCTCTACATGCTTGTTCCACCCAGCAACGTAACCACCTCTCCTCCGTTGCTTCACCCGAGTGTGTGTAGCCGCAGCAGCTTCAGACAAGATGGCAACCAACCTCAAATACAAGTTCCGAAGTAAATCTCTATGTTCTGTTTCGGAACAAAGTCCATCACAACACAGAGAAAACCCGGCTGGAAAATCAACATATTTAAGCTGTGCATGACATATTTCCTGATAACGTCGTATTTGGTCCGGCGTACGCTCACCCCACAACACAGTGTTAGGGCCTAGTGCACTTCTCACCCTCTCCTTACACACCACCTGCTGCCAATCACACTCCAGAACAAGTGGAAAGTGGTCGGACCACTGCACGTCATGATCAATTCTAATACTACTAACCGTTGGTAGCGCTGCACCAGTAACGACGCAATGATCCAACCATCTCGCACAACCATGGGCTTCGCTAACAAAGGTATACGTATCTGACTCACCCAATTTCGTCAAGTCCACACACGTCCACTGCTGGTCTTTGCAGAAATCCAATAAATGGTCACAAAAAAGTTCATTAGGGTGAGCATTAAAATCACCCAAAATATACACAGCAGGAGTATCATTATGCTCCTCAATTATTGAACTCACTTTGCTTAAACAATGAGTAAACTCTGTTAAATTGTCTATGCAGTCAGTGGGCATGTATATACTAAAAACTATTACAGATTTGTCTATTAAATCGATTTTCACAGCCGCTAAACGCACATCACCACAGTTTATCACACTAACCGATTTAAACACTGTATTTCTCCATAAAATAGCTACACCCCCATACGGCCTGCCTTTGAGCAAACCCGCCGAGGTGTCCACAGCCGACGTCCCCGTCCCACTGAACTCTTCATTAACCATGTTCAGTATTGGTAAATCATGAGGCATTAGCCATGTCTCCTGCAGAGCAATTATATCTCCCATATCGCATAGATTTCTAAGGCCATCCCATGATCGCTTTAGAGACTTGCAATTATATGATATGAGCCTTGTGTTTTGCACTCTATCCATTAACAATGGTAGTACTTAGCCTCTCATTAACAGATCCCAGATGAGATTGGGAAGCATGCCTGTGATCGCTCAAGTTTATAAAACGCCTGAACGAAATACCCGTCGGCCACAATCTGTCATCTAGAAAAGTCTGAGCGTTGTGTTTGCTCACATAAAACTTGAAGGCGCTATAGTTCCTCTCTTTGGACATTTTAATTTTAATAGGCGTTACATTCTCGTTTGTTTTTGACTTGATGTACTCTGCAACATCCGCCTCACTTACTTCCTTATGTACATTGGTGATGAAGAGAGGGATTTTGATATCAGCGGCCTTAAACTTACTATTTTCATCCAAAACCGCTTTACCTTTGACGGCTGCAAACTTATTAGAATTTTGCAAGCGTGTTTTCTTTCTTCTCACCTGTACCCATTCACAGTCCCGCTGTGATTGAGACTGCAAATTACTCGTCCCTGCTACAACAGCAAAGGATCTGCTTTCATCACTTTCTTGCGATAACAAAACTTGATTTCGTGTAGACGGAGACATAACACATTTTTTGTTTACATTCAAACATGTCAATTCATCCTCGTTTCTCACTCTTTCACATCTCGCCATCTCATTCACACTATCGGGCGCGTCACCGGTCGGTGATGTCGGCAAGGGCTCACACGCATCTACTATTGGTTGGAGCGAGCGAGACGGGCTCCGACAGGCTACGTGTGATGCGAACTGTTGTTGAGATACCGACACAGCTGATTTTAGTGTCGATGACCCGTTATCCACGGTGTAAACATTACTTTTTCTTGTGTTCCCGAGTGAATGAGAATCATTTAATAGCGAGTCTAACTTCACATTCGACAATTTCATTTCAAGCTGCTCTTTTGTAACATAATTATTCTGTATGTCTTCTAATCGCGAACTTAACGCAAGTAACTTTTTCAATAGTCCAGTGACATCAATGTGGTCGAACGTAACTGGCGGTAATTTTTGCAGATCCTTAGCGACGAAAACCGGCATTTTCTCTGGGTCAATAGATTTAATCACCGTCACAATGTCATCCAGGTCTTTTTGTATCTTGCCATCACCTTTCTTTTTCCTTTTAATGTTTCTTATTTCGGTAGTGATGGAGTCGAATAACAGTTTCTTCGATTTCTCCACTTCATCAACACTAAAAGCCGTCGAGCATACACGTAAAAGACTTTCATGGTCCATCACGTCTATTTTGTTCACAATAAACGACAAAAGTTCATCTATCACCACATTACAATTTACACATTTGACAGTGTTCGACGACATTTTCGCGAAACAGAGGTGAGTGACCTCCACACGTCCGCTCGTTGGCGATGCGTACGCGACACTGAATAATAAATGAAAATGAAGTTAAAAAAAAAATACGGGCAAATGAAACTTGACCTCTGGATTGTATAGGCGCTCATACGATTCAGGGACCAAATTATATTGGTTAACTGCAGTTTCCATCTGTTGTTTCCATCCAAGTTCAAAATAATTTTCCTAGAAAGTCCTTATAAAGTTCTACTTTTCAGATTTTTTTCGTATTTTCTAAACTTATGGTTCAAAAGTTAGAGGGGGGGGGACGCTTTGTTTTTTACTTTTGGAGCGATTATTTCCGAAATTATTGACATTATCAAAAAATGATTTTAGTAAACCCCTATTCATTTTTAAATACCTTTCCAACAATATATCACACATTAGGGTTAAAATTAAAAAAAAAAACACTTCCCACTTTACATATAGGGGGCTACCCTAATAAAACATTTTTTTCCAATTTTTATTTTAGCACTTTGTCGGCGTGATTGATACACATATTGGTCCCAAATTTCAGCTTTCTAGTGCTAACGGTCACAGAGATTAAGCGAGGACGGACAGACAGACAGACAGACATGGCGAAACTATAAGGGTTCCTAGTTGACTACGGAACCCTAATGATATCATAAGAAATGCTGTAATTTTACATTATTTCATGAATTATGTTTTTACACCGGTTTATGGCAATAGGCTCGCATTTTACATTACATAGCACTTAAACATAACTGGCAAAACTAGAGTATAATTACAGGTACTTATTTGCCTTACCCTTCGGTAATTACACGCGTGATGTTATGTTAGTATATGGTGATAATATACCTAGTGACTTAAACTCCTCCCCCTTGAACTCCTGGCATAAGTTTTAAGTTACCAACATTGTCACTGACATTTACAAGTCGTACAAAAAAAAATATCCATTAGGTAGTCGTTTTCCTTCCCGTTAAAAATGGCCAATTTACACGCTGGCCCATAAAAATTAAGAAATTACGATGTAAACAACGTTGACCATTAAATTAGTTTACCAAATAGCGTGTCGCATGCAAACTTTGTGCAAGGGAATGTTGAAAAACGTCCAAAATAAAACTCCTCTAGACGATTTATTTAGACGTCCTCCTGCAAAATGTCGTTTTGAAAGAACAACAAAACTTTAAACGTTTTGCTTTGATTCGAAATATTGTTTTTATTTATTAGTGGTTGTTAGGACAATGCTATTTTCATGGAAGTATTTTATTAAATGTATTGTTTAGATCGGTTTTTTAACAATTTATATTTTAATTTTAAATAAATCAGTCATGATTTAGTACATCCGACGAATCCGAGGAAACTATGTACTATATGGGTCACCAACGGACCCATCCGTTTTGGATGTGGTCCATTTGCAAGCGTGGCTTAACCAGAAGGTCCCTTATACCTACCAATAAGATTTTCGCTAAATTGCTTTCAAGAAATTACGATTAAGTGCTACGCGACGACATGTGCTACGCACATTTCCGTGCTACGATTTTCTTCAGTGCTACGTCTTTCTTTATACTACACGTCCTCCTTTGCTACGCCGTAGCCCCGTCCCTTGAGAGAGGATAATACTATCCCACTTCTGAAAGCGGAATAGTATTTATGTCACAGCTGACTATAACTTACTAAACATCCTTTCCTCTGTCCATTATCAGCTCAATATCTGTAAAACGTAGCACTAAAACACTTTATTAATACACAATACAATTTGGAAGCCACAAGCACGTCTGCAGTATAAAATTACAGAGGACTGTGGGCCAATATGGCGTCGTTTACAAGTCGTTCCCGCAAGGTATTCCGATACTGTATTATAAGAGTGGTGTTACTGTTTCTAGTATGTCTGAATGACTGGGAAGGATATTGTTGTCTGTTGAGAAAACTCTTTGGTTTTAAGGTAAATAGATAGAAGTCGCTACTATGTAATATACGACTTTACTTCATTAGTTCAATTCAATTGTATATTGACTAAAATATCCATAAAAATAAATCATTTGAATTTCCGTCACCATCAATTCCTTTACCCGCATCTCCAAAATCTTAACACATACAAACCTAAAGTATTTAACACCTTACTATGTAATAGTCACTATGTGAAACTACAGGACTGCTTTGTTAGTCTATCTAGTGGTCGCAATCGTGACTGCGAAGGTCCTATAGGTTCGATTATATTTGAGGATAGTCCCGAGTGCCCGTCGGGGCTGCGGGTTGTTCGCAAGTGATACCGCGGCCTCGACATGAAGGGCTAAGAAGGAATATGGGTGGTTTTTAGTCAGTAGAAGTCTGACATTCCCTTTCGCTCTGCCCAAGAGCGGGAGGGGTTATTTGATGATTTTTCACCCGCCAAAAAAAAAAAAACGATAGTCCCGAGTCGGTTAAATTGTTATTGGGGTTTTTGTTTTAGCAACGGAGTCTGAATACATGTCTGATTGATGGCAATATACTTGCCCTCTATTGCATGGGACTTAAACAAAACTGGGAAAATGTGGGTGTACTATTAGATACTCCTCTGCCTAACACTTCTAGGTTTACCGTCGTGATGTCATGTTATGAAACCATCTGAATGCTCCGGTCTATTCACAAACTGCTATCGTATCATCCGTGCCCGCTCTAAGCAATAAAAATAATAAAAGTTGTGCTTTTGTATTCAAATTGTATTAGTTTTTCGTTCAGTTTGATGTTGTAGTAAAAGCTGTTAGTTTGTATGTATCATGGTTATGATGTACAAACTACTTGGTTAGTTCAGTTTTTTAGACGACAACTTGATAACAATTTTTAACTCATGGTAGAGCGACAAGACAAAGGTTTTGAACCTATGGTTTTGAGCCTTCTCACATTTAGAAAATAATAGTTTTATATCTAGTTCTGGTCACTGATGATTCAAATGAGAGCACTACCAGTAGGTATTGTTGATATTCCGCATTTATATTAATTTATGACCGATTTCTAAAAAAAAAAGAGGAGGTTGGCACCAAAGGCTTAACTGGCTGTTATTGCAAAAAAAAATTGTAGAAACCTAATATTCCATAACATCTAAACAGTGTTCGGTACATTAGACATATTAACTATCCAATTCTGCAATTCCCGTCAAAAGCACAAGTTCCACCGTACATTAAAAGTTACTATTAAAACCTCACTTTTGAACAAAAATCTAATAACGAAACTCAATAACATTCGCTATGCAAACAAATCAACGAGCATGAGCAACTTTAATGCAATAGCCACACACTCGTATAACGTAAACATGTTATGTCCAGCCGACGTTATTCCAACGTGGTCGAAGTTCATCACAATTGGAACCCGGGAGCAATGCAATTTTGATGGAATAATTCCATTTGTTTCGGGGAATTGGGAATTAAAGAAATTGGATTGAGGAGTAGCTTGTGAACTGTGGGAATCTGATTTTCAAGTGACTACGATTAAGTTTGTGGCTGTATGTGTTAATTTCAGTATGAGACTTGTATTTAAGGCCACAAATTTTAATCAGAATATGGTAGCCGGACTGACGAATCGTATGTGACTAAAAGAGTGGTGAATATAAATGTCTATGGATGGAGAGTGAGAGGAAAACCAAGGAAATGATGAGTGGATTGTGTGTGCAATGATATGTGTTAACGCCTAGCATGTGTGCGCACCGACATCTCACGCACACACGCAAACGAAGTAGACTCAACAGACGCGCGCGAGCTGCGCGACACCGCCGCGCGCGCCACTCGTCCAAAGACCGTGTCGAAGTCACCACACGCTCATTTATATCATATTGTAAGCGTTAATAAACGTGCTAAAATCAATTTATTCGCATCATTCTTCCACCCCGACCAATATCCACAAAAGGCAAAGTACCGGGGCGTTCACAATATGAAAAAAAGGAGTAAAGCAGACGAGTAAAGACGGTTGACAGAGGTGAATGGAAGAAAGCGTTTGCGACTACCCCAAGCAACAGGACAAGGGCAGGAAGATGATGATGGTAGCCAAACTGATAATCTTATGTGTATTTTGAAATTCATGCATATCAGGAAGGTCTACACGGTTGGTGCAGTGGCTGAGCGATTGGACTGCTGCGCTGCGTGTCGCGGTCAAATCGTTCTGTGTCTGGGTATTTGTGTATGTGAGTTTAAATGTTTGTAAACGCACCCACGATACAGGAGAAATTCCTAGTGTTGGGCGACGAATTACTCAGGTATCTCAACATAACTCGGGTGTAAAAAAACCGACCTGATTTTGTAGATTTGATGTGTTTTTATAAACTAGTATAAATGTTATTAGTTGTGGCACCACAGCATTTTAAAAACTATTCAACAACCAAAATTAAAACGAACAAAGACTAAAATAACAAAATAAAAACGCCAGATTTAAACATTTTAATACCTTCGTTACACCAGCCTCTGTGAGGCAGACTGCACCATTACACAAAATGGCACGTAATGAACAACTTAACCTGTCAAAGGCCGAAGAGGATATCCAATTACAAAGTGGCAAATGTAAAGTGCCGCTCTAAGGTGTTTCGAGTTATGTCTACAAGATTATTTTAGAGGAATAGTTAAGAATATTATGTTTTGTTAGTGAGATATTATGTTATTATAACATTATGGAGATGTGGGATGTGGAGGATATATAAATATTTTGAATAAACCGTCCTTTTTGGTAACGATCTGGTAAAAAACTCATAGTTGCTTTGTTAACAAAATTTTGAAAAATCAACAAAAATTTTAACAATGAGCATCTGAGGATTAAACACCCGTGTTTTTTTATCCCTATTTTGACATTTTGTCTACTAAAAAAAATAATGAAAGTAACAAAGGGATCACCCCCCTTTTTTTGAGGGCGGGAATAATCAAATGACTCTTCCTGCTTTGAGTAGAGCGGTAGGGAGTGTCAGACTTCTCCTGACTAAAAACCACCCATGTTCCTTCTTAGCCCTTTGTGCCGAGGCCGCAGCCCCGACGGAATCACAATATACCCCTTTAATTTGGAAAATCAGATAGTCTTATTCTGTTCACTTAGTAGGTACCTACCATTATCATGCTTTTACTTAAACAGCTTATCCAGAATAGCTTTCATGTAGGAAATAATACAAAGTTTTCACATTGCACTAAAATGCCTGTTAAGTGCAGTTGTTTCGGAGTGTTTTTCCTCTAAAGTTAGCCTTTTAGTTAAAAAGTTATATTAACAAACACGGAAGTTATTTCAAATACTACTTAACTTATTTAATTAAAGTGGTTTTACTCATTAATTACTGATAATTAATCTTCACAATAACAAAAGAGAATATTTATGAAAAGTGTCGTATAGCAATGTAATGTTATATGACATGATTAGGACTTAGTTGTTTAAGCATGCAAACAAAATTAATCAGTTAAATTGTAGTATATTTCACTATGTGTGAGTATACCTGTTGACAGTATGTCTAATGGGCCTATTTATTGTAGTCTAGTAAATAACCCTTCTTTTTTTGCTTCGCCGCAGTCGAGCAAAATGCACCTGAGTTACTAGCCCAACAATTTTTCTAAAACCAATTAAATAAGTTATTGCTTACTGGGTTGCGGAATTCCGGTGGGCAGTCGCTCACTGTAAAATACTGGTATTCAGGCAACTGCAGATCCGGAAGCTGACACCAACATAGTTTGGAAAAGGTAGCTAGATGATGAATTAGCTAATTTATTATTGAAATATTGACTCCCTGTTCCAGAATGCTAGCAAATTCTAATACTAATCAATTTAGCAGCTTAGGAAAAAAAATCAACTTCAAGGCCGTCTTACCTTTAAGTATCCAAATTTATTTGGGGTCGGGGCAGCAGGGCTTTTTGTCAAAAATATAATGCTGTTTCTGTTTATCGTTAGGAGATGGCAGACGAAATAGTTTTTCAGATATTTTAGTCGTTTCTGGTGTGTTTGAACGTTTTTCACTGCTGGACAAATGCGTCCTCTATCTTTTTTTACAACTCTTTATCTTGACGTTTAACATATTGAATAACGAACTAGGTCAAACTCGTGTCAAATAAAATAAATAAATATCATGGAAAGTTTCGCGATGTCAGAATCGTTTACGCGATCGTCGATATTTCAGCAATGTCCGCACAAACACGTGCTTCAGATCATTTATCATCTCACAAATATCAATAACTTGGTCGGCGACGAGGCCGACAGTTACTAATGGTGGATACTATGTACCTACTGGTCGCGTGTTGTAGGCGCGGCGTTAGGCAGAATATTTGACATGTTTTTCCGTAAACATGTTTTGGTCAATGGTATTTATAAAACAGAATATTGATTATTAATTTAAAAGAGATATTAGAGATCATATTTGTCTATATGTCCTGTCCTTGATTACTCCGTTTACAACACTTGCTTGTTATTTAAGTAACAGTCTACTGTGACACCTTAGGCCTCGTTTACGGACACGCGGGGCGTCGCGCGGCGCGTTGTGCGTTTTTAATTCAAACACATGGCGATGTATGAAAACGTTAACGATTTCAAACGTCGATTTTACGAGAAGCGATTTTTCGCTCGTTAGTTTAAAATGCAGCGTTCATTGCGGTGGACGCGCCTCTCAGTAAATGAATAAAAAAGTTCGAGACGAGCCTTCTGCACGCGCCGCGCGACGCGCGATTCCCCGCGTCTCCGTAAACGAGCCCTTACTCTTTTTTGCCCAACTAGAGTTATCATGCAGTAGGAGCCAGAAGACGGGCGTTGCCGAGGGAGTCGTCGCGTTAGTGAGAGATTGACCGGAGAAAACCGCACAGAGAGAAGAGTGGAAGGCTATGAAGATAAAGATAAAAATACTTTTGGGTGCTTCTTAAAACCACTGCATCCTTATTAAAGCCATTTCACGTCTATAATTAACCTAATCCTTGTCCCACCGCGTTACCGCTATCTCTGCGATATGGATGTGGAGTTTTGTTTCGACACTTCCTCAGATGAAACTTTGAATGATTTACGAGACAAACTTTAACTAGGCGAAGATCTGCTGAAGATTTTGGACGTAGATTGTCGAAATTAGGTTAGAGGATTTAGCTGTATTTAATCGTGTTTTAGGCGTGATTAATATGTCAAGAAGTTGTCAGAAAACTGGCAAAGAGGTGCTCTTGTTAGAAAGTCTTATTAGGGAGCTTCTTAACAAGTAACACCCAAATAAAGATATCGCCATTTTCTGAAATGTAGTCAAATCAACTGATCTATTGTCTAGAAGCATATTCTAATTTTATTTTTTTGTAAATAGGTAAGTACTATTATTATTTATCATTTATTCTCACAAAGCTGACTTAAAATTAAAATGACCAAAAAAAAATCTCAGCTGTCCATAATTATTATGTTTTCTTTCTAGGGTTGACCGGAAAATGATTATTTGTAAACCATTCTGTTTAAATGAGCTATTTCATTTCTTTAGTGCTGTCCAAAACGATATTATTTCATTGTATACGTTATCCGATATAAGCTAGTCGTCAGTAAACTCTTCAAGTCTCCCCTCGCTCTAATGCATCTTCAGGAATACCTACTTAATCAGAACAGAGATTTACCTCAAGTAGGGGGGCCCACACACATGCCGTTTACTTTGTGACTGGTTTAGAAAAGGAATTTTATTTTATTTATTCTTTTGTTTGACTTACGTCGTTCTTCATCCAAAATTATTTTTAAATCGTATTGTGTAATGGTAATCTAGTAATGGGCGATCACCCATACACGTAGTGATCTTGGCAAGGGTAGCTTAACCTGACCAGCAGGGCTATTACGTATCTTTTTAAATGTCAGTGGCTATCATAGTGTCCATCGATTAACTGTCAAATGGTTCAATTTTGTACCAAACTGACAGTTAATCGATGGACACTATGATAGCCACTGACATTTAAAAAGATACGCAATAGCCCTTCTGTAAGGGTGTTAATATGTAGCCACGAGCTCATTCATCATATTGTGTAATTTATTATGTAGCACGAAGCTACCCGTAATAACGCGAACGCACCGACTGCAATGCAAACCTCATTGAAAATTCAATAAATGAGTAACTCACTGTAATTTAGAACTAAATAGGATTTGATTCTAATTGTACAGGAAAGCATTTGTTTGAATTGATACTGTTAATTAGTGTTAGTTTTGCGGGCATTTGAAAATGGTCATTATGATCAGGTATAGTTGCAATCGGTTTATTTCATGTAATTGTAATATTATGTTTAAAACTAAAATAACTGATAATATAATCCTGGCCAGTATGTTACGATCATTGATATACTGTTGTTTCTATGATCTGAGGTTACGATAATGCTCGAATGCTTAATACAATAATTTTGCTAGAAAAGAACAAGATCGTAGTGTTAAATGAAATGGCCGCAGGTCACGGGAACAATCTACGACTGCCGCTAAGCTGCTGCTGTTCAAAGAAGCAGTAAGCAAGCAAGTTCAGAAGAAGATATATATAACAATTGGCAGACCTGTTGTCTTATATTATAATAATGATCATAAGACCTGTGTTAAAATTCGTAAAATAGTTGCAGATGCAGTTACTATTATAAATTGTCGATTTAATTAAATTTAAAAGCAATTCATATTATTATCCTAATATGATTTTACTAAAGCGGCCATTTTGTTTTGTATGTATCAGAATGCTAGGCCACAAAAAAATTGAATGAATGGCATTTTGCATGTAACTGAGATGAGAATGCTAAGGGGAATGTGAGTGATAAGGGCAGGAGAATTATGATGTTGAACAAGCAAATAAATAGGCTACACTTTTAACCAATCCACGTCAGCAAAACCAGCATCTACCCCATCCACATATTTACACAGGTTTCCCTACATTACACCTTCTCAATAACTCCCAAATATCCTACCGAGTGATGCGAGCAAAGCAGCACCAAAAACTAGTTTCTAAATACCCCATTACCTCTTGCATCTTCACACACACGTACCTCTAAATCACACCTACTCAATAACTCCCTCTATCCGTCGAAGAGTTTATTTACAAACAGTGGGCAGTAAATCCCTTGCTGCGGGGGATATCTCATTACGAACTTTTGTTAGGCCGGCCAGTTAAGGAGTTGCCGTTACCCGCTTGTTATAACTTTACTTATTTACTTTTGTTCTGTTACTTTTACTGTTACTTGTAAGACTACATATTTTTCGTGTGTTACGTTTCGATTGGTTGTGTTGGGTTCATTTTGGTGAGTTTTTCTTAGTAAGGTCCTGTTTTGTTTGCCATCATGTTGCATGTGAATTGGCATTCGGTTTAGTATTTTTGTTATTCTGTGCAGTATGTCGCTATCCACCAGTGCTGCCTAAGGGGAAAGAAATAAACGGTTGTGGTACTTGTGGACAGCGAGAATTAGCGATTTTTTTTTTAACCCGTGCCCCTGTTCGTCATCTTTCAGAATTCTCCGCCTTGTAATGGCATTTCCAACGTTGTGGAGAGCCATGCCAAGACATTGGATTAAATTAGTTGTTTGTAGAAATATTGTACTTTTACTTAGCGCTTACACTATATTGTGCACAAACAACTACACTAGCAGTAGTAGTTCAAACTCAGAATTTCTCTATAGCAAAACGAGTAAATATTTAACAGCGCGGCTCGATGAAACACACCGCCTCCGGATATCCTATATAACACACAACTCCACATCCCACACAAACTCTCATCACAAAACTAATAGTTAGAAACAATAACAATTGGCTAGAACGCATAGCAGTTAACGAATAGCAACAGGTACAAACCAAAGGTTCTATACAAACTGAACCGTTTTCATTAAGCACTGGAACTTCACCAGCCATTGAAAACTGACCGTGGGCTGCTCAACCGGCCTTATTAACAGACCTTAAAATTGGATAACTACCAGTCAAAAATGAACTCTATTTGTTATAAGATAAGGTTGGAAATATGGGTAGGGAAGGGGGTAGGCTTCGTGATATTGGAATGAAGCTTTATACGGAATATTCCAGTAATGTATTGTTGGATATGAGTTCGTCTCATGCTTATATGAACTTTTGTTGCGTACCAGCGTTTATATTTTTGCGTTTTGTGCAGTTTTCGTCCGTTTTCCCTTTGTTATGACTTTATTTTGTGTAGGTAGGTATTTGTATTGTCGATTGGGGAAATGAAAGTAATATGGCACAGGCAGGAATTGTAATGAATATTGTTGCCATGGAAACTGAGCCAAAATCTATTACGATTGCTATTGAAATTATTTGAGGCAAATAAGTCGTACAGGCCTCGGATCAATCTTCAGGTGAATCTACGCTTGCCTAGGCTGGTCTGTGGATGGGTGACCACCCATTACATACTCTCCTCCGTGCCTCACAAGGCACTTTAAGCCGTAACTCCACCCTGGCATTTGTAGATCTTTGACAGTCGTTACAAGTAGTCAGTGACCCGAAAGTCTGACAACCAGTCTTACTAAGGGGTATCGTATTACTCAGTTCTAACAGGGTTGTAGAGATCAACCCAGTTAGTACTGAGCTGCATGCGGTAAAACTATAACTCGACCCCAACATTGTTGGAAAAGGCAAGGTTAGGCAGATGATGACTGAATCTTAAATTAGATTTTCTCTTGTATTTAAAAACTAGCTGACCCACACAACTTCGTCTGCGTCACATAATATAGCTTATAATCTTTCTTGATAAATTGACTATCCAACATATTAAATTGAGTTAAATCGTACTCGTAACAAACAAAAAATCTTACCTTTCCTCTTTATAATACCTATTAGTTTAGATTGGCTTCGATTATATTATTAAAGTAACAATTACTATAGGTAGGTATCTCTTACTGTTTAATATACAGTAACAACTTGTACTTGTAAACATTATGGTGCAGTAAATATTTTGAATTTGAATTTCTCCGGAGCCCCCAGAGGCCAGAATCTCCACGTACCTACCGCACCGGACCGAATGACTGCCACGCGCTTACTTATTTTGTCGCCCGTATATTTTTACATTGCGATATCTTCTAAGATATTTGTTTAAACTGTATAGAGTAAAAGGCACAAATATTCTATATTACATTTTCGTGCTAACAAACATTTATTTAGATATAGATTAATACCATATGGGTTAAATAAGCTTCGCAAAATATCATTATTTTTAACCTAACATTTTAATATTAAAAAAGGGTTACAGTGAGTCAATCTTAAAAGATAAACATATGCTGTCGCGGACTTTTTTTTAGAACTTTTAAAGAGGAACAATTCCTTGATACATGATATTTACGTAACTTAAACCGTTTTCGCAGCGCACGCAACGGAAGCTCTCAAAAAGGAATATCTTTTCCCGTTTTTGCAACATTTTTCATTTTTGCTCCGCTCCTATTGATCGTAGCGTGATGTTATATAGCCTAAAGCCTTCCTCGATAAATGGACTATCCAGCACTAAAAGAATTTTTCAATTCCAACCAGTAGTTACCGCGAGACAGAGTTTACCGCGTTCAAACAAACAAACAAACAAACAAACAAACTCTCCAGCTTTATAATATTAGTATAGATTTGAATATTTGACGTAAAACTTTCTCTTATTCGTCAAATGTCAACTGACTACCTAAAAAACGGTCCAGCTTTCACATCTCAAAGTTTTTACCCATTTTCTTTGTTTTAACCTGCAAGTTATTTAGCATAAAAATGTAACTTAACAACTGTGTTTGTTCTTAGTTATAATGTCGTCAAATATGCTACGGTTTTCTTGCTAAACGTTTTGGACGAGGGTTTATGTTAATCTTTGAGAAAATTAAACACTTAGGAGTTGAAGTTTTGTTTCAGTTTTTTGTAGTTGGTTTAAGTGTTTCTTGGATGAAGTAGTTAAAAGTCTCGGGTTCTTGGGAATACGGTTTTTTAAGCTTTTAGATTGACTACTTTCATTATTTGTGAATTTGTTATGTCTTTATATTTTTGTTATATCCTTATTCTATTTTGCGAATTAATTGAATATAAGCAGAAGGGCTTCCAATATCCCGTCGGGGCTGCGGGTTGTTCGCAAGAGATACCACGGCTTCGATATGAAGGGCTAAGAAGGAACATGGGTGGTTTTTAGTCAGTAGAAGTCTGACACTCCCTTTCGCTCTGCCCAAGAGCGGGAGGGGTTATTTGATGATTTCCCACCCCCAAAAAAAAAAGGGCTTCCAATATACCTCGATGCTTACATCGCCCTTTGGTTTGTTTTGGATTATTACAACACGAGAATTTCAAATTAAATAAATAGCTGTCGATTTGAATAAACTACCATTCATATTACCGACACAACCGTTATTCAATACAATTTCGAAATATCTAAAGGGGATTTTGAAAACCCTCTCCTATAACCTTATAAAATAAGCTCCTTTGCCCCCAATATATGTACCTAGGAAATACTGGAATATCTAGACCGTTAGGACAGAAACCAGACTGGTTCCAACGTCCGGTGCTAAAAGGGGGACGGTTGGATTATTTCATGCAATCCCGCCATCCCGCCGCTCTCAGCGAGATATACACACACTGTAGTTTCCAAGAAGCCTTCTGCTTTTCGGAGCGAAATACCGGGAACTGGATATTATTTTTGAAAATCTGATGTGAGTTACGTATTATATCTGTAATAGATGGGTGATCTGTGACACATATTTTTCCATACGTTTTGACCGAGTAAGATTTGCACTTTTTTCATGAAACAACGAAAATTGTCTTTGCTCGGGGTTTATTAGTATTATGTTAAATCATGCATTGAATCCATAGTATTAGATTGTGTCACGTACGTTTGTCCAATCGTGTTTAAATACTAAATTATGATTTTTGCAATCGAAAACTCATTGACGCCTGACAAAAATAATTAGTTATTCACTTCGATTTAATCCGTTCAAAACTTACTTTATTCGCTTTTTGACGTCAATTTCGAACAAGAATCTCAAAAGTTGAAAGTTATTCCGAAAATATTATTACAAAAATTCGTCAGATGTTTTTGACTTTGGGAATTCACAGAAATACGAATTCAAGTTTTCTAATTTCGTTTCAAAGTCCCGATGAAATGTCCCCAATTTAATTATAATCGGTTGAAAGAAATTTTGGTTCTTTGACTGTGACAGGCGGAAAAGGGGTTACCAGTGTTTATCGTAAAAAAATTAAACCACCTCTGTCGAATTCATTTGTTAAGAGTTTTCTTTGTTTTTCGACTTCAAATATCAGGGTGATGATGACTATTTTAAACAATATTAATTTCGGTTATATTTTGTAAATCGTTTATTATTTTTTTTGGAAACATTAGCATTTATTCATAATTTACAAACATTGACGTTCTTATGTACTGAAACAGTGCTGAATCTCGTCTTCCTGCCCTTGTCCTATGTTACTTGGAGATGACGCCACAGGTTTTTTCATCCATTGTCCTCTGCCCATCGTCACGCTATCATAAACTCCTCTTTCTTTCATATTATTCTTCACACAATCCATCCACTGTTTCCTTGGTCTCCCTTAAAACAAACACAGTGAATTAATGCTGAACACAAATAAAAAAAACTTCTTATGAATTATTTTACCTCTCGATGTGAAATCAATTAGAAACCATCCCATACCTCAAATATCTACCAAATCCTGCCTCCCACCATAAATTCCACACATTCCAATCCGCTTGAAATCTGGAAATCAGCACGCGTCGCTGCATTGCCATCACTTTTTCTTTCGCTCGAGTAATGCGAAAAATATGTCGAAGTCCAAGCCGGCTGGCATCCATCATAAATCACGGGGGCCCGGCCTGCAATGCGCCCACCGGCCCTCCCTTAATCCGGCCCTGTGTAAAGCCTCGAGTCATTGTGCTTTGTAGTGACTATGTGCTGTAGATTAGACTTTATGGCTGAGTGCGAAGGATTTGTAGGTTTTAGGATTCTGTTCTGATGATGTGTGTGTTGAGATTTATCTGGCAGAAGTGTGGAAAATAAATATGTCGAAGTTCTAAAGCGGTCTCTCGGTTGGCGACTGTATTTTAACAATTAAGGCTACTACGTGACGTTCTGGTACTTACGTAAGTTATTGCAACTTCTTTAACTTCAACAAATAAGTCATGGAAACATGTTTTATGGTATAATTTATATTTTCCTGTATCAAGTTGAGTTTAGGCTAATGTGTTGACTTTTGTACACAATGCTTTCTCTAATCCCATTAAGCTTCAAAACCTTTCTATTTTGCGACTAACGTGTAAAGTAATTATGTCAAAATCCAAGACCGACCGCACATTCATAAATCACTAGCAGTCACAATGGACTATGCGCACGCTGACCTACACTTAATCCGGCCCTGTGTTTTTGTTATGACAATATATATATTATAATAATACCACTCTTGTATCCCCGAAGGGTTAGGAGGCAGGAGGTAGCTAATAGTACCTACATCCACTTTCGCTAGTTATTTTTGAGTTCCGTGTAATGGGGCGAGACTGCCATCAACCGGGAACAAATCTAGACTCCGTGGCTGCTTTTGAAAAAATCCGGGTGGAAAAACCCAATAACACTTTTCCCGGCCTAGGAATCGAACCTATGACCTCATGCTAAGCAGTCGCGCTTGCTACCACTAGATGTAAGTAATGTATTCAATGAAGCAATACTTCCCGAATTTCTTTTAGATAATTTAAATTAAATCTAGTTTATTGTATAATTATACTAAACACAACGTAGAAAAACTACTTGTTTTTCCTTCATATAACATAGAATCGAAGAATGTTTAATGATGGAGTTTATCCAAACAAAATATAGCAGAAAAATATAGAAAACTCAAGAGGATTCGCAGATTTCAGATTATTGGATATTCTTACCCTCTTACTTTTAGCAAATGAGATTCTCTGGATAAAAGGTGACGTTCCGTAATCTTAAGCCTAATGGCGTCACCTCATGAGAATTTAATATTTTAGGCTTATTGGCATTGAAATGACGATTTTTAAAGGAAGTAAAGTAGACCTGAAATGTTAGCCTTAATTAATTTTGAAAACCTCGAGGATATAAAACACCTCCAGATCCCTTGAGTAGAGTAGAAAATCCTACCATTACTCAAAACGTTGACAAATTCATAGATAGACAAAGAAACACGAATTCCCCTAAACACACAAATTCATAAAAACTTGCTAAACAAACCATTTTTTTCAACCGCTTTACAGCCCCATAGTTTTTCCACGCCATTCAAAATGAATTGCGCGCACAATCTCCACACAATTCAGGAGCATTCAAAAATTCCACCAACATCTTATGTTAACACCACCATAAAATAAACTCTCGTTTACAGTCCAAAAAATAACATTCTCCACAACACATATCTTGTACAACATTTATTCGGAGAACCACCTTTAGACACGACCAGGATCTTAAGACCTTCTTCACCCTTCTTTCGTCTTCATATCTGTTTTAAAAGGGGGTTTTGGTGAAGGTATGAAGAGGTCTTGTTCTTCTGGTGGCGTGTCTTCAAAAGCAGTACCATAACTAACCATCAAGCGCCCTCGCGTACTTAGAATAAATTTTCAATACTCTGGAACATGGATCGTTAGTTCCATTCAAAGGTTTTAGGTAACGCACAGCTTATCTCAAGATGTGCGTGCCACAGAGTAGTCGGGTGTCAGAGAGTTCTGCAAAAAGTTTTTGTTCCTAATGTCTTTTTAATACTTTATTTAGGCCTAGTCTCCGGGGATTGGGGCATGATTGATTGAAGGGCGATGTGCCGAATGTGAATTGTGGGCTTCGGCTGATTACTTATTGATATGGTTTGCCGGTTAAGGAGTTTTAAGGAAGTTCTTGTGGGGAAATGGTATTCTTGTAACTAGATAATGGAGCTATGCATATAAAGATAAAACTGGATAATGCTTATTAAACTAATCTTTTGTATTGTCAATACTGATTTTGGGTTCGGAGGACATAATATTTATGAGACTGTTGTATTCAAGTTTACAAGTAATAATTATTTGAAAGAGTAAAGATAGTGGAGTGCATATCAATGCTTGAATTTGTTCGTTGAAAGTTAATTTTCACTTTTTCGTGAAAAACAATATCCCTATGCAGTGTGCTCCTTTTAGTGAGATTAAATTAAAAACTTTGAAACAAATGAATAACGGCCTAGCACACTATCTGCCAGCTGTTATCATTAATCAAGTTACACATTTATTTTACTGGTAACCGTCACCTGTCGCCTCTAACTCACACACTACTCTATGCAACACGCGAGTCATACACCGAAGCGCTTCACAAAATGACGGCCATATTCCGAAGCAGGTGCGCAGCAACCGGGTTGCTACGATGAGGTAATGAGGTGTACTTGAGAGCGCTAATGCATGACTACGGAAGTGGCGGCTTGAGAGGACGTCTTGTAAGACAGTAGATGGTAGTAACTAATTTTGCTTGCTTTTGCTTAAGTAATTTTGGTAAGGCTTGTGTTAAAAGCGGCTTACTATGTAAAGCCTGAGTGTAAAGATGGAGCCAGTCGATTACTACATGTTGTAATTGTGTCTCGAAATAAGGTTAAAAAGTTCCATAAAGGAGCTCGTGGCTTACTAATAACTGCCACTTGGGTCGATCTTTAGGTTAAGCTGCGCTTGCCTAGGTTGGTCTGTGGATGGGTAGCCACCCGTTACATACCAAGTTTCCTCCGTGCCTCGGAAAGCACGTTAAGCTGTTGGTCCCGGCTGCCATATATAGATCTTTGGCAGTCGTTACAAGTAGTCAGTGACCTGAAAGTTTGACAACCAGTCTTACCAAAGGGTATCGTATTACCCAGTATTAACTGGGTTGTGAATCTCAGGCAGTCGCTCCATGTAAAATACTGGTACTCAGCTGTATCCATTTAGACTGGAAGCCAACCCCAACATAGTTGGGAAAAGTTTAGGCAGATGAAAACCATTTGTTCATTAGGAAAGAGGCTAGACAGATTTGTCTGCACCTTTTTTTTATGGTGGGTGGAAAATCATCAAATAACCCCTCCCACTCTTGGGCAGAGCGAAAGGGAGTGTCAGACTTCTACTGACTAAAAACGACCCATGTTCCTTCTTAGCCCTTGCGCCGAGTCCGCGGTATCTCTTTAGAACAACCCGCAGCCCCGACGGTACCTCACATTTTAGTCATCACACACGCACATTCTGCAGTCATCTCAAGATCATGGCGCTTGCAACAGTGTCCAGAGAGTGCAAGATATCCTGTAAGTGAAGGTTTAAGTTTTATTATAAAGCTTTATCATCAAAACCATTAGCCTATATGTTTCCACTGCAGGGACTCAGGCCTCCTCTCTAAGAGAGGGATGGGCTATCCACCACACGGACCCATTGCGGGTTGGTAGATGTCACATGTCTTCGAATTTTTTGGTTCAAAGACGTGACGATGTTTTCCTTCACCGTTTTGAGAGCAGCGGTGATGAAATAAATTAGACAAAGTATTGCGCCTGCCAGGCTTCGAACCCACGAGTTACTGTTCGTAAGTCGGGGCCACCACCACTAGCCCACCGCTGCTCTAGCTGCTGTAGAAAGCTTGAAATAGCTTTAAGCTTAGACTCATGTCACATATGTCTAAACTAGAACAAATCTTATGTTTAGTTCGAAATACCCTATTGACAGACTATAATTTATTTATTTAAGGTTCACCCACAGCACATATATGGACATAGATACATTGAGTCTTATAGTAATATTCTAATATACATGCCAATTACGGGCAAACACAACATTGACAAAAACACGCCAGATTATTAATACACTACTACAAAGAGACACGGTATAAAAACAATAGCATACAATACATACAATAAAACGGAGAAAATAACAATAGTAGACCAGGTAATAAAGATACAAACAAAGTTAACTTTTTGGACAACTGACCTGATCAGGAGACTTGAGAATTTAAACGCCAATCTAAACTACCTTACCTGCTTCATAAATAGAACGAGCCCATTCAACTGACAGAATGTATCTCGAACTTTATCTTCCATCAAAGCGAAACATTAAACAAAACACCATTCAAAACCTGAACACGAGTAGACGATAAACTTCCTCTACCGAGCATCGAACCCGATACACTTCGTCCACAAACTATACCATCAATTGAAAGCTATCCGCCCGTGATTTCTCCTCTATACCCTTCATTGTGTACCCTTTAAAATTTCTCTCATAATCACTTAACTATACACCAATCAAAAATTTGCCGTAACGTGTAGCTGATAAAGTTGATTTTGAATTGGAGAGGGTTGAAAGTTAGGTCGTTTTAATTTTATGTTCAGAAACTTGCAACGTTTAATATTGCTTGGTTCGTTAGCGCATTGTTTTGATATTAATTGTGTTGAATGAATGAGTGAGTGAACTATACCGTTGAAAACATCTTGTTCATATTGGAGCTCCAAATCGGATAATGATTGGGTGTTTGAACATTGAGAGACGTGAAGATTATTTTTAGTTCAGTGAATTTGCAGTTTGTGTTGTGGAGTGTGGTTTTAAGTAGATATAATTTGGGACTTTACTTATAAATAGTTATTAATAGCTATAATAAATCTTCAGGTTAAGCCACGCTTGCCTAGGTTGGTCTGAGGATAGGTTTGTAATGCATGGTCCCTTAACATATCGAGTTTCCTCCGGTCCTCGGAAAGCAAGGTAAACCGCTGGTTTTGGCTCTCATTTTGTAGATCTTTACATTTACAAGTTGTCAGTGGCTCGAAAGTTTGACAACCAGTCTTTTCAAGGGATATCATATTACTTAGCACTAACTGGGTTGTGGAGGTCAGATAGGCAGTCGCGCCATGTAAAATACTAGTATTCTGCATTCGGTTAGACTAAAAGTCGACACCAACAATGTTGGGAAAAGGCTAAGCAGATGATGATTTATCGCTGAATGATTGCCTATTTCTTTTCGATTCCTTAAGATAATTTTCTATGTATAAGAGAAGTTTATCACCCATTCCTCTAGTTCATTGACCTCATCCAACCATCTGATACAGACTACTAAACCCAACATTCCAATTAAGCCATTCCCATAAACCGTACACAATAAACTACGCCAATAAGCCATGATTTGGTGCTTCAATAAACTGGCGTTCCTGCTAAGTCATAGATATTATCATAAGTGTGGGTGCATAACTAGCACTGCAGTGTAATAATGCAGCGCATTAGCTATCGCTTTACAGCGCTGTTTATGCGTTTCTGTGCAATATGTAGGTACTTGGGTGTTGTATGAGGTTTGCGCTTTGCGGAAAATGGGGTCGGATGACTAGATATGTTTTGGAAAATTAAACCTAGTGTTTTAAAGGTGACTGTCTCGTTGGTCTATTGGACTGCTGAGCATGCGGTCCTGGATAATCTTCAGAAGAATCACGTAGCAGCTGTTGGCAATATGTTGAAAGCTGAGACGCAAAGCTACGCACTAGGACCTGAATGCAAGAACTCGAGGTTTAAATGTGAAAAGAGGGCATTTATTATAGGGGGTAGACAATGTAGTGGATTAGCCACACGTCTTTACAAATCTCGATTTTACAACCCTTATAATTATTATCGCTTCCTGTCAATTGTCAAGCCAAACGCTTCTACAGAACAAATCTTGACTTGTGTCAAACTGTTTGACATTACCCCCGACGACAAACTAATTATATCTGTAGGACAACATGATTACAATACTCTTAAAATGGTGACAGAGCTGTGTTTGTTTCTAAAAACGATAAATTGTCCTGTAATTATTTTAGGTGTGAGTAAAAACATCTGCTATAAAGATTCTAAAATGAATGAAATGTTACATCTTATCTGTAGACAGGGTAATGAATGTTCATTTATCGCAAAATATGACACGATTTCATCGCTATGCTATCAAATAAACTCGGTGTTAGATCAGTTAGACTATAACAAAACATTTTTATCACATGGTTCTAAGTTTCGAAAAGAAAATACGATTGGTACAAAAAACCAGAGTACACAAACGGATTACTCATTTCTTAAACAATATCAGAAGGACGCTTCTCACGTTAAGGGCACCATAGGCTGTGGGGAAGACGAAACCTTTTTTCGTTCCTAAAACTGATCATGGAAATCACGTAGTTTTTCATCAGAATATTGCTGGTGCTATTAATAAATCCGATGATATTGAAATGGCACTAAACATACTTCGAGACAAACAATGTAAGGTTGACTTTATATGTCTAACTGAAACATTTATTAAATCGGGAGATGAAGAAAACATGACTTTAAAATCTTATAAATTAGTGAGTTACTACTCGAGAAAAGATCAGAGACGTGGCGGTGTTTGCATACTAATAAGGCAAGACGTTGACTACGAAAGTATAAAATGGTTAGATAATATTGCTCTTGAAAAACATTTTGAAATATGTGGTGTCCGATTACAAAAATATGGCATTAATTTATTTTGTGTGTATAGAACGCCAAATTCTGACGTAAATATATTTCTTAGGAAGCTACAAATAGTGCTAAATAGGATACATGACAAAAATAATAAATATAATAATATAATATGTGGTGACTTTAATATTGACATTTTAATTGACACTAAAATCAAAAATGAATTTATCGAAATTTTATACAATTATAATCTGACATTTCATATAAATAAACCTACTCGACAAAAAACATGTATTGACAATATAATTAGTGATATAAAAGATGCGAAGGGAGAGGTACACGAATTGGGACTGTCTGACCACAACACGGGGCAAACCTTGTCAATAAAAACAAATGCAAAAAATCTTGTTAAACAACATTGGTTTGTATATAAAAGAGACCTATGTAGGGATAATCTGCAAAAGTTTAATTATTATCTAAGTAATATGTCTTTTTCAGAGATCTTTGCAGAAACGGACGTAAACAAAGCATTTTCATTGTTCCATGATGATATTTGTCTCTTTTTTAATCTTTGCTTCCCACTGATAAAAGTTAAAATGAACCAAAACTCGACAAACCCAAAATGGATTACAAAAGGCTTGAAAAAGTCTTTTGTAACAAAACGAAAATTACAAAACGAGTATTACAAGAATAAAAGTGGACAAAACAAACTAAAATACACTACATATTGTAAAATATTAAGGAAATGTGTTGCCAATATACAAAGCAGTAAAAATAAACAAACTATAGAAAAAGCTAAAAACAAATGTAAAGCCACATGGAAAATAGTAAATGAACGACTAAAACAAAACAGTGCAACCAATGAAATTAAGGGTATTTCAGATGGAAAATGCATTTTGGACAAAGGAGATGACATTGCATCATATTTCAATAACTTTTTCATAAACATCTCTAAACCAAAATCCACCGAGCAGCCAAAAAAACAACCAAAAAAGGGAAGAAGGTTAGCAAACTCCATCTATCTTGAACCAGTCGATAATTTGGACGTTTATAAAATAACAATGGAGCTACGAAATACGAATTCGGCCGGGTATGATGGTATTACAACTCGAATATTAAAAGATAACATATCTGCGATACTTAAGCCATTGACCTATTTAATAAATCTATCCATGGAAAACGGAACCTTTCCTGGAGCCCTAAAATTTTCCGTCGTAAAACCACTTCATAAAAAGAGTTCGAAAACAGAAGCGGGGAATTACAGACCAATTACTTTGGTACCGATCTTCTCCAAGATATTTGAAAAAGTAATGTGTGTTAGGCTTATAAATTTTTTTGAAAGAAATGATGTCATAAGTAAACAACAAAACGGTTTTATTAAAAATAAATCCACTACATTGGCATGTTTTAATTTAATTACGGAAATTCTCAGGTCAGTAGACAAAAAAGAAATACCTATAGCTGTGTTTCTAGACATGACTAAAGCATTTGATATGGTATGCCATGATAAATTATTAAATAAATTAGAACAGTACGGTATAAGAGGCCCTGCATTAAATTGGTTTGAAAGTTATTTAAGGGGGCGAAAACAGTGCACAGAGATTATAAAAATGCATCGAGACACTAACACCCAGGTAACCTATAGGTCCCCTTACTTAGTGAATCACTATGGCGTACCGCAAGGAACTGTGCTGGCCCCAGTATTATTTATAGCATACATAAATGAATTGCCAGAATCAACGGATCAGTACACTGTACTATTCGCAGATGATACCACTGTACTTACTAGAGAAGTTACTATTGAACGGTCGATAAACGTCACCAATGAAGCTCTAAAGAGTATACATGACTGGTTAAGTGAAAATAATTTAGAAATAAATACAGATAAAACTAAATTCATGAGATATTTGACATATAATAATAAATTAAATAAAAAAGACACTACTGACTTGCCAATAAAATATAATAATAATATCATTGAAGAAGTTACTGAAATAAAATTTCTAGGAATAAATATTGATAGTTATTGTAACTGGAAATCTCATGTAGATTTAGTTTGTAAAAAAATAAATAAATTTGTTTACGCACTTCGCAAAATAAAAAAAATAACAAGTAAAGAAACAGCATTAATGGTATACCACAGCCATGTATGTTCGGTACTGAGGTATGGTATAATAATTTGGGGAAACTCTACAGACGTTCAGAGAGCTTATATAGCCCAAAAAAAATGCTTAAGATCGATCTTTGGTCTCAAATGGACTGATTCGTGTCGACCGGTATTCACCGAAAAACGTTTGCTAACACTTCCATCTATATACATTTTTGAAATTAGTAAATTTGTTAGAAACAATATATTACTCTTTGAGCAGGATGAGAAGGCCCAATTTAAGAGAAAAGTAGTCCAAAAACCTCTGATTGTTCCTCGAAACAGATTGAGGCTATGTGACAGTAACTGCTACACAATGGCGGTAAAAATTTATAATTATCTACCAGTAAAAATAAGAAAAATGAATAACTTAGAATTTAACAGAACTTTAAACAATTGGCTTTGTGACAGATGTTTTTATTCAATAGACGACTATTTAAATTTTAAACAGACATGAACATGATGCATAACTTGATACATTTTGACATGATAATTTTTTACTTATTATTTACATATTGACATTAAGTATCTAAAATCTAATCAACAAATTGATGAACTGTCTTGACTGTGAAATACTCTAATAAATTAAGCTAATATATTTTATAATGTAATTTGCCTAACTAATATTAACGCAGCAAGACCATAAATTTTATTTTATTATTATGATTAAGATGTTTGTGACTACTGCAATTAATGTATTTGTATTTATTTGTTATTGTTATGCATGTACCTACCAGAAACATTTGCACGACTGATGAGTCGAATATAGTGAGACTAAAATTATTTTACCATCTTATTATGTATGTACCTATATTCTGGCAAATAAATTAATTTCATTTCATTTCATTTCATTTCATTTCGATTTCCAGGTCTGGCAAGTGTTATTGGGTGTTTTCGGCAGGGATTTCTCAGTATCTAGCATCCACAGAGATTCGGTTTGTGTCCGGTTGATGGCAGTAGGCTCGCCGCCTATTACATGGGTTTTTTATATGAGATGGGCATTCTCTTGACCTCAATCTTGCCCTAAGGGCAAAGATTAGGTCGACGATGGAACGAGCTAACCCAGAAACTTAAGTGGCGAAAAGTGTGTGTATTATTTAAGTACATCTCTGCCTAGTCCTTTGGGGATTGCAGGCGTCAGGTTATGTGTGATTTTAAGGGTTCGGTACCCTATTATTAAGTCTAACTGCGGTACTCAGATATTTAATGATTACTTAAGCCGTCACTTAGTAAAGATTTGACATATTTTTGTATGACAAAACTGTCAAAACCTTTACTAAGTGATGGCCTAAGTAATCATTAAAGCTCTCTGAGTGCGGCAGTTAGCCATCTGTCAACCTTCTCTCACAGCGCTGTATCTTTAGAATCTTAGTAGTTAGTTTATCTTAGTTTCCGTGCAACGGCTATCAAACTATTGATAGCCGTTGCACGGAAAAGAATCCAATGAGAATTTCCTTCTTTAAGTTTCTTCTTTCCACACAATATATCCTTCAATGTACATAACCTAAACTGCTAGTGATGATTGCAGTGCGACCACCATCGACCATTATGTGAAGGAGCTAAAGGGATTGCATGCAAATATTGCGCTTAGTGCGTGGTGGAGCTAGACTGGTTGCTCCAGACTGGTTAGCGATTGCGGTTAGTTGCAATAGATTGGCAAAAAGATAGAAATGGCTCAAACTCAAACATTTATTTTAATTAGAAGACCATTACACGCACTTTTGAATGTTAAGAAAGGAAGCTGCAGTCACAGTCACAAGGCATAATAATTTGTGATAGTACTGCAGTTGCCTATCAAAGAGTAGAACTCTATGAAGAAGAATGGCCAAGAAACTCTTTGATCAAAAATATACTTGCAGTGTTCGATGTAGTACTTTAGCTCGTGGCTTAATAAGAACTGCCACTCGGGTCGATCTTTAGGTAAAGCTGTGCTTGCCTAGGTCGGTCTGTGGATGGGTGACCGCCCGACATACTGAGTTTCCTCCGTGCCTCGGAAAGCGCGTTAAGCTGTTGGTCCCGGCTGCCATATATAGATCTTTGGCAGTCGTTACAGGGAGTCAGTGACCTGAAATTCTGACATCCAGTCTTACCAAAGAGTATCGTATTACCTAGTATTAACTGGGTTGTGGAGGTCAGATAGGCAGTCGCTGCATGTAAAATACTGGTACTCAGCTGCATCTGGTTAGACTGGAAGCCGACCCCAACATAGTTGGGACAAGGCTAGGCAGATGATGTTCGATGTAGTACTTTGCGGAATAGCTACTTGATCTCAGAAAAATATGATTTTTTGCGAGATTTCAATTAGTACCTGACCTGTCTTCCTGGCAAAATAATTCTGTATTATTGTCTATTTATTTTGTAAGACTCTGCAAAACCAATATGGGAAGCCTCTGTAAACCATTACGAGTTCATCACATAGTCTGAAACGGACTTCCATGGTGAACATGTGTCCCATAAAATTAAATTACTTAATTCGATTTTTCATGTCGATTCTGTTTGAGCATGTGCTCGCAACATTCAACACAACGCGACTAAAACGAAATCTAGGTAGGTGGCTATAGTGTAACTCTGTATAGACTTAACATGGCCGGCATTTAGCGCCCGATTTTTGCTTGTCGAAAATAGCCCGTGTAAAGGCTAAAGCCCCTTGACTGGCACTTTTCTAGGCAATAGACGCACGTGAATTCGAGCAACTGTATGTACCCATACACCTCGACACTTTATTTTCGCCCATGTGCCACCCTAAATACGCAAGCATAGCCATACATTGACAATATGTCCGTGACAACCGTGACGACCCTTAAATGCCTACGTGTATATCTATCAGTTATTTTATTGTGCGTGCGTGCATTCAATGCACGGAACAAAGTTTCGTTACATTTGTCGTCACGTACAGGTAAATACCTGTAAACCGTCCTTTCTGTTAGGTTATAAAGACTTCGATCATCATCTGCATTGTCTTTTCCCAACTATGTTAAAGCCGGCTTCCAGTCTTACCTGATGTAGCTGAATACTAGTATTTTACATGGAGCGACTGCCTATCTGACCTCCACAACCCAGTTAGTACTGGATAATACGATACCCCTTAGTAAGACTGGTTGTCAGATCCTATCTTTTTTTTTTTTGGTGGGTGGAAATTCATCAAATAACCCCTCCCGCTCTTGGGCAGAGCGAAAGGGAGTGTCAGACTTCTACTGACTAAAAACCTTCCATGTTTCTTATTAGCCCTTTTATGTCGAGGCTGCTGTATCTCTTGCGAACAACCCGCAGCCCCGACAGGAGCGACTGCCTATCTGACATTCACAACTCAGTACTGCCTAATATACCCTTGGTCAGACTATGTTTTACGTGCTTTCCGAGGTACGGAGGAAACTCGGTATGAAATAGGTGATCATACATCCTTGGACCAATCTAAAGATCAACCAGAGAGCGACTGTTATTGTTAAGCCACGAGATCACGTGATAAAAACTTTCAATAGAATCTTTCTTCTGCCTTTTCGAACTATTCAAACCCTAACCTAACCAACAGCAATTTTATTCAATTTCATATTGAAGCAATTCGGCTTCAGAATATTTTGAGCGAGGTAACTCGAAACGTAACTAGTTTAGCGTCCATTTGAATATTATTCCAGTGTTTGTGGGTAGGAAATAATTTAGGCTAAGCTGCGGTTGTGTGGTTGTTTATAGACGTTAATACTGCGAACAAAATGTCAAGGACTTGGTAACTGCGACCTTATCTGCTGTAATCAGTTTTTCTTTGTAGTGTACTTGAGTTAGTGGGGTATATTTCGAGGTTTCTTACGTTTTGGTATTTCCTTTGGAAATTCGGTTGATTTCCGGTGTAATTCTGGGTTACTGTTAGCGAAATAAAGCCGCCCTTGATCAGTAAATCGGCAGCAGTTTTTTTTTTTATAAACTTTGTCCCACACTAGGAATCTTTCCTGTTTCGTGGATGCGTTCACAAACATTTAAACTCACAAACACAAAAACCCAGACCCGAAACAACTATCTGTAGGCCATACAAATATTTCTTCCATGCGGGGATCGAACACGCGACATGTAGCGCTGCAGTCAACTGCTTCAAACCACTGCGCCAAACGTGCCGTCAAATAAATTAAATATATATTTAATTTACTTTCATGTGTGGTGCATAAACATAAGGAGCCTGCAATGTTCCCACTCCTCGGACACAGGCCTCCTCTCTATGACAGAGAATAGGCTATATACCACCACGCGATCCCAGTCCAGGCAAAGAAAACATCGTGAGTACCCGGCAATCGGCATGTCCTACAACCAAAAATTTGAAGACATGTGACATTTACCAACTTGCACTCTGGGCCCACGTCGTGGATTTATTATAGCCCACTCCCTCTTATAAAAAGGAGTTTGTATCCCAGCACTTGATCGGTTTTTTTTTTAAGTTAACCCATGAACGTTTTAGTAGGTACTTAGATAGCAACCATATCCCAAAGCGAATCAACACCACTCTCCTACACGTAAAGTACACACGCCACAATAGATCACTGCACAGCGCATAGATCGCGACGCGCGATAAAACTGCAATTTGGGTGGCCACCTTTATCGTGCATCCATTGTACAAGTGCATGCTAGAGGTAATGTTGCCGTTTTGCGTGTTTATGTGTATCTGTGTATCTGTGTTGTTTATTTGTTGTGATAGCGTATTGGTATTTGCATTATGTGTAAAGCTAAATAACGCAGTAAGTTTTACATAATGAGATAAAATATAATAAAAAACTAGTTGGAAAATTATGAGTTACCGTTGTCCGGTATTACTTATTCATACTTACACTTTAAGGTACGAACGATGACTAATAAAGCAAAACCAAATTAAGTTAATATTTCATTTAACAAGAAGCTCATACAACGCCAGTTCAGGTTATACTGGATTTATATGGTTTGAAATCCATCTGGTGATGAAATCTGAAAAATACCTATTCCTAAAAGTCAGTAACATTGGTGATTGGCCGAGAGCCATACCGCGGCCGGCAGTCTAGCTCTATAACATTTTGATTAACATAGCAATAAATAAATATAATGATGCCTGTAATAAAATCATCAGTCCTAAGCTAAGTCGAGCTTAGGCCTGATGATTGACGACTTAGGCTAAGTCCAGATTATGACTACCTATGTGTTTTCTCAATTTAACAGCTAAAAAAAGCTGCAAGAATATTCATCGATGAATATCCCTGATATTAATGATGTTTTTCTAACGAAAGTAGATAGGTCGACATTCCCGTATCCTTCTAAACTACGACAGTACTTAGAAATTACAAATTTCTGTTCTTTACGTAAATATATTCCCGTATCACGAAACTGCTGACCGTTTCCCAGCTTCCATTCGACAGTCGTGAAATATTTCATTCGTTCGCCGCTTACCACGGTCCCACCTGATTTCCATTGAAAAGTTTTTGGCTCCGGGTAGTTTCTGAAGTCTCTTTTGACCACTAAACGTATGTATTGTTTGATAAAATAGGCAGTTTGTGGGGACTTTTGCATTGGTTACTGTTCAATGAAAGGGTGGTTGAGGATTTGTGCAGGATTTATTTTATGAAGTGGTTCTTTGGTCTCGTGGTCGCAAGCGCGACGGCTGATCGTGGGATCCTAGGTTCGATTCCCGAACCAGCCAATAATTGCTATTGCGTTTTTCTAGTTGTCAGTAGCCCCGAGTTTGGACGCTGGCAGTATTATACCCTCTTACCGCGGATAGCACGTTAAATCGCCCCAGTCCCCGTCCGGTTTATGGGAGTAAAATAATATAGAGAGCACCATAATATCTTCCGCGCTGATGACTAACCTCCGTTAAGACTGGCCACTGAAATATCGATGCTTGTAGTTTGCTAAAAGTATTGGTACAATTTCGGTCTTAACATAAATAATTTAGATAATAATAAAATAATCCACAATACTCAATCATAATAATGTGACATGCAAACATTTGGGTTAATAATTGCATCAAAGTCATAGGTAATTCATTAAAATTAAGTAACAATGTCGTTAGATACATTTCCAAAATATTAGAGGGTAAATGATAATTGTAATTATTTATTTTCCAACCTCTTATTAAGCGTGCAATATTTTAAATCATAACACATCATAATTTATGTCGTTATTATCATGCCAACCAAAGCCTTTCATACTTCTGGCTGTACCTAAAGCCGGTACTAAGATCCCTATCGCCAACATATCCGTGCCTGCTGACTTTACACTCGGTTAAAATATTTTGCTTACACAACTCCTTTCCATTTTTCTTTGATTGCATAACAGAAAAAATAATGATGAAACAAAATAAAGCAATCTCGAAATTCCACGATTGGGTTCCGGAAATTCGTTATGCATTCATTCGATTCGGTTCCCTGTTACAAAACAAAAAACAAAAATGCAGTCTCCGATACATACCGCTTCTCATTAAAACTTTTTACATGATGTAGCCCGAAAAACGAGCATGACAAACTCAATCGAACATGGATTGTACAGTTTTCACATTAAAACAGTTTTGAATAAACCGTTGGTGCGTCTCGACGCCTCGACGATTATTTGGCAGCATGTAGCAAAGCGGTCAGAAGGTCAATTCCATATTTTAATAGACAAAGATAAGTCTGAATAACTGCTGCTGCTACTACCGAAGCCGCTGACAGATGCGCGCCAGTTTTTTGTTGTAATTCTAGAAAACCTTAAAATAGGTTCGATATAGAATTGTTTTTGTTTTATTGGTCGATGCATTTTCTGTGGTCGTGTTATGGTCGCATTTTTGTCTCTCAGAGACACTAGACGTCCCTTCTTAACTCCTGCCTCTTTCAGTCATCATCAATACGTTCAGGATAAAACCCACAGACCATACTTCGACTTTAACAATGGTTCATCCAAATCTAAACCATACCACTGTGCAAACAATTTCAGATCCCGAGCCAATAAGAGTTTCATGCAAATATTCGTATGAAACGCCTACTGTAGTTCATAAAGTTCTCCGCTCCGTGCTTTTAGTCTTGAGCCATATTTCACTCTACGTCTCGTCTTCCTGGGTGGGTCCACCTTCTGTTTAGTAGCCCTATTTCAATTCTGTAGTTATTGCGTCTGGGCTGCCCCACGTTGCCCCACGTTGGGCGATAACTCAACAGTAGAAACGCAATTAGCTGGCTAGGTGATAACACCTCCCCCATATATCACCTTCTGAATAAAACCTGTACTAGTTTGTAATTAATGAATGATTTATTTTGTGTGGACGCGGGTTTTGTTGCATGTGGGTAGTCTGAAAAGCTGCATGTGTGGAGTCTTCGGGTTGAAAAAGGAGTCTTGCTTTTTCTTTTTCGCTTTGGGGTATGTCTGCGTAGACTGGTTGTAAATGAGAATGACTTTACCAAAAATAAAATAAATGGAGACTACCTACTCCAATATATTTTACAGGACATAAGGCCTATTTTCCCCGAAGGTTTAGTGACCGTTGACGTATAATAGGGATGTTTACTGATTAAAAAAAATATGATTCTAATTAGTCCGTCTGTTAGAGTATCGAAAAATATTGGATACGTATTTTTTGTTTATTCAAATCAATAAAAATTGACTAAGATAAAACGCGTCAAAAATTTGAATGGGGGGTTGTGACGTCACTCACTGGTAAAAAATGTCATACTAATGTCTTAAAATATGACGTTACACGAGTTTTCAAATCACTGTATCGTGTTCATTGTTTGTTTTCGTGAAAAAAGAAAAAATACGTGTCCAATATTTTTTGGAAATCTATCTGACGGACTAATTAGATTTTTTTGGTTAACTACCCTATTCAGTCATATTTTTGGCAGTTATGTTTAAGGCATCAGACGTCATACTTCGCAGTAAACATGATTATGAATTCATCGGCCTCACATTACCGGATTCTTATAAAAAAGATTTTATTTAACGAAATTGATATTGAGATCAATAAAATGATCTTTATATATACGTCGTTCGTCTTTCAATTGTAGTGACTACGCCAATATTTTCTATAAGTAGCCGTTTCTGAGCCTTAGAATAATGGACAATTTTACAATATTTAGCCAGAATTACCTGCCTCTACAAAAACTTGCAAAAAGTTTAAAAATTCAACGACCTAATATTAAAATTTTCCCTATAAAAAGTATTATTTACTACAAAGGCCTTGAACATCAAGTTCCGAACAAGAAAGTAAGTGGGACGACATTATTCGAGAAGGTAACATGACACCTCCATTAGAGCAACTTGTTATAGGTGGCGCTTAAAACGCCACTGACGAGATAATGGCGCCGAGTTTATAACTGGAGTATTCCTGGGAAAAATTGATCAGGACAATGGAATCAGGTGAAAATAATTTTTTTGGCCAAATAAGAGTGAAAAAAAATAATAAAAGGAAAAAGATTAGAAATATAAAAAGATGAGGTTTTTTTAGGGTTCCGTAGTCAACTAGGAACCCTTATAGTTTCGCCATGTCTGTCTGTCTGTCTGTCTGTCTGTCCGTCCTCGCTTAATCTCTGTGACCGTTAGCACTAGAAAGCTGAAATTTGGGACCAATATGTGTATCAATCACGCCGACAAAGTGCTAAAATAAAAATTGGAAAAAAATGTTTTATTAGGGTAGCCCCCCTATATGTAAAGTGGGAAGTGTTTTTTTTTTTAATTTTAAGCCTAATGTGTGATATATTGTTGGAAAGGTATTTAAAAATTAATAGGGGTTTACTAAAATCATTTTTTGATAATGTCAATAATTTCGGAAATAATCGCTCCAAAAGTAAAAAACAAAGCGTCCCCCCCCCTCTAACTTTTGAACCATAAGTTTAGAAAATACGAAAAAAATCTGGAAAAGTAGAACTTTATAAGGACTTTCTAGGAAAATTATTTTGAACTTGGATGGAAACAACAGATGGAAACTGCAGTTAACCAATATAATTTGGTCCCTGAATCGTATGAGCGCCTATACAATCCAGAGGTCAAGTTTCATTTGCCCGTATTTTTTTTTTAACTTCGTTTACATAATATTTTATTATCTACGGAACCCTACACTGAGCGTGGCCCGACACGCTCTTGGCCGGTTTTTTTTTATGGTATGTAAGTAGGACTTTTTGGTTGGTGTGTTTTCCTAGAACATAAATGGTGTGATTAATAGGAGGCAGAAATAATATAAGTATGCTTTCGAACGATAGAGTTGTGTCATGTACCAGACTGACATGACATAACATCACGCCTGTAGTCCTCGTAACGTTAGACAGAGGTGTACCTAATATTACACCATAATTTCGCCAGTATATAATATACTGATCTGACTGACTATATAGGGTGTAAAAGTACATTGCACTTAACGCAAACTAAAGGCACTTGTTCTCCCCACCACTGCGATCATTTTCTTGTTCTAGACCATACCTGGGAACCCCCTAGCTACGGAGATATTGGGGGTCAAAGTTCAAAATTTTTAACAGCTGTTTTTCTAAATACTAGTTTTTCAGGTTATAACTTTAGTTACCTCCATGACCCGTTTACTATTCAAAGCATCCAATAGCACAATGTTTTAAGAGTGCTACATTGAGTTTTACAGTAAAATGTGATTTTTGACCCCAAAAAAAAAATCGTTTCCCAGCAAAATTTTTTGCGTAGGGTTACTTAGTTTGATGTACAGAATGCTTGGTTAACGGCTGTGTGATAGGTTGATTTACACCCTGTATACTGGTCGGGTATAATTTGAGTTCGTCGATACGCGGAACTATGCAAAATAAAATGGATAGGTGTTCACTAAATAATCATTTTCTTTTCCAGTTTATACAAAAAATTTGGAAGTGAATTTTTCATCAACCAAAATACAAAAGAAAGACCTACAAAAACAATATTTTAGACAACATTCATCCAATTTCATCTTCCAAATGCCATTCTTAAACCCACATTCCGTCTGCTCACCGATCGGCCATTTATTCCGTTTTCACAAAATACCAAATCCCGAAATTCTGCGCAAATGGTAAACAGGCTGACCGAGCCGCATTTACATAACTCTCAATTACATTTGGATTTAAAATGGCCGCCGCGTGCGTGAAATAGAAATAAAAAAAAATATTGGCGCGATGCGTGCGGGGAACGACCGCACAGGATATAAAGTTTTATGATTTTTGTGCATTCCTGTACCTACATCGCAGTTAGCTGTGTATTGTGAAATGAATAGCTGCAGTTGATGATACTTTTTGTACCGCGTTGTTTAGTTTACCAAACTTTTCATGTTAACGTGTTTTGATACCGCGGCCTCGACATAAAGGGCTAAGAAGGAACGTGGGTGGTTTTTAGTCAGTAGAATTCTGACACTCCCTTTCGCTCTGCCCAAGAGCGGGAGGGGTTATTCGATCATTTTCACCCGCCAAAAAAAAAGAGGGAAAAGTGTAATGAACTGCCCCGTTGGTCTAGTGATGAGGTCCTGGGTTCGATTCTCAGGTCGGGCAAAGTACGTTAAGGTTTTTTCATCAGTAATTCCTCCGCAGCAGCCATGCAGTCTGGGTTTGTGCCCGGTTGATGGCGGCCTATTGCCATGGACTTAAACATTACTTGGCGAAATGTGGGTATACTAATTATTGGTGCAGCCCTGGCTAACCCTTCGATTCTAGACGTGATGTTATATTTATATATGTTTGTTTATATATATTATGTACAATGAAGTTAGATCTTGAAAATGTCTGAAAATTTCGTAAAATCATGGTCCAAAAAATCATTCCCTCTCTGATCATTAACGCAATCACACGTAAAACTCATGAATGCTCAATTTACCAATTCTGTCACCATTATTTACCAACAAATTGTCATCGAATTTCCCCTTAATTTCAGTCTACGCGTTTACCAGTATTTACAAATGTCCGGCCTGAATAGGCACTAAATCAGGCCGCTAATACAATGGTTTGGAACGTCCAAATTTGTATGTACCCGCGTGGCTTAACATAACCCATCGTGGTACAGTCGGACAAAGTTTTTGGTAAACAGCCAGCTAACACTTTTTTTCTTTTTTCTGTAGAATGGGATTTCAACAAATGACTCCTCCCGCTCTGGGCGGAGCGGAAGGGAATGCCAGACTTCTACTTACTAAAATCTACCCATGTTCCTTCTTAGCCCTTTGTGTCCGAGGCCGCGGTATCTCTTTCGAACAACCCGCAGCACAGCCAGCTAACTAACATTTACTTTTAACATTACACAGATACCTACATTAGAAACTGATGTCTAGCGACATACGTATGAAATCAGTCTCCTAACGCCATACGCTTCGCTTCATAAAACGAAATTGCAACCAAAATTGTCTGTGTACTAGAATTATAAATATTTCTGCCTGTATCCTTATTGGCTTGTTCGATAGTACAGTAGCCACCTGAGGGCTTGTAACTTAATTAGCATATTGATTGTTTACAGACGTGTTAGTGGTCGCCCCGTCCTCGGAGACCAGCCTGGGGCTACAAATATGATCTACAGTGCTTAAGACAATGTAGCATTCAATAATTTGGGACTGGAATCTTGGTGGGAGTTAATTGTTGTTCATTGTTTGTCTATGCAACAAAGCTGCCGATGTAGTAGAATAATGTTTGGTAGAATTTAGTTTCAATTCCTAAATACTTACTGGCCAGGCAGCTGAGAAGTCTGATTTTGTTCTCGACGGTTAGTGACAATAGGGTCCCGCTCTATTTGCATGGGACTTAAACATACCTGGCTGCCACGTTGGTCTAGTGGTTGCAATCGTGACTGCCGAGCATGAGGTCTTCGGTTTGATTCCTAGGCCAGGCAAAGTATTACTGGATTTTTCCATCAGGGATTTCTCAGTAGCAGCCACGAAGTTTAGATTAGTGCACGGTTGATGGCAATAGGTTTGTACCCTATTACATGGAATCCATCAAGTAGTAAGATAACGGACTTTAGTCTGTGTACACCTCTGCTTAATCCTTCGGGGATCACAGACGTTATGTTATGTTAATGATACAATATCGGTAGACGGACACATTATTAGTACGTGTAATGTTAGGTGCACATTTAATGGAAAATCAGAAATCCATTTCCTACTCGATTTGAAATTGCAGACCATCCATTTCTCATGAAACAATGAACATTAAATCATTTCTCATTGCAAAACCATGTAATGAAATATCAAACCGGAAGAAATTAACTTCGAGATCTGAAATCCATAATTCAGCTACATTATCTCGAGTTTCCGAACGGGTGGGCAACGTAACCAATTTACCTAGACCCTCAGCACACTCTTTAACAACGATGTTTCGATACAATCTCAACTTGCACTGAGTCCAAGATACATCAGTCTTTTCTTCATACAATCCAGAATGTATAGACCTTCAATGACCCTCAATAAATGCTCTAATAAAGGAAAATTTAGTTAGGGAAAGGAAACTGCAGGATCAAATTAGACTGGTCTGTTCAAATATGGATGGGAATGACATGAGAAATGAAGTGGAAATTATGACATGTCGAATGTATATCGCATGTCCATATTCTGTTGGATATTAGTGCGGGTTCAGTAGGTGCAATGTAATGGACATAACTAGGGACCGGCTTATATGGCTGTTTTGTTAAGACATATTTTTGCAATTTTGGCTTGTGCCAAAAAGAAAAAACGGACTAATTCATACTTACTCAACATATTATAAAACTGCATCTCACTGAAAATATGTACAAATGTACTAAAGACCTAAATGCCTAAGTGTTACATGCAGAACTACAGTTTCCAAGTTATACTTCAAATAGGTATTTGAATAAATAGATGGCTCAAGACTTACTTATCTCCCGTCGGGGCTGCGGGTTGTTCGCAAGAGATACCGCGGCCTCGACATGAAGGGCTAAGAAGGAACATGGGTGGTTTTTATTCAGTAGAAGTCTGACACTCCCTTTCGCTCGACCCAAGAGCGGGAGGAGTTATTCGATGATTTTCCCCCCGCCAAAAAAAAAAGACTTATTTATCTTGATTTCATGCTACCTATTTTGGCACGTTTGTCGCATATTTCGATTACAATATATAATGCATAATATTACAAGTTTAAGTTTCATGTAACCCGGTCCCTATTCACAAAACCTGGACATGACGGACACAAGGTAATTAATAATTCTGTTGCATTACGTTGAATTGCTTTCACGTTTCGAAATTCAGCGGATTATTTTATACTGAATGGATGGACGGTTGTATGGATGTGTATTTTAGCGTTAGTCACATTATTACATACGAATTGTGTAGTCAATATGATTTGTGTATCTTTCATTGAACATTGGTGGCCCAGTGGTGGTACGTGTAATTTATTTAATCACCACTACTCTCAAAACGGTGACAGTAAACATCGTGAGGAAACCGGCATGTCCTAGAATCAAAAATCAATGACACGTGAAATCTACCAAGCCGCACTGGGCCCGCGTGGTGGATTATAGCCCATTCTCTCTCATAGAGAGGAATCCTGTGTCCCAGCAGTGGGACCATAATAGGCTGATTATGATATTTCATTAAACTTGGACTAGGTAGCAGTAAGTGAATTATTTCGCCGTCTAAAAATACGATAAACACCACACGTGTTATACTCGGAGGAATATAATATAAGAATAGGAGAATGAGCAAATGTTTAGCCAAGAGTACGCCCACGTTTTGATTTAGATTTTTTTTTTATTCCCATTGGGGGCTAGCCAAGTATTTTTTTTTTGGGAAAGTTGTTTATTATTATGAGTACCTACAATCACGTGTTCAATAATTACCAATTACCCTATATTATGGAGTAAATGATTGTTTTTTTTGCCTTCTTAAAATACTTATTTGTCGAAAAATATGTTCGTCATAATGATGTACCTGCACGTCCCGACCTCAGATACAAATTAATAAGTTTTTTCTGATGCATATTGTAAGTATTTACTGTAATATTACGAGTATGTACTACTTTTTATCAATAACTCAAAAACATACCTCTCAGCCAGTCACAAAAACTTCTCGGCCAACAAAACCTAATGAAACGAACCACAGAAACCCATTATTGTCCCATTTCTTCTCATGTCCTTTCCATACATATGACATTAAAATTCCATGTAGGAGAAGATAAATCTTCACGCCATTACCCGCCAGAGGGCGCTTATGGGACAGGTGTTGTTATTTTTATCCGGAAATTGGAGGGCCACTTTAATTTTGGATACATTACTTTGATGCATGCATCGTATGGTGTGTGGATGGTGGTGTTGGGTAAAGAACCACGAATTTTGTAAGTCGTTTTTAGGGTTCCGTAGTCAACTAGGAACCCTTATAGTTTCGCCATGTCTGTCTGTCTGTCTGTCTGTCCGTCCTCGCTTAATCTCTGTGACCGTTAGCACTAGAAAGCTGAAATTTGGGACCAATATGTGTATCAATCACGCCGACAAAGTGCTAAAATAAAAATTGGAAAAAAATGTTTTATTAGGGTAGCCCCCCTATATGTAAAGTGGGAAGTGTTTTTTTTTTTAATTTTAACCCTAATGTGTGATATATTGTTGGAAAGGTATTTAAAAATGAATAGGGGTTTACTAAAATCATTTTTTGATAATGTCAATAAATTCGGAAATAATCGCTCCAAAAGTAAAAAACAAAGCGTCCCCCCCCCTCTAACTTTTGAACCATAAGTTTAGAAAATACGAAAAAAATCTGAAAAGTAGAACTTTATAAGGACTTTCTAGGAAAATTATTTTGAACTTGGATGGAAACAACAGATGGAAACTGCAGTTAACCAATATAATTTGGTCCCTGAATCGTATGAGCGCCTATACAATCCAGAGGTCAAGTTTCATTTGCCCGTATTTTTTTTTTAACTTCGTTTACATAATATTTTATTATCCTGAACGTATCTTTTTTCAAACAAAAAAATAATAATAATAATAATAATAGGAGCGCGGAGCGCTGCTGGATCGCGAACATAATGGATAGTATGGATACCCACCTTTAAACTCATAAGTGGGAACACTTATTGTGACGGACGGGAAACTACGGAACCCTACACTGAGCGTGGTCCGACACGCTCTTGTTTGTATTTTGGCTAGTTTCAAACAGATGAAAAGACATACCTGCCTATTACTTTTGCGTTTTGCTGTTGCATTTGCAATATCTATGAGTGAATGATAGCGTCACAGTTTAGTAAAGATAATTTATAATAGAACATGAAAACGTATTTGCCGATCTCAAATAACGTTGTATAAGACCAGGTGGTGATGATATTTCATGAATAGAAATATAATTAGACATGAACACTAAAACAAAGAAAGAAAAAAAGCGATTTGTTGAGGTTTGTGTGCTGTGGTTTTTTTTTTGTTGAATGAAACAAAAGCAACAAAAACTAAAAATATAAATAAAAATTGTGTGTCTCACGACTGCGCTAAATAGGCCCAATAATACAATTCATAATCCAAAAAATAATCTGCACTTTCTCTATGTAAAGACAGTAAGATCCAAAAATTCATGGCACCGTTTCACATAAGCGGACCTAACCCGTTAAAAATGACGGTAGCCGTGTCCGCAGTCCGGCACGACAACAAAACGACATGTCACGGTCTCTACTTAACCCTCACTTGCTCTGTTTGTGTTTACGGCTGTGTCCGACACAGGGTTATATGCGCAGAGCCGGAGGTATGTGTGTTGGTTGGGTTATAGGGCTTTGGAATGATGTGTATTTTGCAGAAGGCGCTAAGAGTTAAAAACTTGGTGCAAAATCCGACTTCAAAAACAAAAAAAGTGAAAAGTAAATCTTACGAATTGATAACCGCCTTTTGATGATCCACGGCACGAAAGGTAACTGTCTTTATTTTTTGTAATTTTTTATTCCTGTACAATAGCTATGTGGATATAGTTTAATTTAATTTAACTTTTAAATTAATTTAATTGTTCTCTTTTTGTGTTTCGTCGTATTGGACGATTCCGTAATGTTGCTATAGATAATTAGTGGTAAATAAATTTTGAAAGTTGGTTAAAAATGATTTCAAACATAAACTCAGAGCATTTATTTCAATTAGACTATTTCAGGCGCTTTTGAATGTCAGAATAACTAAAAGAAACCCAGACTACAGTCCAATGTTTAAAACATATATATATATAGCATAGCATAATAAACATGTTTCCATTGTTCAGATGGTGGCAATGAGACATAATCCATACCAGCAATAATTAATTTTGCAAGATTCTTTGTAGGTTTATGCAATTTGGTATTACATAATGTTATCCATTTCCTACGTCATGCGTCATTTAATACGGTACCTATATTTCCTGGAAAGAATAAACTTAGGTATAACCGTGCTGATATTCATAAAAAAAAACTACAAAAAAAATAGCACGTGTAAAAGTTATTCATCTGAAAAATACGTATATAAACCAAAAAAACCCTACACTTCTAAAGAAATCCCGAAGCGTAGGTTTTTCCTCACAGTAATGTCAGCTAAAAATAGAACAACAAACGAAGTAAGATTACTGGTATAGTAGATAACATTACGGAACAGGTTCTAAAAATAAACGTTCTAAATCGATGCTACGTAAAGTTCATTATCGCTTGTCGACGAGTCACGCGTGACGTCACCCGCATGCGCACTCGAGATATTTGCGGCGGCTAGTGAACGCTAATTTCGACACGTAGTAGCAAGAGCAGAGTGGCGCAGTGGAAGCGTGCTGGGCCCATAACCCAGAGGTCCGTGGATCGAAACCACGCTCTGCTAGAAATACTTTTTGTGTTTTTTTATTGTATTTTGTTCAGATTTTCTTTTTGATAAAGTTATTATATTTTTTTTATTTTTTGGGTTTGTCTTTAAACTTTTTATTTTTTATTAATCATAATAAACAATTTGTTCATAAAATGTTAAAGCAACATTGTGTGAAAGTAATGAAATCTACCCTAAAATACGTAATTATAATTAATAAACACCATTTAAACTGCACAGTTAGATTGATACCAGAACATAGAACATTCTGAAGTCCTCGAAAACTAAACCATTAACTTAGCATTGCCAATTAAAAGTTCATCACGATATATTTGAACCTGTCCATACAAAATGAACTAAGTAAACTACTTAATAACGACTGTTAATTGGTTGTACTAAGTTACTTAGTTAGTGAGCTTAAAATACTGCCCGTTCAGGGGACCCACTACCCATAATTATGGTAAAAGAGATGAGAGATGACGATTCAGGAAAAGATGACGATTTCTCAGTAGCAGCTATAAAGCCTAGATTTGTGCCCGTTTGATTGCAAAAGGCACGCCCCCTTTACTGGGTAAACTTACACTTGTTGGTTAACTTTTATGTTGCAATTAATACAAGATGGCAGCGTTAGTTTTGAATTTAGTCACGCGGTAAAATTTTCATAAGAAGCTACAATGAAGTACTTACAAAGATATTAAAAAAAATTGTACAAAAAACATAGACAACTGACATTGTGGACATTGACACTTTAATAGCTTCCGTGTTTCAAAACAAATAAAAACTCAATTAAATGATTGTAATAATAATAACTTGTACTTGCCTCCATATTATTATCTATCAATACAAATTATAAGATTTTGGTTGTTTAAATGCGTCTATTATAGTAACTATTATCGCAATAGAAGGGTGTTGTCTGGTGCGTCGAGGATAACTTTGACGGCGCAATTCGAAATTTTGATGTTAGTTCCTTATTTTTGTCATAGATGGCGCTGTAGTTCTGTCTGTAGTGCCACTACAAATCTATTCATCCCAAAGCGTTCAACACTTGCTTAACACTCTTGGACGGCTGATTTTTGTATACGGTCGTCTATAACTTGCACCAAGACCGTTAGGCTGCGGTTCTACTGAGGCGGAGCGGAGAGATGTGGATGTCAAGCCATGTGATTGGTGAATCGCGGCAGAGCTCGTATCCGCTCTGCTCTTACATTTTGAAGGCTAGGGAACTGCAATCTGACGTCTGTCTTTAGCTTTCAGTATAAAGTTGGCTTGATCTGCCAACTTATGCTTCTTAACTACTTATATATTTATGCATAGATAATCGGTACTATACTGCTAGAGGAAGCAACAGTCAAATAATAATAATAATGTTTATTTAAAGAAACAGACATAACTTACAACATATTTAGGCTAGTTTAAAACAGTATAAGTGGTGCAGTCCTCTGTAACCGAACTAGGCAGAGCCTGTAACTGTAAATTATAAGATTTAATAACGAATATACAGTGTGGACAAAGCTTTCGTCAAAGTCAAACTTAGCAAGTTGTTTCGAGTTTAAAGTTTTTTCATGCTTAACTGCATGAGAAAACTTAGTTCTTAAAACTTGAAAAAAATTTCAGACACAAAATATTTCATACAGTCCCTGATCATATCGTAGTATATAAATCAGTAGGAAAGACTTTCCTATAGCTGATATACTTAACCTCTTTGTTAGCCTGTACCTGTAACATTCACGTGTTCCTACACGTGAATGTTACAAGCCAAAGGTCAAACTTGTTGGAACTGTATCATAATAATGATTGATTACCGCATCGTGTTAAACGTGGAAGAAAAAGTTTTCTTTAGTTGGATTTCACGAAACTTGTGGTATGTGTCTTTGCTCCTTTATTATTGGAAGGCACATCTTGACACAAACATTTTAGTAAACCAAACCTCCACTAACTATGATTCGAAGAGAACGATTATCTCGTAGAATAACGATTGTAATTTGAGTAAATTACTTGATTCATAATAAATACGGGATCCAAAATAGTATGTTTGTAACTATGTACATACAATTACAATCAAAATATTAGGAGACACTTTTGTTGTGTTTTTATGTTGCTACGTGTAAATTTATTTGCGCTTGTGGCTGTACATGATAGTAGGCCTTTTTTTCCTCCCGCTCTGGGCGGAGCGGAAGGGAGTGTCAGACTTCTACTTACTAACAACCGCCCATGTTCCTTCTTAGCACTGTGTGTCCGAGGCCGCGGTATCTCTTTTGAACAACCCGCAGCCCCGACATTCATAATTGTAGGCCTAAAAAGTCAGCTGTTTCATACGAAAGTACAACACTTACACTGTTCAATAGACCCAACAACAACATACCCTTTTTTAACCGTCGTGTTTAAATTCTGGTGTTTCTAGAATAATTTATAGGTTCTACAGTGCCTTTAGTCGGAGGCCTATGTCCAGTAGTGGACGTCTTTCGGCTAAAATTATGGTGATAATGATAATTTCTGCAACGAACCACCGTGCTTAACTTTTATCCTTCAGATATTAAAATTTGGAAGAAAAGGAAGACATTTTCGCCTACTATCCTCATTAAAATACAACGTTGGCAACCGATACATTTTGCGGCCTACATACCTACCTATTTACACTAATCTTTATCAAGGGGTAAAATTAGAAATTCAGTTGTTCGTGCGGTATCCTAGCAACCATTTTGATACCGAAGCTCTAAGGACCGAAGAAGCTTTTGTCGGAAATATTTTCGAAAATTGGGATATTATTAAAAACGAACTGATGTATAAGATAAAAGGGAGGAGTATCCACTTATTTCAATAGGGGATGACGGGAATTTGCGCCAAAAAATGGAATAGGATACGCGCTTTGACAGCATCGTTTCCTGTTGTTTATGAATTTACTTTTTTGAAGCGTTTATTGTGTTAGAAAAACAATATTGTAATACCTAATATATCTTTTATTGCGTTTTTTAGAAAACAAGTATTCATTCCACATGAATACGTGTGACGTGCACTAGTAATTTTAAGTAAGATTAGATTCGAGTTATTATTATTATATAACGTCGCCTGTAATCCCCGAAGGGTTAGGCAGAGGTGTTATCAGTACATCCACATTGCACGAGTTAAATGTTCAAGTCCCAAGTAATAGAGGACGAGCCTATTGCCATCAAACGGGCAGCAATCCGTGGCTGCTACTGAAAAATTTTGGATGGATCCCAATATCGTACCCAGGACATCCGTCGTGCTTGCCATCACTACACCGATGAGGCAATCAGATTAGATTTTGTGTAACAATTTCAGTTTTTTAATATTCATGACTAGTGGATCTCTCCATTTGGCTTTATTGTAACAGGATAGTTTTTATAGTCCATTTAATCATTAACAAAATGTTATGTCGAGTTAACTATGTACATTAATTAAAAACTAATAAATAAACTAACAAGAAACTATAAAAGGGCATCAAAAAACTGCTCCTCAACGCTGTCAGCCGGTAATGTGCCCAAAAGACTGGCGGCATTGCCACGTTGTATGGCAACACTTAGCCTCTGGCCAAGATAAAAGCCAGCCCTTGGGTCACGAGAAGCGTCAACTAAGCTAAAATTTTACAGGATAGTTTAATTGTTTCAGATTTTCTCTTCAATTATTACCAACGATATAAAATTTTTACCTCAACAACTAATAAACATTAAATACAGCCCTTCCAAGACGGTTGCCATTTAATTTTCTTTTATCATAAAGGAAATTAAATAGCAACATAATAAGAGAGTATCATAATAAAAGTTTAGTATTTACCTCATAAGCACTAATAGTTCAAGTAAAGGTTATGTCGCTAAAGGGTATGTGTTTTTCACCATTTCTCTAACTGGAATAGCTAGCTAGGTTTGGTGGCTAGCCAAGCTGCGTTGATAAAAACCAACGGCTTTTCACTTGCTTACGTCCTTATTGCTAGTCTATAAGGGTGATTTTCGTGTGGTTCTTGTGACGATTAAGTTTGTTAACCGTTTATGTATGATGCTGTAAATATAGAAGGAAGAGACGTTATTAATTAAATTAATGGATCGTGTATGAGTGGTGGGTTGTATCCTGTTTACGATTTTGGATCTATAGGCGTAGTATGATTAAAATCGTTTTTTGATTAAATGTACAGTCAAACAAGCTAATAAGTATATAGGCAGAAATCTTTATAATTCTAGTACACTGAACATTTTGATTGCAGTTTTGTTTTTTAAAGCGTTTCATATTAAGCGACAGATGTCAACGCTGTATCGTTTGACATTAGGCTCTAAGTGTACCTATCTGCAATATAATCCTAAAAGTAAATGCAAGTTAACTGGCTGTATAGGTACTTATTAGCTTGTTCGACGCTGTCTATGTACTAGGAAATGTTGAAAATGTATTTAGTATAAGGAAAGAAAATGAATAAAGGAAATAATAATAAATTTCTTTATTGACATAAGTTACAATAAAATTACAATATTGAATTCCCTAACACCTACGCTAGTAAAAACTGTGTTGCAGGTGTTAGTGTCTTCCCCCTATTAAAGTGACAATGCCTTATGTCTGACAGAATTATTTTGTTTTTTTAAAGATAGAGAAAAACAAAAATAATAATGGAAACTAAATTAAAAATAATGTTAAGTAACTAGCGTGCTGCCATATGTGTGGGTGGTGTTTGTGTATGTGGTTGGGTGTGTGTGTGCATGTGTGCATGGGGTGTGTATGTGCGTGTGTGAGGCTGTGTGTATGTATGATGGTAAATTTAGTACATATTATGTTTTCAAAATATTTTCTACATCACTATAGTCTAAAGTCTTTAGCCAATTATATATTACTATTTTAAATTTGTTAATATTCAACTTACTCAATTTTAGCGTTTTATTACATTTGTTGTAAGTATGCGGAGCTAGATAATTGTCGACTTATGTTTTTTTTGTTATTGTTTCAGGTACCTAATGGATTATGTTCAGCTCTACTACACGGTTTTGTATGATGGAATAGTGAATTAATGGGATAACAGACTGTTTTATTATTCGTGACTTTAGGAATCGTCCTATTGAAAAACGAGGAATCGTCCTATTAAAAAACGAGGAATCGTCCTATTGAAAAAGTTTTTGTTTTTTAATCTATTTAATAATATTAATAGTGTATTCATTTATTCAAGCTCTTAGTATTAACTTAGAAAAGTAATTCCAAACATGTTCTTGGCTTAGACAAGTCTGTCTGTGGTACTGTTCAAATATTTCTCTAAAACGGTCTATTGCATGCTACACTCAAGGCCTCCGCCTAACAACCGGTATGCGTAGGCGCCTGCGCACGTTCATTCATAGTTTACTCTCTTTACACACATCCAATTGAATACCAACCTTATGTCAAATTCATGGAGCATACATTACCTTGTCTATGGTTGGAGGTTAACGTCTTATTTTCGTTTTAAGATTACAGTCTAATTTTGAGCCTCTGTGTTGATGTTAGGGTTTAAATTACAATGTGTTAATTTAGAGGTTAATATGCCAGCGTGCTTATTGGATAATCGTGTCGTAGGCGCTAGACACTTGCATTATTGCGTGAGTCACATCTATGATGTAAAAATTGCGTAGCCGTGAACTTATGTGAGAATCTTTTTAACAGGAAGAAGGATGCGTAGTTACCTTTATACTATTTATACAAGGTGTATATACAAATAAATAAAATTGAAGTGTCTGTTTATTATTTCAAAATAATACATAGCTGTTTCCTGTATACATAATTATGAAAGTATATGCGGTACATTAAATACCGAGGAGCTCGTGGCTTAATAAGAACTGCCACTCGGGTCGATCTTTAGGTAAAGCTGTGCTTGCCTAGGTCGGTCTGTGGATGGGTGACCGCCCGACATACCGAGTTTCCTCCGTGCCTCGGAAAGCACGTTAAGCTGTTGGTCCCGGCTGCCATATATAGATCTTTGGCAGTCGTTACAGGTAGTCAGTGACCTGAAAGTCTGACAACCAGTCTTACCAAAGGGTATCGTATTACCTAGTATTAACTGGGTTGTGGAGGTCAGATAGGCAGTCGCTCCATGTAAAATACTGGTATTTAGCTGCATCCGGTTAGACTGGATGCCGACCCCAACATAGTTGGGAAAAGGCTATGCAGATGATGATGATGCGGTACATTAAATATGTCGCAGCGGGAGTCGTAGATTTAAGAAACTTGTAACATTTGTTACAAGATGGCGGTAGTGATGTCATTGTTGGCAAGTAAAAGTGGGGTGGGCGACAACGGTGCGAACAGTCTGCCTGAGAACGTGCGCGTGAGCGGACGACCTTACAACCTCCATCCATTTTCTATCGTGATTATTGATTATTGTGATTCTATAAAGTTTGTGAAATGATTAAAGAAGGTCTACGCTATTTGTTCCTGGTATTATTTCTTGTTTTCTGAAGATGTATGAGGAGGAAGGTTTGCCCAAAAATAACATTCTTGTTCCCTCTCCGTTATCAGAAGTGGGATGTGATCCACGTTCTGTACTACAGCCCACGTTGAACAACAGTGAATGGAAAATGATATTAGAGCAACAAAATCAAAAATGCAGCAGGAATTGAAGGCACTATCCTACTTAAAAAGAACGGTGCCGAATAGTGACTACAACAGTGACAACCCTGGTCCAAAGCAACGCAAGCTGATGTCGACCCTGGTTAAATGTGTGCATTGTGGGAGAGTGTGGGCCGCCATATTTCTGTGTGTGCCTCACGGAGAAGCAAATAAACTTGCAACCACTTCGAAACTTACAACAACAGAGATCATAATTACGTTACAACTGTCGGAACGTCGTCGGACACAAAGCATCAAGATGCCCTCGGGGTGCCAGTACAGAAGCAACGACGACCGCTGCTAGTCCAACTAGCAAGCCGGTAGAATGGTGGCGTGTTGAAATCTGCCCAGTCAGTACACCAATGGGACGTCTAGAACACCTCGGTGAGTTCTTTTCATTTTGTTATGATTCTAGAGCGTAGATTAATGAGAGATTATATTTTGTGTAAATTTAATAGTGAGCGTAATTATAGTGTCGTTACTACGACGCGACGGTTATAGGTCAAACCTCCGTGAATAGTAACCTGAACATTTTAGCTAATGTTGATATTGGTAACATTAGTTTGGATATTGTTTTTCATGTTTTACCTGACAACATGACATAGTGATTGGACGTGAAATTTTGATTAATGACTAGGTAATTAACATGACGTCTAGAACTTTAAACTTTTAGAAAAATTTACCGTAAGTGTAGAGTCGAGTGTAGAGTCGAGTGTAGAGTCGAGTGTAGAGTCGAGTGTAGAGTCGAGTGTAGAGTCGCGTGTAGAGTCGCGTGTAGAGTCGTCGAGTGTAGAGTTGAGCCGAGTGTAGAGTCGAGTGTAGAGTCGAATGTAGAGTCGAGTGTCGAATTACGTACCATTTTAAATGTAGAGTCAGGTGCAGTTAAAAATGTCATTGATACCGACGTTTCTCCGGATATCAAAGCAAGACTAACTTTAATTTTAAGTCGATTCTCAAACAACTTTATTATTGGAACACCTAGCTCTCCTGCAAATACGGACCCTATGGAAATATGACTCAAAGATCCCAATAAAACGGTTTATCGTTGTCCTTATTCGTTGAGTCCCCAGGAAAGACAGGTAGTACGCAATAAAATTGAAGACCAGCTCTCCTTTAATGTGATCCACCCGAGCTAGTCACCTTTTGCCAGTCCTAATCTTCTGGTGAAGACGAAGGAAGGCAGCGACCGCATGTGCGTTGATTGTCGCAAATTGAACGATATTACTGTACCTGAGAGATTTCCATTGCCATTTATTCCGATCCAATTAATAGAGCTAGTGCTATTCGTGCTTTAAAAAAAAAGTGTTTGATCTTGTTTGGCGCGCCGACGTGAGTAATTGTAGATCAGGGACGTTGTTTTGCAAGTACTGACTTTGCAAGTTGGTTCCTCTCAAAATATTAGTTTGCAAGGATTATGAGCACTCTAAAGATATGCTCACGATCGCCTTAGAAAAATGCCTGATTCTAATGTTCCAATGGAAATTAATGATGATGAGACTAATGAATGAACCTGTTTGATCTTTGGAGTCGTAAATCTTTTACTTTTACCATTACGCTATCTCTGGCTAAGCGAGTTATGTTGACTATCGCTGGTTAAGCGTTAGTAGTGTAATCACTGGTTAAGCGGATTATGATGTGCTTTCGCTGGTTAAGCGTTAGTAGTGTAATCGCTGGTTAAGCGGATAACATTGAGCTTTCGCTGTATAAGCGTTAGTGATTGAATCGCTGGTTAAGCGTGTTATGATGTACTTTCGCTGGTTAAGCGTTGGTAAGTTTAATTGCTGGTTAAGCGGCGGATTACGTTGAGCTTTCGCTGGTTAAGCGTTAGTGCTTAAATCGCTGGTTAAGCGTGGTATGTGCTTTCGCTGGTTAAGCGTTAGTGGGTTAATGCCGCTGGTTAAGCGATGCCACTGGTTAAGTGATGCCGCTGGTTAAGTGATGCCACTGGTTAAGTGATGCCGCTGGTTAAGTGATGCCGCTGGTTAAGCGATGCCGCTGGTTAAGTGATGCCGCTGGTTAAGCGATGCCACTGGTTAAGTGATGCCGCTGGTTAAGTGATGCCACTGGTTAAGTGATGCCGCTGGTTAAGCGATGCCGCTGGTAAAGCGATGTCATGGTTAAGCTGACCAATCCTGGTCAGGCATGGCCGAAACAAAGTAATGTACACAGAACTTTCTATTTCAGATGAGCCACACGGGGACGTGTGAGGCGCAGGACGGCCGTGTCGCAGCGGGAGTCGTAGATTTAAGAAACTTGTAACATTTGTTACAAGATGGCGGTAGTGATGTCATTGTTGGCAAGTAAAAGTGGGGTGGGCGACAACGGTGCGAACAGTCTGCCTGAGAACGTGCGCGTGAGCGGACGACCTTACAACCTCCATCCATTTTCTATCGTGATTATTGATTATTGTGATTCTATAAAGTTTGTGAAATGATTAAAGAAGGTCTACGCTATTTGTTCCTGGTATTATTTCTTGTTTTCTGAAGATGTATGAGGAGGAAGGTTTGCCCAAAAATAACATTCTTGTTCCCTCTCCGTTAAATATAACAAAAAGAATATTTTCGTCTTTCTGTCTGTTTGTTACCGCTAATCTCCGAAACGGCGGAACCTATTGCGACATTATATTTGGTCTAGTCGAGACCATACCTAAGGGATATTGGGGGTCAAAATGCAACCTTTTGATATGATTTTTTTTTTTATTTACAGGTTTTTAAAGTTATAATTTTACTTTAATTACCTCCCCGTTCTATTAAATACATCCATCAGCACAGTGTTTTGAGTGCGTTACACTGAGTCTTACCGTAAACCGCGACTTTTCACCCCATACAATAAAGTAGTTTCCCAGCAATATTTTTTGCTTAGAGTTAGTACTTAATTTGATGTACAGAATGTTTGGTTGACAAGCATAATGAAGGATCCATTCACACCTTGTATAATAACACCAACATTTGACCAAACACTGTCGCCAACATTGGCCCACCATCACCATTACCAAACCCCTCGCCTTCTATTCATCTCAACCCTTTTGCTTCGCTAATGAATTTGGCAGAAAATCCGTCGTGATTGGGTGATTGGTACCGAACACTATTAGGGTATGATGTACTGAGGTTAATGTTATGCCCGGCTGTGTATTAGGGTCTTAAGATATTGTGTGGTTAAGTAGCAGTAGTACAGGTTAGTTTATTTAAAAATTTGAAGGGATGATGAAACATTTATTGTAACGAATATTATCACTTTAAAAAAACTGTAGATTAAAATACTTGTCTTTTTCATCTTTGCATCCTAAACGCCTTTGTAGTACCGTTATTATTGTCTCTTTAATTTCAAAATAACCGCTTTTTACTGAAAACATATAATGACAGTATATACAACATTTAAAAAAAAAACTTTTTGTTCGGCTAATATCCGAAACGGCTGGACTGAATTTGACAGGACGTTTACTGGCAGCTGTTGTTACAATGAGTAATTTAAACTAGTTTTATTTAAAAAAAAATAGATAAGGGTTCCGTGCAAAAAAATTCGTGTGAATAGGGAAGTAATATTTTTATAACAATTTTACGCTGACAGCAGCTAGTTTTATCATTAACAAATCTCTTCAAAAGTTCATTCAAAACTAACCTACTGCCAACCAAAGTACCAGGCACTCATAATTAATGCAGAGCCAATCTGTCACCACATCTGAGCGTATCGCCCCAAGATTGAAGGTTTTCTGCCCGACTGGTGAATCGTCGTGTATCGCTACTTGATGGTTATCGCATAAATTCAGATGATTTTGAGTACCGAGTTAATATTCTGTGAAATGGCGTGACGTGTGCTGAATATTTGCGGGTACGTGTGCGAATTTAGATTTTACACAACATAGTGTAGATTCTAAATTCGTCGAAATGGTTTCTCGTGATTTTGAGGTATTAATTTTACTTATTTGGAGGAGCTCGTGGCTTAATAAGAACTGCCACTCGGGTCGACCTTTAGGTAAAGCTGTGTTTGCCTAGGTCGGTCTGTGGATGGGTGACCGCCCGACATACCGAGTTTCCTCCGTGCCTCGGAAAGCACGTTAAGCTGTTGGTCCCTGCTGCCATATATAGATCTTTGGCAGTCGTTACAGGTAGTCAGTAAACCTGAAAGTCTGACAACCAGTCTTACCAAAGGGTATCGTATTACTCAGTATTAATTGGGTTATGGAGGTCAGATAGGCAGTCGCTTCATGTAAAATACTGGTATTCAGCTGCATCTGGTTAGACTGGAAGCCGACCCTAACATAGCTGGGAAAAGGCTAGGCAGATGATGAATTTTACTTATTTCGACTCCCTCTTCTCTCTTCTTCAACCTTTATACCCAATGCTGAGAGTTGGTATTTTCCAAATCTCTCCACTTTTGGCAGTTTTGTGTCTTGGCTATACGGTTTTTACTGGTCACTTTAACTTCTACTATAATAAATGAGAAAGTTTGTGAGGATGAATGAATGTTGTTAATCTTTCACGAGCGACAATATTAATAAATTATGATTTTGTTTAGGCCGTCAGTTAAATTATCGAAAAATATTAGATACGTGTTTTTTGTTTTATAAAATTAATCAAAATTGACGAAGATAAAATGCGTCAAAGATCATGAGTGAACGCTTGTGACGTCACTTGTAGGTAAAAAATGTACTGACATGTCACACGAGTTTCCAAAGCACCGTATCGTCTTCATTTTTTGTTTACGTGAAAAAAGAAAAAATATGCATTCCATATTTTTTCAAAATCAAAATCAAAACTCATTTATTCAAACTAGGCTGATAATCAGCACTTTTCGAACGTCAAAATTTACTTTAATTTACTTATTTACAAGTGACAGTCCCCCAAAACGCCCACCCTTCGACACTTCCTAGTGTTTTGCTGGAAAGACGAAGTGGCGGAACAAACTCTCCAGCAACTTTTTTGAAATTTGACGGATTAATTAGATTTTTTGTCCGATTCCTTATTACCGAAATCCATGAGGGCGAAGTCGCGGGCATCAAATAGTTAAGAAAGAGTCTTGATTTGTTTAAAAAATTTTGCCATTATTATCATTCAGGTAAAAATATCCACTATTTTAATCACTTGATTTTTGATCAAATAAAACGAAAAGTATACTAACTGGAATTCAGCTACACTAGAACCTGACTCTAATAAAGTTAAGAAACGTCTTGTCAGATAGATTGAAAAGCGACTAATTGTATATCTATTCATCTAAATCATACTTCACACTAATATTATAAAGGCGAAAGTTTGTGTGTGAGTGTGTATGTTTTACTCTTTCACGCAAAAACTACTGAACGGATTTGGATACAATTTGGTGCATAGATAGTTTATAACCTGGATTAACACATAGGATTGTTTTATCCCGATTTTATCTTCCCGCGGGATAATTTCCCAGTTTTAGCGGGCGAAGCCGCTGGCAACAGCTAGTTACCCATAAACAAAATAAAAAAAAATACTTTACAAGTGAGTGTGTACGCTCTTGACCCTTCTAAACTTAACCGTGAAATTTTGACTTTCAAGTTATGTTTTGTATGGTCTCCTATTGTAACTTAAAACAACGGAATACCATACAAAATCTAACTTGAACTTGTTAAGTTACCTCTAAGTTGTCACAAGGTGTAAATACGTTTAGAATTCTCTTAGTAAACATATCTGGAACATTCCGTTATGTCTGGATATTGATTTGTTTGAGTTTATAGAATGCCTAAACTTACCTTTCTATTTGAGTCTAGATCCAGGCCGAATACTGATTTACATTTGAGCTAGACTTAAATGAAACATTTTATCTTGATATTTTTGTTACTATTTGTGATACGTTGTGGTGGGCGTTAATAGCTGCGACACAGTTTTCAACTAATGCAGCTATTTACGTACGCAATAAATTTGTTATGTGTTTTTGTTCCAATAAAGATTTTATTATTATTATTATACCTTCTATTCATATTTTTGGCATACGTGTATAAGGTGATTTGGTAAAAACTCATTTCAAAAAAATTAAAAGTATCAGTTAAAATCAGAATTACCACAAGCACCACAACCCTCAACCCTTCAAATTCAGAATTCAATTTGCAAAATGCAAATTCCTTAAACCGGCAATATGCATAATAACAGACAATGTATCAACTTTTAGCATAAACCTTGCATTGTAAACGAAACATGACTTTGCACGTCCGCAGCAATCATGCATATAGGCACGGCGGGCGTAGCGCTACGTAGCTAGCTACGACGTAGCCGGCGGGTGCTATAGTAACGGGTCTACGGGAGGTTCAGTTTGCGACGCGGCCGCGTACCGCGTAGACGCTTGTCCGTGCTACGAAAGCGTATGGGGGATACTCCCGATTCAGTGTGCAATTTTTTTCGCAAGTGTTTTCCCCCTTTTTCTGAAATTTCAAAGGTGGATGTTAATTAATGGTGTCGTGTTTCGGCTCGGATGTGATTCTTGTGTGGTGTTAGCCGTGAATATTTGAGTGTCAACGGTTTTTTCGAAGGAATTTTCGTGTGTTTACGCGTAGTGTAATTATGTTAGTGTAACTGTGCGATGTAAGTACAGGTTGTAGGGTTTGCTGTGAAACACGTCGCTTCGGGCTTATGCAAAAATTCTTTTCGAAAAAATACGGATTGTTTTGATGACGGAAACAGCCGTCTCTTTGTAATGATCGTTTGTGATGTTTTGATAAATAAAAACAGTCATTACAAAAATAAATGTTCTGCTATTGTTTAGTTAATGAATCTGTTCCTGACATACGTTTGCATTTGAAATTTTCTATCGTTCTATTTTCAAGTACAATTTTAGAATATGTAAATGACGAGAAATCATTATGACTATGTTTATTTGCATGGCTTGCTGGCTAAGAAACAAAACAATGTTTGATTGCAGATTAAATCCAAAAAATATAACTTCCCCTTATTGCAGTTTCGAAGTACTCTGCAGCTTTATAGCCTATGCTCTTGAAGCTAGACGAAATTGTCTAAGTCTTGAACAGTAACTTAAACTGAGACTATGAGAAGGCAAGACTGCACGAACATAGGACAAGCAGTAGCTGCAGTTTGTACAGCATGGTTTATTATGACCATTGAAATAACCAGTGAAAATGAAATCTTTATTTGTAAACATAGGTTATACAGGAGTGTTACAATTAAATATATTATAACAAGTCTTGCGCTGAAGCGTTCTTTAATCAATGCTTGTAATCAATTTCTATGAAAATTAAATATTACAAAAGAGTCCACAATGTCAGAATGATAAAATAAATTACAATAAGTACTGTGTCGGAGCTGTGCAGGTCAAACACAATATGAGGTGAAGAAAAAAAATAAGTTATAGGGGATAATTTAATAAATTGTTCATAGAACTTATAATTTAATTCAAAACCATTTTTTTACTAATATAATAAAAACAGTGATAACGTTACATCGAATGAAGATTTGTGAATTTGAATACAGTGGACAATAATACAACTAGTAAGTACTTAGTGCGTATTTGTGTAACACCTAGAAATTAATAATTAGAGTAAGGTCTTGTAAATAAAACCGCAACTTAGTGGGTAAACCGCAAACATAGTCTATGACACAGATGATAATATAGTTGCGTTATTGCAATTTCATGACTAGAATCGGTAGATACTTTGTTGTTCTAAATAAACGTTTTTCTTTTTTCTTGTATTGTTTTGGTTTTTTATGGTATTGGTACTGTTATTAAAACTGCTGCCAATGCTGCCAGCCTTCTGGGTCCTGTTGACAGCGCTGTGGGCAATTTTTTGCAGTGTAGACACAATCTAGAGTAATCAAAATATTAAAAAAAAATTACATTTACCAAATGTTTGGATATTTTCATGAAAATTGCTAATATCTACACTAAATTATATTATTATAGTTTTTGTTTTCCAACAAAATGGTTTCCGAATGATTTTATGGAAATTGTATTTTTTACAACGTGATAGTGACATTTGCTTTGTTGTTAGCATATTTTTCTTTATTGACTTTGATGGATTTGTAGTAATAATCATTAGATTATTTTTGAGCTTAAATGATTTCACACTAAAGTAGTCCGAAAATGTAGTATTTTTATTCAGGCTATGTCAGAAAAATAAAATGTTAAAAAAATTATAGTTTGAAAATGTCAACAAAAAAGAAAAGTTATTTAGAAAATCCTCCTTACAATAAATCTTAAGTTCCGTTAATCGACCCATTAAACTATCTAGGTAAAAAACACTAATCCGCTGACGATTCACACACATTATACTGTACACAATGAATCAATCAATTTTGTACCACGATTTTGTCACAAAAAGTGGAGTGTTACCATAATTTAAAAGATTAATTTGATAAGATCTTTATTTACTTCGAAACATCCAATCAGGAGGACATTAACAGATTGACCTTTGTACCAATGATCATTTTTTTTTCTGCTATACTGAATATTTTGTTACAAAAAAAGGTTTTTTGAATAAGTTAAGTTAACCTTTTAGCAACACCTACACCTATATCTATATTTAAAAACACCAATACGCTACAAACTCAATCACGATCGATGCCTAGCCGCTAGCTTTTTCTCAGCTACATTGGGGTCCACTTCAAGTGTAACCAGAAGCAGCTGGAACTCAGTATTTGACATGGAGCGACTCTCTAACCTCCACAACCCAGTTAGTACTAGATATTACGATACCCGTTATTAAGACTCGTTGTCATATTTTAGAGCACCTGACTGCCTGTAACGATAGTCAAATATCTAAAAATGACAGCCGGGACCAACGGAATAACTCGTTATGTAATGGGTGGTCATCCATCCACGTACCAACCTAGACCAGCACAGCTTTACTTAAAGATCGCCTCAAGCGGGTGTAATTATTTAGCCTCGAGCTCCTTCCTAGCTAGCACAGAATATCGACTACCACCACAATCTTAACAAATAAAGCGGAGTACATACCGTCTGCCTTTGACACGGACGGCATCGCAATACAATGGATGTACCTGTGCGCTCATAGGTTTATCGTGTCACTTGCATGAATGTGCCACGGACTCAATTGATTGTCCTTTTGTGTTGAATTAATTTTGTTGGTTATCGATTTGTGTATGTGTTGCGTTGTGTAAAGATAAGTGTGTTTTATGTACTGGTACCTATAAAATTACGAATTCAGTAATTACATTTTAGTCAAAGTTCTAGTATTTAACTTGAAAATATGCTTATAACAGCATATCTAGTTCGTTAGTTATACAGTCCATCCAAAGGTTATATAGAAGATATCGCTATCAGTGATAAGACAGCCTATGAAACCGTTGCAATAGTATAAAAGAGCAATGTTGAAATCTTTAATGAACCATTATGGATATTATATCTTCTATCTATCTACAAATGGAGTAAGTAAGGATAGTAGCTGATGGTGTTCTCTGGTTTCTGCCTACCTCCATGGGCAAATAGGGCGTGAGTTTATATATGTATATGTATCTATCTACAGCATTTTTTATATCTTCTTGATAATGTAACTGAAAATCTCATACTTTCAAATTACCCCAGTTATTAATTCTGAATTATTTTCATCTGAACATTGTTGGCGCTTTATATTATGTTTGGTCGGAGATTAAAAACAAACAATACTAAAATAATCAACGGTATAGACTATCCATCACTCTTTTTTTTGCTAGAAGTAAACATTATTGTGGAACTGGGCCAATATTTCCATCTAAAAATTAATCTTGCCTAGACAAAGAATACATCTAAAGTCAAACTTACTGATTTAATATCGGCTCGAACTACTTATATTAAATATATAACTTTTAAATATTAGCTTATTAAATGGATAAATTAAGATAACACAACATCACGCCCGTAATCCCCAAAGGGTTAGGTTAAGTCCCATCGTGTTGTAGGGGGCGAGCCTTTTGCCATCAACCGGGCCTAAATCCAAACTCCATGACTGCTAATGAGAAATTCCTGATCAAAAAACTAATAACAATTTGCCAGACCTAGGAATCGAACCTAGCCTTGCGACCACAAGGTGGTCTATAAGAAGATTAAATATCTAAATAATCAGAACTGAATAAATTACGAAAATCTTAATAAGCCAGACAAAGAAAGTTGACAAAAACAAAACGAGAATCGATAGATACTGATTCTCGTGAAGAACCCACTACGAACAAAACTACTAACAAACCTATCACTGTATTTCACATCTATATCATAAATTATCACCCGTCTTCTTGTTAACAACTACATAATAATATGTGTATCTACCTCACACATGTATATCGTACATAATAATATGTACATCGTACCTATACATGCATATAGGGTGTAAAAGTACCCTTAACGCAAACGAAAGGCACTTGTTCTCCGACCACTGCGATATTTTTTTTGTTCTAGACCATACCTGGGAACCCCCTAGTTACGGAGATATTGGGGGTCAAAGTTCCAAAGTTTTTCACCAATTTTTGTAAATAATAGTTTTGCAGGTAGGTATATAACTTTACTTAAATTACCTCCATGACCCGTTTACTATTCAAAGCAACCACTAGCACAATGTTTTAACAGTGCTACATTGAGTTTTACCGTAAAATGTGATTTTTGAACAAAAAAAGAAGTCGTTTCCCAGCAAAAATTTTTGCATAGGGGTACTTAGTTTGATGTACAGAATACTTGGTTGACGGCTGTGTGATGGGTTGATTTACACCCTGTATATACGTATAGGGTAAACATCCCAGACATTGTGTTCCTCCGATCAGTATGATAATTAGCAATGATTTGATAATTCGAACCAGTGATTTAGTCGTATGTTGATTGCCATTAGGACGTTACGTCGCCATTACCGTGTACTGAGTTAAGTTAATTAATTAATATTATGTAATGGGAGCCAGTTTATTTCGTACTGTAGTCGTTCCTATGTATTTTTCACGTTTGAGTAAACAGTCTTCAGATAGACAACTATGGCTGCGGGTTGTTCAAAAGATATCTCTTTTGAACAACGGCCTCGGGACAAAGGGCTAAGAAGGAACATGGGTGGTTTTTAGTCAGTAGAAGTGTGACACTTCCTACTGCTCTGCCCAGAGCGGGAAGAGTCATTTGATCATGAGTGGGGGGGCTTGTAACGTCACTTTCTGGTAAAAAATATCATGCACGAGTTTTCAAAGCACTGTATCGTCTTCATTGTTTGTTTACTTGAAAAAGAATTAAAATGTGTCCAATATTTTTTGGAAATCTATCTGACGGAGTATTTAGATTGGTTTTGTGAACTACCCTATTGTTATAACAAGCAAACCCTACGTCTGAGCCAACAATGCCTGAAACCTCAGCTCACCCAGCCCGTACACACAACCTATTTCCGGATATAACCAGAAACCATTGCTGCTAGCTAACGACCGCTCGACCGGTTAACCGGTTCGTAAGCGTACCGGACCGTGCCGTAGTGCCGTATGGCTTGCGGCATATTGCTTGAAACGGATGAAGAGGTTAGGAGGACGGGGTGTTTCTAGAAGGGCTGAATTGATTAGAAGCTGTGATTTGTGTAATAACTGAATGTTTCTACTAATACAAAATTAACTCAGAATGTCAATAACCATTAAAACTGGCGTTCTGATATGGTCACAAGTCATCATCTCCCCAGCCTTGTACAGTCGAACAAGCTAATAAGTATACAAGCGTTGCTATGGCCTTTTTTTTTTTTTTTTAAACGTTGCCCCCACTAAGAATTTCTCCTGTATCGTGGGTGCGTTCACGAAATTTAAACTCACATAGACAAATACCCACACCCGGAACAACTATCTGCAGGCCATACAAGTATTTGTTCCGTGCGGGGATCGAACACGCAGCGCAGCAGTCCAATCGCTCAGCCACTGCGCCAACCGTGCCGTCATAACCAACCGCGTCTTTTTCCTACATACTACCTACCTACGTACCAACTATCTACCTACCACCAACCTACCTACTACATACCTACTACCTCCTACCCTACCTACCTACCACCCATACCTACTCTACTAACCTACCTACCTACTACCCTACCTACCTACCACCCTACCTACTACTCTACCGACTACCCTACCTCCTAACCTACCTACTTACTACCCTACCTACCAATCATACCTACTCTACTATCCTACTTACTACCCTACCTACTACTCTACCTACTACCCTGCCTACCTACCTACCAGTTTCTCACCTTTTAAACCTTCCCTGGACTTCCACGAATATTTTAAGACTAAAATTATCCAAATCGGTCTAGCCGTTCTCGAGTATTAGCGAGACTAACGAACAGTAATTCATTTTTATATATATTTAGATACATTAAAAATATTGATTGCAATTTTGTTTTATAAAGCGTTTCGCATTAACCGACTGATGTCAAACGCTGTATCGTTCGGCATCAGTCTCTAAATGTATCTGTATAATCTTAAAAGTACATGCAAGTTAGCTGGCTGTATACTTATTAGCTTGTTCGACTGTACCAACGGCTTAACGTGCTTTTCGAGGCACGGATGAAACTCTGTATATAATGGACGGTGACCCATCCAAGGACCAACCTAGGCAAACAGGGCTTAATACTACTACTAATACATTTTTTCTATTAGGCTATTTATTCTCACTAACAATCTAAGAGGCTGATTTTTCCCGGTTACAATAGCAATTATTGGACCGTTACAACTTGAAACTTAACAACACAGTGGACATTATAATAACACACATAGCTGGCCAAATCTTCTACCCAACTTAGTAATCATAGGCGTAGTACCTACACATACATACATACACTCACGCCCTTTTCCCATGGGTGTAGGCAGAAACCGCAGAACGCCACCTGCTACGATCCTTACATACTCCTTTTGCCTTGTCCACATTTATACATCTGGTCATACACGCTCGCAAGTTACGAGTACTACGCACCTGTCCTTTCCGAAGAACGACACCAGTAAGATCAGTGTATGTCTTTCTAGGTCGTCCAATCCTGGCGTTGCCACTCACATCTGCCTCGCCACAATATAGGCTTAGTGTTATGTAATTATCAAGATTAATATAAAAGCCCATATTAAAACCGCTCTAATAGGCAAATACTTACATGAAGGTACGTTTTCATGAAACATTCTTTATTCAGGATATCCATTTTACAAAAAGCGGTCTAGACTTGGTCGTTAGGCTCGAAAGTAATTAATCAGTTGCTTACAATGTTGATTGTTACTGGTTTTTATAGGGAGGGATGTCATTTGTATTGAATAGTTTTTCAGTATTTTGTCTGTAAGGGCCTTGTTTTTGTGGAACTGAGGTAAGTTCTTGGTTCGATTCGTAGTTTCGTTGGTTTTTTGTTCAGTTGCTTCCGAAACATTGCAACTTATTTTTAGAGGTCAGGAGTTTTGAAAAGAGTCTAACTGCCGCACTCAGAGAGCTTTAATTATTACTTAGGCCATCTTTTAGTAAAGGTTTTGACAATTTTGTCATACAAAAGTATGTCAAATCTTTACTAAGTGACGGCTTAAGTAATTATTGAATATCTCTGAGTACCGCAGTGAGTTTAACTTACATGCGATTGATAAATCAAAATTCTGTCAATAACTTCTAAAGACAGGAGGAGCTCGTGGTTATATAATAGCGGCCGCTCAGATCAGTCTTCAGGTTAAGCCGCGCTTGCTTAAGCTGGAATCTGGATGGTTGGCCATCAAAGGCCACAAAGCAGCGTCAAGCCGTTGGTCCTGGCTGTCATTTGTAGATCTTTGACAGTCGTTACAGGTAGTCAGTGACCCGAAAGTCTGACAACCAGTCTTACCAAGAGGTATCGATTACCTAGTACTAACTGGCTTGTGGAGGTCAGATAGGCAGTCGCTCCATGTTAAATACTGGTATTCAGCTGCAACCGGTTAGACTGGAACCCGACCCTAACATAGTTGGGATAAGGCTAGGCAGATTCACTAGGATTTTTTCCTGTTTCGTGGATGCGTTCACAAACAAACACACTCACATACTTTTTAAACTCACATACACAAACACACCCAGACCCGAAAAACTATCTGCGGGAATCGATCCCGCGACACGTAGCGCAGCAGTCAACTGCTTCAGCCACTGCGCCAACCGTGCCGTCATAGATGATGGACTTCTAAACAGACTCAGTAATAATCTGGTGTAAATTATGTATCGTCGTTGTTCATAAGTACTGTGATGGGATATTTGATACAACGCGAAATTACCCTGACCTCCATATTGAGTATCGTTTTAGTCTCAGTGTACAATTCACAATACTACTTAGATCTACATACTACTTATAAGATACATGAATAGGTACTCGTATTTTATTACCAGTCAACTACGCTAGCATATATTTAGGATTTATTTCGTTTGAATATATTTTCTCTCACAAAGTAAATGAGTGGACAATTCTAGGATAAACAAATGGGTTTGATTGGTAATATAATTTGACACTTTCCTTTTTGAAGTCGGTTAAAGACAACTGGGATTAGCAGTTTGAGCCCAAGACACGCACCTGTAATTTTTCGGGATTCATGTCCGTATATTATAGGTATCACTTGCGTCGGTGAAGCAAAAAAAATGTGACACCAGATTTGACACTAACTACACTACAACTAAAAGGCCGGGATTTATAATATACCAAATTGCTTTTAGACTTTCAAAGAGATAACAACAAGAATAAATTAATTCTCTTCAAAGAAAAAGACGAACGAAAATTTATTAAACCATTTTTAAAGAGAATTGTTTATCTTTGATTCAATTTAGAAATCTGTTTATCCATTTTTGAAGAGCCTTGTTTATATTAAATCGAATGACTTACGTCTGTCCTCAGGAATAAGAAGGGATGAAGATAACAATGAATTGTTCGAATTTAATAATTTATTCGTCTACCGCCCTCAGGCTACGACTGACCTTTTCAAAGTTTATATTTAATCATATCAGCCATTCTTTTATGTAAGCTAAATATTTTACCCTATCGTTTTTTCCAAGAAATTCGTCTGAAACTGAAAGATTTTCTGGGTTGTCAACTACCTACTATTATCTTGACATCAATAGTGTAGGAGGGTGCTTTTATTTCAGCTTCTTTGGCGCTCCACCACTCAAAATGCTATCACAATAAATAAAATGTTTTCGAATTCTCTCAATAATGTTAGTCACCCACTTATTGCATAACCCACTGCTGAGAATATAATCGAGTTAAAAATAAAATTGCGAAAACCTTGACACTAAAGTAATGGCTTTAAAAATGTACACAAAGAAAAATGAAAACTAGTCAACCACAACACATAATCACGTCTCACCACACAAAATAACAAAGAATACTCTATTTAATCAGTTTCACTAATTTAATTACATCAACATTTACCAAATGAAATGTCAACCGAAATTAAAACGATTTCCCGAACTACAGAGTTCGCCGTCATCTTTGTTCCTTTTTCTTTGAAAATACCGACATTTTGCGTTTGACGATTTCAGGAATGGCGACCGCTATTGTGTGCCGCCTTTTGTTTCAGTCAATCTGAAAATGAGGGACTGTCAAATTGAAATGTTTAGGATTTTGGAGGCTGGAGTAATCTGCTGAGAATTAAAGGAGCTTGTCTCGTTGTATTTAGCTAGCTTTATTCGATTACTTTATTGAATATAGTTGACAATCCATCAGGAATTTTATTAAGTAAATTGACACCCTACGTCCATTTTCCAGAGCGGAGAAATCAAACTTCAGCACGGTTTTTTAAATACACGACATTGGCTTTATTTAATCATTGTATGCAATTAATTAAGTCTGAATCTATTAATTTCCATCTCGTTACATTAATTTAGGCCCAAGATTTTGAATCGTGTCTTAGGTCATGTGGTACGCCCCGAATCAAAGGAGGACGTCGTTAATTAGTCGTTAATTTTTAAACAATTATTTCCCCTGAAATACATAGCCCTGTCAAAGGAGTAATCCGTGTAAAATGAAATGAACCCAATATCAATAACCATTCATAAAACATATTACCCTTTTTTTTTTTTTGGCGGTTGGAAAATCATCACTGTGTTAAAAATGATATGGTAAAAAAGGAGGTGTCACATGAGATGACGAGAAACAGAGAGGTATGGAAGAGGAAGACATGCTGCGCCGACCCCAAATGAATTGGGATAAGGGCAAGAGAATGATGGTTGGAAAATCATCAAATAACCCCCCTCTCGCTCTTGGACAGAGCGTAAGGGAGTGTCAGACTTCTACTGACTAAAAACCACCCATGTTCCTTCTTGGCCCTGCCCTGGTGCCGAGGCCGCGGTATCTCTTGCGAACAACCCGCAGCTTCTACGGGAAATCATAGTACCTTTAGTTATGGTTGTCCTGTACCGGTGCTTAGAATTTTACTGCCCCTTAGGAAATGAAACCCAACTTAAAGCAGTCACACTTACAATCTTTATTCCATTACTAACTATTACCTTTGTATATGAAGTACCTTCTCTTAGTGAAGTTCTTAAAGTTCAAGGCATATTAAACTCCACTTAACCTTTACGAATAGGGCAGACTAACATCTTGAACGAAACTAATTCAGTATAGACTAGACCAGAGTTTCCCAAACTTTTTTTCTGGTAGATCACTTTCAAAATTTTCTGGTTTTGGTAGACCCCCCCCTGCATTTTTTTCAAGCCCGTGGACCAAGACAGAAAAGCAAGAAATTTGCAATATTATTAATACTGAAGACGAGATATTCACCATGTTTACTTTTTGTTTCGAGTTCCCGATATTTCGGCGCTGTTACAAGCACCATGATTACGGATAAACTGAAGTCGTTGCGAGAGGATGTGTGAAACATTCACCCGCAATGACTTCAGCTTAATAATGGTGTTAGTTACCATGTCAGTTTAAAAAATTATATTTGCAATATTATTTTTTCGCGATATTGTAGACCCCCGGCGGGTCTCCCGTGGATCCCTGGAGGTACTTGAACCACTTTGGGAATCACTGGACTAGACGAACGTTCTCAATTCCACTTGGTATCCATTTCCATAACGATGTTTCTCTTCCATTTCATTTAGTTCGGTATACTTATTAACGTTTCTGTAGTCTGCAACTGAATCATGTTAATTGCTGTTAGTTTTCTTCTTCAGTGATTTGATTTTCTTTGAAAGGTTTGAATTTTAATCATAGCTTTTGATGTTGATTGTTATAGAATAATTGACTTTACTGGCTGGTGAGCTTAGTTGTCGCGAGCGCAAGCGTGACTGTTTAACAGCATTTGGGGTCCGGTACCCAGTTCGGAAAATTGGTGTCGGATTTATTTATTTAGAAGCTGGAAAAAGCCTTTATACCATCTTCTCCAGGCAGGCCAGAGTCTAATTTTGTGCTCGATGGCTAGTGACAATAGAGTCGCCCTCCATTTGCATGATACTTAAACAAAAGTTCAAGAAGCTACATCTCTGCTGCCCCCAACTTGAAATGCAGTTGTGATATTATGTTAGTAATAAATCTCAAACTCATTATTTTGGAAAACTTACTGTTACATCTAAGACATATTTTTTTCCAAAAAAAATCGATTTATCTAAAATAATGTAATTAGTCCGTCAGATATATTTCCAAAAAATATTGGACACTTATTTTTTCTTTTTTAACGTAAACAAACAATGAAGACGAAACAGTGCTTTAAAAACTCGTGTGACGTCATATTCTAACGGTACACGTACACCGAATCCGTCATCGGCCGAAGTATGCTCGGGCGTCATGGGCCGATCAAATAAAACGTAGGTAAATGGAAGAGAGCGCATACATTGCTACTACCGACGCCGTCCGATGACGCCCGAAAACGGACGAATCGGTTTTAGTGTACGCGTACCGTTATCGTCTGCAGTGTATTCAGTTGAACGTCCGAGTTACTCGTCCGAGTAGTTCTGTCCGCCATCGGCCGACAATCGGTTTTAGTGTACGCGTACCGTAAGACATTAGTATGACATTCTTTACCGGGTGCAGAGTGACGTCACGACCTCCCACTCAAATCTTTGACGCGTTTTATCTTCGTCAATTTTTAACGATTTGATAAAACAAAAAATACGTATCCAATATTTTTAGATAATCTAACAGACGGACTAATTAGAATCATATTTTTTTAAGTCAGTAAACATCCCTATTGTGAGGAAATATAGGGTGTAAAAGTACCCTTAACGCAAACGAAGGGCATTTGTTCTCCCTACCACTGCTATCATTTTTTTGTTCTAGACCATACCTGGGAACCTCTTAGTTACGGAGATATTGGGGGTCAAAGTTCCAAATTTTTCACAGCTGTTTTTTGTAAATACTACTATTTCAGGTTTTAACTTTACTTAAATTAGCTCCATGACCCGTTTACTATTCAAAGCATCCACTAGCACAATGTTTTAAGAGTGCTACTTTGAGTTTTACCATAAAATGTGATTTTTGACCCCAAAAAAAAAAGTCATTTCCCAGCAAAAATTTTTGCGTAGGGGTACTTAGTTTGATGTACAGAATGCTTGGTTGACGGATGCGTGAAGGGTTCGATTACACCCTGTATGTAAATGTATAGAACCAATTGACATTCAAATCGATTCATTGATGACATACTTATGCGATAACAAACATTTAAAAACATAGTAATACAAGCATATTGAAAACCTCCTGTTTTTGAAGTTAACCTTCGTGAACCTACATGAAACATAACATCATGAGGTTACCTACTATACTCAGTTGCTCAGCAGTGTTACTTGTATAACTCGGTAGTATTATTTCGTAAGTAGCAGGTACGGAACTCGCAACAAACTTCTCCTAACATTAATTGCTGCAAGTTTCGTTCGCTGCAAGTTTACTGCTCGCCTATTTATTGTTATTTTCAGACGATTTTATTGTATTTCAAGTTGTCTTTAATATGTTTTGGTTTTATGAGGAAATAGTTTAAAACTTGAAATCTTTAAAATTGAGTGTTATTTCTCCTCATCATCTGCCTAGCCTTTTCCCAACTATGTTAGGGTCGGCTTCCAGTCTAACCGGATGCAGCTAAATACCAGTATTTTACATGGAGCGACTGCCTATCTGACCTCCACAACCCAGTTAATACCAGGTAATACGTTATTTCTCCTGTATTTAATAATTAAAGTCTTCTCCTAAACTCGTCAACATAACTCCCGTAGCGAATAGTTGGATACTCGCTATTACGAGGTTCTTCCTCAAGACTTTACTGTTTACTTCGTATAACAGAGTTAGTTGTGTAAACTCATGCTGTTATGGCTGAGTTAGTTTTTAATTGATATAATAAATTAGCCTTTTTTCTTACAGATACTTACCTATTTTCGCTTGACTGTGGCGATCTTTCAAGACCCACAACTTTGTATGCAATAGCGTCATAAAGTTTTATTTAAGTTGGGAATTAGACGATTGTTTTACATTAAATGGTGTGGGCCATTACAATAGAGCAATCGATTATATCTAACCTTTCATTGACTTACTGATACATGCTAAAGAAAAGACCAATTCATAGAATATTGGCTTTATGCAATATTAAATACAGCATAGAAATTTATCAGACATTGACAGATACAGTGGATGACAATCTATAATAAAATCTTCTTTATTGAATGGCAAGGAGTTCACATCATTCACCCCCCCTAAGAAGGAACGTAATCCTGGAGGTAGCCTGGAGGTCTACGTTCGCGTGCAGAGCGGCGCTCTTGAGAACCGCTCGCTTCTGGGTTATCAGGTGGGTCTGTACCCGCAATAGGCTGCTCAGGCTCCTCTTCGTCCGACAGATCATCGCTTAAGTTTTGATTTGATCTCGGCAGTGGTGCTAGTGACCTGTTAGAAACCGTCGTTTCACGCCCATCTGGTAAACGAACGAAGGAGTACTCAGGATTGCTCTGCAGTAGCTGAACTTCTTCTACAGCTGGGTCGTATTTTGAGGTCCTTACGTTCTTTTTCATGTAAACAGGTCCGGGCGAATGAAGCCAAGATGGTAAAGATTGGCCGTTTATCGAGCGGCGAGGGTGATTGAACATACGCTCATGAGGAGTCGCATTGGTTCCTGTGCATAAAAGAGATCTAATTGAGTGTAGCGCCGGTAGTATAGCTGTCTCCCAGTTTGCTATATCCTTGTTATTGCATCTGAGATACAGTTGGATTGTACGCCACAGTGTACCATTTAAGCGCTCTACCAAGCCGTTTCCTTGAGGATTGTAGGGCGTTGTGCGACTACAAGATGTACCGAGTGAAGTTAAGAATTGTCTTAATTCGTTAGATAAGAATGAGGTCCCTCTGTCCGAATGAACGTAAGCTGGAGTGCCGAATGTGGAGAATAGGTCTTTCAGGCATCTTATTACGGTTTCGGAAGTCATATCTTTACAGGCATAAGCAAAGGGGAACCTGCTGTATTCATCGATAATCGTGAGTATATATTTGTTTTGCGTGTTAGAAGGGATTGGCCCTTTGAAGTCTAAGTTCAATCTTTCAAACGGTGCAGTTGCTTTTATGAGGTGTCCTTGATGACCAACATAACGTGGCTTAATTTCGGCACAGATTGGGCATGCTGCCGTAATTTTCTTCACGTCTTCAATAGAATATGGCAAATTTTTCGATCTGACCCAGTGTATCATACGAGTGATACCTGGGTGACAGAGAGAACGATGGAGCTCGACGAGTCTGGAGTGAGAGGTCGCAGAGTCCATGTGCATACAGACTCGTGAGAGTGCGTCAGCAACTAAGTTCTGTTTACCTGGTCGATAAACAATATCGTATCTAAAGCATGATAATTCTAGGCGCCATCTTTCTATTTTTTCATTTTTGATTTTGTTTGAATGTGTTTGATTGAACATAAACGCAACTGACTGTTGGTCAGTAATTAGTAGAAAATGTCTTCCGATTAGGAAATGTCTCCATTTCCGTAAAGCTTCGACAATTGCGCATGCCTCCTTTTCAATTGTGGGTTGTCGCTTTTCAGAATCGTTAAGCGATCTTGAAAAAAACGCTACAGGGCGTCCTTTCTGTGTTAATGTCGCTGCGATTGCGAAGTCCGAAGCGTCGGTTTCAACAGAAAATGTCTCGTTATCGTCTATTCCAGCCAAGGTAGCTTCGCAAATATCAGTCTTAAGATTGTTGAATGAATTGATGGCGTCTTCAGTTAACGGTAGAGTAGCTTCAATTAGTGGTCTTATTTTTGAAGAAAAGTTGTAGATCCACTTTGAGTAGTGGGCAAATACTCCAAGTGCTCTTTTCAGAGTAGCAGTATCGTTGGGGATTGGAAGATTCATCAGTGGTTCCAAACGAGATTTGTCTGGTTTGATAATGTTACAATGAATGGTGTAACCAAGAAGATTGATCGAGTCTGTTTCAAAAGTGCATTTGCTAGTATTCAAAGTAAGTTTGTATTTCTTAGCGGCTTCCATAAATTTGTTAAGGTTTATGTCGTGATCTTCCTTATCTTTTCCACAAACGGTCACGTCATCAAGGTATGCATATGTACCTTTTAGATATTCAGAATCAATAATATATTGCAGAGTTCGCTGAAACGCCGCTACACCATTCGTGACCCCGAAAGGTATGCGGGTAAATTGATAAAGATTACCGCATGCTTCAAAGGCGGTATATTTCTTTTCTCTAGGGAGAATGGGAACTTGGTGATAAGCACTTTTGAGGTCAATTTCGCTAAAGACGTTATATTTAGCAACTTGCGTTATGATGGAGTCAATGCTCGGGAGAGGATATGCGTCTAGCTCAGTGAATCTGTTTATTGTTTGTGAATAGTCGATTACAAGGCGCTTCCGATGATGGCCTCCTCCGGCAACGAGTACTTGAGCTCGCCAAGGTGAAACACTGGGTTCAATGACTTTATCTTTAAGTAAATCATTTATCTCGTTCGATATGAATTCTTGGTCTTCTAGGGAATGCCTTCTCGAACGGATCGCTATAGGCCTGATATTTGGCGCAAGATTAGTAAAAATTGATGCTGGCGGGACAGATGCCTCCATTACATTGCAAATTTTCAGGGGTTTTTTATCTCCTCCGAATTGAAGTTCCACGGACGAGTGTGTTTTCAATATATCATGCCCGATAATTACGTCAGCACACAGATTAGCAATAATGAGAAGAGGACGATGTTGATATTTGTGTTCACCAATTTGAATGTTAGCGAAACATAGTCCCTCTACGTATGAAATGTTGCTTAGAGATGCTAGAGTTATTGCTTGTTTGCAGGGCTTGCGTTTTAGATTCATAGTTTGAGCAAGGTTCTTATCGATAAAGCTGAGAGAGCTTCCAGTATCGAGCAGAGCATCAACACGTAAGTGATTTAAAGTGATATTCATAGTCGCTTTTTGCAGGCTTATTGGAGCGGCAGCAGAGATAGTCGACAGATGTGAGCCAGGAGCTTCAGATTGAGAGCTATCGTCGTTCGTACTAATAGCGTTTGCGGCGCGTTGGTTTTGACCGATGCTACGGCATACGTTGGCGAAATGTCCTTTTTTGGAGCAAAGCTGACAGTCAGCGTTTCTAGCTGGACATTTGAGTCTTTGATGGATATTACCGCCGCAGAAAAAGCATCGACGGCTATTTAGTACAGGGCGGCTACGTTGAAAATTGCTTTGAGTGCTGGAGGCTGCTAGATTTTGCGACATCAACGTATCTTGAGTTTCAGAGACTGCATTGACGGGAGCAAACGATGTAGTGGGACAAGGCGCTGTTAATAGCTGCGAAGTATTTTCAGCAGTTTCTAAAGATATAGCTAAGTCCAAGGTTTCTTCGAGAGTCATAGTGGACTTCTCTAATAGTCTTTCTTTAATTTTTTTTGACGATATTCCGGCAATAAATACATCGCGCAAAGTTTCATTTTGGTGCGCCTCAGCAGTAACATTCTTAAAGAGGCAATCACGAGCGATTATATTAAGAGCTCTCGAGTACTCTGCTAACGATTCGCCAGACTGTTGTTTTCGAGTATTCAAACGGTGGCGAGCAAGAATAATATTTCGCCTCTTTTCGTAGGCGGTATTCAGAGTAGTAATTGCATCATCATACGTAGCACAGGCGCGGATATAGTTAAATATCGATGGCGATATATGGTTAACAAGAAGTTTATACTTGAGGGCATCGTCTGCAGTAGAAGCTTCAAGTGCGATAAAGTTCTCGAACGAATACTTCCAGTGAGCCCACTTCAGGTCCGATCCAGACATAGAAGGTTCTATGTCAAAACGTTCGGGCCGTAGGTACCGCGACATCGATGAAGATTTTTCTTTTTCGTTAGTAGGCATATTAGACACAGAGAAACACAAAATTAATATTGCATAAATTGATACATGCTAAAGAAAAGACCAATTCATAGAATATTGGCTTTATGCAATATTAAATACAGCATAGAAATTTATCAGACATTGACAGATACAGTGGATGACAATCTATAATAAAATCTTCTTTATTGAATGGCAAGGAGTTCACATCACTTACTTACAACTAGTCTTATCGCAGGGTATTGTATTACCCAGTACAAACCGGGTAACTACTGGTTATTGTTAGACTGGAAGCCGGCGCAAAAATTTTTGGGAAAAAAGCTAGGCAGATTATGATGATGATTGTTTTACTGACACCTTACCACAATGCAAATAAAACATTTCTACAAAACAGTCAAGTACACATTTTTACTTTAATCTAAATTTTTGTCTATTCTAAATTCAGTTTTACGGGTGTCTTTACAACCTTCCAATCCACACAACCAACATTAGGTACCTCTAAGTATCTCATAACATTTTTCCTCTTACCATAAAGATAGATTCACACCAGAGCGTCAAACCAATCAATGAATAATGCTAATACGGTGCAACGGAAGCGGCTACATAATATCCTGTGTCCGATGTGACTGCTAAACAGATCGTACGCGATGTGAGAAGGGCAGAAGATCCGTTTACAATGTGTGATTAGGAAACTGACACTCTTGATGGATAGAGTATTCTCTCTATTTCTTAAGTCTCCGTAATCTATGGTTAGTTTTTATCCGACTTAAAAAAGTAGGAGGTTCTCAATTCAATTGTTTTTTTTTAAGTATTTACACCAATTACGCTGACATTTATGGTCCGATTTCCGTGATTCGTCTTTAGTTTGATGCGGAATAGTTGCCATTTGGTCCCATAAAAATTTTACATACTTTGGCATAGTAGACGTTTTGTTAACAATTTCAAGGGTGTTATTTTGTTGCACGGAATCACAATCCGTTTTCTAAAATTAAGCCTATGTTATGTTACTCCTTATAAAATCTGCCACCTGTAGTGAAAGTCCCGTCAAAGTTAGTCCAGCCGTTTCGGAGATTAGCTGATACAAACAGACAAACATTTTAAAAGTTTCTCTTTTGGTATACATTTTTTTAAGTGCTTAGTATGATTGGAGCTGTTTTTTCCAAAGTATTAAATAAGACAATATTCTGTGGAGTGCCACTGCTTACAAAAGGAAACGATAATTTCATCTCTTTAGTTTCCACTTTCGACTTAAAGTTTATTTAGTTACGGAATCTTTTCAAGCATTAAGCTAAGTTGGCTTTCTAGTCTTGTCTGTCTGATGGTCGTTGCAACGCAGTTGTCCAGCGACTGATTAGCAATCCACTAACATACTACACGTGGAAGATATTAATATAAATTAGTTTATTAATATACACTTAAATAGACTATCATTTGAGTTATATTTGGCTTGATTGGCCGTTTAGTAGTAGGCGAGGGTTCTTTGAAGGCTGTATATATTAATATAGAGTTTTTTTTTTTTTTTTATTTTTATTTTATTTATATAAGCAGGTACTTGCCACACTTACAGTTTGCACCAACGCGTGCAGCAAGTCAACAACACACTTTAACTTAAAAATCATACATGACATAACATCACGCCTGTAATCCCCGAAGGGTTAGGCAGAGGTGTACCTAACAGTACACCCACATTTCGCCAGCAACATACATCGGCAGCATTTTTAACTTAAAAATCGTAAGCAATAATTAAGCATATCTTTATTGCTACTCATAAACAGATCTAGTTGATCAAGTGAAAAGTGGAGTGAAGAAAATATTCTTACATTACTTTATTCAGCATTTATTTACTAAAAATATTATACAGACCATTTTTGAGGGCAGATAGCTAACGATATAATGATTTAAATTAGGCTACTTTTATTTAGAAATTAATTAGTGTTGTTTCCAAAAAATTATAACCCTTGAAATTGTTAGCAAAAGCCGACTCAAAAACGGAAGTAATTTTTTTTATAACAATTTTACGTGACTAGCTTAAGCCCGGGACTGCGCTCGTATGAAGTTCGATAATTGTCCTCTGTGTGTAACCTGGATAAACATCCAGGTTAAAAGCTATCTGTGTGCTAAATCCAAATCCCTTCAGTGGTTCTTGCGTGAAAGAGTAATAAACGTTCATACATCCTCACAAACTTTTGCATTTGTAAATTTTAAATGATAACACTTTTGACTTATAAACAAACGGCGACACGGTTACTCATACGAATATTCTGCATCTCAAAACGAAAATAAATAAAACAGGATTACTCAATACTATCAGACGTACAATGGGCTAACAGTAAACCAATCGAAAGTGCGTTCGACGCCCGACCTCGACAACCATGTGTCAGGTCTCCAATGGACGCTACACTTTCGCTTAGCTTTGTTTGTGTAAATGCGAACATTTACTGCTACAAGCATGTTTAATTTGTTGCAGTTCAAATGTCAACAGGGAGGCACCGATGGAGAATTATTTTCGAAAGATCCTTGAAGAATTATAATTAAAATTCAAATGATCTGTTCCGTTATGGAATTTGGTACTCTGACATAAACTATAGTATATATTATTGTATTAGGATTTAATTCACAGACACACCTTCACATACCTTTGCTAGTTTTGACTTATTAAGAGTTTCACATAACTTAGTCGAAATTCAAATGATTTGATAACAAGCCATTGTCTATTTCGGGATTCCTATGGGCTCTAACCGAGATATTAATATGAAAAACAGCAACACGTTACATGCTCATTGCTCCCAAAATTAACCAAAAACCAAAAATTACCCAAAATTTGTCAACCAGAAGTTTTCACGAGAGAACTTCTCTCTTATTTACACCTAGTAGCATGGTTTGATAAGAATTGTGGTCTTGCGGCCAGGCTAACCTTATAACAATGCAAGTTTACGGCGCAATGCCGTACCTAAACGCGCATGCTATTTACATTACTCGCCTCGCTTTCAATGGACCATTAACCTTAAAAGTTTACAGCCGTGGGTGTTGATGAATGGATCGAAACGCCTATGAATGGGCTACTCCGATAGTTGACTAACAGTCGGTTGCAATACCTGCTTACCATAATGCGTGGTACGGTGTGAAGCCTTGTCCTAGTGCCTGATATTAGGTTTGTGCTTAATTGCATTATGTTTTGCATATTTTGCATATAAATGACGTTTAGTACAGCAGTTGGATTATTTATTAATAGTTCTATTCTCATAGGAAATAATATAAATAGCAAATTATATTGGAATAGCCTAGTGGAGTCACCATCGTACTGCCAAGTCATCGGTCTTGTGTTCGAACCCAAGACCACGGGCTACGGGTTGTTCGCAAGAGATACTGCGGCCTCGACATAAAAGGCTAAGAAGGAACATGGGTGGTTTATAGTCAGTAGAAGTCTGACACTCCCTTTCGCTCTGCCCAAGAACGGTTAATCGATGATTTTCCAACCGCCAAAAAAAAAAAAGACCTCTGATTAATTATATTCAATTTGAGAAAAGGCTAGGCAAAGGATGATGTTATTCATTTTAAACCGACTTCCAAAAAGGAGGAGGTTCTCTATTCGTGTGTATGTTTTTTTTTTATTTGTGTGGATATTTGCGAATACGCTTTTCGTGTGAGTAAAAGCAACTACATATATGTTATAGAAAACTACTACTACATATATGTAAAGGAATTATGATGATTTGCAACAACTTATTTCTCAATTAAAAAGTTACTGTAACGATGAAGATCAATAAATAAAAAGGTTACTTAAATCGATTGATTGACTTAATATACAATTTACAAGAATATTTTAGATTACGTTCATAGTTTTCTAAACTATGAACACACACACACGACACACATACACACACACGCACGCACGTACACACTACTTTGTTTAGTGATTGTTTACTACTATACACATCAAAATTTATAAAATATCCAATATATCTGGACGTAAAGAGACTTCAACAGAATGACTTGTAAAATATAATATGTAAATTGAGCTGCGCTGTGTTATCATAGACTATCGTAGAACTTAGCCTGAATCTCAGGTGTTTACCTAGGATAATTGTGTTTGCTTTCTCTCTAGCCGTACTTCGACGTTTGAGCTAGATAGGTTATACTTAGGTATTAATATTGTATCGTGTATCACAGTCTGCCGCGACGCCTTTTGGCTGTGTCAGGGCTTCAATAAGTGATTATTATTATAGCCGACAGCTCATTGGGCATCGGTTCACGTTGGTTTTGGATCGAAACAGCTGGAAGTTATGAGGAGAGTTCTTTTTGCTGATGACAGCACGATAATTGTAAGACGTAATAAAAATAGAACATATGAAAGTGACATCAAAGACGCATTACAACAATCAATTAATTGGCTTGAACATAATAATCTAAAATTAAATTTAAATAAAACTAAAATTATGCAGTTTCGACAAAGAATAACCACTCCTGACATTAATATAACTTTTGACGATAATAAAATTGAAGAAGTAGAACATATAAAATTTCTTGGCTTGACAATTGACTCTAAACTGACTTGGAAAGACCATGCAGCAATTCTTATCGCAAAATTAAGTAGGTTCGCTTTTGCTCTATATAGACTTAGGAAAATAGTTAATCAGGCAGCTGTTGTAGCTGCGTATTATGGTTATGTAGACTCCATACTACGTTACGGAGTAATTTTTTGGGCTAATTCCTGCGAAAAACTTAACATTTTTAAAGCACAGAAGAGGTGCATTAGGTCAATATGCAATCTTAAACCAACGGAAAGCTGTAAACCGCATTTTAAAACTCTTAAAATATTAACATTACCTTGTCTGTACATATATGAAGCGGCATTGTTCGTCAAGAAAAACAGTGAATTATTTAAAAAAGCTTCGGATCAACGCTTCAGGTCGACACGACCAGAATATCGACACGAATTATGTCTAAGAGCCTCGAAGACCGTCCTTATGCACAAAAGCATTCTCTGCATGGCTCCGAAAATATTAAATAAAATTCCAAATAACATTAAAGATTTAAATTTGACACAATTTAAACGAAAGCTAAATAACTTTTTAATTGAAAAATGCTACTATACCATTGACGAATTCCTTCTTGACAAAATGTGACAAACTAAGCTGACAATTATGTATTTTATTCCTGACAATTTAATACTTGACTAATGAATTGTAATCTGATTTTTTGATGTATTTTATTATTTGTTTTTGTTGTTGTCTCTATTGTGAAAATTTTTGATTGTATACCCACTATTGAAAAGATTGTTATGTCATGTTTCTACCGATTTTAAATTATTTATTGTTTAATTTGTGTATGCCCAATGGGTAGTTTTTTGAGAAACATTTTATAACATTACTGTAAGACCACACATCACCAAAAAACATGCAAATAAATACTTTGACTTTGACTTTGAAGAGGCCTTTGCTCAGCATTTGCACAATGCAGGCCAACTGCGGTACTCAGAGATATTTAATGATTACTTAAGCCGTCACTCAGTAAAGATTTGACATACTTTTGCATGACAAAACTGTCAAAACCTTTAATAAGTGGTGGCCTAAGTAATCATTAAAGCTCTCTGAGTCCGGCAGTAAAAGTAAAAGCTAAATAGTTAGGTTTTTTTTAAAACTCTGTAATTAGATAAAATTTTTCATTTCATGTGTTTGTTGACTCACATTATTGCAATGATTTTTAAATAAATTATAGTTGCACCTAATTTATAAGTACGCTCATCATCACTTGCCTAGGCTAGGCGGGTGATGATGAGTTTCTCCAACTTTATAAAGCGACTGTCTATCTGACTTCCATAATCCAGTTAGTACTGAGAAATACGGTACTCCTGTTAATTAAATAATCAAACACTAAGGTTGTACTTATACTAGTCTCGAATGAACCGAACCATGAAACGAAAAACTTAGCTTTACTAATGTTTTAACTGATAAACTGTTTCAAACAAGAATAATACTTTATTCCACTCTCTTCTACGTCTATATACCTACCTACATGATATAATAGAACTCTGTCCATTGTTACTTAAAAATCAATTTAGTCCGTCGTCTGCGATGTGGCTCCATCGTAAGTAGATTAACTTAAAGTTGCTTGTATTGACGGAGAGGAGCTCACAGATTTCTTATTAACTTTAATAGTTTCCAGAAGGTTCTTAGGGGAGGATTTTTCAGAGCTGGCACTTAAGCCCTGATCAGAGGAATAACGGTGATTTTTATTTACGGTGTAAGGGACAGCGTGACACATACGTCTTACCAAGAATTTAATGTCATATTTTAAACCTCTCAGCGTTGAAATTGTTCATTGCTGCAGCTGTTTTATACAATACTTAAACGGTCAAAATGTAATGCTATTGAGACTCATACGGTCACAATCGGGTCTAGAATCATGTACTTATTTTTGAATCCATGTTCTAAGTTTATGTCAAGATGTCTGATATATTTAATAATTAGCTCCACAATATCAAACTTTATACCTGTAAATCTTGCCTGGTTATCTCTTTTCAAGACATTACATAATCTAATTTACAAAAGACACTCACGCGGTACCCGGATCGCATGCCCGTACATGAGTTGTTATATAATGTTCTATACTTCTATGTGTTTGTTTTATGTTATCCTACAAACTGAAATCTAAGCTTTACAATATCATAGTTTTTACCTGTAAATCTTGCTTGGTTTTTAACCGACTTCCCAAAAGGAGGAGGTTCTCAATTCGATCGGTATGTTTTTCTCTTATCAACCGATTACAGAATCGAATTTACAAAAGACACACAGGGTACTAGGGCAGCATGCCTGTACAGGAGTTGTATAATGTTCTATCTATACTTCTAGTATTTATTAGTTTTATTTTATCCTACAAACTGAAATTTAAGTTTTATAATATCGTAATTTCTACCTGTAAATCTTGCTTAGTTTTCTCTTTTCAACCCATTACAGAATCTAATTTACAAAAGACACGCGGTACCCGGATCGCATGCCCGTACAGGAGTTGTTATATAATGTTCTATACTTCTATGTATTAGTTCAGTGCGAGTCCCGCTGGGCTGCAATCTAGTGCCAAGTGTCAATGACCTCGCACTATTGCTGCTTATATTGAAACCATTGCCGTGGAATGTGTGGATATTATAGTTAAGGAATGTACTGAATATGAGGTGTATATTTTTGTGAATTTTGTTGGTAATGCGAGAAAAGGATAGCTTGGATTTTTTAAATTGATAGTTAACTTTAATGAATAAAAACGTTCGCTTAAAACTGCTTCGTTGATATTGTGGTTGCAAACACAAGCTGCTGAATATGAGATCCTGGGTTCGGTTCCCGGGACGGGCAAAGTGTTATTGGGTTTTTCCAGCAGGAATTTCTCTGTAGCAGTCACGGGATCTAAATTTGTGTCCGGTTGACGGCAATAGGCTCGCCCCTTATTGTATGGGACTTTAACATAACTTGCGAAATGTGGGTGTACCATTTGGTACATCTTGACCTTCCCACAAACCGACAGACTCACAGATAAACTTACTCACTTAAACGTACCTCAAAACTCAACAAAACGTCAATTAAACACTTGATTTACGAAAACCAACTCTACTGCTACGACATAAGAACACTGTCAATTTGTTGTGTACTTTACAACGCCTACACTCCTGCCGAATTCCGGTACAGTGTCAAATAACGAGGAACGTGACACTTTTAGCCATTGTCTAACCGTTCTTGGTTGAAGAAGTGTCGTTTATGAAGTACTATATTGAATGGAGGTCATATTGTGGGAATTATGTGGTATAGTCACTCATATCAGGCTAAAGGTAGATTGAGTGGTCACTCAATTTGTATCTTCAGAAGTCAAAGCTTCTCTTTCTTAAACTAGCTGTTGCCTGCAACAATGAAATTCTATAAAAAATACTAGCTGTACCCTGCATGCGTTGCATTGCACCTTTTTCTACCTACCCTACCTTCGGGTGAGGTTAGGAGGGTGAAAAGTACTTTACGACCTATTCTCATACCTACTAAATATATACACAAAATTTCATAAAAGTCGGTCAAGCCGTTCCCGAGGAGTATGGCAACTAATACTGTGACACGACAATTTTATATACCTATTAGGGGACCTGGCAGACGTCATCCTGCTCGGACAGCAGCGCCACCTACCGGGTTCAACTGTAAATCTAAACCATTCTCGAATCTACTGGAAAACGCACAAAAAATTTCATCCAAATCGGTCCAGCCGTTTAGGAGGAGTTCAGTGACAAACACACGTACAGTAGAATTAAATATATATTAAAGACTAGCTGTTCCCGGCATGCGTTGCAATGCCCTTTTTCCTACCTACTACCTGCCTGTGTACCAACTACCTACCTACCTACTACCTCCTACCCTACCTACCTACTACCCTACCTACCCACTACCCTACCTACCTACTACCCGACCTACCTACTACCCTACCTACTTACTACCCTACCTACTACTCTACTGACTACCCTACCTACTCTACTATCCTACTTACTACCCTACCTACTACCCTGCCTACCTACCTACCACTTTCTCACCTTTTAAACCTTCCTTGGACTTCCACGAATAATTCAACACTATAATTAGCCAAATCGGTCCAGCCGTTCTCGAGTTTTAGCGAGACTAACGAACAGCTATTAATTTTTATAAAATATAGCTGTACCCCGCGTGCGTTGCAATGCCCTTTTACCTACCTATTACCTACCTACCTACATACTACTAATTTCTCACCTTCTCTGGACTGCCACAAATGTTTCAAAACCAAAATTAGACAAATCGGTCTAGCCGTTCTCTAGTTTTAGCGCGACTAACTAACAGCAATTAATTTTTTTATTATGCGCAATCACCATTTGAAAAATCATTTTTCTATTGGGAAAGAAACAGTAATTATTTGTGATTATTGTGATAATGTCGTATGGTCTGTTTGAAGTTGTCATTCGTTGACTGAACAACTGAACGTCACTCAATTGTTTTGCCTTCCCGAAACCTCTCCACGAACACTTGAACTTTATAGTACGGTATTAAAGCTCAAATTGATTTGACGTTTTAGTTAGAAAACGTTTGTATGGGAAAAAGAAAAGGGCTGTTTTTAGGGCTTTTCCGGCCATTATTCGAATTTTTCTCGCCGTAAAAACCATCCTTGAATTTCAACGAAAATTAAAAAAAAAAAATCAGCCAAATCGGTCAAGCCGTTTTCATGCCAAGTCGTGACAACGAAAAACGGGTTTCATTTTTATATATATAGATAGATATAGAAAATTACTTCCCTAGTTGAATCGGATTTATTTTGCCCTGAACCTTTAATCTTTTTCTAAAATATCCTTAGTTACTCTTTATAACCTCTGTAATCTGCTAGTAAAAGTCCCGTCCCGGTCCAGCTGTTTGAGAATCTGTATAAAAATTGTTTTCAAAATAAAACAGTTTGTGTGTATTTTCTTGGACAAGACCAGAAAATTTCAAACGACTGAGTACAAAATATTCTCGGCCCACAAAACGCAAAATTTAAAGGCAAAAAAGCTAAGTACATAATTCCAATCATTGCTGCCATCTTTTACTTGATGATAAACTGAAAATGTCTTGCAGAAATCTTAAAACATTTTTCATAATGCATGCAAGAGCACAACTAAGAAAATTCTCATTCCGACCCAGTCCCTATCACTATAATAAACGAACTCTATTAATATAATAAGCCCTTTTTCTATGAAACTCCTACAACAAACTGACCTTTATTACCAAGAGATAAATCTTCAGCCATATTTCAAGCTAAGCTGCTTGCCTCATTACGTTAACAGCTTATTTACAGTGGCAATTAGCTCGGGTTTAGCTTAGCTTACTTCATTAGAGCTGCGTGTGATACATCGGTGAAATCTGCAGTTTAACACCTATGTTAGCTGCATTGGGTTATTTAGGTTTTGGGGTAATTTAGAAGACAATGATGATGTTTATCTATTTTTGCTTGTTTAAATCAAGCGTGATAATATTGTAATTATCCAACAAACTTGTTTTTAAAGTGTATAAAATTTGTAGAAGTAAATTGATAACAATATTATAAATTAAAAATAGAATAAGAATAATTTATTGTTCCAAGAAGTCGGTTAAAAATTACATTCATTACATTGATTCCTGAAAATCACATAAGGATTCCCTGTGTCGTAAGTTTCAGGCTCCTTCGTTCCGTTGACATATTTGTGACACAAATAATATTTGTTACAATAAATTTCTAAATCTAATAATAATCTACTATCTAAATAGTATACTAGTAATCTAAAAAAAAGGAATACACAAAGAAAACAGTGTGATGTGTGTCTGTGTGTATGGTATTTATGAGTGTCAAATGTGCGTGTGTGTGGTGGGTGAATAACCTAAAGTCACTAACATAAACTAAAACATGGCGTCAAAAAAACTCCTCAACGCTATCAATTGTCCCCAAGAGCCTGGCGGCGTTGCCACATTGTTTGACAACGAATTCATCATTTAGCTATAATATCTCGCCAGAATTAAAATTAAGCACACCATAGGAATAACTGGTCATGCTTTGTTTGTTTAAATGATTGCTATCAATGTTACTCGAGCTCGTGGCTTAATAAGGACTGCCACTCGGGTCGATCTTTAGGTAAAGCTGTGCTTGCCTAGGTCGGTCTGTGGATGGGTGACCGCCCAACATACCGAATTTCCTCCGTGCCTCGGAAAGCACGTCAAGCTGTTGGTCCGAGCTGCCATATATAGATCTTTGGCAGTCGTGAAATTTCAGTGACCTGAAATTCTGACATCCATTCTTACCAAAGAGTATCGTATTACCTAGGTATTAACTGGGTTGTGGAGGACAGATAGGCAGTCGCTCCTTGTAAAATACTGGTATTCAGCTGCATCCGGTTAGACTGGAAGCCGACCCTACCATAGTTGGGAAAAATATCAATGTAACTCAATTTCAATAAGTGCTTCAATTTTGAAGATAAACCAAAATGGCGATGCCTTGAAAAATGTTGCACTTCCCATTTGACAGTAAAACCGATACCTACATATCTGTACCCCATTCTTCTTCCTAAGTTTGATTCCCGGGTCTTGCAAAGTGTTATTAAGCCCACTAACAAATTACCTGACCTGGGAATTGAACCGAGGACACCATGCTCACTAAACGTAAGTCCAAAATATTTACTTATCATAAAACCCTCCAGCTTCATCTTCACCCGTAATTAAAACTTGCAACCCCTGCGGCTGTTTTTTGTCCAATTTCGATGCGGAAAGCGCTTTTCAAAGGGGAGATCTAAAGCGCTAAACGTATGCGTAGTCACACACTGTCCCCCAGTCCCAGTAGTGGGATACTATCTCTGTTTGCACAGTAACTGAGTAGGGGTTGAAGGATGGGATGGAACGTTTGATTGTCATTTGCTTAGCTTGGCGGGTTCGTAATGAAGTGGAGTGATTGTTTCTTCTTATAAAATTGTGAATTATTTTCTGATTGGTGTTTGATGTTTTTGCTTTGCATTAAATTTTCACACAGTAGCCGTCTAAAATGATTTAGTTAATCAGCATTTCTTTTTTTTTTAACTAGGGTCATTATTTTTGATGTGAATCATCTATAGGGTGTAAAAGTACCCTTAACGCAAACGAAAGGCACTTGTTTTCCCCACCACTGCGATCATTATTTTGTTCTAGAAGTTCCAAAAAGTTAAGTTCCAAATTTTTCACAGCTTATTTTGTAAATACTAGTTTTTCAGGTTATAACTTTACGTAAATGACCTCCATGACCCGTTTACTATTCAAAGCATCCACGAGCCCAATGTTTTAAGAGTGCTACATTGAGTTTTACCGAAAAACGTGATTTTGACCCCCAAAAAAAGTCGTTTCCCAGAAAAAAAATTTGCGTAGGGGTACTTAGTGTTATGTACAGAATGCTTGGTTGACGACTGTGTGATGGGTTGATTTACACCCTGTATATGAGCGACTAGTCAGTAAAACCCACTCCCCCAGAAAGGTTAGGAAGTGGTGTACACAAACCATCCTTACTAATATTATAAATGTGAAAGTAACGCTGTCTGTCTGTCTGTCGCACTTTCACGCTAAAACTACTGAACCGATTCAGAAGAAAGGTACACAGATCCTGAGCCTGAGAATGGACATAGGCTACTTTTTAATGTGAAAATAGGGTTGTAAGGGGGTATTATGAGATTACTTTGGTCACGATAACCGACATCTAGGCGGGCGATGCCGTGGGCATCAGCTAGTCAGTATACTATTTGGCTTACTATTGCATACGTTCAAAGTCACCAAGAGTCGAAGTTCTATCTATCCGTTCTATCTAACTCTTAGTACTTATCAACTAGCATATAAATCGACTATCAAATATAACACGATACTAACTTACGTTTAAATCAACAAACGCTGAAATCACAGTTACAAAATACGATTTATTTAGTTACGAGTAAATAACTCCGAAATGTTTGCCCGACACTACACAACAGCGAGTAGGACTTGTTGACACGGGGCAAAGCTCTAAATTATTTAGTAACCGTTTGATTTTTCAAAATTAATATCGAGTAAAGCAAATATCTAAGATAAACAAATTATAAATAACTGAATAAACTCACAACCACTTCTGTGTTGTGACTGCTGAGATGACGAATGATAAAGAAATATATGAAAATAATAATGAATGTACCGTATGGTGTCGGACGTAAAGAATAGCACCATCCCATATCTTCCAGTGGGTGTCGTAAGAGGCGACTAAGGGACTTACCAGAGAATGGGCAGCAGCGTTCTCTGTGCCTTCGTAACAACCATACTGCGATCGCCAACCCGCCTCCAAGCGTGGCGATTATGGCAAATCCCCCATCTGGGGGAGGCCTATGTTCAGCTCTAGACATCTTATGACTGAAATGATGATGATGATGAATAATGAAATATATAAGAAAGATGATAGAGTTAGCTTTATTATAAAGAAATAATTAATTATTAACTGGCTATAAGAGTAGAAGTAGACCAATAAAACGATGGATGGACTGTGTGAAGTATGATATGGCTAGAAAGGAGATGACAAGTTATAGAGAAGTATGGAGCACTGACCCCAAATAAATGAGGATAATCAGAATATCGACACGAAGTATGTCTAACTGCGGTACTCAGAGATATTTAATGGTTACCTAAGCCTTCACTTAGTAAAAATTTGACATACTTTTGTATGACAAAAATGTCAAAACCTTTACTAAGTGATGGCCTAAATAATCATAAAAGCTCTCTGAGTGCGGCAGTCAGGGCCTCAAAGACCATCCTTATGCACAAAAGCATTCTCTGCATGGCTCCGAAAATATTAAATAAAATACCAAAATGACATTAAAGATTTAAATTTGACACAATTTAAACGAAAGGTAAATAACTTTTTCAATTGAAATTGCTACTATACCATTGACAAATTTCTTCTTGACAAAATGTAACAAACTAAGCTGTCAATTATGTATTTATTCCTGACAATATAAAACTTGACTAATTAATTGTAATCTGATTTTTTTATGTATTTTAATAATTGTTTTTTATTGTAAAAATTATTAATTGTATGCTAACTATTGAAATGATTGTCATCTCGTGTTTCTACCGATTTTAAATTACCTATACATATTGTTTTATTATTTAATGGGTAGTTTTTTTAGACACATTTAATAACCTTACTGTAAGACCACACATCACCAAAAAACATGCAAATAAATACTTGGACTTTGATAAGGGCAAGAGATTGATGATGAGGTATAAAAGTTTCAGGGCATAGACAAAGAAAAGAAAAAAACTAGAGCATGCCAAATGGAATAAAAATAGATTCTCATTTATTTTCATAAAAGCTGACTAGACCTAATGATCGTCCTAATCGTTTTAATACCTTAAATCTAGGATCGTAAGCATTTTTTATTAGTTAGTAAAACTATTAATCATGTTAAATCCATTGAACCTTCTGTAGTCAATCAGAATAAAGCGTGACCTTATAGTAACGCGATATTCTGTGTTTGCTAACTGACAGGTTAGGTCACTGAAATTTTGTTTTGATAATTCTAAACAAAATTTCGGTAAATTCAAAAGGGTAGTTGACAAATAAAATATAATTTGTCCGTCAGATAGATTTCCAAAAAACATGGAAACATAATATTTTTTCTTTATTCACGTAAACAAAAAATGAAGAAGACACGTCACTTTCTGGTAAAAAATGTCATGCATCATATTGCATGACAATTTTTGAAAGTGACGTCACAAACTCACAACTCATGATCTTTGACGCGTTTTATCTTCGTATTTTTTTATTAATTTGATAAAACAAAAAACACGTCGTATTCAATATTTTTCGATAATCTAACTGACGCGGACGAACTAAACAGAATCATAATTTTTTTGTTCAGGAAACATCCCTATTCAGATTTCATGATTTTTTTTGTTTTATACACCTTCAATAAGTACTACCCACTACGGGGTTATGTTTTGTTTCAACTGCAGACGCTATTGTCAGGAACAAAAACCTTAAGAAAAAATATCGGACTTAATTTACAAAATATTAAAATTCTTACAGAAAAACACTGTCTTCCGAACCCATTCTAGTCTAAAAACTAGTACTGAAAACGTAATTTATATAAATTAGAAGAAATAAACTAAATTTTAAAAAAAATCTACAAACGTGTGATATCTCAAAAAAAAATAAAGTGCAAACTATATGTGACGAATAAAAAAAGTGAATACGAATATCTGCAATAAAGTGGCGGTCTACCTACATGTAATTCACATGTGCCGGTGTGTTGTTACGCGGGGGGGTGCGGCTCACCTATGACGAACAACAATAACGGTGTAAACGGCAGCGCGGGCGGAGAGCCTGCCGCCTACGACATGGATTCGCTCGAGGAAATGCTTCGTAAGGTAAGGAAACTTATGTTAACTGCACGTTTCGCCTTGTTTTCCGTTTCAGCACATTCAAAAATTCTCGCACTAACATATTACGCGAACATTTTGGTACGGTTCGGACGGTACGAGGCAAAAAGCAAAGGTTTATGCTTCTGAATTTTGTGTACTGAAAATTGTAGTGGAAAAATATTTTTTGAGTAGGATTTTAGTTAGTTACATATTCCATTTGTGAGTGTTCATATCACAGCTTTTTGTTTGTGATGTGAAATATTTATTTGCGAGAGACACTATTCACTTTGAGTGGCTAGGTAGCTACTTACATTAAAAACTACTCGTCTAACAGGAAAAAAATGATAGCATATTTTGAAAGTTTTGGGAAAATAAACAAGCAGAAGCATAAAAGCTACAGATTTTAGACCTTGAAGAAAAAAGGCCTGCAGACAGCTTTATATTAAAAATTAAAATAACAATAATCTTAATGCAATCATTATGCCGAAAAACCGATAGTCGTTATAGTTAATGGACAATAGCAAGGAACCTTGACCAACATCTTAGGAGGCGCTCATTGAACGCCTGGGTGAAGGGCTTTATTCAGAAAGCAGTACTTCTGGACACCTGAACATGGGACGCATAGTGAGGAGGCAGCCTGGACCTTGTTCCTGATGCCAATGGCCCGTCTAACTTTAATATTTTAAAATGTTTTGTATATTTTTATTTTTTAAATATTTAAAAATAATTAATTAAGAGAGAAGATGAATAAAAAACTAATATGTACTAATAAATCTCAATAATAACCCACTGGAAATCATATGCAATCGCTATTCCCTCTTCAGTGCCGTCCTACCTACGTCGAATTACCTAAAACCAATGTATTTACACGTTTATTAATTAGCGACACGCCAACTAAGGGTGTTTGCGTTCTCGTTGAACCCAACCTTGACTTATTTACCTAGGTCTTAGCTTAGCTAGATAGAGCACGTCAGTTTACCTAACCTAATAACCTTTGCACGTCTTAGTTAGTGTTAAATGTGCGAGAAGATTAGTTAGGAAAGAAAGAAAAAAAAAATTTTTACGAATTGTTATAGCATTTTTTTTAATTTAAAGTCAGTGAAGATATGGTATTTTTAAAATTGGATGAACAGAAGGTTATTATAGTTTTGGTTATTTTTTTAAGATACTATTTACCTCGACCTTATATCCTTTACTTATTACTTATCCTTTAGTTATCGTTAAGAATGGGACCTTTCACAGTTAAAAACAGAAACAATACCTACAATTTACGTTTAACTATATCAAAATATAATAATTGTTGGATTAAACTTCACGAATAAATTGCCCTGACCGATAAATAATAAACAGCAAAAAACTTTCAACAAAAATCATACCGCTAGTAATCTACAACCGCGTTCCATATTCAATTTATTCGAAACCCACAGCCACAAAAAGCAGTTTTCCTTTTTTGTTAATTTCAGATTTCGAACCGTACGACCAAACTTCCCGAATATTTTACCCCGAAAACTGGGCCCGACAATCTGGAGTTGTACATATCTATCGATAAATCCTTCATAAAACTCAGTTGAAATGAAAAACTGCACAGTGGGAAATGGAAAAATATCGTACGGTGACGAAAAGCGCTGTAGGCGTCGAATCGCGTGTTTTTTTTTTTATTTGTCTCTATAAAATCATGTCGTGCACTGCACTGTCTGGTGCACTCGCAGACGGATTACTAGATATTCCTTTTTCAAAAGTTTAGTTATAGAGCATCGTTTATTATTGTCGTTGGAAGATCGAACGGTGTAGGTTGTACCTATATAATTTTGTGCAAAGAAAATGATATAAATGGCCAGACCTGACGTTACTTATTCTAATATAAATATATTCTTGTTTTCAGTGTTAATGACCATGTCAGTTTAAAAACATATCTTAAAGTCAAAAATTTTACTTAATAGGTAAATATAACATTACAGTTAGGACAGCAATATTGTACACATAAAAAGCTACTGACTGTTTAATATTCATTAAAAAGCAATAATAATAATTAATTAAGTATTATTATATAATAAGTCTATATTGTCCCACAGCAGGGCAAAGTTATCTTTTCCCTCTTTTCACTTTTCGCGATCTAGTGCGATTGTAGTTCAATACTTTGTGAAAGAGTCCAGTGCAATAACAATAGGTAGGTAAGCTAAAACACGACCACAATAATTTCAGCCATTATCCCAAGAAACATCTTCACCTTCAGAAAATGAAGTTAAAAGAAAAATCTAGCATGAAACAAAAGTATCTAGATCTAGTACTCAAGTTTTCTTTATTATTTATTTAATTAATGCTTCAAAGGTTTTACCATCAGGCTCTTAGCTGATGAGAGTTTGTTTTTTCCTTTGTTTTTTTACTGCAATAGTTTTCTTCATAAACTCTGTTACGGAACGCCTTTCATTTGCATCCAACGTGGTTTTTTAAATAAATATTTTCTTAAAAGGATGGTCGTTTGTGTTTTTATTACTTTGGTTTTTGTAATTAGTGGGACTGCAGGTGGGACTGGGAGGTTAAAGATTGTAGTATTAAAAATGCAAAACGGTTTGAGTACGTAGTTTCTCCTACGTCGTTGCTTTGAGACGGCTAATAGCCGAAGTACGGTTACACCTAGTTTTAGCCGGCTTGAAGTACATGTAGGCACATGCGGTTAAACTTAGATGTGTCCTACTTCGGTTAGAACTAGGTTTAGCCTTCACCATAGCGACTAGAACTAGGTGGAGCCGCAAACCGGCGGTTAAACTTAGATATATTCTAATTATCATCGGCTACTAGCCGTACCATATACATAACATAAAAGCACGCTGTAATCCCCGAAGGGTTAAGCTGAGGTGTACCTAATAGTACACCCACATTGCGCCAGTTGTTTAATTCCCTTTTAGTAGGGGCGAATCTAATGCTATCGATTGGGCATAATTTTAGAATCGAGACTGAAAAGTTCGACCAAACAAAACCCACTTTCAATAATAATTTACAATTCCTAGCGTACGTGAACTCGTCATCAAGTCTCCGTTTAAAAGTACAACTCTACTCAACACCATCAATCCCAAAATTACTGAAAGTAAATCCGGTATCGTAGGTATAAAAGAATTAAAACAAAATGCGGACGCCATTAAAAAAAAGTCGTAAAAGCGAAATTAAAAATTAATAGTGGGGTGTTTTTAACATATGAAAGCTATGGCTTTGCCATGGGGTATTTTGGGGACGGAGTCTACTTGTGAAAAAGGAGAAGCTATGGAGTAAAGGTGTAAACAAATGCACACGTCGCGCTGCGATACATTTTTGATGGAATTAATGCGGTGTATTTGCGGTGTTTTTTTCACTTAAGTGTGTTATAGTGTGTATCCCCGCCAGCCAGCTACCTATCTCGACTGGCCGAACGTTCTGATTTAAGTACATGTTGGATGATATAGAGGTGCACCTAATAGTATGGCTTAAGTCCTATGTAATAGGAGCCTATTTCCATCAACCTACCACATACTGAGAAATTCCTGATGGAAAAACTATTTGACAATTAGACCGACCTGGGAATCAAACCCAGGACCTCATGTTCATTAGTCACCTTTGGTCTAGTAGTCCATTGACTACAGCACCGATAGAGCGACCACTAGACCAATGGGGCAGTCAGTTAGTCAGGCAGCGAGTTCTACTTTTGCCGTCTTAATTAAGTTTACGATCTCCTTTAGTATTATTAATAGCATTACCAATGTCTACGTAGTAAGTCTCAGCAGACACCTCCTTTCCTGCCATAATTATTATCCTTCAATCAGTCCATCCATCGTTTCTTTAGTATATTCCTCTACTCTTATAGCCATCGATATTCATAATCAACATTTTCCTAGGTAGTAAGTAAAAGTAACGAAACTTCAAACATTGTGTCTTCAAGAATGTGGTCACAAAAATTGAAAAACGAATCCCGTAGGTACTCGTTTATGTGTATATCTATCGCATATATTCCATTTGCCGTCAATGCACCAAAACTGTAATTTTATCAATCCACCAAAATATTAAAATATACATAAATCAGGACATTTATTACAATCAATTTCAACACAGGTGACTAACGCCCAGCATGGCCGATTTAAATATTCAATTTATTCGTTGACAAAACCTATTATATCTTTGTTAATTAATAATTTCAATCCATGCGGTTGGATTGTCGCCTCATTTATTACGTCACTAGTTAATTAATATTTGGAATGAATTGATAATGTGGACAACATTTTGTAAAACTATTTAGCTTAGGGCTTAATTAAAAACAATCGCAGGGGTTGACCGACCGCCGTGCTTGATACCGAGGTTGTTCTGTGGATGGGTGACCATCAATATATAAAGGGTGTAAAAGTACCCTTAACGCAAACGAAAGGCATTTGTTCTCCCCACCACTGCGATCATTTTTTTGTTCTAGACCATACCTGGGAACCCCCTGGTTACGGAGATATTGGGGGTCAAAGTTCCAAATTTTTCACAGCTGTTTTTGTAAATCCTAGTTTTTCAGGTTATAACTTTACTTAAATTACCTCCATGACCCGTTTCTATTTAAAGCATCCACTAGCACAATGTTTTAAGAGTGCTAAATTGAGTTTTACCGTAAAATGTGATTTTTGACCCCAAACAAAAAAGTCATGTCCCAGCAAAATTTTTGCGGAGTACTTAGTTTGATGTACAGAATGCTTGGTTGATGGCTGTGTAATGAGTTAATTTACACCCTGTATACCGACTTTACTCCTTGCCTCGGAAAGCCCGTTAAGATGTTGCTTGGTCTCGGGTGTCATTTGTAGATCTTTGTAGATCACGAAAACATGCTAGTTTCGAGCAACTGTCACTTACTAGCATACAAGTAGCACATGCATACGAAAAGAGCATGCTTGCTATTTTTCGTGCTAACTAGCACGACACATGAAACCTCCTTTTTAATATTCTTTGGTTTTACTATTTTATATTATGTTTTTTATCGTGCTGCCACCTTTTTGGTGTTTTCTGTCAGTGTATCCAATAAAATAACTCTAAAGCCGCGTCCCCCCACTTACGTCACCCAAAACGTTCCTGTTAGGCTCGCGGCTCGGCCTCACGGAGCCGCGCGTCCTTAGTGGGGTATGCCGCTAAATGTTCCTGTTAGACCGCGTGGCTCAGTCCTCGCTCACGGCCATACTGACGAGGCACGGCGGCGTGGCTCTTGTGGGGACGCGACTTAAGATAATGTCACTCAGACGTGCTAAAAAGAAGTATGCTCGTACAAAGTATGCTTTCGCGGTCTGTGCTTTAGAGCAAATGTGCACACTCGGAAAGCATGCTACAAATGAGGATACTACCTAGTAGCAAACAAGCATTCTTTTCTAGTAGCATGTGTATTCCAGGCTTTACGAGTAGTTAGAAGCCGATACCATACAATTGACGACCGGGACCAATGGATTAACGAATTTACTAACTAAGGAACCTCGTTATGTAATGTTGGGGTGTCACCCATCCACAGACCAACCTAGGCAAGCACAACTTAACCTAAAGATCAGCCCAAGCGGCTATGTTATTAGGCCAGCGTAGGCAGTGTATACTGTTAAACCTAGATAGACCAGTCAATGACGCAAAGAAAATGAAAATGTGATCAAATCTTACACGTGTACAAAACACTTCATTTCGGTTACAATGTTTTGCAAAAATAGAACATCTATCGTAAGCTATCATCTAAATAAACATACAAATACCTGATCAAGGGCATCCATACGCGTGGTTTCTTTGAACATAATATACAACGACAACAAATCATAGCTATTGCGTAAACATTCTCATTGTGACGACACGACCGTGTATAAAAATAAACAGTATAAATAAATCTGAATCGATCTGGAAATATTTTCCTGAAAAATATAAAGTGCTTTCAATACATGACTTTTGGAAAATAATCTGGAGTGATTTTAAAGCAAGAGGACTGCGATATAAAAGAAGAGTCATGTTTTTGTTATAAGTCTAGATTTGGTATGATTTTCTGGATCTACATCTTATGAAAGGGAGACAATGTGAATAGGGGATCGGACTAACTCCAAAAAATATGATTCTGTTTAGTCCGTCAGTTAGATCATCGAGAAATATTGGATACGTGTTTTTCTTTTAACCAAATTAATAAAAATTGACGAAGATAAAACGCGTCAAAGATCATGAGTGGGCCTTGTGAGTCTTGTGACGTCACTTGTGGGTAAAAATGTACTGACGTCACACGAGTTTTCGGAGCACGTATCGTCTTCATTTTTTGTTTACGTGAACAAGGAAAAAATATGTGTCTAATATTTTTTTTAATCTATCTGACGGACTAATTAGATTTTTTTAGTCCGATCCCCTATTGTAATCTCTGACTAAGCCTAGCAATGGCATTATATTAATATGATACTTCCAGTAACTGTAGTGTGTAGTCACAAGCACTAAAAAGTAAAAACGCAGCAAAATTCAAACTAGATTTTCTTATAATAGTATGTAATATATATGAAAATGCTATGTCGGGACGACATATTATAAGATAACAATCAATACAGTAGTAGTAAAATACTTCTTAAAGTTGCTACGTGTTTACATATTATAACTAATTATAACGTGACTGTACTCCTAAAAATAAAACAGCAAACATAATCTGTGTACTCCAGACACGAGTATTGTACAAAATACTGCGCAGTCAATATTGTCAGCGGAAATAATGAGTCCAATTAAATATTCATACATTTATGTAGGACACACGGCGCATAGAAGCACAATGACCCTCATTCCGCGTCCACACACGGAAGCCTCTCAGCTGATCGAAACACAACACTTCCCTTTCATCCGGTCATGTAAAAACAAACAATCGTCACCCTAAACTGCACTGTTCCACTGAACCCAACACATTTGTATTAAAAGTTGGAACCCCAAGAGTAAACCCGCTATATTATTTATTGCCAGCATAATAAGTTTTACCGACCGGCCTTTATTTGTTTTCTCAACTCGTTACGCCAAAGATTTTGGGCGAAATTCGAAAAGTCTATTATTTATTCATTTGTGTAACGTCTGTTTTGCTAAATATCACCTGTTCTGTCGCGTTTTGGGGTTAGCTTTGAATTTTTAAAGGTATTTCGATGAAATGGACGTTTTAACGGTTTTCGTTGATGGATTGAGTTTCGTCTTTTGTGGTTGTTTGTGGTGGTTCATAAATTGAAATATTGGATATTTGCTAATGGCACCTCCTTTTTTTGGGACTAACCCACCGCACTACTCCTAAACCACTGCAACTTTAGAAAGCCAGAATCAACAGAGACGACCACCGCAAAAGCGCCCAGACAATGAAGCTCGACGATGTCCTAGAGAAACAATGTAACTGTCTTGGATCCCGCAACGAAATGAATTAGAAAAAGATAGCAAAGGAGTAGGAAGACACCTGCTCTCAACTGTGTGGTGCTAAGAATCACGGCGCAAAATGGCCGTGACATACAGACGAGGTTCCGTTTTAGTTATTTCACTACTGAACCTTAAAAAGTAATCATGTTTAATAATTTATGCAACTTCAAAGTTGCATCCTACTACTCATACTATACAAATTTCTCCCCGTTTTTATTTAAAGACTAACGAAGATTTTAAGCTGGAAGGTTGTAAAAATTTAAGACAACACCTTCGGAGCCACTTTAGGGCTTAACTTTAAGCTTGGTGCTGAAGTTGGGCTTAGTATTAAACATTACTTTCCGTGCTTACTTGATAGTATCATAGATTTTACTTTAAATAGCTTGGTATAGTAAATGAAGATGGTTATTTTTAGTTGTTACAGTACATTTTGTGGTTATATGTAGGTAAGCTCATATTTGAGTCGGTTCACTTAGTAGATGGTTTAAGCAACCCTTTATGCGGCTATTACTTTTGTGTATAAATAGGTTTCAGAAATTATCACCATTAAATATAATGCAATAGTTATATTGGGTACTTATTGTTAACAAGAGATCACGCCAGTATTTCCTCGAATGGTAAGACAGTGGTCCCACATTTTGCCAATTTTAAAGCATTTGCACTCTAAATTATTTAAAACTTGCTGAGGCCCGCTGCTTCACCCGCGTGGAGGTCGATGTGAAATTATATACTAGAACCTTGCTCGAGAACCACTCTATTTATTGGTGAAAACAACATGAAAATCAGTGCAGTAGTTTATCGCGAGCACACAGACAGACGCGGCGCGGGCGGAGGACTTTGTCTTATAATATGCAGTGAAGTGGTTCAGCTATATAACCATAGCTACAGCATGCAAACAAGCTATATTTAGACATCCAAGCCATCCGGCGGTTCTTAAATTGTGTAACATACAACCCTGCAATGCAGTTCAAAGAGGGGGATGTTTAAATCGACTGAAATGCGCGGCTGGCGTTAAAACCGATTAATGTCTACTTAACACGCAACATTGCAGTTAGAGAGAAAAATATATAACCCCCTATACAGCATAAAACTACGTAACTCCATAATGCTTATTAAATAGTTTTACTCAGGAAGTTTTTTCCCTGTTTTTTACTTGAGTTTTTCTGTAAAGAATGCATTTGTCCTGTGGGGGAATTTAAAAATTAAGCGTTTGGTCGCCCGGTATTTGTTACTGTTGATGTTGGCTTAGGAATGTCGGGACCTATAGAACTAGGAGAATTTTACAGAGCTGGGAATGTGTTCCATATCACCATTCACATAGTCCATGTCTTTGGTTTTCCTCTACTCTTAAGGTATTTTCACATTCAGACTTAAAACTTTCGCCATATCTTTTGACTACCTCGGCATCACCTGCCTATACCACAGCAACCGATTTTCAGAACCTGTAAACTCAAAATCAAAGCTTTTATTTGAAATAGACATGTGAAAGGCACTTATTAACAGTGTTCTTGTGAACTTAAACATAACTGGCGTAATGTGCATGTACCTACTTATTCTGCGGATGTATTTCGGGGATTATGTTATGTTGAAAACCAGCTACGTATTTACAGTCCAGCCACACGCAAACTAACTGTGAATGGACTATAGTTGCCAATTGAATATCAATACACCGACCAATACACGCCTATTACAGAAAGATGAACTTACGAGTACCCACAACATGCAGTGTAATAAAACAAGAACCCTATCTGTGCCAACAGTACCTACCCATATACTAAGTTATTTGTTTGTATACTAAACATTTGGAGCCGGTCCAAACCGACAATTTGATATTGTACGGCGGACATCAAAATTGCATTGATAACTATTATTTACGTTAACGATTGGAACACTAATCATCGTGTAAATGAGTTAAGTAAATATTGCAGGGAGTTTTGTTGACCGATTGGTAATAAGTATTTGGGTATATAATGTAAATTGTTTTTTAATTATAGTGGGATGATTTAATTTTTAAGTTTTTGAAGTGTTAAAATTGTGTGAAGAATGAAACGAAATAGTAAATGATGCCGAAACGTCTGACAGGGGAGGAATGAAGAGCAAAACGTGTTGCGCCGACCCCAAGTAGAAAGATGGTGATGAATTATAGCGTTAAAACTTTGGACTAACGATTAAGAGATCCTACGATCATAGAGTATCTAACAACAGACTGGTCGTTCTTCAGGTTAAGTCGCACTTATAAGCCATTGGTCCTGCCTATAATTTATAGATATTAAACAGTCATTATGGTAGCCAGTGCATCATCATCTGCCTAACCTTGTCCAGTGCAGTAGCCCAGTACTGGACTGGGTTGTGGAGGTCAGATAGGCAGTCGCTCCATGTAAAATACTAGTATTCAACTGCATCCAATTCGACTGGAAACCGACCCTTAGTGGACTTTTAACACCAACTGATTCATAAAGTTAGAAACCATCCCTCTAAACAATAAAAAAGTGCAAAGTACTAGTGCAATCTAACATTTTATCGTTCCAAGTATCGCGTGAAATGATTGCGGGTGGAATTGCGCTCACATGTCGTCAGCAGTAAGCTTCTCTCGTAAACATTTAATAGGCACATCGATTTGTTGCTCTGCTGGGGAGACGGAACAATTGCATCCTTAGTAAGTGTTCTATGAAGTAGTAGGAGGAACATATCTAAAAAAAGATAAAAGAAAAGGTTATAGATCCATACATAAAGCCAGGCCTTTTTCCCATGGGGGTAGGCAGAAACCACTGAACGACATCTTCTACGATCAAAAAGTTATAGATATAGGTTTTTTTGTCCCGATTTTCGCCTTTTTATAAATACTTGTGTGTAGTGTCGAAGGGTGGGCGTTTTGGGGGACTGTCACTTGTAAATAAGTAAAGTAAAGTAAATTTTGACGTTCGAAAAGTGCTGATTATCAGCCTAGTTTGAATAAATGAGTTTTGATTTTGATTTTGATTTTTTTTGAGTACACCTCGTAAGTGCGTTAGCTTTATCTTTCCTAGCCTACTCTGTCCCACTCCTGGGCCCCTCTCTACTCCTTCCATTTCTCGCAAACAATCGCGTCCTCCTTCCTGTTCGGACGGACCCTCTCTAGTGCGCCCCGCAGTCTCCTTCGTGACCTGCTGCGACCCCGCTTCAGTGTGTCAGGGCACCAGTTTCCTGCCTGCATATAGTCCCACAGTTGGACATTGGTCAGCTATTAATGCGTCACTTAGATAGTTTTAATTTTAGTGAAGTTTTAATTAACTTGGAATTATTCTCAAAATTGGAGCTCGTGGCTTAATAATAACTGCCACTCGGATCGAGCTTTAAGTAAGGCCACGCTTGCCTAGGTTGGTTTGTGGATGGGTGATCGCCTATTACATACCGAGTTTCCTCCATACCTCAGAAAGCACGTTAAGCTGTTGGCCTCGACTGCCATATATATCTTTGGCAGTCGTTACAGGTAGTCAGTGACCTGAAAGTCTGACAACCAGTCTTACCAAAGGGTATCGTATTATCTAGTATTAACTGGGTTGTGGAGGTCAGATAGGCAGTCGCTCCATGTGAGGTACTAGTATTAAGGTGCATCCGGTTAGACTGGAAGCCGACCCTAACATAGTTGTTAAAAGGCTAGGCAGATGATGATGATTCTTGATGATTCAAAATTGGGAAAGCAACGACCGTTTGTAACTTTCATAGTAACTAAACTTGAGAATATTCAAAGTCTAAACCTACCTTATTCTCTCCCATATTCTCCTCCACCGTTAAATTCACGACTGAAACTGTCCCATTCCGTTTTAACACGGGACGCTATTTCGAACTCTATTCTACTCTGGAAACTGTAGTCTAATCTAGTTTTAGACTAACCCAATTTCTTGCTTACTTAAGCGGGAATACCTGGATATACCTTGTTTGTTTCAAAGTGTGAAGGTACACCTGAAAATTAACTATGGTTCTTTACTTTTCTTGCATGTTTAAAATATCACACATATTACTTGTACCTAGACTTGTTATCTATTAGCCTTCACTGTCCCACTGCTGGGCATAGACCTCCCTCGATTCCTTCCAAGAGCTCTTTTCCTGTGCCGCCTCGAACCAGCTCTCGTGGTTATTATTCAGACTTATTATTCACTAGCTTGTGCCAGCGGCTTCGCCCGCGTGGAGGTCGATAATTATCCCACGGGATCAAACTACCGAGATAAGAAGTATCCTATGTGTTAATCCAGGTTATAAACTATCTGTGTTCTAAATTTCATCTACATCCGTTCAGTAATTTTAGCGTGAAAGAGTAACAAACATCCATCCATCCATCCCCACAAACTTTCGCATTTATAATATTAGTAGGTGTCGGACGTAAAGAATAACACCATCCCATATCTTCCCGTGGGTGTCGTAAGAGGCGACTAAGGGACTTACCAGAGAATGGACAGCAGCGTTCTCTGTGCCTTTGTAACAACCATATTGCAATCGCCAAACCGCCTGCCAAGCGTGGCGATTATGGCAAATCCCCCCCTTCCGGGGAGGCCTATGTCCAGCAGTGGACGTCTTATGGCTGAAATGATGAATATTAAGTAAGATATGACAATATTATTGTCATCTGAATAATCTTAGAAATTAAAGCTTATTTTAGGAATTGTAATATACTCGTATCTTGAATTTAAATAAATCAGGCACATAAAAAAACATTTAATAAGCTTTTAACCTACTGTTTGCAATGTGTTGGCGTAGTGTCTGGGCGATTGGGTACTGCGACGCGTGTCGTGGCTTCGATTTCCGCACGTATTAAATATTTCTATGGCCTACAGGTAGTTATTCCATGTCTAGCCTGTTTGTGTTTGTCATGTGAATATAAATGTTTTTAAACGCACCCATGAAACAGGAGAAATTCTTAAAGCGAGGCATCGTTATGTTTAAATAAAAAAGTTTGTCCGCTTGTTCGCCATTTTAAAACATCCACTATCTACATCCACCTTTATGTCTTCAGGGAGCCAATCTCCTATTTCATAAATCTCACACACGAAAAGCACTTAACTCCTTATTGACATTTAAAAATAAAATCTTCATATCCAGCCAGTAAGCTATCTAACTTAAAACGAAAGACATTTCACTTAAGTACTCAATTTAATGTTAGGCGACGTTAGCTTAAAGCTAAGATCTTAATCTTGGTTTAACGACATCAACAATTATTGCTGTGTACGTATAAAATGAATGATATCTCTTAAATGTGTTGGCTCTGAAGTGAGATATAAACTGTGTGCTGTTAATTTATTTTTTATTTGTGAAATTTTCTTGGCAACTGAGTAAGAATAGAACAAAGACAGAATTTGAGATATTTGAAAGCTTTATCTCACACTTTCCTGCTTACTAAGTAACACGAGCTGCAATTTCTGGGAGTGATGTCTAGTTGGGAAATGTGATGGAATCACTATACACTAAGTTGATTTACTATTATGCATTTACGATTGATACTTGCTTGAAAAAAGAACGCAAAAACATAACATTACGCCTGTAATTCTCGATAATTCGCCAGTTAGGTTTTAGATCCTATGTAAAAAGGGGCGAGCATATTTTCCACAACCGGGCACAGAATCAGACGGATGCGAGTATGCGATCAACAAAGAATGATAGCAAAATATCTACCTAGCACATTCAAATTCATGATCAAAGCTCAAATCGGCAAATAACAAAGTTTTCGACGTGCACAAGCACAAAGCATTTCCAACAATTTCACACACTCAAAAATAAACCCATGAAACACGGCACCAACTCCACACGTACCAAATCAAAGACAAAAGAATCAGAACCGCCAGTTCTACCAACTTTAACGTTGAACCAATCGTAGTGCAGCAAAGTATTTACCATACCAAACTATTTTATCTACTTCCGATGGGGCAGTAAAGCGTTTTCGAGTTAAATTTTACACTTGTCGACGAAGGAACACATATAAATCGGCCGATTTAGACGCTCTAGTCGGTGCTAGTCGACGAAAGGCGCACCTTGGGACGTGGTGTGAAACATAGGAGGATGGCGGTTTTATGGTTGCTGTTAGAGTTTCGAGAACTCAGATTCCTTCGGTGAATGATTAAGTTGTGTTGACGTGATGTATGCGTTCTTGCACAGCAGGAAGGAATCCGTTTTGACGGAAGTTTAAGCTATGCCTACATTATCCTGACTAAAAATTGTGTTAGCTCGGCTAATATACATGCATATTTTTATCATCGACGAATAATGTATTTCTATCAGTATTTTTTTTTTTATTAGGTCATTCGTTTCGGAGGTCCCGGCTGTCATGTCTAGACATGACAGCCGGGGCCGGGGCCGGGGCCGGGGCCGGGGCCGGGACCGGGGCCGGGGCCGGGGCCGGGGCCGTTGTATATCTATCAATGATCTAGATCATTGATAGATATAGATAGATCTATCTTAGTATAGTATTTTTGTTTCTATTTTTTTCTTTGTAAGTTACAACAACGTTTTGTGTGCATGCAGAGTTTACCTGTAAGTGATTGTTACATTTTATTCTGATTTGTTCATTCTGTTTCATTACCATGTACCAGTGTAAACAATTGTTGGTGAACCAAATAAATAAATAAATAAATTGACAGTTTAAACATGTAGGTTAATCAGTGGCCTGAAAGTCTGAGAACCAGTCTTACCAAGGAGTATCGTATTACCCAGTACTAACTGGGTTGTGGAGGTCAGATAGGCAGTCGCTCCATGTAAAATACTGGTATTCAGCTGCATCCAGTTAGACTGGAAGCGAACCCCAACGTAGATGGGAAAAGGCTTGATGAAGATGAGATAAAATGACAATGCCAAGCATTTGGAGAATATCTTCCTTTTCTAATTTCATAATAATCACCTATAACACTACAATAGGAGCTCGTGGCTTAATAAGAACTGCCACTCGGATCGATCTTTAGGTAAAGCTGTGCTTGCCTAGGTCGGTCTTTGGATGGGTGACCGCCCGACATACCGAGTTTCCTCCGTGCTTCGGAAAGCACGTTAAGCTGTTGGTCCCGGCTGCCATATATATATATCTTTGGCAGTCGTTACAGGTAGTCAGTGACCTGAAATTCTGACTTACCAAAGAGTATCGTATTACTTAGTATTAACTGGGTTGTGGAGGTCAGAAAGGCAGTCGCTCCATGTAAAATACTGTTATTCAGCTGCATCCGGTAAGACTGGAAGCCGACCCTAACATAGTTGGGAAAAGGCTAGTCAGATGATAAACACTACAATATTAACTTCAACTTCAGAACAAATCCTCAAACTCAGACCATATCTTGCACCCTCTGCCCAGCTCGGTCCAGGCATCACTAGCAATATTTCACAGCTAGCCACCTAACCCACCGCCCGCACAGTAAACGTTAGCTCCAAGACTACCCTGATTGCTGGCTTTAACAGCTATCATTTAGATGGAAGAATACCCGGATCGCCCGGTATAAGACTTTCTGTTCTGTTAGTTGAAGTGGAAAAGGATTACTTAGTAATATTTCTAGATTTCGTCTTGTTTTGTAGTTGGAACTTGAGATACAAGTGTGAAGGGATTCGTTGGGAAAGTAATTTGTTTTGGTAATTTGTTAATTTGTCTTGTGAAGTTATTGTTTTATTGAAGGTATTGGAATGCAAGGCAAGACAGCCAAGACATAAGTGCTTGCGATTTTTAATGTTCCTGTCACTTCGAACACAAGATGGCCGTATGAAAGGCACATGTTAACTAAGAATGAAGCGTGAGCTGTGTGTGTGTTTTTAATAAGTGAATTAAATTGGGGAACGGCTTCCAGTCTAACCGGATACAGCTGAATAACAGGAATTTACATGGAGCCACTGCCTACCTGACCTCTACATTCACAATCCAGTTCGTACAGGGTACTTTGATACCCTTGGAAATACTGGTTATCAGGCTTTCGGGCCACTTACTGACTCGTATACCTTTTTGTATTTTCCTGCTACATTTCATACATATTCTGTACGAATTTACCTCTATTGCAGAATGTGCATATCCCATACACAAACAACGAATCTACCATTCATTTTTTGTTAAAATCGGTACTTATTGTAGAGAGTAACAAACTTACTTACATACATAATTATCTTGTCTGTGTCTATGACTTTCACCCGCAGAACATCCACCTTCCCCTCATATCTATTGTCACAAGCAGATTTATGTACAAAACCGATCACAGTCACTCTGTACATAATAGATCAATTCAATACATTTAAGCAAATACAATCCAACGCAAACAAACTCAGACCAAGCCCGATTCGATGTTGGTACATAACAAGTCATATATAATGTACTGTATTATGTATGTGTATTATCGATACTCCTGCCGTGCGTTACGCAGGACTGTACGTGACTGTACGAGACACTTGTGCTCGCGAGTGTACGTTGAGTCTCTGATTTTGCTTGGAGTGTACTCGTATGTACCTATAGCCGTCAGTGGAGGCAGGCTAAGAAGCCTCAGGGTTCTATTGTACTTCAATACTTCAGTAATTGTCTATCTCGGGTATGAGAAAATCAACAATAAAAGCGTTTTTGCATTTAACAGTACGGAAAAGGTGTATCTAGGTGTGGAGAAAATGCGTACATACAATATTATATGATTGTTTTATAAAAAGGAAAAGACGTGTGGCACTAGACTGCCGCGGTAAAGCTATTGCATAGCATTTTTTATCAACTTATGCAATAATAATTATTTATTTATAAATGTAACCTTCGTTGTTCTAACCACTAAGAAAAACTATGACACAAATTAAAAGAAAAAGTAAATGACATCTTGACAACTGACGTAATGTCAGATGAAAAGTAAACATTGAAAACTTATAAGATTTAATATTTTATAAAATATGAGGATGATTAGTAAAAGTGTAAGTATAAATACTATATTTCCCCAACATTTTGGTTATCTTTATAGCAGTATTATACATAAATTAACAAAACAAAAAAAAAAATACTGCATTTGTTATCTATACTAATATACTAATATTATAAAGCTGAAGAGTTTGTTTGTTTGTTTGTTTGATTGTTTGTTTGAACGCGGTAAACTCTGGGACTACTGGATGGAATTAAAAAATTTTTTTAGTGCTGGATAGTCCATTTATCGAGGAAGGCTTTAGGGTACATAACATCACGCTACGATTAATAGGAGCGGAGCATAAATAAAAAATGTTGCAAAAACGGGAAAAGATATTCCTTTTTGAGAGCTTCCGTTGCGTGCGCTGCGAAAACGGTTTAAGTTACGTAAATATCATGTATGACGGAATTGTTCCTTTTTAAAAGTTTTTAAAAAAAGTCCGCGACAGCATATGTTTATCTTTTAAGATTGACTCACTGTAACCATTTTTTAATATTAAAATGTTAGGTTTAAAAGAATGATATTTTGCGAAGCTTATTTAACCCATATGGTATTACTCTATATCTAAATAAATGTGTTTGTTAGCACGAAAATTTAATATAGAATATTTGTGCCCTTTACTTTATACAGTTTAAACAAATATCTTAGAAGATATCGCAATGTAAAAATATACGGGCGACAAAATAATTAAGCGCGTGGCAGTCATTCGGTTCGGTGCGGTAGGTAGGTACGTGGGGATTCTGGCCTCTGGGGGCTCCGGAGAAATTTAAATTCAAAATATTTACTGCACCATAATGTTTACAAGTACAAGGTGTTACTGTATATTAAACAGTAAGAGATACCTATAGTAATTGTTAGTATTGTTACTTTAATAATATAATCGAAGCCAATCTAAACTAATAGGTATTATAAACAGGAAAGGTAAGATTTTTTGTTTGTTACGAGTACGATTTAACTCAATTTAATATGTTAGATAGTCGATTTATCGAGAAAGGTTATAAGCTATATTATGTGACGCAGACGAAGTTGTGTGGGTCAGCTAGTAATAATAATAAAATGAATGTATATAGACCATAGAGTACTAACTCATTTTCTTTCACTATTTTTTCGTGACTTTCTTCATTAATAAATGCACTTTGTTTATTCATATTTAAAACACTTTGTACACAAATTATACGAGTACAGATATTCACTGTTGTACATAGATGATAAATACCTATACACCTATATACTTTCTCACAAACTTCTGATTACGGTAGTTTTCTAATACAACCAATGCCACCTAAAGGCGGGTTGCTGAACTAAAGAGACAAGCATGATATTTCAAAAAGTCATTGTCAAGTGTCAAACTGTTATGTTTTTATTTTCGTTACGGAATTTCTGGATTCGGTCCCCACGCTCAAGGCCCGCGATAGAAGCTATGCAATAGCTTAAAATATTTATGTTTTCATAAATACTGTCACAAAACTTTGACATAATTAACAATGATGAAGCTCTAATATTATAAGGTGACATTAAAAAAAAATCGATGTGCCATTTTTACGGCTGCGTCTAAACTTTTGCCACTGTATTATTTCCGGTGGTTGAAACACTTGTGTCCGCAAGTGTACACTGATTTACATTACTATCAGAGAGTGTCGATTTCACGAGGAGTGTATTTTGTCTAGTGTTTGATATACGCAAATGTTTATGGAGTGGTATGCATGTATTGATGAGTATTTACTTTAATGTACCTTTGTATTTTATGTGTGACTGTTTAAGCATTTCTGTTCGTAAGTGTACGCAATTATTAAGGAGCAGAAGAAGGGATTATTTGTGTAAGGGAGCTACATCTGCCAAAAAACTGTTCTACAGTTTGGCATAAGTAATATACTTTGTAACACGGCGGAATGTAACCACGAAACCGCTTTTTTCATATTTTTTTTTTGCTGTTTCAAGATTCATCTTACTTGTTTCTGATTTCCATTAGAAATTTCTCAATAGTAAGTGGCCTGGAGTTTGGAAGTTGATGTCTGGAAAAGCATGTTTGGGCCATTAGTCCTGCGCCTGGCATCTCTCTTCGGTTGTGTCGGATTGCTGTTCCTTTGGATTATGAGAGTCAAGGAACAGAGAGTACACCTTTGCCACTAACTTATTTAAACTCTGTGCCTGTAGCTTCGGTTTCATTATTTTTCTGACATTCAAAAGTGCCTGTAATGGTCTAATTGCTAACATATATGCTTTTAGTTTGATATCATATACCTATAAAATATAAGTTACGTAAATGTTAACCCTAAAAAATCTTACCGTAGTCTAGGAGACCGCGGCCTTAACTGACAGATCGAAACACCTAGTCCAAAACGTTCTCGATTCAAATTGAACCAAATGCCGGCTCCTGGGAAGTGTTAACACTACCTAAGCGTCCAGGGAATGTCCAATTAACGCCCTCTAGCTCAGTTTCACTAGTCTTTGGACGAAATCCTGATCGGTGTTTGTGTGTCAAAGAGATTTAGTTAGTTTTTTTTTATCATTCCGAATTTGAGTGCACTTTTTGCGTTGTTGCGGTCTTTTTTTATTCGTGTTATGCACGTGGTTCGAATATTTGACAATTTTATAGACTTTTTGTATTAAATGGACCTACTCTTGTCCTGAAGAAGCCTATTAACTTTCGACTTAAATAGATTGGACTTTTAGGCTATACATTGCTTAAAGTTTAAACCTAGTCTTATTCATTAAAACCTGTTATTTTCATGTTGGTTAAATTATTATCTAAATAAAAATTGCCTTGCTCCGTGTTTTCCCTGAAAATTCACCGAAGGTAGCCAAACCGATTGATCAATCAAAAAGATTAAAAACGTTACGCGATCAAATTACGAAGTAACCGTCAAACGCGGATGATCATGCTCGCGGATATCCGGATGAAACTCGGCCCGGAAGCGGAAACAGCCGCTAATGTATTCGTCGCACGTCGAACGACACCCGGTTAAATCCGGTTAAGGTGAAGATATGCCCGGGTTAATCTTTCCACCGTTTAATTTATGACCGTGACATTCTTTTGTTATATTTTAAGATGATAATTAATTTTGGTGATTAATCATTTGGGTGCTAAATTAAAATGTGAGGCACATCCCTCGTTGATCTAAAGGCTTCATCCCCTAAAGGTTCGTAATTTCATAACCCCGTCACATTCGACTGTTTAATTAATTTTCCCAATTAGTATTGAAGCCGTAATTAAGGATTTATGAGGAAAATACTTATTTCGTTGAAGAGGCTTAATGTTATGTATGAGTATTGACAGGGTTACTGATAAATGATATATAAAATAAATAATTTTGTGCCGATATAATTTGTATGTGTGGTGAAAATTGTATACTTACTTTAAACACAAGTTGATTAATGACCATTTATTTTGATTTTTTTATAGGTACATTGATATAGGTACGCATCTGTGACATTTTGTAAAAAAAAATATTTGGTATTTAATCATAAAAAAACGGGTTGGATCTCCATACAGACGTGAAAAAATCTGTAGTTTCATACATCTTGACCGTGTAGATATTCCACTTTTGTAAGAAATAGCAGTTTTTTTTACTAACCGACAAAGAACTTCTGTTTGGAACCTCAGAATGAAATACGCGGTAACCTTGTCCCATCCACCCGGTATGTAAATATTTGAATAAATATTGACTAAAAGCAAAAACTCCTTTAAATGTATTCGCTAGAAACCATAAAACACCTTTAGTAGCTTCTTCGTATAAGAAACTAAGCAAACAAAGAGACGTAAGAAACCAAACAAAATAAATGCCCCCCTCCCCCTTCCATCCCACCCGAATATTGACTAAACGAGGGAATCAAAACACGCTTCGAGGATAGTTGTAAACAAAATAACACATGTTGAACCGTCGATCCTATGACTTTGGCCTCGCTTTGGCCTACTTTTCGCGAGGCCTGACGGGGCCCGCCTTACGTCACGAATACATCCCTGATTTACATATTGCAATTAAGTCTTGGGACACGTTTTGTGTGTTCACGAATATGTTTTATTTTGGAGAATTAGTTGTTAACATAAACTGATGGCTAGAGCATAACTGAGTCTCGGGTCGATCTTTAGGTTAAGCCGTGCTTGCCTAGCTTGGTCTGTGGATGGGTGACCACACATAACATACCGAGTTTCTTTCGTGACTCGGAAAGCACGTTAAGCCGTTGGTCTGTCTGTCATTTGTAGATCTAATCTCCTAACAGGTAGTACCTAAGTGATTTAAAAGTCTGACTACCAGTCTTACCATATTACGCTACCCAGTACTAGCTGGGTTGTGGAGGTCAGATAAGCAATCATCATCATCTGCCTAGCCTTTTTCCCAACTATGTTGGGGTCGGCTTCCAGTCTAACCGGATGCAGCTGAGTACCAGTATTTTACATGGAGCGACTGCCTATCAGATAAGCAATCACTTCATGTAAAATACTGGTATTCAGCTGCATCCGGTAAGACTGGAAGCCGACCCCAACATAGTTAGGAAAAGGCTAGACAGATGGTGATGATGATATAGATAATAAAATTGTTATCTTTGGGAAAAAGCACTCTATAAACAGCCTGTTCATTTTCTCTATTTATTTGGTTCAGTTCTTTGATCGAGACTCGTAATACATTAAGGTATTAAATGAGGAAAACAAAGTAATGTTTTCTTTGTCTTCAATGCTTCATGTGTCGACAAATAAGTCTTTTCCTGTGTTTATTTTCAAGGAGTTCTGTCTCATTCGTCTATTTGTTGCAAACCCTAGTACTGCTCTGTATGAGGTTCTGGATTTGATTCCCAGGTCGGCCACAGTCTTACTGAGTTTTTATGTTAGGAATGTATTAATTTCAGTCCGGAGTCTGCATTTGTGCTCTATTTATGCTAATAGAATCTCTCTCCATTACATGAGACTTACGCGCATTTTGCGAAATGTGGAACTGCACTATAGATTTGACTTACCTTTCAGGGAATACTTTTGTTATGGTATGTTTTGATATCTAAACTAAAATAATACCTACATAGAAAGAAAGAAAAAATATTTATTTGTCGCAGAAACATAACGAGCATACAAATAGACATTAAAAAATACAAAAAATATAATTATTAACAAAATACCCATAATCAGCATTCCATTTAATTCCACAGCCGGATATTTTATCACAATTCCACCATTTGCGGGTACATACATCAGGGTATACCCGGATCACACCCGGGTGCCGTAATGACCGGGAGTATTGATTTATTGGCGTTTAGCTCGTATTAGCGGCACGCCATTTATCTTTGTTGGCAGTCAACGCCTAAACTGATGCAGCGCTAAATACCATAGAGGATACGGTTTTTTTCTATGGCTAAATAATTACACTTTTTTAACTATCTATTTCTTGTTTTCGTGTGGTTTTTATGCCGCCCCAGGGCCTCGGCTTTTGCATGCGTCGAGAAATATATCTTAAGCATCCTGGTTTCCAAACAATGTCTTCCTTCACAGAAGCAAGTGATAATTATATAATACGCACACGACTCACAACTCACTCACTTTATAACTATGGTGATTAATCTTTATAATCTATCGATTGTAAAAGTATACTGCACAAAAACTAATTTTGAGAAAAACTGCGTTCGTAATTCAGGACCACGGCCAATGGTAGTCGATTTTAGGAAAAAGCAAAAAAAGAAACCAAAACAATGAAATTGTTAACAAAATCCAATTCAAATAACAGGAAAATTTTATAATAAATTCACTCGGGCGAAGGTTGCAAGCACAACTAGTGCTCAACTAAACTGAAATAAATCGCCAAATCCCCATACAACCAATACATCTATTATACCGTCAAAATACGGATAAAACATCAAACGCAAGATGCAAAGCTTAACCGGTTACAAGGTAAGCCGGGTACCCTGGTAGCTGGGAACCGGGTCGCCGGCGTGCCACGCATAATATTAGCTATGCCCGGATTAAAGACTTAGGTAACGTTTTGCACTGCTGTTGGCGGCGTATTATTTGTCGTCATCAACGTTAGCGGGTTTTTTATTCTTGTGTTGCAGCGGAGGGTTAAGATTTTGTTTTTTGTTAGTATTACCGGTGTGGGGTTATGTTATTTTTGAAATATACAAGGTGAAAGGGAGATCGATGCTTGTATAGTTACCACGTATTGAGTATGTAATTCTGAACACACTTAGAAAATTTTCATCGTTCATTTTCAAAATTACTTGGCAAAAAAAAAACACTTTCTGGAGCTCTGACACAGCTAGTAGAAGATGGCAAGACTAGTGGGACAAAATCAACTACCACAATTGCCCTGGATTGATACAACTGGAATTCATGAGGACCATTGGATGACACGAGCAATATAAGTAATTTAAAAAATACAAAGTTATTTTTGTGTCGGTGTCCTTTCCACTCTGTACAAAGGTATTAATTAATCTGTAGTGAATAGTAAGATGTCCCGTACAAAACCTCGCTACCTCGTCGACCCAAATACTAATTATTTTATTACAACAATGTTGATCCAATAGAGAAAGTTGTTAAAATTGATGATCAGTACCACACTCTAATAAATGCCTGACACCATGTCATAAACTAACGATGGGTTGAATTATTATTAGAATCATAATTCAACCCATCGTAAGTTTATAATTCGGTTATCATGAAAGTCAAACTTTTCATCAATCTTCTTGTCCGACCCGATAATAATTTTAAACTCAATGACGTCTAAATATCACTATCACTACATAGTATAAAACAAAGTCGCTGTCGCTGTCTGTCCGTCCCTATGTATGCATAAATCTTTAAAACTCCGCAACGGATTTTGAAGCGGTTTTTTTTTAATAGATTAAGTGATTCGAGAGGAAGGTTTTAGTATATAATTTGACCGACTACCACGCGGGTGAAGCCGGGTGGGCTGCAGCTAGTAAATGATAAATTACGAATATGTTTTGTTTACTCCTTGCTACTGTTACTATTCGAAATGTCCTAGAATCAAGAAGAAATGACAAGAACACGCATGAGCGTGAGGATACCCAGATTTATTCCCAGGCCGGGTAAAATCGTTGGGATTTTCCATCTGGAATTTCTCAGTAGCAGACACGGAGTCTGGATTTTTGCCCCTTTGATGGCAATAGGATGGCCTTATTTCATGGGACTAAAACATAACTTTGCCTTACCCTTCGGGGAATAGAGGCATGATGTTATGTTATGATAAAAAGGGTCTTCAAATTTTAGGTCTAGAATCTTCCAGCTTCCTCACAATGTTTTCTTACACTATTTTGTCTTTGTATAATAATTGAACCATAATTGGACCGAAGTTAATGACACAAAGTAAAGTTAAAAAAAGAAGGTCTGGATTCGAACCCGCCGATTCAGCACCAAGCCACCATTATTCTTTGTTTCTCAAGAGTACTAGCCTAAACAGGCTTTATTATAATATCTTAATTTAACCCTAGGAATAATGCTTACCGCCACAAAGGACCACTATAATACTAACAATTTAGGCACACAGACCAACGGAAGCTTTGGACATAACCCGGCCCTTAGGGACATCCTTGTGTGCCTAAACCGGGACTTAAATCTATTAACGGAAAGGATAATGGATTTAGGAAGCTATTTAAAAAGGCACTAGTATAAATATATGGTTTGGGAGATGTACATTAAGCTACTCCAGAGAAAGACTAATTTGAAAAGAGTCCTAATACACTGATTTATAAATCTTATTAGTTTCACTATTTCTAATATCGACCAGTACTAACTGGGTTAAGGAGAACAGACATTCGGTAAGACTGGAAGGTGAACTTAATATAGCTGGATAGGCAGATGACGACTTCTACTTTTTTTGGTACAAGTCCGATTTCGAATCGTAATGTTGAACTTCTTTAAAACAGTACAACTCAATAATTAATTACTCTGGGTTCGAAGTCTTACTCAATCTTTTATTGCATTCCACATGTAAGTATGCTTAGGTGGTTAACTTATAATTAGGTCATATTATGACCGTCGTCATGCACAATAATTTTGGTAAAAGTTAGGAAATAGGAAGCATTAGTTAATTACATAACATTTGGAGAGCAGTGGTGGGCCAGTGGTTGCAGCCCCTACTTACGAACAGTGAGTTGTTTGTTCGAACCCATGCAGGCACATTACTGTGTGTAATTTATTTCATCACTACTTCTCTCAAAACGGTGAAGGAAAACATTGTGAAGAAACCGGCATGTCTAAGAACTAAACAATTCGAAGACATGTGACATCTGCCAATCCGCACTGGGCACGTGGTGGAATATAGCCCAGCCCTCTCCTTGAGAGGAGGCCTGAGTCCCTGCAGTGGGAACATTATAGGCTGATGATGACTTAGCAAACTACTGTATTATAATAATCTCGAATGAAGCTCATGCAGAAATCTCAACCCTAGTACAGATAGGAAATTTTCGAAGTAACTCTGTATTCAGTAGAAATACTCAATTTAAGAATACGGGTCATAGATTAATAGGGTGGATTATGTGAGTTTAAATGTTTGTAAACGCACCCACGATACAGGGGAAATTCCTAGTGTGGGGCTACGTTTTTTATAAAAAAAAAAAAAAAAAAAATATGCGAGCAAAGCAAAAACCTACTCACCGCCACGATACAGAAAGATATAAACGTTACATATAAAAACTAGTAAGGCTTATAAATCAGTCGATTCACCCCCCATTAGCCACATTTATTCCCATTGTCCTATTTGTGATATTTCGCATGACTACACATAAGCCGGCTCACAATAAGTGGGTCACAGTAGTACCTGATAAAAACAAATGGAAAGTGAGGCACAAGCTATTTATTTTTATGTAAAACAATGCTATTCAGGTTAATCCATAAGGCTACTGAGTCAAATGGCATTTTAATCCGCATGAAGAAAGCCTGACAAAAAATAAATGGATTAAAGCGTAAATTCCCGCCCGAAATTACTTTTGACCAATTTAACAAGTTACGACTTGTTTCAAACCAGATTTAACCGGTTTCGAACCGGATCGGGGTACATCAGTCAACGTAAACAATTTCCTGGAAGAAATACACTTTATTAAAGCTTTGAAGACGCAAATGGAATAATACATAATGAAGTAGAAAGAAAAATAAAATAATTTAAGTTCTCGCCTGCAGGGAGAAGATTCAATTTCGTCCCTCCCAAGTTCTTTGATCATGAAATTGGCTTATGTTTAAAAAACTGAATGTTTATTTTAAACTTAGAAAATTGAGGGGGATTTTTATAAACATATTGTATCTTTGATCTCATTCGGTTTTTATATCAACTTTCGGATTTATTCTACAGAATAAATTGGGCTGAAATAGCTGATCTATTTTAATAAACACAAATTTTAATTTATCATACATTTTAATTTATCTATATCCACTAGAATCTCACATACTATGTGGACGACTCACCCCTTTTCATTACAAAGAAACTTTGAAATATTTACAAATAATTTCAAAAAAGCCCTAAAAAATTGGTAAATTTCCACTTACCCATTTCTATACTTCCTCACTAGCACATACCTATTCTAATCTTAAAACTTCGACACGTAATTAATCTGAAACTTTTCATTAAATTAATCCTTTATTCATACGAATCCTGCTACTGTGTGTAATCAGCTTGCAGGACGATGTAGGGCTGCCTCGCGGAGATTTTGGTGGAAATGAATTGTTTTCTTTTTACGGAACGGTCTTTCGGAGATTATTTTTGTAGGCATTTAAACTTTTTATGCTGAAATAAATCAGAATTAAAAGAAATGAACGGAGTAGAGTACCTGCATGTCACCCGGCATCATCCATAGTCTGAATTCACCCACTGCTGGGTATAGGCCGTAGTTAATGGTGTTTATTTCCACGTACTTGAGCCACTTTCATCTAGGTTTTTTACCCCGATGACAACTATATTGGGCGATATTGTTGTCATACATACGTCAACAGAATAACCTAGCTCGTTGCCGGATGAACAACATTTCGTTTCTTAGTCTTTTGAATGCCACAATCCTCTTTTCTCTGAGAAGGAATGGCCTATAACCCACCACTCGGGACCAATGCAGGTTGGTAGATGTCACATGTCTTCGAATTTTTGGTTCTAAGACATGCCGATTTTCTCCTTTTCACTTGACCATTTTGAGAGTTGTGTTGATGAAATAATTTGCTCAAAGTAATGCGCCTGCCTTGATTCGAACCCATCTGACACCACTAGAACACCGCTGCTCAAAACATCAAAGACCTCGACTCCGATATTTTCTCCAATTCGATAGAGAAATGATCGAAGAAAACCGGCCAAGTGCATGTCGGAGCATGCACAATGTAGGGTTCCGTAGTTGCCCATCAAAATATGTGAACTTAATAAACTGATTAACCACTCTGCCTACCTGTCTCCGAACGAAGATTTTTACTACAAAAATAAAACAAACTTACATTTGCAGTTTTAAGACCTGCGCTCCCATACATTATGTATAGGAAAATATTTTATACTGGTACGTTAAAATATTTTATAAGTTGGTCGAATATTACTCGTAAACTTGTAAAGCCTACTTAACTGTGATAGTTTTCCTTCTATCTTCATCTATACTAATATTATAAAGCTGAAGAGTTTGTTTGTTTGTTTGTTTGTTTGAACGGGGTAAACTCTGGAACTACTGGTTGGAATTGAAAAACTCTTTTAGTGTTGGATAGTCCATTTATCGAGGAAGGCTTTAGGCTATATAACATCACGCTAAGTCCAATAGGAGCGGAGCATAAATGAAAAATGTTGCAAAAACGGGAAAAGGTATTCCTTTTTGAGAGCTTCCGTTGCGTGCGCTGCGAAAACGGTTTAAGTTAGGAAAATATCATGTATGAAAGAATTGTTCCTCTTTAAATGTTCTAAAAAAAAGTCCGCGACAGCATATATATATCTTTTAAGATTAACTCACTGTAACCATTTTTTACTATTAAAATGTTAGATTAAAAAGAATGATATTTTGCGATGCTTATTTAACCCATATGATATTAATTTATATCTAAATAAATATGTTTGTTAGCACGGAAATTTAATATAGAATATTTGGGCCCTTTACTCTATACAGTTTAAACAATTATCTTAGAAGATATCGCAATATCAAAATATCCGCGCGACAAAATAATTACGAGCGCGGCAGTCATTCGGTCCGGTGCGCTAGGTAAGTGGGGATTCTGGTCTCCGGGGGCTCCGGAGAAATTCAAATTCAAAATATTTACTGCACCATAATGTTTACAAGTACAATGGATTACTGTATATTTAACAGTAAGAGATACCTATTGTAATTGTCACTTTAATAATATAATCGAAGAAAATCTAAACTAATAGGTATTATAAAGAGGAAAGGTAAATTTTTTTTTTTGATACGAGTACGATTTAATTAAAGTTAATATGTTGAATAGTCGGTTTATTGAGAAAGGCTAAAAGCTATATTATGTGATGCAGACGAAGTTGCGTGGGTCAGCTAGTTATTATATATATATGAGTTTTTTCACACGCCCAAACACAACCCGTATAGGTGGTGTAGGTTACACTTGAGTGTAAAGAATATATATTTTTTTTAATTTTAATATATCACAAACGAATCCCTTTATCGAAAATGTGTTTCAGTAAACATGCAATATTTTTTATAGACCTATTCAACGACACTCCACACAATGGACTTCACGAAAAAAAAAATCATCCCCACTTGAATGTGTACCTACTGGAGAAACCCTAAAAAAAAAATCTAAATTTTATTTTACCACTTTGTCGGCGTTACTCATTTATATATTCATGCCAAATTAGAGCTTTCTAGTAGCAATTGCCGCACTCAGAGAGCTTTAATGATTACTTAGGCCATCACTTAGTAAAGGTTTTGACAGTTTTGACAGTGACAGTCATACAAAAGTATGTCAAATCTTTACTAAGTGACGGCTTGAGTAATCATTAAATATCTGTGAGTACCGCGGTGAGAGTCTTTGGGATATAGTGCGGACGGACAGACAGACAGACGTACATGGCGAAACTATAAGGGTTCCATGTTGACTACGGAACCCTAAAAAACTGGGCAATTTCAAGCAGGACCAAGCCAACCCTGTCCTCGTCTAACTCCGCGGAGATTATAGCGGAAATTGCACCGGGAACATTGTGTCCCCGTGTACAGTTACTGTCAGGATTAATTAACTGAGCACCCCGTATTAAATTAAAACTGCACTATTCGTTCTAGAATAGTATAGAATAATAATAGTTTTTTTATGTGAACGGGTTAATATTTTGACTTGAAATTGTTGAAAGATCGTGTTAGACATTTTTTGTCCGAAATTTTAATGAGTACATTTCTTTCCGATTCAGTCGTTAAGTATGTTCGGAATCCCGAAGGTCTGACAATCAGTCTCAACAAAGGGTATTGTTATACCGAAATAAACTGTAGGTACTAATTAAAGTAAATGTATTTCTTCTCTTACGGTTCTCAGAAAATTATGCCCAATGTTTTCAGCAGACATATTCCAACTGTACATAATCAAGTATTTTCATAAATAAATAAGAGACTATTTATTTTCCTCAAGAAAGTATGTACTTGTATCTCTTTGTCTTCGTTATTATTAATTTTCCGTGTATTAACGACAAATATAATTATCTCATTGTTTCATAAGTCTAATGGTTGCAATCTTTACTTCTGAGTGTAAGGTCTTGGAATCGATTCCCGTGTCGGACAGTGTTATAGTTTTTGGATCACGAGATTCATAGTAAAGATATTATTTTGTCTACTGATATTATATGGTCTATAAACTCACCCCCCCCCCCCCCCTTATTCATCATCATTTCAGCCAAAAGACGTCCACTGCTGGACATAGGCCTCCCCCAGGTGTCGCCACATTGACCAGTCCCGTGCGTCTCGCATCCAGCGGGTTCACGCAACCTTCACCAGGTCATCGGTCCACCTAGTTGGGAGTCCTTCCGGTCGCCACTCCAGAACTTTTCGGCCCCATCGGCCATCCGTTCTGCGAGCAATGTGCCCTGCCCAATTACCACTTAAGTCTAGCGACCACTTATTACAGCCATGGAAATTAAACAGAGAAAAAAAATGTTAAGCAAAACAAGCTATGAATTGTACTGTGTAAACAATTTCCAAAAACACAATCATGAAGTTATGTCACATAACGTAACGTTAATTTCTTAATAACGTTATCAGTTATAACACTCCAGTAACGTTGTTACATTGATGAATGGCCATCTTGTGCCCAGGTGCTGGAATAAAGTTGTGGAGTTAGTTCATACTGGATAGTGCTGTCAAACTTAATTATAACAAGTTAGGAAGAAAATTAATTTGAGGATTTAGTGGCGCAGCTGTTTTCAAATGTTTTTAACTATTTTGAACAGGATGACAAGTTTGGTTTAGTTTTATTTTAAGTGACTGCAATTTCCGATCTATTCCCATCCAATACCAAGAGCTAATACCATTTGGTATTAGTTTATTTACGAATTTATTTTCTATACCCAACGAGTACCACATTTTGAAACCAATACCAAAACAAGTTTGAAGAAATTAGGTACAGTCAGGTTCACTAAAATTAAAATGCTTTGAGTGATTTAAAGTAATGTTTAATCAAGATTAGGGTTGGAATATAAATCACATATTGATCACTGACTATGCACACTACCCGCCGCAAGCACGGAAATGTACTGAACTGAGTTGTCTGTCTGATAGCAAGACTTATTTTGCACTCAACTCTAATTGGTTGCTTCGAATTTCAAAACAATAGACAAAAATCGACCCTTTTTTGCAGGTAAAGAGAAGTGATTTATTTGAACTACTTATTTGTTAGTTTGAAAAGTTTTAGACTTTTAGCATTCAATTACGATAGTATAGTATGTAATTTGTGTAGCTGAGTGTACAAAAGTCACGTTTTGGTATTCGTTAGTAATAGATTTTTTATTTTAAAAAATGTGGTACTCGTTGGGAATAGAAAATTAATTCGGAAATAAACTAATACCAAATGGTATTAGCTCTTGGTATTGGATGGGAATAGATCCAATTTCCTATGATAATATAATTAGTCTTTAGGTTAGATAAACTTAAATATTTAGTGGATTTAAATAAAGTTCTACTAAAGTGAATAGGGTCTCGTTGGTCTAGTAGTCGCACGCGTGACTGACGCGTCTTGAGTTCGATTCCCGGGTCGGGCAGTGTTGTTGAGTTTATTCATTAACAATTTCTCGGTAGTGGCCACAGAGTCTGAATTTGTGTCCGGTACATGGGACTAAAATGTAACTGGCGACATGTGGGTGTCCTATTAGGTACACCTCTACCTAACCCTTCGGGGATTACATGCGTTATGTTATGTTATGTTAAGTAAAGATCTACTAAACTGGTAAGGTGTATTTTTATGCAGTGACCCCTAATAACAAGACCAATTAGAATATACATCATATTCCAGTTGCTCGATTCGTTAACTAAATTTAAACTATAATAATTATAATAATCATTATTAATCTTATTTTTATTTTAATCGCATTTCTGTTTGTATCATTAATTATTTAAATACTAAATTAAGTTATACCTATAAAGTAATTTTTGTCTGTACTGGAGAAGGGCGTCGGAAGCTGCGCTACAGTTTATACTTTTGCAACTTCCATCGTTTTACCTGTTTTACTATGTCTCGTATTATTGTTTCTAAATGAACTTTTATTGTTTATTTATTATTATTATACTTTATAGGTGTTGAGTTGTACTATTAATGTAACATTACATAGAGACAAGCCATCCCAATCTTATATACAATCGTTTTCCTTTTATGTAAGAACCTATAGCTTCTTATAACAAATCCTATTATTTCTTATACCTTTAGTATAACTTGTTATGAGATATTGCGTAGGGTTCTAAGGTTCTTGTCGGCAAAATACTTAGTTAATACTTGTCGACATCAACAATTTCATACAACACAATACAGTTACATTCGCGTCCTTTGATCTCCAGCCAACCATTAAACCTGTTCAACCATATTAACCATTACCCAACAGATCATTAGGCACAGCCCAATAAACTTAGGACTACCCGCCAAACAACAATACAATCAATTCCTTTGAATTACGCAAAAGATTGCTGACTTCAAGTTAGAAAGTTGTGAAACTTCAGCTTTACTTAATAATAAAGTTTGTCGACGGAAAATTCAATTAATTTATCGACGACCAACGAATAATGGAGCTTTAACAAAGTTTTTAATGGCTGCCGTCACAAAGCTTCGGTGATTGAAAATTGGGCTTAAGACCGTGTATGCGTTTTTTTGTTATAATTTTATTTTACGTGAGTGATGAGGAAAACTGCAGTTTTGTATGAAACTAGCGAACCACCCCGGCTTTGCACGGGTGCAATGTACGTATAAACCTTTCTCTTAAACCACTCTATTTATTGCTGAAAACTGCATTAAAATCCGTTGCGTAGTTTAAAAGACATACTCGTACAAACAGCGGGAGCGACTTTGTTTTATATCCAAAGAAAAAAATGAAACTCTACGTTTTCATTTCAATATTCTCAAGCTGAAAAGCATGAGCATGATCACTGCTACTAAAAAAAACCTGATGAGAAAACCCAATAATACTTTACGCGACCCGGGAATCGAATCCAGGACCACCACAATCCCGTCGGGGCTGCGGGTGTTCGCAAGAGATACCACAGCCTCGACATTAAGGGCGAAGAAGGAACATGGGTGGTTTTTAGTCAGTAGAAGTCTGACACTCCCTTTCGCTCTGCCCAAGAGCGGGAGGGGTCATTTGATGATTTTCCACCCACCATAAAAAAAAAAAAAGGACCACCACAATGCTTTACTTACTCATTCATATTTAACGTATATAAACACTTCCTAAGTTACCGAATGGAAACAGTCCATAATTTTCTTTGCCATGAATTTTATTTTCCCCTCTTCCAAGATAGTCTGGCTCCAGATTTCTCATAAAAAATGAAGTAGAACCGTTCGTGACCCACATAGTCAAAGTTTTGAGCTGACCAAGAGAATAAAAATTATGTCTTCTACCGCTTGCATAGTTAGAGAGTAAGTTTTCAGTACTTTTGCAAACATATGAAGATATGAATGTTTTTAGATAGTGGCAAACTGTGATTATCATAAAAAAGTTATATGTATGTTAGTACGTAGTAGATGCAATAAAAATAAGTCAATTGTTTATGACTGCCCCGTTGCGCGTTGGTCTAGTGACTGCAATCGCGCCTACCGAGCTGGGTTCTTTTTGTTTTTTCTTTGTTGTTCTCCCGATCTGGGCAGAGCAGTAGGGAGTGTCAGGGTTCTACTGACTAAAAACCACCTATGTTCCTTCTTAGCCCTTTGTGCCGAGGCCGCGGTATCCCTTTCGAACAACCCGCAGCGCCGACGGGTCCGAGCTGGGTCCTTGGTTCGATTCCCGGGTCTGGGTAAATTGTTATTGGGTCTTACCATCAGGAATTTCTCAGTAGCAACGATGGACTCTGGATTTGTGCCCTTGATAGCAAAAGGCTCGCCCCTATTACATGGGACTTAAACAAACACAACTGGCGAACTGTGAATCTACTATTAGGTTCACCTCTACCCGACCCTTCGGGAATTACTGGCGTGATGTTATGTTTAGTTTATGTATCAGTCGTAAGACTTGGAAATAGACAAAGTTTTAAGATTACCATACCAAAAATATATCACGTTTCATTTTTCTATTTATCTAGTAATTCGTAGTTACTTTGACCGACTGCACACACTGTTTAATTGCTAAAACAGCCATTCCAGCACACCAGCACACTACATAGACTCAAAGCATGTCCAATTACAAACTTCCACATTGTCACAGACCAAACACAGTGCACGCACATTAAATCACAGACCATCCGAAAATCTAACTCCAGTCCAAACAGAGTTTCGCATAGAGATGCCACGAGCCCACGAATATTCGGCTACAATTCGGTATTCGGCCAATTTTGTAATTAAAACTTTGGCGAGAGAACAGTGATTTTTGCTAGTAATAAAATCGATTTGTTACATGTAACCAAAAAAGTTATGATTGCGGACGGATGGAGATGAAGAGGAAGGTCAAAGAGAAGATCGATAAGACTGTAGGAGTGATATGAAAAAGAAAAGAGTAAATGACACCTTGTCGTCTAACAGGGGAGAATGAAAGTAGAAAACGTTCTGAGCAGAAAGAGGCAATTGCGGGAAGATGTTGAAAAATTGTCTGTTACTCGATTTTAACAATTCATAAAAAAAAAGGCAAACCGCTATATATAAGTATATAATACTGCATCCGGTTAGACTAGAAGCTGACTTTAAAAAAGCTAACTTCAAAAAAAGCTAAGCTTTGAAAAGGCTAGGCAGAAGACGGATCAACAAATAATGAGGGGTGACGAGATTTAATTGAAATTTAAACAAATACACCCGTGGAGTCGCTACCGCACGCACGTCAATGAGACAGGTACACCTATGTCTACCTACCTGTCGCTCGCAAAATGTATAATTATGTCGCAATTTAAGGATATGAAAAAACATAGATTTGGTCAATTCTCTAAATGATTTGATCAAACACGGGGGGTGTTAAAATAACAACACTATTTTATCATTTCTCTGAACAAATCTTGGTTTTGTTTTGTTTAGGATTTGATCAAATACCAAAACTGATTCCGTGAATGTACAAAAAATCTTTTCTTTGGTATTTTAAACGTTTATTTGTAAATACATAATTATGTAATTGTAATTCACATTGAACATTCGGCCGCCGACTATTCGGTGCTTCTACTGGGAGTGTGGCCGAATATTCGGTAATCGTATTCGGCCAAATCACTTTTCGTAGCTTGTCTAGTTTCAGAGTCAAAAGAAAGCGTTCGACCGCGTCAGTCGAATCACATTATGTCTCCAATTACATGTTATAACGGAATAGCCTCTATTATGCTATCGTGCCTGCATTACGTGTTTTGTAATCGCCATCGCTATTACATTGTTTGATTGCTGATAATTCCGTATTGCTTCTCTTTTATGAGTGGTTATTGTAGGTTTTATTCATTGCTTTTATGGGGTTGTTATCCTAGATAAAGTTGTTAGTAATTAGAGGTATTTTATCAAGTTATGTAGAAAAGTGAATGTACTGTACCACAATATTAAATCTAATATATAAATATCTCGTGTCACGGACGTGGACCATGATTTTTGTGGTCGTACACCGGAAACGGCTCAACAGATTTTTATTTCTTTTTGGAAGGTAGGAGAACAGGTCTTGGGAAGGAATAGGGAAAAGTTTTATCTTTTATAGTTGCAGCAAAACACAATTCATTTTTAAGAAAGTTTTTTTTATGTATAACAAAGCAAAAATCAATATCTATGTAAAAAGGTTTTGTTTGAATTTTCCATTCTATCAAACGGTTCCACTTTATCACCTAAATAAATTTCATTTGGGTTAGACGATAGACGTCCACCCCGGACGGCCGCTATATTTCAAATGACACTGACTGCATGGGATATTGGAACGGAAATTGACCACGTGACACGACCGGACATGGCGTCATCGAACGTGATATGAACTAGCCAATCAGAACACATTCAATTACAGGGCCGTCTGCAAGTCCATTTTGAAATAAGAACTTCAAATATTGTGAAACAGTTTATGGGAAATTCCACGAAACATGTCGTCTTCTCGTTCTTTTTTTTTAATTTGAATGTAGTAATAACTTTCTTCTTTTTATTTTGCAGGTACGATCAAAATGGCAGTTTGGCTTCTGTTGGTAAGACTTAGACTTATAATGACTTCACTATAAGCATGTATTAATTGTGAGATCAATTCGATTTGATTTCAAAGACTTGAGTTTTAAAAGTCCCAGATCTACAAATGTTTTGACGGTTGCCTAACTTTCAAACTAATTTCAAGAAAGAGAACATGTGTAGTTTACAGCACGTGCGTGAGTGAAATTTCTCGGACATAGGCAAATAATTAAGGAACAAATCTTCATATTTCTTAAATATCCACTACCAATTAAATCTATCACAATTAAGACAGTATGCATGAACCTGAAAAAAAAAATCGTTTTGTTTTGTCTTGTGTAATAATCCTCATTTTCCTGCCCTTGTCCCATGTTACTTGCAACACGTTTTTCCCTATTTTGTCCTGCATCATCATCATCATAGCCATTTTCCCAACTATGTTAGGGTCGGCTTCCAGTCTAACCGGATGCAGCTGAATACCAGTATTTTACATGGAGCGACTGCCTATCTGACCTCTCATCATCTGCCTAGCCTTTTCCCAACTATGTTGGGGTCGGCTTCCAGTCTAACCGGATGCAGCTGAATACCAGTATTTTACATAGAGCGACTGCCTATCTGACCTCCACAACCCAGTTAATACTAGGTAAAACGATACTCTTTGGTAAGACTGGATGTCAGAATTTCAGGTCACTGACTACCTGTAACAACTGCCAAAGATCTATATAAATGGCAGCCGGGACCAACAGCTTAACGTGCTTTCCGAGGTACGGAGGAAACTCGGTATGTCGGGCGGTCACCCATCCACAGACCGACCTAGGCAAGCTGTTTTGTCCTGCATGAGACCAATAAATACTATTTATTCTTTTTTTTCACCCGTGACAGCCCTAACCTCCTCCCGTCATTCGCTTATTTAATTAAGGACACTTTAGAAGCACTTTTTCAGGGAGGAAAGGTATTGAGTTATTATTGAATTTACACCCACACACGTTCCGCTGAGTGGTACAATTGACTCTCTTACGTCATTTCCTGTTCCTTTTGGGGATTATTTTTTACTTCATAGGTTATATTTTTGGCGAACATTTTGAGGGTTGGCTCAATGGGATGCGAATGAAAGGATCCATTAGGAATATGGGTTTTTTCGGTTAAAGTAGTTTGGTTTTAAAAAGGTTTAATGTGGATTGGAAATGAGATAGTAATCGAATCGAGTGGAAATAATGTTTTTCCTACTCCTCCGCTATTTATTCCTGATTAATTTCGTTGCGGGATCCAAGACAGTATATAGTAAAGTCTTTCTCTGGCAGTTCGTCGAACTTCACTGTCTCGGCACTTTTCTGGTGGTCGCCACTATTGATTCTGGCTTTCAGAGGTTTGAGAATGGGGGCTTGTAACATAAAAAAAAGAGATAGTAAAAGTTAATTACTGGTATGGCTGCTATGTTTGTGTGGGAGAGCTTTTTAGTTTTTAATTTGAGTAAGAGAGGAGATAGTAAAGTTGGAAGTTAAGGCGACTGTTTTTTCTAAAGACCTCGCAATGAAAGGCCCATTGTTAAGTTTGTGAAAGTTTGATGTCTGTCCTTGCACTTGTACTAAAAACTTTCATGGAAGTTCTTAAGGAAGAATATACAAGCACAATTTAATCAATACTGCCTCGTTGGTCTAGTAGTCGCAAGCGCGACTGCTGAACATAAGGTCCTGGGTTCGATTTCCGGGTCGGGCAAAGTGTTATTGGCTTTTTCCATCAGGAATTTATCAGTAACAGCTACGGAGTCTGGATTTGTGCCCGGTTGATGGCAATAGGCTCGCCCCCTATTACGTGGGACTTAAACATAACTGGCGAAATGTGGGTGTATTATTAGGTACACCTCTGCCTAACTCTTCGGGGATTACAGGCGTGATGTAATGTATGTATAATCAATAATTCAATACGGTAGATAGTTACTGGCTCTTCTTACTCGATAAAAACCTTTCTTTAATTTGCTTTAATGGAAACATTTTAACGTGTATGAATAAACAAGTCTGATTTAATACAGGAATGCTTTGGTCTAGGTTAAAATATAGGGTTCGTGTTATGGTACGATCCCGTACGATAATTAACCACACGAGTGAAACTGCGGGGCAAAGAAAATTATTAACCATTAAAATGGATAACATAACATCACGCCTGTTATTCCTAAAAGGGGAGACAGATGGGTTACCTGCCTAATAGAAAACACCCACATACCCACATTTCGCCATTTGGGCACAAATCACATGTAATAGGCCAGTATATTGCCATCAACCGGGTAATAAACCTAGACTCCGTGACTCGTACTGAGAAAGTCCTGATGGTAACACTATTTCTGACCTGGAAATCCAATTCAGGACCATGTTGGCATCCATGTTCCTATAATATGACGACACGGTTGCGGTGCTGCGCTGCGTGTCGCGGGTTTGAACACCCGGAACATATATTTGTATGACCTACAGATAATTGTTTCGGGTCTGAGTGTTTGGTTGTGTATGTGAGTTTAAATGTTTGTGAACGCACCCACGATACAGGAGAAATTCCTAGTGTGGGTCAACGTTTAAAAAAAAATATCCTAAAAATCCAATCCAACCGTATTATGACCAGTAAACGTATCCACAAATAGTCCAGTAAGTACCCCAGCGTTGTTTGTCTTCAGGACTCGCTTGGAAAATCTATTTTCTAGAAAATGGGTGAAAATTTCAAGCGGTGGGTGTGCTTTGAATCCACAATCGTCCGAGGTTTGTTTATTAGCAAAGTTACTGGACCTGAGAGGTTTTTAAGTTCCACGTTTTCAGAGATTGTTGAATACGTTTTTTTTGGAAAAGATTTGATGGGATTTGTGTTGTAAATGGTGTTGGAATTTTGATTTTGGGGATGTATATGTCTAAAATCTTACTTGAGGGACGTGATAAACCCGTCGGGGTTGCGGGTTGTTCGCAAGAGATACCGCAGCCTCGACATGAAGGGCTAAGAAGGAACATGGGTGGTTTTTAGTCAGTAGAAGTTTGACACTCCCTTTCGCTTTGGCCAAGAGAGGGAGAAAAAAAAGGGACGTGATAAATGGAAACTTATACCTCATTGACTATTTATGCTTTCGATCATCATCATTATCCTACACAAACAGTGTGTTTTTATTTCTTATTGTTCCATAATTCTCTATTACTCGTCATCTCAACAGTCACCGCGTCTCTTAGCCATATCATTCGTCACACAGGCTATCTAACCTTTCTTTGATCTTCCCTCTACTCTTATAGCCACCTACATTCATACTCACAAGCTTGTTTATATATTGTTTTATTTCAGATCATCGGATCCATTCGGAGATAAAATTAAAATATCCAGTATTATTCTCGTTCAAGTGGAACTTCAAAACAGTCTTCAAAACACCCTTATTTTTTTTTTTTAGGGGGTGGGAAATCATCAAATAACCCCTTCCGCTCTTAGGCAGAGCGAAAGGGAGTGTCAGACTTCTACTGGCTAAAAACCACCCATGTTCCTTCTTCGCCCTTCATGTCTAGGCCGCAGTATCTCTTGCGAACAACCCGCAGCCCCTACGGGCGTCGGCCCTTCCATGTTGCTGACATCTCTTTGAGGCGCGCGTGGAACACGAACGCGCTGTCGACACGGCCTATCGTCGTCATAAGACGGACGGACGGCCGATCCTCACAATGGTTTCAAAACACCCCTCAAGTTGTAAAACATCTAAAATTTTCTTTGGAAATTAATTCCTAATGCATTCCGTCGTCACTTTAAAACTTTTAACCCTTGAGAACCGACCATCAGGCAAACATATCCAAGCAAATCCTGGGAGACACCAACTTATAACTTAACGTAGTTGAAGTTAGGGTTACCTTATTCGGTCTAGGTTTGCCTAGACTTGTCCAGCTTTAAAACCCGTGACCACATTTTGTTCGAATTTTACAGTTTATAAGGATTTTTAGGGAAATTAAAGTAACGGCCATCGGGAAAATTTAAGTTAAAACCGCTCAGTGCAAGTTGGATTCGCGCATGTAGGGTTCCGTACCATCGTATAGGGGAAGCCCCTTAATTTATTTTTTAAATATTTACACATTCAGTGAACATTTCTGTCTACATATTACGGATCATGAAATACTGGGCAGTATTTGCCGACAGATAGACGGACGGAGAGAACAGACAGCGGAGGTTTAGTAATAGGGTCCCGTTAGTTACCCTCCGGGAATTTTCTCTAAATGTCCAAGTATTTGGTCAAGGCCTTATAAAATTTCGTAATGGTAACCCTAGTTGAAGTTCAACTTGAATCTAAGCTAAGTGGCTATCTGCAGTTTGATAAAAGTGCATTAGAGCCGTGAACGTCTGGTCGAACCCACTTTGTGTTAGATTGGTAGTTTATTACGTTAAATACTGAGCGTCGTCTGGGTTTGGTGTTGACTCTGTAGACGATAGTCGGTTGAAATTGAATTGAAGTACAAAAATATTTACAATATTATCTTAAGAACTATAGGTGCAATGTATTGGATTCTACCTGAACTATGAATAAACCTGAGTTATGTTATCTAAGCTTACAAAATCGTTGGTTCTAATTGTGTCTTTCAACGCACAGACCAAATCACTGGACGGTAAGGTTTATTTGGCATACAGGTAGCTATTATGAGGTTCTATGACGACTATCTTGGTAATGGATATGTAATGGAGAGATGAAACACATGTGACTAAAAAAGTCCTGTATGAAAAATGTTGCTGGATGGAGTGGGGGAGAACAAACCCAAAGAAAAGGTGGATGTATTGCAAGGAATGATACGAAGTGCCGTGTCGTCTGATAGAGGAGAACGTTCTTCTAACAACTAAATTAGAAGAATCGCCCTTCACCATTTTACGGTGATGGAAAATTTTGTGATTAAACCGGCACGTCTTAGAACCAAAAAAAAATTGAAGACATGTGACATCTACCAACCCGCACTTGGCCCGCGTGGTGGATCACCCGTCTCTCTCCTAGAGAGGACGCTTGAGTCCCTGCAATGCTAATGATGATGATGAATCACTCACAGTGACCATTCAATAAAGTCGAATCAATACGATTCCTGGACAATTCAGCCTGTAATCCAAGCACTAATGCAATATCCATGCCGAATGTTCAATGCCGATGTTATCACCAACATAAAAGGTGTTTTATCGCACTTGGTTATAAAAATACGCCGTTATTCTATGCTTTATGCTATCATAAAGTTTATAATAAACGAGCGATAGTAAAAAGTGCAGTAAAACCTTCATATCGCGTGTTGGTAAATGCCACTTATGATTTTTATCCTAGATGATTTTTTTACGCGATTTTTCCAAGTTTGGATCAGCGGTAATTATTTTTGTGGTATGGATATTAATTGGCTTCGGATTAATTATGGAGGTAGTCGGGGTTTTAGCTGTTTTCTATTTAGATCTGTTGAATTGAAAACTTTTAACGGGGATAGGAAACTCTTTTTATACAAAACGATAAAAATGTTATTGAATTATTTTTTACCAAGACGTTGGATGGTTAGACATAGGTAATATTATAAAGAAGAACCTTCAATAAATAATCAGTGCGATTTTAAATATGACTTTAGTTTAAATGTCAAATCAAATATGATGTCCTCGTTGGTCTAGTAGTCGCAAGCGCGACTGCTGAGCATGAGGTCCTGGTTTCGATTCACGGGTCGGCCAAAGTAATTGTAATTGTAATTTATTTATTTCTCCCACAAATAATAATATGTACAGTAAAACAGCATACAAAAGTTTGAAAATGGGAGACAGGAGCCCATACTAAGTAAAACCTGTGCTACGGGTCTCCTGGTCTCCTTATCTCGAATCCATGATTAAGAGCCAATCTAAGGACATATATAAAGGCAGCGGGAGTGCTTACAGCTAATTAAAAAAAGTGTTGTTGGGTTTTCTGTCTGTAATTTCTTAATAGCAGCCACGGAGTCTGAATTTCTGCCCGTTTGATGACAATAGGCTCGCCCCATATTACATGGGACTGAAACATAACTGGCGAAATGTGAGTGAGTAATTGAGTATACTATAAGATATACCTTTGCCTAATGCTTCGGGGATTACAGGCGTGATGTTTTGAAATGTCAAATATGATTAAACCCTTTCACTATTTGAATTCCAAAAAATATTATTATCTTATTAGTCAACACAAATAAACAACTTAACCCTGCTTAATCCGCACCAATTCACATTCAAAATCAAAGTTCAAAACCAGAATAATAAAAAAATATATAAATCCAAACAAATAAAATATTTCAAAGAGCCCTTTTTATAAACCCATCGCAAAAGCAAATGTATATAAAAGGTTTACATGTCCCGCTTGAGTTGAGATGAAAAATTCATAGGTGAATAATCTTCAGGTCCCCGGACTTGTACCGATGCAAACTCTCCGAGGATTATAACCGGGTCTACAGATTTTTGTATCACAGCTAACGGTTTAATGTTAGATTTTCTATTGTTTGAGATTTTTGGGTTGTGTTGATTTTTTGTTGTACTGTGGGTGGCATCAAATGAATTGGTCGTTCGCTTGTGAACAGGAAAGATGGGTCTACTAAACATCGGATTCATACTTTTCTACATTATTTTTGGTCCATTATTTTGTTTTAAAACAGAGGAGCTCGTGGCTAAATAAAAACAGTCGCTCGGGTTGATCTTTAGGTAAAGCCGTGCTTGCCTAGGTTAGTCCGTGAATGGGTGAACATTATTATAAACGGAGTTTCCGGCAAAAGCACGTTAATCCGTTGGGCTCGGCTGTCAATTGTAGAGCTTGTGACAGTGGTCCCGGCTGGCCACAACACAGCGATTTTTAAAATTAATTAAGTGCTTACATTAAATGTCCAATAGTTTTATTGTCCCGATTAAAATTTCAAAAGCATACTTAATTTTTAAATTGCCAATCGTACATACATTGAAACTCTCAAAGAATTAAAATTAAGCAGCCTTTGACAATACAATAGTACATTAATGCGAACGATATTCAAGCATCGCTTATTCCAAGTATTCTGTACGCATTGTGCATTATAAAATATTTTTATGTTTGTACGGTTACGCAAGCAAAACTTTTTTTTTGTGAAGTAAATCAAAAAGGAAATACTAAAAAATAGGTCGGTACGTAAATTAAAGTGCTAATAACATTGTATTTTTGGGGAAAACTCAATACGCAAGTCCAAATCGCCCTTGGCCGATTGCTTATTTTTATACCACGTCGCAAATTAATAGCTAGTTTCAAATTTAAAATTAAAATACTGACCGTACCCTATAAAAATGAATAAAGTACTCTGGATATCGTACCAATAAATTCACAGCCCACTTACATATAAAATCACATTCTCCAAAAATTCAGCCGAAAAGCTATCATTTTTATACGTCTAATATAACTCGTGACACCTATGCATTAAAAATATGTCCGCAATAAAAGCGGTAGCTAAGACGTTATTAAAATGCATATCCTATTCCAAGGCACACGGCCACGTCCCCCGTATAAATCTAAGAAGCTCTAATTCTTTGTACCGCCACAAAGAATATACCGCCATTTTAAAAGAAAGATTTGTAACTGCGAAAATTAGACGAGTAGAGAAATAGGTTAACATTTTATGCGAAACATTATTTAGTGTTTTTGTACTGTAGCGGTAAAAGGGTTAATGTTCGTTTTTTTTAATTGTTAAAGGTTAATGAAGTGTGGTCATTATTTTGCATGTTTTTTTGAACTCGAACCATATATATTTTATTTAAATACAGGTAGTAAATGCCAGCCCTCCGCATACTGATGAAGATGACCGGTACAAGAAATTATTTTAGGAACGTTAAAGTTCAATTAATTTGATTTGTATTTTTTTCCTCGTATGGCATAGAATGGCAACCGCGACGATGAGTTCGATGAACTCTGTAGAAAAAGACGAAGAAGATAACCACTCATTTCACGTATCGTTCGTTAGAGTATTTCAACATTTTTTAATTTATTTTAGCCACATTATTTGAGCTGCATTATTTATATAAATTGATGTACTTATAGCAAATATAATTTTACATAGATGAAGTAATAAATAATAGTAATTGAACAAAGCATTAAAAAAGCATAAAAATAAAAGTTATAATATCGTGTGTAACTCACAAACGCAAATCGAATACACTTCACTTATATTTACGATTTACATTCGTACGAAGATTTGATCAGCGCATTCACGGAGAATGTACACAAATTCTACATTCATTGCTGAATCTTCTACAGTAACACCAAATTGACGAGACGGGGCAATCTAATTTTGTTTTCAGGAGTACACTTTCTGTAATGCACTACTTATTCTCGCGCCACATACAGACTGTCGTTGTGAATCATCATCATGTGCCTAGTCTTTTCCTAACTATGTTGGGGTCGGCTTCCAGTCTAACCGCATGCAGTTAAATACGCTATGTAAATCTGCATCTTGTTAACATTCGTTCATAAATTAACGCCTTTTTTCTATAGGGTAACTAAAAATTACAGAACTCGATGCAAGCCTTCTGCTTCGTCCACGTTCAAAATGTAACCTAATTGTCTGCTAGGTTGTTAAACTCGCACTCCTGTGTATTCAAAGTTAGTATTAGTATGCCCAATCATCATCAGCCTCAGGACTCAGGCCTAGGAGAGGATGGGCTATCATCCACCACGCGTGCCCAGCGCGGGTTGTAGATGTCACATGACGTCTTCGAATTTTTTGGTTTTAAGACACGTCGGTTTCCTCACGATGTTTTCCTTCACCGTTTTGATGCAGTGGTGATGGAATAAATTGTATGTCCCAATAGTAACATACATTTTATTTAAATCCATAGATACACAGCACCTGTAAAATCAATTTGGCAGAGCTTAAAACCCTAGCCAACTCGGATTTGTTTTAACGTATCAGCTATAGCGATCATTGTAAATTTAAATCGGAGATTACGTACGGAACCATTTGCTATTTGCATGTATTGTGCTGATCCCTGGTTTTAGTCTTGATTAATTAAAGTTTATGGCATTGTTTACTGCTAGAGGTACCCCACTGTCGAATAATGAATAAGTATGGCTGGGGGATTTGTAGGACGGTTGTGGCTATGTATAAATTTGTTGCTTCCTAATCCCCTAACTTAACCTAATCATGTACCTTAACCTAACCGTATGGTGTCGGACTTAAAGAATAGCACCATCCCATATCATCCCGTGGGTGTCAAAAGAGGCGATTAAGGGACTTACCAGAGAATAGGCAGCAGCGCTTTCTGTGCTTTCGTAACAACCATACTGCGATCGCCAACCGCCTGCTAAGCGTGGCGATTATGGCAAATCACCCTCTTCTGAGGGAGGCCTATGTCCAGCAGTGGACGTCTTATGGCTGAAATGATGATGTTGATGAACCTAATCATAAGGCCGATGAGGACTGTCTCTATAGTCATCATGAGCCTTTGTTCCAACTATGTTGGGGTCAGGTTGTAGTGTAACTGAATGCTGCTGAAATATGAATACCAGTATTTTTCATGGAGCAACTGCCTGTTTGACCTCCACATTCCAATTACTATTGTGTAATATGATAATTCTTGGTAAGACTGGTTGTCAGACTTTTGGGCCACTGACTACCTGTAACTTGACGACAGGGTTAGCGCAGTGGTTCAAGCAGTTGACTGCTGCGCTGTGTGTCACGGGTTCGATCCACGGGGCAAATATTTGTATGGCCTACAGACAGTTGTTCCGGGTCTGGGTATTTGTATATGTTTGTGAACGCACCCACGATACGGGAGAAATTCATAGTTTGGGGCAACGCTTTAAAAAAAAAACTACCAGTTACGACTGCTAAAGATTTTACCAGAAGCAGAACAGGAAGCGCAGCTACTAATATCTATTACCGAATTCGATATGTCTATCATTCAGATACAATGATTTTGAAAAAGAAACAGCATGTTTTAAACCACTGCGGTCAAATGTTTGCCAAGCAGATATAAGATAACATCACGCATGTAATTCCCGAAAGGCTAAGCAGTGTACTAGTGGGTACCCCACCCATCTTTATCATCATCTTTGTACCACCATATACTCAGAAATAAATAATATTCTATTCATTGGTACACTCACATTTCGCCATTTGTGTTTTCTCCATTTGTAATTTTTTCCGACGACAAATCCCACGATACAAAAATAAATACTACAGGCTCTTTCAGAGGTCAAAATAAATAAATTAAATGCAAAACGCCTCGCAATTCCATCAGCTTATGGATTAAACCGAAAAACTGCTCCAGGCTACAAACATTTTCAGCAGACTGGCTAAGTAATTGGGTTTCCTCTGATCAAAAAATGGTCGCTCAAAACTGTCGCCAATAGCTTGCCCGTTTGCTGCGAGGACCTAATTGCGTTTTCAGCTGTACTTATACATCCATATGCGAGATGAACACATGTCTGGTTTTCCATTTAATTTTGGATCGTACGTCCGAAAAATTGGAAGAGCTCGAAGCTCAATAAAAACAGCCACTCGGGTCGATCTTTACGTTAAGGCGCGCTTTTCTGGGGTATACGATACCCTTAGTGAGACTGGTTGTCAGACTTTCGGGCCACTGCCAAAGATCTACAAATGACAGCCGGGACCAACGGACCAACGGATTAACGCGCTTTTAGCAAACTCGGTATGTAGTTATGGTCACCGATCCACAGGGCAACCATTACATAAAGATTGACTGGTAGAGAATGCGTTGTGATATTCAGTCCACCGATATACCACTATCTTACTTCTTATCTTATCTTTCTTACTAATATTATAAACGTGAAAATTTGTTTGAATGGATGGATGTTATTTACTCTTTCACGCAAAAACTACTGACGGATTTGGATAAAATTTGGTGTACAGATAGTCTATAACCTGTATTAACACATAGGATAGTTTTTATCTCGATTTTATCTTCCCGTGGGGTTATTTTCGAGTTGTAGCGGGCGAAGCCGCTGGCAACGGTTAGTTGTATTTATAAACTTTATAAAAGATTTCTAAAGTAGGTGTGCATGTTAAACGCATGAGTTATGATACAATTGAATGTTCCACACTAAACCGTTCAATACTGCCCCTTTAGAACTCTTGAAAGTAGTAAAACACCATTCCAACAACCATTCACCACATCTAAAATTGAATCTGAACACCTATCTCAAAATAATGCACAATAATTCAGTTGAATCTCGCAGTAGTGGCAATAAACGAGTACATTTGAATCGCCGTAAGGTAGGGTAGTTTGTTAATATTTGATCGCCGAGCGTCTCGTTGCACCGGAGGGATCATTTACCGCTCGGCCACCGCGCGGGGCGGACGTCTTGCGGTCGTTGCGAGCGTTTATTGCGGGCAGTAAGATGTTTGAAGGTAAATTGTTGAGAATGGCTATTTGGCTTAGTTGTTGAGATTGTCTTTATAAATTAGCCTTTTGTGGGGGTGTAGTGGCTGTAGGTTTTGTGAAGATTGAATTTGAACGTATTTTCTAGTGCGGTTTGTATTGACACTGTATTAAATCATGACTAGTCTTTCTACACATTTAACTGCGGTACTCAGAGATATTTAATGATTACTTAAGCCGTCACTTAGTAAATTTTTGACATATATTTGTATGACAAAACAGTCTAAACCTTTACTAAGTGATGGCCTAATTAAGTAATCATTAAAACTCTCTGACTGCGGCAGTTAGACATTTAAGACAAAATGACAATCGCTTCCAAATCGTCGATTTGTGTTTCTAAAACCCAGAAAGAGAACGCCCCCGAAAGACACACACTATTGCTAAGGTTCTTCAGAAAGGACAGGTGCATAGTATTGGCAACCGGCAGGCGTGTATGACTAGATTTATAAATGTGGACGAGGCAAAAGGAGTACGTAGAGATCGTAGCCGGTGGCGATCCGTGGTTTCTGCCCACCCCCTGGTTATGTACCTTTCTAAAACGATTTTCTACAGGATTGAAAAAGGTTTTTAGGTAACTTCTTTGTAGTTTTTTATTTATATCCCTGATGGTGGTACTAAGTCTAAACCTTATAATCCGTATATAATGTACAGATAACAAACACCAAAGCACTATCATTAGAGACAATAATTAGGCGCTCTAGTAGGCATTATGATTGATGCATACAACCTTAATTGGCGTGCAGAAGGCGTTAATTACTTTATCATCGGTACGCCACGCAGCTGCGCTAATTTGACTGTTTAATGAGATTCAATAACGTTTAATGATAGGTTTGCTTTAAATTGTGGTAGTATCGCGTTGTATACTACAATTATGGTGGTATGTGGTGGTAGTGACAGAGAGGGTCGTTGTGAAATGGCTCAGATAAACGACGACTGACAAGACGATTAAAATCCACTAATCTACAGAACAATCTAAGCAAGCATGACTTAACCTAAACATCGGCCCGAGTGACTGTAATTACCTTTAAAATTCTAAAGAATATTATAAGTTTAAAAGTAACTATCTGTCGGTTACTTTTTCACACTTTAACTGAATACTGGTTGGATTGATTTCGATAAAATTAAGCACACAATTTTGATGTTCAATAACCGGTGCAAGATTTTTCTAGTATCTTCGAATATAAGCGTACTTATAAGACTCGGTGACCGAAACGAAAATTTAAAACAGACAGCTCATCTTTAAATAAGCCAAGATCGATTTTCTTATAGTCTCGTAAAAAGTAGTTTGGTCCTTCGAGTTTGACTAAAACGAGGTTTCAACGACGACCAACTTTCTATTTTAAAGTCCATCTAAATCTTAGAAGACTTCAAAGTTTTGATGGGAATTGACTTCTTGAAAGTTGGCCGTAATGTTTGGCTATAATGTTGGCTATAAAAGTTCGAACCCACCCCATATTGTCACCAGGTTTTGGAAGCCAATACTGTGTTTCAATACGCGGTTAACGCCGTAAACAAGTATTGTTCCAACAAAAATATACAGAAAATTTCCATACTAGAATATTGGTAACTAAATAACAGACCAGAAAGGGGTTTCCACAACACAATAAAGTTACTCCACGCTGTCTATGAAACTACAATACACACATTTTCCCCAGATCGTTTAGATCTCAAAACTAGATTTTAGAAGTTAGGAGCCGCTGTGCGAAACTCAGTCTAGTCACAAAGGGTTCTAGTTTTCTGGAAAAAAATCTAGCTGGGTGGGTATTTAAACAACAGTCTCGGGACTGAAACTTTTTATACAGTGTCTCCAAAACGATTTTATTTTTATTTAACGCGTACACCGAGACCAAGTTCCACAAACTTTTAAAGTTGGCAAACTTCTTTGTGATTAAGTTACAAAAAGAAATGGATCTATTTCCTAAGTTGGAACTTGCGAGCGGAATTCCTGGTTTTTTGGTTATTCGACGATTTTAAAAGAGCAATTTGTGACGAAACGGTTTTCGCTAACTTAGTTCAGTTGGTAATAGAATTTAATTTATGGTTCTCCTTCGGGCATTTTCGTGTCACAGTGAACCTGCTGATGTCGTAACAATTTGTTAAATAAATTGCTGTTTCTGTGTTTTTGTTTTAACTGTGTATTTTATATTTTTTGCGGAAGAGGGGTCGTGCCTCGTGACCTTTGGTAGGTTCTTTGTGCCTGTACTATGTATATTTTATGACAGGATTTAGCTGGACTGTGGCAACAGCTCGGATTATTCACACCGAGCAGTAAATGCAGGATTAAGTCTCCGAGAGTGGGTCTCATGCAACTAGCTACGATGGTAAAGGAGTACAGATATACTAGGGAAATATTTTCCCACTTTTTCGTAAGCTTAATATTTGAATACTGCTTCTACAGTGCTACCAGACTGTTCGCCTATTAGGCGAGTCGTTTTCAATTTATTTGTTATCATAATACGAAATTACAAGTAGCTCCATGGAAAACACTGGTATTCAGGTGCATCCGGTAAGACTGGAAGCCGACCCTATCATAGTTGGGAAAAGGCTAGGCAGATGATGATGCTTTTACGAAATTACAACCGTCTACCAACGATGTATGAATGTGGAGGAAGCAAAAGGTGGCAAAATAGTCATGAGATCTTAATCAACTACAACGGTACCGCAAACCGAAACTTCAGCAAATTAAATTCAGCCACCGACCGAACTCGAAATGAGTTACATCTGTAGCTGTTCCAGCAGCTAAATGCACCTAAACGGAGTACCACAGGGAAATGAAGCGCGATTCGTAGTCGTCAGTGCACACATAACGTATGTAATTAGACGTAACAAAGAGCGCTTCGCTCGCTCCGCTCACCCCGCTCGCCTTACTCCGCTCCGCTCGAGTGTCGGACTGCGCTAAATGGAATTTACTTTTTGAATTTATAAAGTTGGTATTTCGAGTTGAAAATATACGTATTGTGTTTCACTGGGTAATTGAAACGTCGCGTTTATTTAGAATTGTGTTTTTTGGTACCTGGTTTGTTAGTTTTTCTTGTTTATTTATTTTCTTCCGCTAAGGTATAGCTCTAAGAATTGTTGTCGTAACTAACAGCCATTTTCAAACGGAAAACATTAAAAGCGTATTTTTTTTGTCTTTTGCATATTGAAGCACCCTCATTAAAGGGGACATTGTCCCAGTTTCACCCCCAATAAGGGGTTGATCTGAAAGGAACTTTGTAAAGTGAAACGTCAGCTGTCGAGTTGACATGAAGACCTACGTAGGGAAAGAAGTTTTTTAAATTCATTTTAGAAAGAATTTCTATAAGCATTATAAGCAATAATTATAAATAGGTGAATTTTTTGTTATATTCTGATAACCTTTTTTTTTATTTTGGGGGGTGGGAAATCATCAAATAACCCCTCCCGCTCTTGGGCAGAGCGGAAGGGAGTGTCAGACTTCCACTGACTAAAAACCACCCATGTTCCTTCTTAGCCCTATATATCGAGGCCGCGGTATCTTCTGCGAACAACCCGCAGCCCTGACGGGATATTCTGATAACCTAGTTTCTCTATGGACAATTACTTGCAAGCAGAATGGGTCCTGAGTTCATTCCCTAGAATTCCCAATAGCACTTTAAACACCCTATATTTCTTCGTCTTTAAACAACAAACGATACGGGGGGTATCTCACACAGTGGCACTTCTGCCAACCTCTCCGAGGAAAACAAGCGTGATGAGTAACTTTCATAATATTTTTAATAAGCTTTTTTTCACCTGTAACCAACCATGTAAATAAATCTTTAAAGCGCGCGAGCGTGACGTTATTCTAAATCCAAGATTTCGACTCAATAAGGCGGTGGACTAGCTATTTTTGAAAACTCTTTTATCAAATAAAAGAGTTTTCTAAGGAGAATACGAAAAGCGTTTTTACGCACTTTTCTCACTAACCCTAGACAGAAACACAGTCATTTATGTAGTTATTATCACTCTAGCATGCTAATTAGCATTCTAACATGCTCCTTTTGTTTAGTTCGCGATAATTCTCAATATTATTTTTTTCCAAGTTCTAATTATACATCAGCTCTACTGAAACACAGCCAACTACACCAACATTACCCAACCCAGTTCCAAATCCCTGCGCCTGACACAACCCAACTTTACCCAAAACTTATACCTAAGCGCAGCGGCAAGCAATGCAGCTGACATTATAACCCGGCTAAGTTCAAAACCCGAGGTTATATTAGAACCCCCTACTAAGCTCGGTGAGTTAAAGGTCAGAAGGTAATGTAAAATTGGTTTTGAAACTTTTAAATAAATAGCTTTGCTATACTTAACTTTTAACCGAAGCAGATATTTTCATTGGTGACTATTGTAACTGCCTCAATGTCTTGTGGTTGCAAATGGTGTACTATTAGAGTTATTAGACACATCTCGGCCTAACCTTTCGAATATTACAGAAGTGATGTTATGTTATGGTAGGTTACTATTGCATTATGTATTGGCGTTTATTAGTCGAGTTCTTTAAGAAGGAGCTTATCAGAGGAATTCTACCACCAGATCAATTTCTTCTGCTAAGCAGCGATACTGTGTTTAGGATTGGGTAAGGATGGGCCCTGGGGTAATTACAGGTTAGATTGGAAATGATAATTAACAAACAGATTTTTTTGGTACTTTTTGTGTTAAAACTAAAATATAACTATTATAAATGTCTACCCGGGGTGTGTGTAGCAAGATTATCATTTTAAGTAAAACAAAATTATAGAAATCAATAATAACAAAATAAATAATTACCGCGACAATGACGAACCCGAAAATTTCTCAATTGCGTAAACTTTCTACCACGATGCGGAGGATTAGGAAGGTCGTTGGTGTATAAATGTTTTGTGATCAAACTGTCTGCCTTTACAACATAAATAACGTAGTGAATGTGGTTGAACTGTGTGAAGTGAAAATGAATGGCATTGGCATTGTGTGTGAGTTTTTCAACTATCCTGCAGATATTATATAAAATCTGCCAGAATATTGAACTGGAACTTATCCAGATATGGTGAAACAGTCAGCTCGGTCGAAAATTGCATGGAGTTAACTTTCTGTAACTCTACAGCTCCACTGTGTCCCAGTTGTCAGAATCAACCAGCGGTATCACAAAGTTTATAAAATCAGTTTAGTTTCCTTTACACCTGTGTCGTGGTAGTTTGGTCACAGACTAGTACTTTCAGAAGGTAAGTAACCGTAATAGGTGAATACGCATGCACGTATAATTATATGACATAAATTATCTTTATCCTTCTCTTTAATTTTTGTGTCGAAACCAAAACTTATTAACTTAGTTTTCGGATTTTTTTCTAATACTCTGGTCCTAGATAGTACAATCAAAACTTTGCTAATAAAACACAATGTTTGCCATGCTACTGATTATAACTTCGGACCCTGCAAGAAAGAGACGGCAACATGTCCAAGCCAAGGTACATTTACATAATAATCTCGGCTTGAGATCGCCTGACGCTTAGTTAGTGACTGCACTCATCGATATGAAATTGGTTTTAGCCGATCATACGAGTAGTTTAGTGCCCATGTAGAAAGAGCGAAAAAGACGTCAATCGTTACGTATTCGTGACTTCTCCATTCCTTTATTTTCAGAATCAAAAAAATATTCCATACATTGTTGCTGGCCCCTGCTCTCGCGCGTTGTTTGAAGTTGACCCTCTGTAGTATTCTGTGCTACAATAGTGCAGGTAATATCCGTTTGAAGGCTCCTTTGTTAATACTTGTATTCAGGTTAAACGAGGTTATGTTGAACTCCGGGTTAAGTGTTAATTTTCCAGTTTTCATCGTGCTTTGTTACACATATTATAGCCTTGAGTAAAGCTTAGTAATTAGTGTTACATTATATTGTTTTATAGGGTTGCCGCGTGAGATAAAATAGTTCACAAAAGTGTATCTTTTAATGGTGTAAATCTCCCATCTGGACACGAATTGTCTTGGCTGACCTGGATGGAGGTATTTGAATAGACTCCAGACAAAGGTTCTCCGAAGGAAGAAAAACCTGTTCAGGTGGAGACTCATAGATGACTCTGCCCTTGTGGATTGGTGGATGGGAAATCATCAAATTACTTCTCTCGCTCTGGGTAGAGCGGAAGGGAGTATCAGACGTTTACTGACTGGAAACCAGCAGCCCCGCCGGTATCTCTTAGGTATACCAAATTGTACACCCTCACTACAAAGATTATTAAACTTATAATATAACTAGTTCAACACTATCTGGATCAAGAAATAAATATTTAACCAAGCAAACGGATCAAAGTATATTAGTGGTATTAAAGGTAACATGTTTGCCCATTTATACATGAAAGAGCTTCCCAATTTGCTTAGCAACAAAGGAGGTATACACACACATGCATATATATCCATAATATGGAACATATATACATGTAAACGTACAGAGATGTATGGTTTTCATTCGGCCGGAACATTAGCGCGAAATATGTTTATGACAGTTGTTCTAGCTCCACGGATGTGTAATGTGCCTGCTAACTTGATTTAGAACATAGTTTAGTTTTGGTATACCGTTGAGTTAGTTTTGGCGTATTTTGGAATTCTCATGGGTTCTTAGTTTTGAGGTCGTAACTTTAAACCCAGACGGGCTGACTACCTGTGTCATTTATTTTAACTCCACTGCTTTAAAATGGTGTAGGAAAATAGCAATCGTGAGGAAACGAGCATGTCTCATCACCATCATCATTCACAGCCCGATTTCACCCCCTTGCTGGCCTCACTTTACTTGTGCCAAACTCCACGTTCTTGTGCCAACCTCATCCAAGATATTCTCGCGACGGCAACAATGTCGTCTGCCCATCTCGCCGCCAAACAATCAACGCTTCTCTTTCCACTCCTTGGACGCCACTCGGTCACAGCTTTACTCCACTAGCCTTTCTAACAATCCCTCAAAAGTCATTTATACTGAACTTCTGTTCATCTTCTTCTTAGCGTGTCGCTGGCTAATTTTTATTCGATCAAATGGTTTTGACCCAAAATTCAGCTATGCGAACTCCACTCGCTGATGCAGTCATAAGGTCGTCAAGTGTCCCGTCGGGGCTGCGGGTTGTTCGCAAGAGATACCGCGGCCTCGACGAAGGACGCGATGAAGGGCTTAGAAGGAACATAGGTGGTTTTTAGTCAGTAGAAGTCTGACACTCCCTTTCGCTCTGCCCAAGAGCGGGAGGGGTTATTTGATGATTTTCCACCCACAAAAAAGGTCGTCAAGTGTGCAGGTGTCAGGGCATGCTGCGCAAGATGGAAGGTGGGACATTATCTGTGGAGATACGCCGCATACACACTTGAGCCGGCCGGTGGTCTGCGCCGTCAATGAATCCCCATCTGAAGAGATTGTCTTTGCTACGGCCGACCTGGGTTCGGAATCTATTTAGAGATTTCCAAGTCGGCGACGGCAAGACATGTCCAGGTGGTGGTAGGCTTTCAGACTTCTTTTCATAGTAAATAGGGAGTTTGTGAGCCAGTAGTGTAAACGTTAATTGCTGATTATGCTACAAAAATGGGTGGTTTTGAAATACGGGTTTCTCTATATATATTAATTTTTTACGAAAGAAGGACCACCACGATACTCTTAAGGCTTTGGTAATGGCGATTATTAAAAACAGATTACGGTCGATGATCATTTCATTTTGCAGTCATTATGATGACCATGTATGAAAGTGAATGTTTAAAAATTGATGAGTTTATAATATACCAGCTATAAATACACGATTTTATCAAAAATGGGATAAAAATTCATTATGACTTCTATTGTGTCGTGGGTGGGTTTACATTCATCTCACATGCGAAATTTCATTAAATCTAATAGAAAATATTGACGCAAAATAAATCTAAACATTTGCCTAAAACGAGCATGTTTGCAAACAATCTTTCAGAACTAACATAACGAATAATTTATAATGTATTCAAATAAATATATGCTATACAAGGTTGAGAGCTCGAGAGCGAGTTATTTGAAATCGAGTTATCTTCCCTAAAAGTGGAAATAAACATCTTTTATATTTTCAATGCGTTTGTAAGCAGTACTTGAAATACTCGTGTCAAGTATGTCTGTAAATGTCTGCATGAGTTATGGGTAAATAAGGTCCTGAAAAAATATTATAAGTTCGTAAAAATGGAACGAGTTGTGAAAAGATCTTGAGGTGTTGATTTTGTCGATGGCGCTTCAGAGTAAGACCTTATTTGTCCCACAATTACTGGATAGGTATAAATCCCCATCTTCCATCATCTGTTCCGTAACGTTGTACCAGAATTTTGTAATCATCACCATCCAGGGACTGGGACAGCGACTTCACCCACTGCTGGGCCACTCTTGATTGTGCCAAGCTCCATGCTTCGTGCCAAACCCATCCAGGACATTCTTGCGATAGCAACAATGTCGTCTGCGTATCTCGCCAAATTATAATATAATTAATATATAAATGTAATGTTCCCACCGCTGGGACTCAGGCCTCCTCTCTATAAACCACCACGCGGGCCCTGTGCGGGTGGTAGATGTCACATGTCTTCGAATGTTTTGGTTCTAAGATATGCCGGTTTCCTCACGAGGTTTTCCTTCACCGTTTTGAGAGCAGTTGTGATGAAATTAATTACACAAAGTAATGCGCCTGAATGTATTCAAAGCCACGACTCACTGTTCGTAAGAAGGCTCACCACTGGGCCACCACTGCTCCAATTTTCTACTTATCACTAAATAAACATATTTAACAAAACTACTAAACCAGGCCGTATGATAATGATAAAGGGTGATTATTGCGCAACGGGTATTGTGGCGCAACGGGTGCTGTAAGCAGCGTATGTCGTCGGCGGTACCGCCGCCATCTTTGCATGATTGATGCTCCGTGACACGCCGGCCAAGCAGGGCTGGTAACTTTGCTATTTAGATTATTTACAACTGTGCCTCTTGTAGTTTAATCAGTGCCTAGTACTTCACTGTGTGTGACCCAAAAATTAAGATACATAGTTTTGACGACACGGTTGGCGCAGCGACTGAGCGATTAGACTGCAGCGCTGCGGGTCGCGGGTTCGATCCCCGCACGGAACAAATATTTGTATGGCCTACAGAGAAATTCTAGTGTGACGCAACGTTTAAAAAAAATAACGAAATAACAAGAAGCAAGTAATGTAGGGCACTAACTCTACCTGCTAAGAACAAACCATATGTATACCAATATTTTATTTATGAGGCAAATTAGTATACTAACCGTTGGAAAGGAACGGAGGGAGGCCTTTGCCCAGTAGTGGAACGATATGGACTAGCTAAAATATATCGATCGTTTTGTTCTGCAGTCGGTTTTTTTTGTGTTTTATACGTTTTTTTTTCACTAGTTAACTGTTCTCGATTTATTTGACTCTTAACTGTTTGTGATTAAAAATCGACATAATAATGCTTTTAGATACCTATTTCACTACATATATAAATAAACAATGATCTCGTTCTATTTCTAGCGAATAAACACGACTCAAACACACAATACGAAGTCGAAAATGCTCGTACCCCTGAAGAAGCAACCCTAACGGGCGGTTCTCAACAAAAGCAGCTACGGGCTTTTAATAAATTATTCCGCGGAACCCACTGCAGCTTTCAGAGCGGGTTTGAGCGAATTTAGCTCCGTAACCATTTATTACGGGACCCTTTCGAGATTCATCCGGCACAACTGATTTTTGACGAAAATACTAAAGTTGATCGCTTTGACGTTTTTCAAGAGTTGATTAAACGAATAGGTTGATCGTTCCGTTCGGAAAGCTGATTGTTTCCGGTTTTTCTCGATATTTTAAATTGGCGTTTTTTGAATTACGGTTTTTGGAGATCAGGGTGAGAACTTGTTATGGGGTGTTTAAAATGATGAATATTTTTTTTCGGCTTTAAAAATGAGTAAAATATTTTTATAAGGAAAACGGATCGAACACGCTACTTTTGTTGAAAAATTAAATTGTATTTTTTTATTTGAGATTAATTGAGGTGTGAACCTTACGTCCCAGTTATAAATATGAAAGTCTGACAACCAGTTTTTCCAAGGGGTATCGTGTTACCAAGTACTAACTGGGTTGTGGAGATCAGATAGGCAGTAGTTCCAGGTAAAATCCTGGTATTATTAGATGCTGCTAAACATAGTTGGGAAAAGTCTTAGGCATTGTGGTGATGATGTCGATTTGATAAAATAAATTGTTTATTACTTTAGGATGAGATGGAAACTGACTATTCATATACAATAATAAAACAGTAGTCCACAACTCCACACATACTTACATTATGTGCAACTTTCAGTTACCTAATATCTTTTATATAATATCCAATATTACTTCAGGGGCAATACTGAAAATATTACGCATTATTGCTCACACTTCCTCCCGTTCACCTTAATGTCGCGGAAAAATAAATCTCGCAGACTTGCTTACATAGCTATCTGCATTCAGAGGGAGATGCAGTTATATCCCTAGTTTATTTTATTGTTTATGGAACCATTTGCATCATAAAAGTTTTAAGTAATGATTGAGTGGTTAATTTTGGAATTTAAGTATTGCATTACTATAAAATGCTTTCATTCGAACACAATTCATTTTAGAATTTAGGTAAGGATACAAATTTATGCTGGAATGTTCTAATTTTTGAGACGTACGTCTGCAAGTCATACCGTACTAAATATCATTCGATTCGTGGCTATTTATTGCAAAGATAAAACATTGTGTTAAAAAAATCGCCCCAAAAACACCAATCACACACATATGAAACACTATTCCTCAAAACATATTTTCAATTCAAACCATTCCAGCAGAGCCTTTGATTCGAACTCACATAGCAATTCCCTCCATTTCAAACTGCATTTCATCCCACTGACCACATTCCTAATAAAAAAGTTCCGATGTCCGACCGCCAATCAACTGGATGACGAACATCCATCCATCCATCATGGCGACCGCCTCCAATTTCAGCAGAACTTCTCTATTCGACGTCGCGTTTTTTTCTAACAATTAAAATGGTGGATTCATTCATCATCCACCTTTCGTTGGGACGTTTGTTAAAGATTGATTGGGAGTTTTAGGGAAGTGGATTTGCAGTTGAGTGGTTAAAAAGTTAAGTATTTATTGTTGGTATTTTTTAATACTCAAAATGAGCGGCTTTAAAGTCTGACACCAGATCAGCTACTAACTAGAACACGATAAAAAAAATGCGTTAAACACTAATAATGCGAATGCTTTTCATTGTAATATTGCAAATTTATACATGGTGTTAAGTTGACGATCTGTTCTCAAAAAATTTCTAATTGTGGTAAAAAAAATTAACTACTGATTTTGAATATTAACGCAATAGAAGAAAGTCATTGATTGTTCTTTAAATGTGTGTGCTAACAACTACTTACAAACAATGATGAAACCGGCCCTAAAACTGTTTAAAAGTACAGGGAGATTAAACAAAATACGAGCCGGAACAAGCCATAATTACGTCCAAAAGCGCAACAAGAACAATAACTTCCTGCAGGGGGCTTTAAAATTCTTCTTGTAACCACCATCGCCATATATTGTGGCCCCATGGGCGTAGTGCGGCAGTTCTCAAGAAATACTGATAAGTGTCGTTTTATCTTGAAAGTTAAACGATTTAAACGTACTATGTGCTGTAGAAAGGGTGAGAAGGTTTACAACCTTACGTTCATAGATGGGTGAACGTAACTATTTTGTTGTCTTGACTGTCAGGTCAGGAACAGGTGTTCCAAATAATTTTAACGTGTGCTGTCAGTATTGTTTGAAACAGCTGGTTTGTTATCAATGACAAAAAATATGCATGCTGCAATGTCTAAATGCGTGGTGAAAGAGCCGACACCGTGTCGGTCTCATAGTCCTTTTCTGCAATATTCCCAGTAAAATATAAGTGGGTGGATGAAGAGGGAGAAGAAGACGAAGTTAACAATGGATGGATTGTGTGAGGAATGATATGAAAACGATTGACAGAGAAGAATAGAAGAAAAGAAGGTGTTGCGCCGACACCAAGTAACATGCAAGGGCAGTAGCCCTTGTCCCATGCATCTTTCTAGATGCTGATTATGATGAGGCTATTTCCAGCAAATCCTAGAACGAAATTCTTTTTCTATCGTTAAGAGTGTACCTTCTCCTTCGTGTTGTATCCCAGTGCACGGGTGGCCCATTCAGAAGACGTACTTCTGCGTAATGACGCTTGAAGTTAAGCAAGTGAACGAACTGGTAGTTTTGACGCTAGCTCTCTGTACTTTTGTGTTTGGTGCAAGTGCTAGGTGGAGTTAGTGACTGTCGAAAAATATTAACTCAATATTGAGACTACGAGAACTCACGACCTAAGTCTCGGGATTAGTAACTAAGCTAAACATAAATGAATAACAGTCATCTGAAAAATGTATATAGACAGCTATTGGTTACGTACCTAGTAGCTGTTTTTTTTTTGGCGGGAGGAAAGTCATCATATAACCCCTCCCGTTCTTGGGCAGAGCGAAAGGGAGTATCAGACTTCTACTGTCTAAAAACCACCCATGTTCCTTCTTAACCCTTCGAACAACCCCCAGCCCCGACGGGCAGTAGCTGACTACTGTTTTGTTGTAACTGATTTCGAAATATCTATATCATGAGAGCTATAAGCAAATACTGAATTCATCAAAACATGCAACCCGCTAGCGCTTATGACTTAACAATACATATCAAATTCATCTAGGTACCTAGGATCTGTAGGTATTTTTTTTATAAAAAAACCTATGTTTCGATCAAAATGATAATATTTACTTTAGCTAAATATTGTAAGAGCTGGGAAACATGAAGGGTGCTGAGATTTGAGCTATGTGAGTCGGAATCTCAATATGAGGAATAAAGGATGTCGCTTGCGTCATGGAATTTGTAATAACTTATGTGTTATGGGTATTTTATATTTCTATTCTCGCTCTAAGATAATTTATTTCGTCTAGTTTAAAAACACGTTTATTCATGTGAAATTGTATTTACAGCCATACCGTCACGAGCGCCAATACACGAAGCAACTTTTAAAAGCGTTTATCTGCTGCAGTGTTGATTAACCTTTTACGTTTTCACGAACATAACTAAAAATCCTTTAAAAAAAATGCAAATGCAAATTAACAAAATTTGTATTATTGAAATTGAGGCATTTTGTATGAATCCCTAGCTAAACTGCCTTCATACATTTCAATAGAATAACTAAGCTCTGAAAATACCCAGAAACTGTACTACCCAGACCATATTAGAACGTTAACTAATCCACTAAAATACGTCAGTTTTAACTATATAGCGTGCTACGACCCATAAAATCTTGCTACGTCGTAGACTTCGTAGAGCGTCTACGAGATTCGTAGCACACTAGATGTTAATGTCAGAAAGGCTTCATTTTAATACTGTTATGAAGGAGGATATCAAACGATATGTGAAGTTAGCTTTAGAGAATGGGATAGTTGGATTTTCTAGGGAAAATCAGTCTGGCTGAGATTACCGTTGATTCTGCAGATTTTAGTTTGATTTTAGTTTTAGTGCATTTGTGTGAATGCCAGTATTATATAGAGAGATAAGTATATCTCGTATGTAGAGTTTTCGAACTAGGATACTCTTTGGTAAGACCGACTGTCAGACTTTTGGGAAACTTTACGACAATCAACCACGGACCAACCTAGACAAGTGCGGCTTAACCTGAAAATCAACCTACGGTTATTATTATTTATCCACGATCCACTTAAATAAATAACAGAGATAAAATTTCTGCCGTCTCCAGTACTTACCCAAAACATTTATACCCACTTCAGCAGACAGGAAAGCTTCCTGAAAAAAATACAGGAACGCATATTAAACCACAATTAGGCGAGCTGAAAAACGTTTTCAAGTTTAGTGCGGCGGGCATACGTTTTGCACTTATTTTAATCTGCTACAACAATGCGCGCTTAAATAACAGGAGGGTGAAATGTACTGGGACGGTCGGTAGGCAGGACAAAAGGTTCAGTTGTCACAAGTATTATATTTTGTTATCTTGCCGAAATACAGGAGCAATTTGATCTTTGACAGTTTTTATGGGTAGGTAATAAGTTTTAGACCCTTACACAAGGGTTGTGGAGTGATACTAGAACCGGCTGTAACATATTTGTGTAATCATCCGATTATAACCTTATTAAAATACGTATCATAATTACGGAGTCGTTGACTCCGTAATTTGACAGGAGATTTTTTTTTTGCCTCTACGGTTTTGAAGTTTGAGAATCGGAATCGCATGTGACTAAAAGAATTACCAATATAAATCTAGCCAATTTAATTTTAGTGAGGTTTTCAAATTATGTTCTTGCATAGATCATAACGTTTTTTAACGTCTGAATTTGTTTGTTGCACAGCGTTGCCCTCACTTTGTCCTTCTGTGAATTTTTGTCTGGTGGTCCTCCTGTGCAAATACCAAAATTTAACACGGAAATTCAGTGGAGCGAGGAATCTGCCCTAGCCTTTGGTGTAGCTACGAGTATGAACCGGCTTATCTTTGCCAACTATATTGAGTGTTATGCAAAGCGCTAGGTTTTTTAAATTAGACAGTGCAATGTTTTTGTGGAAATATGTTTGGAGAATTAACTTAGAGATTTCACATATACAAACGCCTATTTCTCATGGGGGTAGAATACTGAATTTAATTTATTGGTAAACACACAGCTTAAACCGATGGGTCCTAAGTTGTGAGTTGTTATAATTATTTGATTTCAGTTCTAGGTATGGCAAAATCGTTGTTCTATTGATGGAAAAGGGAGTGTCCAAAAGGACGTTTACAGCTAAGATAAGCCCAGTTTGCCTAGCACCACGGATAAATACCAATATTAATGGATCCTAAGTTGTGAGTTGTTATAATTATTTGATTTCAGTTCTAGGTATGGCAAAATCGTTGTTCTATTGATGGAAAAGGGATGTGTCTAAAAGGATGTTTACAACTGAGATAAGCCCAGTTGCCTAGCACCACAGATAAATACAAATATTAATGGATCCTAAGATGTGAGCTGTTATATTTGATTCACGTTATAGATATGGCAAAACCGTTGTTCTATTGATGGAAAAGGGATGTGTCTAAAAGGATGTTTACAACTGAGATAAGCCCAGTTGCCTAGCACCACGGATAAATACTAATATTAATGGATCCTTACTTTTATTTATAGGTATGGCAAAAACGTCAAATATGGCTTATTCATAAGAACATTTTACTATTGCAATCCAGAATACAAATATTTCTGCTAAAGTATGCCGCAAAGGCTAGCTCCTGCCTACGTCATTAGGGATAATGTCGTCATCAACAAACAGTAGTCCGTGGGTGTACGACAAAACCCGCGTCGTAATCTTAAAGGATAACCAAGAATGACGTCACAGTTTTAGCTGTTGCGAAGGACAGTTTTTCACATAGCCATGTCGACAGTTTTTGTGTTTTCTTTATCTGTGTCATTTAGTAAAGACCAAATGTTTAAAGTAAAAGGAACATGTAAGAATTGCCGGAGGTGGGGAAACTACAGGTATTTGACTTCCAGTCTATTTGGATACAGCTGAACACCAGAATTTAACATGCAGTGACTGCCTATCTGACCTCCATAACCCAGTTGGTACCCTATTTTTTTTGGAGGGTGGGTGGAAAATCATCAAATAACCCCTCCCGCTCTTGGGCAGAGCGGAAGGGAGTGTCAGACTTCTACTGACTAAAAACCACCCATGTTAGCCCTTTATGTCGAGGCCGCAGTATCTCTTTCGAACAACCCGCAGCACCGACGGGCGTCGGCACTTTCGGGCCCCTTCCATGTTGCTGACATCTCTTTAAGGCGCGCGTGGAACACGAAAGCGCCGTCGACACGGCCTCTCGTCGTCATAAGACGGACGGACGGCGAGCTAGCCCATTACTCACCGTCCTCAGGCCAGCGTCTACGGTGGCCGGAAGCCATCACGTGGCCCCCGACGCCCGGAGCGTCTCCTGCGGCGGATGGGACGACAGGTTCTCTCCCTCTCACGTTCCGCCACCTCCTTCGCTAGCATCACTGCTTCGCAAAAGGAGGCGACGGCGTCCCATTTCTCCTTCAGTTGGTACCCTTAGTTAGACTGGTTGTCAGAGCTTTAGGCTGCTGTCTACCTGTAACGTCTGTCAAAGATCTGCTATTGATAAGACGGGATTAACGTTGATTACCTAGGCATGGAGGAAACTCGGTATTTAAGGGATGGGCGCCCATTAACGGACGAACCGTGGCTTAACCTAAGATCGACCCTAGGGCAGTCCTTATATATCCGCAGTCATTATATATTATGTATTATTTGTCTTAAAACTACCAGACCAAAACTTTAACTACAAAAACCATTAAACAAAACGAATCGCACAGCCTTTGTCCAATACGTTATTTGCTGTAACCACTGATGCCCTAACTGAATAAAGCTTCATCTCCCAAAAATCGACGAAAAAGCCCTCTGAATACAATCCATCCCGGAATTTAAAATTCCGTTTTATAATCCAGACACAAATGGGTTTTTAACCAGTCGGCGCAAACACTGGATCGCATATGTATGTGTCCCAACATTTTTGAATGCCATTTGTGTGTGGGGCTCATATGGTGCGATTTTTTTTAGCGACATTTTTTCCCCGTTTTTGTACGACCACGACAATTTATTCTCTGAGACATATCTTGCCCCTGCCGGGTTTGCCCTAAAGCTGTGTTTAAATAATCGTTTGTTCTTTCTTTTTTGTGTTGAACGCTGCAATTTTGTCAGTTGTGATCAGCTGCTGTTTTTGAACGTCTAGTTCTAGTTTTGGTAACGTTTTTGGGTATATAGTGGTCTGCCTTGTTGGTTTAGTGTTCGCAATCGTGGCTGCTCAGCATGAGATCATGAGTTCGATTCGGTCGGGCAATTATTATTGTTTTTTCCATCAGGAATAACAGTATCAGTAGCATTCACGAAGTCTGGATTTTTGCCCTATTACATAGAACTGAAAATATAACTGTCGAAATGATTGTGTACTATTAAGTACACCTACCTAGCTGATGTTATGTTATGTTTGTGTTTTAACATCAAAGTCAACTGTTGAATATGAAAAAGGGGCTGAAATGTAAAAAAATTGCAGCTGGTTGAAATCCCACATAATTTGAGCGCTACGGAGGAAAACGGGGTCATGTAAAAAAACGTGTTTTGTTATCTCAATCAATGATTAGATAACTCCTTTTGAGTACTTTTTATCTTTGCTCCTAGTTTATTCCTTTTCAATTTATTAGAAAAATAATCTAATTTTTCCCTTCTTTATTTTCTGTACTGACAGATTGCTTGATGTGCGTCATAGCAAAATATTTTACCAACCTACATAACAGAAAACAAAATCCCCAAAATTAAAAAAAAAACATCAAAAAATTATCCAAAACATAAAAACGTCACAACTTTAAAAACAAACACAGGGGTAACACTTTATTTTTCGAAAAAGGTTTACCTTCCAACGGAATGAATTAGTTGAGAAGTGGGTCAAAGAGTGTCGTCTACCCTCGTTTCCCACCTAAATATTTTTGGCATAACGTAATTTTTATCATGAAGTTTGAAGACGATATTAAGTTGTTTTCGAGGTAATCTCGTTTATATTTTAGACGTTCGCAGGTTGTTGCTGTTTATTTTTGGGGCGGTGATGTATACTGGTTGTTTAGTTTTGTTTTTGGGCTATAATAAGAGTTTTATTAATAGAAACTGGGTCTCTTTGTGATTATTCTATTTTTGTTTCTATAGGATACGATGTATTTTAATGATGAATTTAACACCCAGAGACCTGTTTCCAAGTCTTCGAAAAATAAGCCATTATCAAATTATGCTTTTATTTTTGAGAATGTTATGGAAAACCACAATGTGCTTAGGTAATAAAAGAAGAATTTACAATAATCTTAGTAATAATATATAAGTCTAATACAATATAATAAGTATAGTAAGTCCATTACATCCTCGTAGCAAATTTTCTGATGAAAAATAATCTTTAGCCTTTCGTGTAGGTATGAAGTGGACGAAAACATAAGCACAGCTGTTGAATAAATAAATATAACTAAGTCACTAAGAAAAGTACCCATCTTACGTATTCACAGAAGCAAAAACGTCACACTTCCAAACCACATTTCCTTTACCAGATTATTCAAAAAACTTCTCACAAAACCCGCCCAAAAGCGGTTTAATCCGGTCGAATCCAGAAAGTGCGGACATGGCAGAGGCGTGGCGACCGCCGGTGACAAATGGTCAGCCGGGATGATGGTATTGACAGTAATAGGGCCTTAATGGGCACGTTACGTTCTTGCCATCCACTATGGAATAGTTTTTGGGGACATCTTATTGGTTAGAATCGGTTGGGTGATCTTGATACGTAATGGATTATTATTAAGACTTTAATACCACTACTACAAGTACTTGCAAGCAGGGATGTACTGTGTAGTGGTGTAATTAGATTGCCGAGATTCACCGGTCTCAAGTTCAGTAGCAAGACGAGCACCTCAGCTTTTCGAATTCATGTTCAGATGTCATAATTATCCCGTCGGGGCTGCGGGTTGTTCGAAGAGATACCGCGGCCTCGACACAAAGGCCTAAGAAGGAACATGGGTGGTTTTTGGTCAGTAGAAGTCTGACACTCCTTTCCGCTCTGCCCAGAGCGGGAGGGGTTATTTGATGATTTCCCATCCCCCCAAAAACAAAAAAAAAGATGTGAATTATTACTTGCTTCGGTGAAGGAAAAAATCGTGAGGAAAACAGCATGCCTGAGAAATATTTCTTGACGGCATGTAAACCCATGTCAGAGGCCCTTGGACAGCATAAAAGTAGGTTAAGCACTTACAACACGATGACGAAGTAAACGAATTCTACCACTAACTGTTCCAAATGTCATTTATGCCCCTTTTTATAAATAAACAATTATTAATATATTATATTATATTATATATTGTCTAATCTACCATATTTCACACGGAATCACCCTATCTGTACCTAAATGGGACCCTTTCAGGGTGGAACAGTTGTGTTAAAACAATTCAACTTAATTTAGAGCTGCAATAAATTGCATCGGACCATTTTGGAGTACATACTGGTGTTGTACTTTAAAATGGGCCGATGCAATTTCAAAACACAATAGTTACGTTATGTGCCAAATGTAACACCGACTGATAACAAAATTTCATTAACAACAAAAGTAGATAACAAACCATGTCATTGTTGTCTTATTTATTGTCTTAGAACACAAGAACGACATCCCAAAATGTCTTTTAAGGACAATATGATTACTATCAAAGATTATTTATTGTACTTATTGGTAGAATTGTAGTTTTTCTTTCATATTCCGTAACATACACTGGCAATACGGGAATGGTTTACAGTTTGATAATACAAAACTCAAATGATTTATTTCAATTAGATTATTAGGCACAGGATTTTTTGAATACCAAAAAAACAACGTGTAACGTACGAGTAACGTGAGAGTACGTCGAAACTTAGACGAGTAAGTTGATAAAATATTACTTGGATCCCCAAATACCAAACTAAGATAAGGTAAATCTATTGAGCCATCCAGTCATAAAGAGCTAGAACTAACGATAATAGCTAGCAAAGATAATCTGAAAAGTGGCCAGTAAGCTAACTAGTTCAGACTTTTCTTACTTCGACAGGAAATGACCACCTGAGTCCAAGTTACTTAGCTATTAGTTATTTCTGCGATATTTTAAACTAGCTGTTGCCAGCGGCTTCGCCCGCTACAACTCGAAAATTATCCCACGGGAAGATAAAATCGGGATAAAAACTATCCTATGTATTAATCCAGGTTATAAACTATCTGTGTACCAAATTTTATCCAAATCCGTTCAGTAGTTTTTGCGTGAAAGAGTAACAAACATCCACACATCCATTCTCACAAACTTTCACATTTATAATTTTAAATAAAGCTTGAGCTACTGTTTCACAAGATAGGAATATTTTACTGTAGCCCGCTACTTTTCCCGTGTGGTTAGAAATTATCTCAGGAGAACGATAGAATGGGGATAAATGCTTAAGTCTATCGTGTGGAAATATAACATAACATCTCGCCTGTGTTCCCAGAAGGATTTGCAGAGGTGTAGGTACCTCATTTCACCAGGGTTTTTTTTAAAGGCGGAGGTTTTAGGGGTCTATCTCTTGTAAAGTTTGACGTTCAAAAAGTGCTGATTAAATTATTAGTGGGCTAATAATCAGCACTTTTTGAACTTAGTACTTTTTGCGCGTAGTATTGTGTTATACCAATATGAATAAAAGACTTTTGATTTGATTTTAAAATGATATACCAATCAATACATGTATTGATTTGGTGGTATGCATACCACCATACCATGGAGGACCTACTAACTCAGATGATAAGAGCTAGAATGTTCACAAAAAATATGCAACGTATACATTTCCCGTCTCGCAACTCTGTCGGGTGTGAAAGAAAAATCGGCCCTTGTTTTTATCGGGTACGTCGACAAAGTTTTCCTGAAGAAAATTGAAAAGTACATACATTGTTAAGACTTTATAACGAACATCAATTTAAAGTTTTGTTGTTGATTGTCCCTCTTAAAAATATAAGTTGAGAGCGATGGAAACACTTTGTTCTTAAGCTTATTGGTACATAAAAATGAGTAGGTACATTTATTTTTTTTAACGTTTCTCTACACTACGAATTTCTCCTGTATTGTGGGTGCGTTTACAAACATTTAAACTCATATA